>OY728128.1:963120317-963745317 GCA_963277665.1 Viscum album | reverse complement strand
TTTCTTTGATACCAGCTGTAGATACCATGACTTATCTTATAATAGCTTTACATAACATTTTCATAAAAATAAAATAATATAAAAAGAGATTCCTAAATATTGTACCACTATTGTCCTTTTGGAAACATGGAAACATAAACTTGGGTACATAAGTGAGATACAGTATCTCCCACTAGGTTCTTTCCGATTATCACCCTTCTTAAACACATAAAACTTAATACGTATCTTCAGGACCTAAGGAAAATAAAAAATAAAATGTTGTGAGATAAGATGCAATGTAAGGATAAAAATAGAGATATTTAAGCATAATTATGGTCCTAATGTAATGAGAACATGATCATGAAAATTGATGATCATACATTTCATATCAAAGATCATAAAGAAATAATGGGATAACGATTGGTAGTTTATAAGATATTAATCATAATGAAATGAAGAACATAATCCATGAAAGAATACCATATGAATAGAACATGAAATTTTGTAAATCACATAAGCATATAATATTATTTCAATAGTATAAAATTAATATCTATAACGACGATCTTATTAGTATGGGTTCACTCACCATACCATCTTGGTTGTCATGGTTCACTCCCATGACCATCTTAGTAGCAAGTTTTCACTCCTCATTCCATCTTGGTAGTCATGCTTGACTCCCATGGCCATATAATTAGTCAAGGATCACTCCAAATATCATCTTAGTTTATCTCGTAAGATATAAATCTTTACCCAATGCATTTTATGGAGATATATATCACAACCATCTCATTATTAAATCATACATACATGGGCTATAAGATAATTAAAAAACATTTCATAACCCATGAAACGAAATTTGTATCATAAAAATGTAATCATATCAAAACATGTATAAAAAGATATAAGTTTCATAATTATTTCATCAATAGAATAACCATTAAAAATAATTGGGTTTCAAATATATATAACCCATGAAAGAGACAAGGGTTTCATAGACATTATTCCATCAAAACAAAACCAATTTAAAAAAATAATATGAATGGAAACATTGAATCATTTTCCCATAAATGAATGAGTGACGTCAATAGATGTCATCTTATATGGGAACTAATTTTTAAAAAACTTTTAAAAACATTTTGTGATAAAAATATCCATTAATCATTGAAAAATGATTAATAAAACATAAAACATTTTCATAAAAGAGTTTTATTTCAAAATATATTTGAAAAAATATAAAAAAACATTGAAAACCAAAAATATTAAAAATCTGTCTTCTTAGAAAATTATATTCAATTATCATTGGAAAAAAAATTGAAAACATTTCTAAAAATGGTTTTTGAAATAAAAGATATTTTTTACATTAGAGAGAGATAAATTCTAACTTTCTAAAAAAACTCTCTTTACTATTTTTTGTACCAAAGAGTGGAAAATGGTACAAAAATATGAATATATAATGAATATCTATAGGATAAGAAACTATATGAGAGTTATTAATATATTTATTATAATATTTTGTTAATTGAAGCATAAACATAAACAATCTTGAAATGCGAACAGATTATTTCACGAAACTCTTATCACATGGTAACTTCGGATCATACTCTCCATATAAGAGAATGAAATTACACGAAGAATAAAATATACTGAAAATACAGAGATTAATGATATGAAATGTAAAATATAAGTATATACACCTTGAAAAATAATGTACATTCATAATAAAACATGTGTCACAAAGAAGAAAAATGGAAACAAAATTGTCTTACCGATTTGGTAACTTTTGAAACACCAACCCAATGAAAGAATTATCCTTGAATGGATATGTAAATGACTATAAATTTAATAATAATATTAATTTAATACATTAATGGGAATTATATACAGCTTATAAGATAAAAGAGTCATTCCTCAGGCATGTATCTGACAAAAATAAAAAAGTGAGATGAAATTTCCCATTACCTTATATCATGAATCTCTTCGCACTCACACCAGTATCCGGTATAATAAATTTAGTTTATTATAAATCTATTAAAAAATAATATTATTATATCTAATATTATATATAGTTTTATTATGACCTTATATTAACCTTTTGTTAACAAACCAGTGTTAATATTTCACTTCGGGTAAATTCTACTTTATTGTTCACTTATGTCTTAATTTGATATATATTTGGTTATTATAATTATATCATGATTTTATGAATGTATAAAATTATATAAATATAATTTATAATATGTATATGTGAATTATTATAATATTTATGATTTATATGTATGAAGTGGAATTCACCATTCACAGAGATGGTAGGTCGTACATAAGGATGAAAATTATATCCATTTTTATTATCGTATTGGAAGAAATTGATTAAATGAATGATATGTATCAATATATTTATATATATAATTATTACATTAGAATTATTATATCACATATAACCTTTAATTTCAATAAACATGTCCTTATTACATTCCATGTAGTGTGTGAATGAATCCCACAGCTTTGAGGGGGTGGTAGTCCAAAATTCCTCAAAAAATTTATCCTAATTATAGAAAATGTAATGTATAAATATATGTGTTTTAAATGTACTAAATAAGATTAAATACATAATAAATATAATATATAGAAAATATATATATATATTTTATGACATAATTTCCACCATGTGGGGTGGTAATGGAAAAAATGAACAATCATTATTTTTGGAGGCGGTAGTTCACTGAACACATAAATAGTATATTTTTTACCCATTAGATAGAAGTGTGTGTAATTTTAGGTTGAAGAATTATCATAAATAAAATCTCTTTATATTGATGATATTGGTTTTTTTGTAAAGTAATTTAATAAGGAGATTTTATGGGGTGAAGAAATAAGATAAAAGAAATGTACTTGAGGGAGGGTGTTACCTCTAAATCAGGTAAATCATTTTGGGTTTCACCAAACGGATTCCATATTAGAATTTATGAAAAATGAGAGGCTTCAAGAAGTAATGGTGGTATTTTTAATATCTATTTTGGAATATTTTCTTCAATCCAATCTGGCATGATGGTTTTTATGATGTGGGATGAGAGGAGGCCTTTTATAGTGGAAGAGGAGTGGCACTCATAAAAATTATTGGAAAATGAATTGCACCCAGATTTTTTCAATTTAAATTGGAGCCAATAATTTTTAAAGTAAATAAAAGGAATTAAAATATATAAATATTTCCATCCAATGTCTCTTTGACAAGTTTATGGATCGTTTAGGCCCTTAAGATTATTTTTTAGTCCCTTATTATGATTAACTTTTCCATAATCATCATAAATAATTTTCATTATTTTGACTAATTTGTTATGTAAAAAACTAATTTAACCTTAATATAAATTATAAATTATTTTTATCCCAAATATGGGAACAATTTTTCAAAATTATAATCACAAAAAATTTATAAGTTAATTAAAATTTAGATTCTTTTACGGGATGACATTATGGGTTTCAAAAATAAAATCGTCTAAAATATTACTAATTTTTTAAACCAAATTTCAAAGTGAAATTGATTCTAATGACGTAAATTGGATTAATTGATAAAAATATTATCTAATAAAACCTTGAAATAAGTTTAAAATATAACTTATACTTATAAATGAATTAGATGAAAATTCAGTTTTTAGTTAGAATTCTGTGTTTTCAACGACTCAAACAAAAATGGTGTTTCTCCAAAAAATAAAAAAATAATAACCTAATAAAAATTATTTATTATAAATTAAGAAATCAATTTTATTTTAAAAAAAATTATTTCTATGTGTGTCCAAAATTAATTTTATTTTTTTAATCAAATGACATGAAAAGCACTATATTTGAGAGAATATTATTTTTAAACATATAAGGACTTTATTAAACAAAATATAACTTTCATTATGAATATTTTTCATTTATATAAAACCATTATTAAAAATTTTTGGATGTGGTTATTACTATTATTATCAGTAATTTTAATATCTAGGTTATAAATATATCGTTAAAATAATTATGATAATTAAAATGATGTTTAAAATAAACTCTTTGTTTTGTGTAACGTATTCCATGTAGGTGTTGCATGTAAGGAATGTTTGACTTGGGCCAATGCAAGACGTCTATAAAAATTTAATTTATTAAGATAAAAGAACCATAAAAACTTGTTCTATTACTCACATGGTCATAATTTATTCCTTCCATATTATGCTTAAGTTATAGATTAAATGGAATTTTCTTTAGATTTTTTCCATTATATATAGATTAGGACTTATTTATTCAAAGTTTCTTCAATACACATACCCATAATGAGAATTTAAACTCACTATTTTCCTATTTTTTATTTTCCTTAGTATTCATAAACTTTTATTGTCACTATTATGAAGGTATATACTTGATGGAATAAATTTCTTTTTTAAAAAAATTATGTGGTAATTATTTTATTCAAATAAAAAATAATAATGATGAATTTATCTATTTTTTCATGAATAATAAACTATTTAGTCATGTGTTATGTGATTCCTTGTATCTTATACTAGTGTAATGGTAGCACACATTCTCTCTAGGATACTAGGGTTTGGGTCTCTACAAAATGATATATAAAAGGGATATTATTATAATTTAAACTTTAATTCCAAATATAATTGTAAATTTAAATTACTACTTTTAAATAAAAAATGAAATTATTTAAAAAATAAAAAATTTACAATATTAACTATAAACATTTAATAAAACCTCCCAAAATTCATTATAGTTCAATAATAACGTTTGGATTTCTAAAATGATTTCTATTCGATAAAAAAAATTGTAAAAATGGAAAAAACTAATAATCAAATCCATTGAAAAATTGAAATAATAATTATTGACTAAAAATGATTTTTTTGAAGAATAAAATGATTTTATTCTCAATTAGTAACTATTAATCATAATTATATAAATTTTAATTCATTATAATTGATATATATAAAATTTATATCAATTTTATAACTTATAAATATTTTATGATTTATTGTATTTAGATAAAAATACACTATGAACATAAACACAGTTTCATGAAAAATATCTCTCTCAACTTTCAAAGATGTTGTCTTAATTTCCAACTAATTGATATTCACAATTTTATTAAAAAATAAATATATTAAAAAATAACTATATAATTAAATTTCATACTATATTTATACCAATTCATACCATTTAAACTAATATCCAGTTCATAATAGTTATATTTAAAAAATAATATAATGAAGTTCATTTAATCTTGATATTCTGTATACCATATGTTATCAAATATATTATTTAATGATAATAAATTCTAAAAAAATTTGATTTTCCTGTCTCCCCACATTACTTCTCTCGACCCTTACAACTAGTTGGATACCTCTATTATACATAGAGGCATAACATTATTCATGTGGTAATGAATTTTGGTACACTTGTAAGTGTTATTCAGCTAGTGGGACATTACATTGTTCATAATTGGAGCCAATTGAGTAAGTATATAAAAACTATATCATTCCTAAAACCATCGATAGTTGGTTGGGAAACCATTTTTTATACCTGAATCCTTCTTAAAATATGACACATGTTAGTGTATATCATTGAGGTTACAAATCAAAATAATGGAAGGAATTAACTAATGAAGACACAATAGAAGACATGATAATAATATAAGAACCATTGAATCATAAATAAAACAATGCATTAATTATATTGTGATAACATATAAAACATAAAATGCCTAAATTTCATAAAACATACTCAAAATCAATAATTATTACTGTTGTGTATGGAAAACCACTAAAACTAAAAAATGTAATAAAACCCAGACAACCCTTACACCTTAATTGTACCCAAATAATCATTAACCACCACGTATCAACTATGATCCCTAAAAAAATTATAACATATTTTAATAGATCAACAAAATAATTTTATACAATTATATATATATATGTGTGTGTGTGTGTGGGATAAAAACACATAATTGGTCATCCCATAAAGATGGAAAACCATGTCAATAAAAAGCATATTGAATAATAAATATTGTGAAATAACAATATATAGTTTAAACCACACCCAAAAAATTAAACATTGGTACGATAATTGAAACATTAAATAGTAAATGATAATATCAACATTTTTCGTCATATAATAATAAATTTTAATTTCCATTTTTAAATTAAATGTGTTATTAAAAATAACTATTGTTTAACATCCACAAAAATTGATACATTCACATTTATAAATTTAATCATTTTTTTAATTCCCATGATCCCCATATGAATTAATCCATAAATAATTGAGTATAAATAGTATAACATTAAAAAAAACATAATATATGATGACTTTTTGAGACCAAATCCCACTAAACCAATCACTAATTCTTTCACAACCACTTGTAATAAAATACATAAGCCTCATTCCTTCACCCCATGAACACATTAACCATATTCCTACATCATAAATAAAATAATCCTCATGAATTCATCCTCATTATGGCCTCTTCAATTATATTTTTCATAACCAAATACATCAATCGGGAAGGGACTAGTTTAATGAGTTTACTATCAAACTATTTCACTCTCTTACTGTGTGTTGGTATGAACCCATGACATTCAACAAAATATTGTGGTTCCATAGGGATTGGTAATCTTATATCTTAAAATAAAAGTTAATTTAATATTTAATATATCACATAATCTTAAAGACTTATCATTGGATTATTAATGTTATATATCCCTATAAAATCGTTTCAATGGTCTTAAATAACCATAACAACCACATCATTGACACCATCATTATTATATTTGTATCATAATTTTCAATCTCAAAACTATTTTAATGTTAAGGTACTCATGTTACTAATCACAAAATTGCTCTTCAGGTAAAATAAATTTAGAGAAATATTTATTTTCCAAGACATGTCAAAATAATATGAGTCACCATCTAAACATTTGATCAAGGTTTCATTTAATGATGTTGGAAAATTTATCGCATATCAAATAATGAAGCCTATGGTACGATACCAAAATATAGTATATAATATGAGAGATAAAATATAATAACATGTACACTCATATAATAAAAAAAATACTATAATAGAAATTTAAATATTAATCATTTAATGTTGAAAACTATGTTTCATAAATATGTCACGGTCACACATCACAATATATCATGTTCAAATCATATCCTCATTATATACATATCATTAATACATGAATAATATATGTATATTACCTTAAACATTCATGTAAACTATATTAGTTATCTAATTCGTCATAAGATCATTTATTGATAAAAAATACTTTGTTTATGTTCATAAACACTCATCACTGTAGATAAAATAAATAAATCATCATATTTTGTTAAATAAATGATCAATATTTATTATAATTTTTCTAATCATGTTTTTTTCAACTATAAAATCATTCTATATCATAATATTTATTGAATTTTTATCTATTCAATGCATGTGTTCACACCTACGTCTTTTTCATATAATTTATCCATTGTTTTTTCAAGCACTCAATGAAGATCAAAGATGTGTTCTCCTCTTAAAATCGAGTCATATAATGGGTTATCATAAAATCGGATGATTATTATTTCATAATTCTGAATAACCCATTAAATGAACTATATTGACCAAATAATAGTTATCATTATAATATAAGTGAAAATATTATCAAAAATTACTTTTAAAATGTTATAAATAGACCCCAATTCACTGATATAAATTTGATATGAACATGGTTCTTATGGTGGGATCTTGATGAGTGATTATATTTAATATTAGAAATCATATATTAATCTTCAATTAATCACTATGATTAAAAAATGATGTTGGCACAAACATTTTGAAAATCTAATGTTGTATATAAAAGTTAATTATAATGAAAATTTTATGTTTAATAACAGTAATTTACATTGATGAATGGGAAACGAAAATTTAATAAAAGTAATACACACAAACAAACACAAACACAGACACAAATGTTCATTGGGTGGCACAAACTCCAAAACTCCATGAGAACCCTTCAGGGAATGATAAATCAATCTACACCCCAGGGGTGTAAAAAATTATTTATTATAATATAATAAATATTTAAGAAGTATAAAAATAATTAAATGTAAGGGATAATTGGTCCCTGTATGTCCATGATTTTAGGATCACCCATCCACCATTCAGTTTAAATTATTTCTTATCTCATTATCATTATTATACTAACAATTTATATTTATTAGTTTCGTTTTTCCAATTTTTCATTTTATTATGTCCCTTGATTTTATCATTCTGAAGTGAAATAATTCATTTAACATGGCCACATGACACTTCTAAAATCCTTCTATCCTCCTATGATTTCACAAAAAATTTCAAACATTTTTTCCAACAAATATGAATCTCAAAGGTACTATAAAAAAACTATTTCTACTCACCATATCCCTATAAATATTCAGTTCATCTCATCCAAAAATACATTTTTCGTTCACTCTTCATTTTCACCTAGTCTTCACTCTATGTAATGAAATCAGTTGGTAATTCCTCAATTTGGGATAGCTAATAATATAACCCATCCATTAACGGTCACACCAAAGTTCCACACACAACTGACTACTACCCTTTTATATGTCATAATAATAAATTATATATGAATATTAGGATATATTATTTTCAAAGGGTCTTAAATAAAACCATCAAATATAAATTCAATGAAATAATTTAATTTAAAAAAAAATAGGAATTTAATATCCATTAAAAATCACTGAACATGAACAGTATGGTAATAAGTGTATAATAAGATCAATAATGTGGTTAGAAAATGATATTGTAGTCGAACTACATAATGCTAAATTATTTTCATCCAAAAATGGAAAAAATGTGAACATAGTGAATTATATATTTAAATTACAACAAGTTTTATAAATCGAATTCTTCTTGATACACACAAAACGTCTACCCTAATGTAAATGAAAAAATATTAGATGATTAAAAAAATAATTTTTTTCCTAATCCATATAATATTTCATATTCCCATTTATCCCCTTAGGGAGAAACATTTATATAATCCCTTATAATATTAAAAACTCTTGAATATTTAGAAACATTAAAATGCATACATCTCTTAAATGTTTCATCCTAAAAAATCATAATATCATTCGAACAAAATAATAACCACTATTAAATTATTCCTCAGAAGGTATGACACACTATCTTTTATAGAAGATAAACTATAGTAAAATGTAATCTTACAGGTAGTTTAAACATTTAATATTTAATTTGGATACTATTATGAAAAAAATATCTTGTACATATATTATTGATTCACAATTCATTTTCTCAACCATAATGAAAAAAGAAATTCTCTATGGATTTTCTTATTTAATAGAAGTTTAAAAATCCACCACTATATTTAGTTGTGATTTTCAAATAGATGATAATGTTATTCTTAATGAACCTTAAAACTAGTTATATTTTAAGAAATGATTACATATGATTTAATGGTTTATATAAATACTATTAATGGTTTCCCCAATGTGAAATATTTTCTATTAATTTAATTTCCTTGTAATTATTTTGTGTTTATGACTATTTTGGAAGCTGATAAGCTGAATTACACTAAATAAATTTTATACCATATTTAGAATTAGTTAAGACCACTACTATATATGTTATTGATGAAAAATATAGTCTTAAGTTCATAAATAAATACCCTCAAACCTTAAAAAATACATATAATACATTGTCAAGATAATATAACATATTTGTATAAATGATTCACTTATGTTCAAATATGTCATATGTTGTATGAGAAAACTATATTGAATTATAATTGGAAAAATGTGAACCATTAGGATAATCAATAATATAACATTTTAGTTAGTAATTTTTTCAAGACATAACTCCCCTATACCTTCACAATACCTAGATGGGTCGTGGTACACATTTACAACTTTTATACTTCCATCCTCTTGTACATGAATTTAATATATTTTAATATACATTTTAAATTTAAAAATGTTAAATATATTAGTTTTATATTATCTTGTTGTACTATTATGATAAATTATTTTTTGTTATAAAAAACTATGTGAATCATCAATTGTATAAAAGTGGCTAATGATAATGTTTCTCTAATAATCGATTCACAATATGGGAGAAAAAAATCAATTTTTGATTGAATGATATAAACTCAATGAGTCTATAATACTATACTAATAAACCCATAATTTATTTAAATGTAAATTTTATCCAACAATACCTTTATCTCAAATAATGAAATATACATTTAAGATAATTTTTTCTTATTCATGGATATCATTTCTGTTGTGTCAATTAAAATGGAAAATGTCATTTATATGATTTATTTATATATGACTAACATTTCTAATTAATTTTCAGGTAATTTTTATTATGGTCTTATTTTTTATAAATATATTTATAACCTTTATATTTTTTATGATTATATAACATTTTTTTCATATTGTTTGATGTTTATGTGAAATGATATTCAGTTAATATGGAATATGTTTTACTGAATTCAGATTGTTTTAGTGGCCATTTTATTTTAATTGAGATGGATTTTTTACATCATATTAGTTTGGATTTATTTATATAAATTAAAATTATTTTATTTATTTACCTCATGCTTGGATATTTAGTGTATATTTCTATGAAATTTTATTCTTTAATGGTTCCCCTAAAAAATATTTTATAATAATATTAAATTGAATGTATTGTTATTAGATAAAATTGAAAATATTTTAGAATACACTAGTATCGATTTTTAGATTTAATTTAATTATATAAGTTTATATTTTTTAGTGATGATATACTAATATTTGTATCATTAAACTTGGAAATTTATTTTAAATGCAAATATGCTACAATTTGGGTTTTATAATGTGTTTTTTCTAAAAATTATATATGAAGAATTTTTTTGAATTTTGAAAAATATAATTTATTTTTTTGGAAAAAATAATTTATGTTTGGAATGTGGTATGATGGATGAATTATGATTTTTGCGTTTAAAATGATATTTTATTCTTTTATACACTCTCTAGATATTATACCTCTTGTTATTTTAAGGTATAAAATTTTATATTTTTTTTATCCATACTTTTCTATAGTAATAATTATCCTATTCTATTATTGTATAATTTGAGGTGTTGGTTTAAATCTGTATTTAAGGAATAAATTTTTTTGGTTTCCACCCTATAATTGGGTAAACTATGTGTTTTAAGCTGGCCCATGGGGACAACCATTTCACTATCCAAAACATCCTGCAGAGGGGAGGCTCTCTATCCAAAATGCTCATTATGAACCATTACATGTTCCTCTTAGTGGGTTTTATTGACCATTTTAGGCATAAATGTATTGTGATCCTCATCATGAAGCTACCCATAGTGATTATGGGGGCCCCTTTTGAAGAACATGTTGACTCGAAAAGGTTTCCTTATGAATTTTTATTTTTTTGTGTTTTGAAAATCACAAACACATATTCTTCTTGAAAATTTACTTTCACAAATAACTATTTTCATAAGTTAAGTTTTATTTCTCTAAGACACATTTTATCCTTATCTTGGTTTTCGATGTCTTATTTAAGGTCTTCTAAAAAAACAAGTCTAACCTTTTTCTATTAACCCAGAAATTTGGATCCTTATCTAACACCTCATTATCATAAATTTTCTTAGATTTAGAGTCTTTCTATTTGCAGAATCTTAATTCTATGAAATTTATACACTAAATTCTCTGAAATTAAGCCTCCAAATTCACTGGAATTTTGACTCTGAATTCTCTGAAAATCAGACTCCGAATTATCTAAAAATCAAAATTTGAATTCTCTGAAATTCAGACCTCGAATTCTCTAAAATTCAAACTCCAAATTCAATAAAATTTAGACTCAAAATTGAATAGAATTTAGAATCAAAATATCAACTTTCATCTAGAATCCTGATGTTCATATACTTAGACTCTGATTTCTATATTTCCAAGATTTTGATTATTCATTGTTTTAAGCTTTATTATTTTAATTCCATATTATTTATCCTGAAGCATTATAATGTTTCCGAATTTTTTCTAACATAAAAATATATCCTACAATTTCTTCTAACTAATCGTTGGTTGAGTGACATGTGTACAGGTCCCTCGAAGATTCATAGAAAAATATGACTGTTGGAGGAGGGATCCTACCATTGAAGGTTTTCTTAAAAATAGGATCTCATTTTAATTAGCTCATTATCATTCTATTATCCTAGAGGTTAATTGTTGTGAAATTATTTCTAGAGAGAGAAACACTCTCTTGACTTGGGTGATTTATGAACATCTTGTTTAACCATGAACATCTTGTTTAGCTTGCTTTGTGTGACTCTAATTGTATTAATGTACAATTTAAGAATTCTAGGGATAGGAAGACAGAGATGTTGACTACCTTAAAGTTCAAGGAATTACATGTATATGAAGAAAATGGTTTTGACAACCTTAAAGTTTTAGTTCTTGTGGGTATGACAAAAAAACTCCAATATTCTTATCGAGGGCTTACCCAGGTGTGGGTAAGACAAACTTTATTGAAAGTTAAAATCAAGAATCCATATACAAGGTGGTTGGATACCCTTGTCTTTGGGTGAAAATATTTCTTCCTTCTTTACATGATTTGTTACATGTTTTATTTCCATTGTATTTTTTTAAATAAAGTACAACTTTATTATAATTTTTTAACTCTGATATAAATAATATTCTATATTCTTAAGGTATAATCATTATCTATGTAAATCCTACTTAGGGTTTCTTAATTATATCTTTTTTAAGTTTATATTTCTTATAATTGGACATAGTCCTTTCCAATTATCCCTTTATGTAAGTTCCTAAGAGGTTTTATTAATCTACATTGATTAAATTTTAGAAACATATTTTTCCACAAGGTTAAAAACAAAAGTTTTTAAACTTACAATTCACCCCCTCTAGTAATTAAGAATATATATATTCTATTTCGATCCTACAGAACATCAAGGGGGAACCATGAAAATTTCCTCATATCCCTATTTTAAGTTTGTCCTAAAAGGGTATAACCACATCTTGGTCCTCAAAGTCCATTATATAGTGATTTCATGGGAAGTGTTTTTAAAAGTGAATATACAACCATTCGCCCACTGAATATTTTTCTTATACAACAACTTTTTATCCACATTTTCATGATGAACGGATATACAACCATGGATTATTTATCCACGCAACCTCTTAAGGATTATTCTTTGATACATGTGAAATCATTAAGGGTTGTCTCAATTTCTCATCAGTACTTCCTCTTATTTTCATGTATCATCTTTTCCTACCAAGTTTTTTGAGTATGAGAACCATCATTTCCCAAAGGACGGAACTTTTGTGTATTGTAGGCCCATTTCATGGAGTTATTGGACTATTTAGGTTCTTGAGGATACCTTATTCTCATATTCTAGGGATTTAAGTTAGGATAAATAGTTTTCATTGTCTTTGATTCATGTGTCTCTATATAACAAGTCATTACATTGGATTTCCTTCAATCCTTCACTAATCCATTAATATTATTGATAGATTTCATTTTATTTGAGTTATTAATGGATGATTATTTCACATGTCACGTTATTTTTTGGGTGTGATGGTTTCATTTTATCTTCCATTTAAAATCATCTTTTCAAATTAAATAATTGATAAAATGTGTCAAAGTGGATTTTTGTTTTCAGAAGTGTTTTCGCATACTTTTTTGGAAAAAATATAATCTATGTCAGTATTCATATAGATGGTGAATGATTATTATGTTACTGAATAATTTATTTTCCTTCTCACTTATAATTTCATAAATAGTGTTGCATATGGGATACCACGTCTTTATCTTGGTGACACGTATGGGACTTCCCTAGTGTTGATTGTGTGTAACGACTTTTAATTTTATATGTGGCATTCCATTCTGAATGAATAAATGCATTATTATATAACATATTTATAGAAAACATATCAAATATTTATTTTATTTAGGACTAATATAATTTATTGGATTTAAAAGACAATTAATAATCATAACTATTCAAAATATATTCATTTTCAAGTGATTGTAATGATTAATATATATCAAGGATAATTATAATGTCCAATTGATATAGTTAGAAGAGACAATTATCTCAATAAATTTTATCATAGCATATGAATCTCGTCTATTTGAGATTACATATGAGAAGGAATATCGATGATTTTCCATTGACAAAGGGATGTCAACTATTTCACAACTAGTGCTCTATAGGAGCTAGTAAAAAGAGATGTTCAAGATTATATAAATCATGACACATTCAATATTAATTTATCCACTCCAGGAATGAGTCACCATGGAACACATTACCCTTAGTATATACACAAGTGATATAAGGGAATATGCATCGAGATCATAGTAGTTAGAATTTTTATATTTTTCAATCTAATGAAATAAAGATTATATTTAACACTATTTTTTATAAAATTGTTTATGACTATATGATGAGTTAGATTAAAAATATATTTTGATAGGAATAAATAAAAATAGTCCTTTTGGTATTATATAATCTAAAATAAAACATTACTTTATAATTTCAATAAAATTTTAATGAAATTTTATCTTCTTAAAATATTTTTAATTGATAATATATATTTAAAAACCAATTATAATATATGTTAATGAAGTCCGCGGATATTTTTTAAGGGTTGGAAATTGGTTAATATCATAAAAACTAGTATTTTCAATTAAATATATAATCTTATGGAAAATTTAAATTTCTAATATTAATAATATTATTCAGATAATATAGATATTATTTTTAAAAATAAGAAATTTTAAATTATACAATGCTAGATATTTCATTATTTTCAGAAATGGTCAAAATTATTGGTACAAATGTAATAAATTATAAATATGTAGTCCAAATTATATCATCATTATAGACAACAAGTGAGGTAATAAATGACATAAAAAGGGATACATGATAAAATATTTGTTGAAAATTTAACATAATGAGTTTGATATTATTTTATTAATTTTATAATTTATTTATGAATATAAAAAACCTATATAATCTTTTATGGTTTTATGATCAATTCTATTTGAACATGGATTACTCTAAAATTAACAAGGGTTTTGTTTTAAAATATTCCTTGTGTGTCCATATAAAACATCAAAATTCACCACTCATGTATAGAAACCATGTGCAACAATCTTGGGAAACATTTTGGTTTTGATTATATTATAATATAGATACTAAAACCAATGTTCAAAAATTAATATTAAACTAACCAATGTTATTTAAAATCTACTCACCCAATCATAAACTCCTCTTCACTCAAAATACATTGATCATGATGTATCCCTACCTGTGACCCTCTAAATACCTCCCATTTTGTTCCCATTATCATTATAAACTCCACTAATTCTTTTCAAAGTACCCACTTAGGGTAATTTATCCTCTTCTCAAATTTATTCAATAAACTTCTTTATACTAAACTATTTCATTTCTAAATATTCATGTTTTAGATGGTTTTATAAATCCCTTTACCAAACTTTTGATTAAAAGTTTTGATATACCACCTTTCACTCTCATTATTCCTTTCTATAAATCATTATATTCACCCATTATTAATCCATGATTATCATGTTATTTTCCAAGTAAAATAGTTACGTTTTGAATGACTAGTCTTATTTTTATTCATGGGTATTCAAATAGAATTACATATCATTCTTTGATTTTTTTAATTCTGTGAATTTATCCTATTCTCAATAAACATTATATGAAAATTGATTAAATGTGTTCTTATGTTTTATGATATATGTGGAAAACTTATTCATGTGCATTATGTGAATGTGAACGGTTTAACATAAATTATATATCCCTCTAATTCAATGATTAATGTTTCTATATCTTATGATACAATGTATGGTTCATGAGACATTATATAGAGAACGCTATGTTATGATGTCTTTGTGATTTCTCTTGTTCTATGATTAAGAAATCATTTTTTAGTGTTGCATCCAAATTTCTATGTTTCTTTTATTGTATCATATTTTATCATACTTTATTGTTCATTTATATGATTCTCACCATGTTTACATCACCATGATATTCCTCTTAACTATCATGTATCACATTCATCATGTTATGATTTGATTATTCCATTATCGATATTTATACCTCACCCATTATTTATGTATGTCCCAAGGTTGTCCATTTTATCTTTAGATGATTGAATAAATATGAATTCATGTTATGGGATATTTAAATAATGTTTTTGTGTACAAATTTGTTATTATTATATTTTGTTTCTAATTACCCTAAGACACATAACCTTTTTATATTTTGAGATTTAACTATGTGTGTCATTATGTTGTTACCCATTAATTATAGTGCATTAAAGATATAGATTTCCATAGTTTGTATCAGATAAATTGAAATGCCTCAACACTCGTTACCCAGGGTTGGTTCATTATTATATAACATTGGCTTGATCCCAAGGGATAAAATTCCAAAAGACCAATCAGTTTTGGACTCTTGAAATTACAAGATACATACATAAGTTTTACATTACATTATGAAATGAAAAACAATAACATTGTGTCTCATTTTGAAAAATTCATATCCCTTAGACTATCCCTGCAGGTCAGTCATAATATACTTCTTTAAATCCTCAGAAAAATAAAACATAGAAATTGGTGACATCAGGTGCTCAGCAAGGATAACAATATAGTGGAAACACTCATAAATAAGAATAAACATTTTATGAAATATATAATACTAAAAAAATCATTTTAAACATAAAATTAAGCATAATATGGGAAGGTAAATAAAATAATTCCATTTTCTTATTCACATGGATATTTTACTAGTCATATAATCACATGTAATATCAATAGCCAATTTCATAATGATGGAATGCATAATGCCAGACATCATAACCTCATATTCAAGGCCTCGTGCCAAGACTACAAATAATATTTTTGTCAAAACCTTATGCCAAGACACTATTTTTCTCATGAGACCTGCTGATGCATCAAGGATCTATATCAGGCCCCACCCTTCACTTATAAATTCAAATGAATTCCTCATATGAAAAGGTTGAAACAAAATATAAAAATTCATATTAAAAATAGCATAAAAATGTCAATAAATTATCCATAAACCATGAATGGTATAAACATAACACATCCATAGTCAAACATATCACAAAACCTTGAATACGATATGAAATATTTGTATCATAATAAATCAACTTCAAATAAGTGTAAAATCCATCAAAGAATGTTGACATATATGAAATCAATACTATTTGAGAGAAATATTGCTTTCTATTTTAAAATAACTTAAAAGTAAAATAATTATAAAAGAAACTTATTTTTCAGAATATTATTATAATCTTGTTAGGGAAAGTTTGAAGATGTTATAAGGACAGAAAATAGCTGCACTTGTCGTATAAGTTAAAAAACATTATTTCGTTAATTTTCTTGAAAAGGTCATAAAGGAACTTGTTTGGAAAATGACAAAAAGATTCCTTTATAAACATTTTATTAAAAGTACAACAAGGGTATAAATTACTTTAACCCATATTCTAGTAAATAGTAAAAATATTTTGAAATACATTTTTAAGAAACACATATGTGGATGATAAAGAGGTCCTAGTAGATACTCACTTATAAACAACCTCAGATAATAAAAAGATTCTAAAATTAACACTTACCTTGTACTTTTCCTTGATCGAGGGTAAGTTAAACTTCTGTATAATAGTTAAATCACTGTTATTAAATTATAAAATAACCACATAAATTAATATGATATCATATATAATCCTCCAACATTTCTTTGTTAGTAATATTTCAGTAGTATCATCGTTTTGTGTGTTAACTGATTCGTTTTACTTTGTATGCTTGGTTTCGTAAACCATGTTTGTTATGGAAAGAATGTATTTGATTCATATACATAATTATATTATGTTCTCATAAATTATTTTTAATCATAGAATGAAAAATATTCTTTAATGGTTATGATGGGGATTTAATTTCATCATGTGTGTGGAGATGGTAATCTGTATGTACGCATGAGCGACAATATCATTCTATTGATGGTGAATTCATATGTAATTGGATGGTATATAATATATACATAATCTGTATCATGTTATATTTATTATTTACATAATTTATACTCATTATTATACTCATCCAAATAATTAAGTGTTTGAATAACAAACTACACCCCGATGTGGAGACGGTAAGCCGTACGTACACAAATATGGTGACTTTTCATTCATAGGATAGATATAATAATTAATATGGTTGTACCATTTTTATAATTATATCAAAGTATTTAAATGGTACTAGATTTATTATTTTTGTATGGAAACAACAAAGAAAGATTAATTAGAAGAATAAAAGAACTTTGAAAGAGGTGATGAAATTATTACTTCTTCTTCGGGTGATTCCTTTTTATTTGATCAAAATGGCTCCATATATTGGCTTTATGAACAAATTAAGGCCTCTAGGTCAAAGTTAGGGTAGTTTGGAGTATATTTGAGTAGGGTTTGGCGGATCAAAATGGATTTGGATGTGTGATACTGATAGAAGAGAATGTACACTTTTATAAGAGAGGTGAGGGTCACCTTAGAAAAATCCTGAAATATTATTTTAGTATACAATCATATTCAGTTTATAATGACTTAAAAAGAATTTATTTAGAGGATAAGGTGTGTATGGTTCTAAAAACTCTCAAAAAATAGGTTTTATATTGGTTTAGGTCACCATATTAACCTTATCTTTTATATTTAACTCTTTTTTAAATAGTTCAACTTTTACCATGTATTCTTGTATTATTATAATAATTGGTTAATAAACATAATATAAAAATCCAATAGAACCCAATGTGGTTCATTATTTATATATATAACCTTATATAAGTCCTTTGTCCAAACCTTTTATTTTTAAGAATATTATATCAATTAATAATATAGTTTTTTTAACTCATTTGTGTTAACTTTGACACTATTTGGTATTTTGTTTTTTTGAAAGTCATAAAAACTTTATCACTTCCAAAAAAGTCTATTTAATCAACCCTAACATGTCATATTAATCTAAAAATTTATTTTAATTCATCAAAAGTCTAAATTTACAATTATATTAACTTTTATAATATCAATTGTTTAATCATTCAATAATAAGGTAATTACTCCATCATTATTGTGTCGAAAATAAATTTAATTATATAATGTATAAAAACTATAAATAAAATACATTATGTTTTAATTTTCTTATAATTATAATGAATATTTATAGTCAAATTTATCTTATTTATAGCGCTATATTAAAAAAAATTAGTTATTAAACATTGAATTTAACACTTTTAACTCTTCTTTGAATAAAATAATGATAAATGTCCTAATCTAATAAAAGTGAGCCAAAGGGGTCATATTTTGTTCCAAATGTTGATTTCAGTCAAAATACACTTATACATTAGAATTAGGACATGTGTTAGGGTAATTATAATATCATGATTTACCTTTAATTATCCTATTTAATTTTAATTGTAGTAAATAAAAGACAAAAGTACTATTCACCAAAAATTACTTTCCTCTTATTGAACCACATTTTACATACTTATGTCAACCGAGTCTCTTATATTTTTAAAATTCAATTCATAGAAGTGGTAAAATTATGTTTTATACAAATTTGCAAATGCACCTAAAAGGTGGGTAAAAGACGGTAAAAAGATCAATAAAATTTTATATATCTAATATTATTATAAAATGACTCAAATTAATTACATTGAACATATATAGGTATTATGTATCTATTTTTACCAAATATACATTAAAATAAAATAACTAATTATTTAAATAAAAAGTCGGTTTTAAACAATAACGCAGTGCTTTTTACTATTCATCAAAAAATGAATGTTTTCCGAAAAATACCAAAAAATCACCCTAAGATAATTTAGATATTCCAAACCCAAAAATTAATTCCATTTTGAAAAATAAAATTTATAAAATTTCAAAAAGTGGGTATTACTATTCATAATGGCTAGTTTGATTTGTCGTTGTGTGTTAAAACTCCATGTTGCGTACAATGAAAGCTATTTCATTATTTAAAGGGAAACGTACTGTGAAATCTTTGGTTGTTACATTATCCCCAACTTCAAATAATGTCATCCTAAAAATTTATAAAATATTACTTCATAAAAAGATTCAGGTGGTTCTTCATCATATGTTCCTCGGGTTCCCATGTTGCCTCTTCAATCTTATTATTTCTCCATAGAACTTTTACCAGACTAGTCATTAAGTTTTTCAAAACTTATTCTCTGGTATCAAGAATATTGACCAACTCTACATAATAAGACAGATCAGGTTCCAGTTCAATTTCTCCATGGGTGAGTACCTGAGTTGGGTCTGGAATGTATTTTCTCAACAGTGATACGTAGAACACATCATGAACTTTGCAGAGACTTGGCGGTATTTCCAAACGATAAGCTACAACCCCAATTAGTTCTAGAATTTTGAAAGGTCTGATGTACCTGGGACTTAATTTAACCTTCTTACCAAAACTTATAACACCCTTCCATGGAGATACATTCAAGAAAACATGATCTCCAACTTGAAATTACAAATCATTCCTTCAGTTATCGATATAGGTCTTTTTCTTAATTTGAGCTGCTTTGATGTGGGTTTGGATAATATTCACCTTTTTCATTGTTTCCACAATAAGTTCTAGCCTAACGAGATTTCTTTCACCAATATCATCCCAACAAGTTGGTGTGCGACTTCTCTTTGAATATAATGCTTCATATGGTGTCATCTGAATAATTTAATGGAAGCTATTATTATAGGAAAATTCTACCAGATGTAAATAATGATCCCACATACCTCAAAATTCATGCAGGAAAGATCTAAAGATGTCTTCTAAGGTTTGAATAGTCTATTCTAATTGTCCATCGGTTTGAGGGAGGTAGGCAGTGCTCAATCGAAGTTCAGTATCCAATGCCTTCTGAAGACTTTTCTAGAATCTTTATGTTAAATGGGGATCACGATCAAAAATAATTGATAAGGGTACTCCATGAAGTCTAACTACTTCACTAATAAATATTTTTTCTAAACTTTCATGTGGTAAATCTTCCCTTATAGAAAGAAAATGTGCTGAACCTGGTAAGATGATCAACAATGACCCATATTGCATCATTCCTTCTAGGAGACTTTGGTAGTCCCATTGAAAATTCAATTGAAATATCATCCCATTTTCACTCAGGTATGGTAATAGGTTGCATGAATCTTCTAGGATGTTGTCTTCCAGCCTTCACCTATTGAAAAACCATACATATTGACACATAAATAGAAATATCCCCCTTTATGTTGTCCCACCAAAAATGTTCCTTCAAATCTCTATACATCATAGTGCGACCAGGGTGTATGGAGAAATTAAAACTATGAGCATCATCCAATAATTCTATTTTTATATCAGCTATGTCAGGAACACAAAGCATATTCCCAAATTTTAAAATTCCATCTTCATATACAAATTTGATCAATCTCCCATCGTTCACAGATTTAATTTTCCTTTGAAAATCCTCATCATCAGTGTAATAACTTTTTATCCTTTATAGAAAAGATGGTTTAGCTACCATTTGAAAAAGTATTAATGCTTCACCTTCCATGATTATTCCCATATCCATCATTACTAGATCCTGGAATAGAAGATCCCTTTCAACTCTCATCTTATTCAAAACACCATGATCCTTTCTGCTCAAAGAATCTTCCACCTTATTTTCCTTCCATGGGTGGTAGTGTATAGTGAAATCATATTATTTGAGTTGTTCAAGCCAGCTTCTTTTCCTATGGTTGAGTTCTTTTTTGAGAAAATATACTTCAAACTCTTGTGATTGGTATATATCTCACATTTTTCACCTTAATGATAGTGTCTCCATATCTTCAAAGTAAATATTACTGATGATAAATAATGATCATGATTGGAATAGTTTGTTCATGAATTTTTATCTACCGTGTAGCATATGCAAGAACCCTATCATTCTACATAAAGACACAAACAAGTCCTTTCTTTGAATAATGACTATAAATAACCAACCCATCATTCCATGATGGTAGATTCGAGATAAGAGCATTGACTAATATTCTCTTCAATTATTCAAAAAATTCTTCAGAATATTTCATCCAAAAAAATTTAACCCATTTACATGTGAGATTGGTTAATGGGTTTTCCAATTGAGAAAAATTCTGGATGAAATGCTGATAATAACCTACTAAACCAATAAAACTGCATACCTCATTTATACTCTTTGGTGATAGAAATTATTTGATTTCCTTGGTCTTTGATGGATCTACAAAGATTCCATATCTAGAGAAAATTTTTCCAACAAAATAAATTTCCTAAAGGAATAATTCACACTTGTTGAAATTCCCATATAATTCATTTCTTCTGAGGGTTTTCAGAATAGTGCGCATGTGATTTTCATGATCTTCATAGCTTTTTGAGTATTCCAAGATTTAATCAATAAATAACACTACAAAGTCATCAATATATTCCTTGAAAACTCTATTAATTAGATCCATGAAAACAGATGGTGCATTAGTTAGTCCAAAAGGCATTACAATAAACTCGTAATGATCATACCAAGTTCGAAATGCTGTCTTCGGAATTCCTTCCTTCTTAACACATAGCTGATGATATCCAGATTGAAGGTCAATCTATGAAAAATATTGAGCTTCATGAAGTTGGTCAAATAAATCATCAATTCGAGGTAGGGGATTCTTGTTCTTTATTGTTATAATATTGATCTCCCTGTAGTCAATGTACAACCTCATAGAAACATTTTTCTTCTTAACAAAAAGAACAGGGGCTCTCCATGGAGAAACACTCGGGAGAATAAATCATTTATTACTCAATTCCTTTAGTTTTTTCTTTAGTTCCACTAATTCCACAGTTCCCATTCTATTAGGGGTCTTCGATATGGTCCTTGAACTAGGATTTAAATAAATAGAAAACTCAATTTCTCATTCTAGAGGATGTCTAGGTAAATCCTTTGGAAACACATGAACATATTCTTTCACAATAGTTACATCCTTTATTTGAACATTCCTATCCTCACCCATAGTTATTTCATTTTATTCCTCCCTAATAAATGAATTTTGTAGAGATACTGGGGGTTTATCTAGATAAGAATCAAGTGCTGATGTTTCTTCTCTAAATATAAAGTAATCCTTATCATAATTGAAAATTTTAATAGCCTTCTTCTTACAATAAACTTTCACATCATGGTATGAAAGCCAATCCATACCGAGGATTATATCAAATTAAATCATGGGAAAGATGATGAGATCATCAGATAAAGAACATTTAAATGCCCAAATGGGGACTGATTCACAAAACTATGATGCAATGATACTTCCCTTAGGTGTTTTTTTGACAACTTATTTGTTAAATCAAATTAAAAATATTTAATTTTTTTAGAAAACTGGGAAGATATTAAACAATGAAATGATCCAGAATCAAATAATGCATTGTCCAAATTTGAAAAAACCATTAAATTACCTACCACTACATCATTCGAAGCTTCAACCTCAGTAGTAGTGATCGCATAATATTGGCCTTGATCCTTTGGACATTTTTTAGGTAATATTCCTTAGCACATATGAAATTCATTTTAATAATGACCCAACTCTCTACAATTGTTGCATTCAACATTGAAATCCTGTTTTTTTCTTACAATCACGAGATTGATGGCCTTTTTCACTACACTTATAACATACTCACATTCCCATCAGGAAAGTACCAGGGTGTTTCTTTTCAAATTTACTGTAGTATAGAAATTAAACATTTCCCTTCTTCCAATTATATCCTTTTCTAGAGTGTTCAGTAGATCTATTCTTCTCTTTCTTTGCTTTAAAGTCTTAAGACATAGAAAATTCCTTTTCTATCTTCATAGCACATGAGACAATGTCATCATATGATGAGAAGGATTGTGATAATAATGATTGATGGAGAAATGGTTTTAACCCATTGCATAATCTATCAATATTACTCCTTGGGTTACATATATAATTTTATGCATGCCTTGAAAACCTCAAAAAGTTATCCTCATACTTTACGACATTCTCGTCATACTTTTTCCGCAAACTTAGAAATTGCCTTTCTATATCTACTTGATTTTCATGAGGAAAGTATTTTACTATGAAAAAATATTTTAACTCCCTACATTATATATTTGATACTTCATCATATTCCTTTGTGTTTTCAATCAATGAACACAATTAATCTGCATCTCTTATGTGGTGATAAAGTATCATGAAAACTTTTCCCCTTTCACTACTCCCCAAAGCATGGAATATTTTCTCTAAAGAACTTATCCATTTATCAGCTACAAATGGATTTTTAGTCCCATTGAATATTGGTGTATGTTATCTCATGAAGAAATCAGTCATTAATCCTCCATGTTGTGGATCAGGGTGCTCCATACGGGTAAGGTTATTATTCATTACCTGAGTGAGTTTTCCCAGTATGGTGATAGGCTGATCAGCACCAGTTGTGTCACCAGCACCACTATAATTTTCTTGAGTAGGAGAGAAATCCCTACATGGATTAGGTGCTTTGATACAGTCTCTATTCCTTCCAATTGGCTCTATTTCTAAACAATGGAATACACTATATTAGTTTATGAATCCGAATACATAATTCCAAACATGTAAAAAACATTACGTAAATTGAACAATTTATTGATATAATCTATAATCATTAAAATGTTTTCTTTGAGGAGGTATATACTCATTAATACATCATAATGGCTTGTAAAATAATGTGAATTTTTCTAAGTATATCTCCCATGAGTGTCGTAACCAAGAGTGCAACAAGGTCCATTGTCATGTTCCAGGATACCACGGGTCAAACCCAAAACTGCTTGTCAGAGTTTTCACTCCTAGGTACATCTATGCCAGAGCCATCTCTACCTGGTCGTATCTAGATAAGGATGTATTACTTGGTAAATAAACAAAATCTCTATATTACCATAACTTTAGGAAGTTTTTATATATTAATCCTCAAAGTCTATCTTAGGGTAATGTTCTCTAATGAGATTTTTCTAAATATAGTTTCCAAGGATTGTACCAAACTTTCTCTGATACCAACTGTAATGACTCAAACCTAGTTACCCAGAGTCGGTGCATTATTATATAACATTGGCATGATCATAATGTATTAAATCCCGAAGGACCATCAGTTTAGTAGCCTTGAAAATACCAGATACGAACATAAGATTTACATTACATTATGAAATCAAAAACAACAACATTGTGTGTCATTTTGAAACATTCATCTCCCTTAGACTATCCTTACAGGTCATTCATAATTTACTTCTACGCATCCTGGGAAAAATAAAACATAGAAAGGGGTGATCTTGGGTGATAAGTAGAGATAACAATATAGAATAATCCTTTATAAATAAGAATAAACATTTAAGGTAATGTATAAGACTAAAACACAAGCCTTTTAAACATAAAATTTTGCATAATATGGAAATATTAATCAAATAATTCTATCTAATTATACACATGGATATTCTACTAGTTGAATAATCATATGTAATATCAATAGACAATTACATAATGATGGAATGCATAATGTCGAACATCATAACCACATAGTCAAGGCCTCATGGAAAGACTACAAATAATAATTTTTCAATGTCTTATTCCAAGACACTATTATGTCTCATTAGACCTACCAATGCATCGAGGACCTATAGCAAGCTCCACCCATCACTTACTCAGTCCAATGCATTCCTCATATAAAAAGGTTGACACATAACATAAACATTCATATTAAAACTAGCATATGAAATGTCAATACTTTATCAATAAACCATGAATGGTATAAAAATATCACATCCACATTAAAACATATCACAAAACCTTCAATACAATATGGAATATTTGTATCATAATAAATCAACTTCAAACAAGTATAAAATCCATCAAATGATGTTGACATAGATGAAATCAAAACTATTTGATAGAAATGTCACTTTCTATTTTGAAATCATTTAAAAGTCACATAATTATAATAGAAAACATTTATTTGAAATTATTCTTATATGATTGTAAGAGAATATTTAAAGATTTTATAATGGCGGAAAATACTGCACTCATTGTATAAGTTAAAAAAATATTCTTTCTTTAATTTTATTGAAAATGTCGTAAAGGAAATTGTTTGGAATATGACGGAAAGATTCATTTATAAAAATTTTATAAAAATTATAACAAAGGTATAAATTACATTAAACTATAGTCTATTAAATAGTAAAAATGTATTGAAATACATTTTTATGAAACACATATGTAGATGATAAAGATGTCCCAATAGATACTCACATATAAACTACCTCAAATAATGAAGAGATTGTAGAATTAACCCTTACCTTGTACTTTTCCTTGATAGAGGGTATGTTAACCTCTAGTATAATTGTTAAATAATTGTTATTAAATTATACATTAATCTCATACATAAATATTATATCATATATGATCCTCTAATATTGCTTTCTTAATAATATTTCAGTAGTATAATCGTTTCGGGAGTTAAATGATTTATTCTCCTTTATATGCTTGGTTATGTAATCCATGTTTATTATGGATAGGATGTATTTTATTCATACCCCAAAATATATTAAGTTCCTAAACATTATTTTTAATTATAAAAAAGGAAATTTTTATTGAATAGTTATGATGGGGAATGAATTTCATCGCGTTCATAGAGACGGTAATCTGTACCTACACATGAGAGACAATATCATTCTATTAATAGTGAAATCATATGTAATTGGAGGGTATATCATATATACAATATCTTTAACATGTTATATTTATTATTTAACATAGTTATACTCATTATTATACCCATCCAAATAATGAAGTGTTTGAATGATAAACTACACCACGACGTGGGGACGGTAAGTCGTACGTACGCACATATGGGGACTTGTCATTCATAAGATAGATAGAATAATGTATATGGATGTACCATATTTATAATAAAATCACAGTATGTAGAAGGTACTAGAGTTGTTATTTTGGTTTAGAAACAACAAATAAAGAGGAAGTGGAAGAAGAAATGAACATTGAAAGAGATGATGGAATTATTACCTCTTCTTTGGGAGATTCCTTTTGATTTGATCAAAAGGGATCCTTAGGTTGGATTTCTGATCAATGTAAGTATTTTTGGTCAAATTGTGGGTAGTTGGGAGCCTATTTTAGTAGGGTTTGGATGATTCAAATGGCTTTGCACATGTGATTTTGATAGAATGGGAAGTACCAATTCATAAGAGAGGTGAGGGTCACTTTAGAAAAATCTAGATATATATTTTTATTATACAATCATATTCGATTTATAATGACTCCAAAAGGATTTATTTCTAGGATAAGGTGGTTCTGGTTTGAAAAAATCTCAACCAATAGGTTTTAGACAGGTTTAGGTTACCATATTAACCTTATCTTATAGATTTAACTCTTAGTTAAATAGTTTAACTTGTACCGCATATTCTTGTATTATTATAATAAATGGTTAATAAACTTCCTATAAAAAGATAATATAACCTCAAGTGGTTCATCATTGATATATTTAGCCTTATCTAGGTTATTTGGATGAACCTAATATTTTTAGGAATATTATATCAGTTAATAATATTGTATTTTTTTTAAAAACTCATTAATGTCAATTTTGACACTATTGGGTATTTAATTTTTTTTAAAGTCATAACAACATTATCAATTTGAAAAAATATTATTTAATCAACTATAACACGTCATATTAACCTATAAAACTAGTTTAATTTATAAAAAGTCTAAATTTACAATTATATTAATATTTATAATATGAATTTGTTAATCTTTCAATAATAAGGTAATTACTGCATCATTATTGTGTCATAAATAAATTTAATTATTTAATTTATAAAATTTATAAATAAAATAAGATTATGTTGGAAACTTTTTTATATATTCTTAATAAATATTTATATTTGAATTTATTTTATGTATAACCCTATATTAAAAATGGTTTAGTTATTAAAATTTGAATTTTCCACTTTAAACTCTTCTTTAAATAAAATAATAATAAATATCCTAATCTAATACAAGTGGACCAAAAGGATCGTATTTTATTCCTAAGGTTGATTTTGGATGAAATAAACTTCTCCAATATAATTAGGATATCTGTTAGGGTAATTATAATATCATTTTTTACCTTTAATTACCATATTTACAATTAACCGTGGTAAAGAAAAGTCAAAAGATACTATTCACCCAAAAATATTTAAATCTTATTGAACAAAATTTTACTTACTGATGTCAATTGTGTCTCTCAGATTTTTGAAATTCAATTCATATAAGTGGTAAAATTACGTTTTATGCAAATTTGCAAATGCGCCTAGAAGGAGTGTAAAACAGGGTAAAAAGTTCAATAAAATTTTACATAACTAATATTATTAAATAATAAATCAAATGAATTACATTGAAAATATATAGGTATTATGTATCTATTTTTACCTAATATAAATTTTAATAAAATAACTGTTTATTTAAATAAAAAGTCAGTTTTAAACAATAATGCATTGTTTTCACTATTCATCAAAAATTTAATGTTTTTAGAAAAAAACCAAAAAATCACCCTAATATAATTTTGATATTCCAAACCCAAAAATGATTTCCATTTTGAAAAATAAAATTTAAAAAATTTAAAAAATTGGGTATTACTATTCCTAATGGCTAGTTTGATTTGTCGTGGTGTTCTAAAACTCCATGTTGCGTACAACGCAAGCTATTGCATTATTCAAAGGAAAACATGTCGTGGAAGCTTGGGGTGTTAAATAAATTTTAGTTGTGTATTTATATTAGAAAACATTATTATAATTCATAAGGATAATAATAAACATGATTTTTTTTACAATTATAGAAAATTATATAGTATGTGCTTTCCAGGAAACAAAAAATCAATGTCTATAAACCAAAATAGAGGGTTCATTGGGACAGATGTATCAAAACTTAATAACCCCAAAACGTGTTAATATGGAATTTATTTTATTTTATTATATCCTATAAAAATGATGTATTTATCATGCATGTTTTGACACACCAGAGTTATATTATTTATTAAATTCACAAGATCTTTGCAAAGAATTATGAAGGGAAAAAATTCACCAAAAATATTATTTTAGGATATTGAAAATGGTTAACCGAGATAGAAACATAGAAATTTAATTATTAAGGAATGAATTTAATTTATGATTTATCCTATCAGAGTAAATATTTTAACTTTTATATTTTTAATATTTTTAATGATTCTTATCCCAAATTTTACCTTAATTCTTTTCAATATATGGAAATTGGAGGAATCAAGTCAACAAACATTGTGATGGTAAATGACGAAATTGGATGTGAAACTCAATGGGAATAGATTTTGAGAACTTCGTAAAAAACATACAGAATTTTATTATGTTTTGAATAGAAACAAGAATCCGGGGGAAACCCACATCATCCTAAGAAAGTGCATGCTGAAATTGAATGCCTTATGTGACCCATGCATCTCCCATTCATTGGATCCTCTAATCCACTAATCATATAATTTTTTATCATCTCTATAGATAATATCTTCACCGTCTATCAAGGATCTGAGCAAGAGTGGATCACATTGGTTATTTTTCATGAGGAGGGAGAAGATGATCAATTGTGGATTTTAATAAAACAAATTACATTGAGGAAACCAAAATGATGTGGTGTAAATTATTCCAAACTATTTTTGATAAATATTTTCTTCCCACTAATTAATATATTATTTAGAGAAATTTAATTAACATAGAGTAAAAGGATGGAAATCCATTGGGGTGTTTGAGGTGAACAATAAATATAATACATGATATTCCACTAGAATTATTATTTAACCTCATTTTTATGTTAACTTCTTCTTTGGTGGGATATAGCTATGTCTACTAAATTCTTTAGTTATTTGAGATATTGATAGCTATAATGAAATTTTTTAATGTTCTCTGAATGTAGGAATGGGGATCAATGATGTTTATGGTCCTCAGGGGATTGGATTTGTGAAGGGGATAATTTATTTCATTTCTTCTCATGTTAATGATAATTATCAGGGGTTTTAGAAATTCCAAAACCCCTCTTGTGAAAATTAGAGGAGGAATAATCCTCAAAATTTCTTTAATGGGAAAAGGATATTTTTTTATGGGAATGAAGGGAATATTGAAAGTAGATTCAAATGGGAGAAACACACCAATATGATGTAAGAATATAATTTTACAATCACTCCATATTCTTCTTTCCAAAGCCTCAACTACAAAAGAAATTAGGTAACTCTATAAACCAAGGAACTAATACAAGGGTTTTTAATGATAATCAATGCTGACAACATATATGGCCAAGAGAGAAATGATGAACTTCTTACATTAAATATATGGGTGTGGATATAGAAAAAAAAATTATGAGAAATATTGGTTGTTCAGTAAAGTATAGTATATGTACATTTTGACTCGTATTTTACACATTTATAAAAATTAAACATGTTTAGTATAACTATTAAAATACTAGATAACAATATTGTAGTAAAGTTATATCAAAAAATAAAAAATGTTGATATTTTCCCATAGAAATTATAAAACTCTTCATCTATCCATATTTGTGTGAAGAAATAAATAGAAAACGTTGTGATACTACCTTTAGCATAATTTGATTAAATTTTAGGTATGGATTGGATTTCATTTTATATGGCCAATATAAATTTAGAAGGGATGGAACTCACCCTCTGTATGGACAATCAACCTACGATTCTATACTAGTGAAAGGAGGAGGGTGAACCAACTTTGGTATCATCATATCAAAATTTTATATTATTAACTTATTAGAAATCAAATCTTGATCAAATAATTGAGTTTATGGAAAATATCATCCATGATGATTTCCCAATTTTATGGGAATATTCTGACGGGATTTTGGAAAAATTTTGTAGTCATCCTCCAAGCCTTGAGGTGGTGCTTTCAATCAATATTTTACCTCATGATTTTACAATATCCAGGAATCAATAAAAAATATACACTATTGAACATGAATATATTATGAAGTAGCTGCATAAGAATTTGGTTGAAGGTTTTATATGCCTAATTTCATTGAAAGGATATTTTCTTATCCTCTTCATAAATAATAATAATGGGTCAATGTACCTCTAAATTGATTATTTTGAGTATGAAAATATCATTATAAAGAACATGAATAATATTTTATAGATTGAGGACTTGTTTTATAAACTCTAAATACTAAAATACTTATCTATGATGGTTATTCAATTTTGATTTTATCATGTAAATTTTATGAAGAAGTATATCCCTAAGACAACTTTTCCTATAAGGTATGAAAACCATGACTTCATATTGATTCCTTTTAGAATTAATACTGTTCCAACTATCTACATGGATATATTGAATAGTTTATTTAGGGAATAAATTAATAAATATGTGGTAGTATTTTGTAAATATATTTTTATCAACTCCAAAAGTGATGAGGAACAAAAGAAGAAGTTGAATGATATAATGAGGTCCTTATAAAAAGAAAATTTATTTGAGAATCATAGTAAATGTAAATTTTTGATGGAAATTGTATCATTATTGGGGAATGTGGTCACCTACATAGAGATATATGTGGATTTTTAAAAAATTGAGTCAATTTATGGATTTAGAAACCCATCATAGATTACAAATATTGGAAGATTTCATGTATTATATATGTAATATCAAATATTTTTTTATAAAACTATCTTGGCTCTCAATACGAAAAAACAAGGTAACTCAAAAGGGGTGAAGTTTGTTTGTAATGTTGAATATGAAGAGATAAATTACAGCGTTTTTAAAGAGGTTAATAAAAACACATGTTCTCATAATAACCACTAGTGTGTAAGATTTGATGCCAATATCGATGCATCCAAAAGAAGCATGAGTTATGTACTCAAAAAATATGAAAAAGTGATATAGTATGCCCACATCCATTTAAGTGTCTATAATTAGAACTATATATGCCTGGGATTAAAAGAGATATAAATTAAGTCATTTTAGATGAATATTCAGAACATTACAAAAGTACATACCTGAGGAACGTAATAGTTTAGTGTCACTGGAAACATTGAACTCAATATTTTAATTAGTGAATGGTCGTCATTATTTTCCCACAAAGATATTCCCATTTTTTACTCCAACTTAAAATCTTTCTTCATAACATGTGTAATTGAAACATAATAAATGGTTATCTCAGATGATCAGTAAGGGAAAATAATGGAGATATATAAGGATAACATGAGTTTAATGGTATGAGAACAAGAGAATAACATTTGGAGATCATACCCCTCATATAAATGATCGTAATGTTATGTCATTGAATAATGATTGTCCATTCAAAAGAAGTTAATAATATATAAATCAAGGAGAATAATCCTTGATAGCATAACAATATCATAAAAAATAGAATTTATGGCACAAACATAAGAATATAACATCTTTATCAATGATACCTACCAAGATCTTAACAAAATTTTAAGCATAAGCTAATCATCCATTTACATGATTCACAATTAGGTTAATAAATATTCTACCCACTTATTTTCAAGATTGGGAAATAACCTATCTACCTTAGTGTTTTGGGGAATGGGATTCAACAGATGTACGCTCTTGTTTTTGGGCTTAGCCTACAACCTGGGTTCCCTCTTATTTTTTGGTATATGTCTACAACCCATATTCCTTCTTATTTTTTGACTTGGTTTATAACCTGTGTACCCTCCTGTTTTATGGGATTAGGCTATAACCCTTAAATCATATGTATTAGTGTTTTAGCTACAACCTATGTAAACTCTTTTTTTATGGATCAGGATAAAACATATGTATCATATGATCTCACATACCATTTATCATTTTCCAATGCATGAAAAGGATATGTAGGTCCCACACATCACAAAATGAAAACCATATTTATGTGTTTTAAAAAATAATAAAACAATAATCATGTCATAAACATGAAATAAAGTGGGTATTATAAAATTTTCTTATTATAATAAACTATCAAAATTTTATAAGCTTCATAATGATTTCATCATACTATAAACCCTAAAATAGATGGTTTTAGTTATGGATTAACCTAATGAAAAAGAAATTAGTTTCATGAACATCTTTTCCTATTAAACATAAACCATTCAATGAATGAAAAAGAATACTTAAGTTTGATTATATTTCATGTAATGTATGAGTAACACCAAAGTATATCATATTTGATGGAAAAAATTTTGAAATAACCTTTTGAACGTTTATTGGGTAAAATATCCATTCCTCTATAAAAAATGATATTTAGAAGTCTCAAAAAACTATTTTCCTTGAAGACCACTTTAATAAAAATCATGAACATTATCGAAAAAATATTCCTTAAAAATATTCTTATAAACTAGTAATAGAATATTCTATGAAATAAAGGTCATAATGTAAGATTAATCTTTACTTCTTGAACATTATATTTACACCAAAATGATGTGGTGTAAATTATTCCAAACTATTTTTGATAAATATTTTCTTCCCACTAATTAATATATTATTTAGAGAAATTTAATTAACATAGAGTAAAAGGATGGAAATCCATTGGGGTGTTTTAGGTGAACAATAAATATAATACATGATATTCCACTAGAATTATTATTTAACATCATTTTTATGTTAACTTCTTCTTTAGTGTGATATAGAAATGTCTACTAAATTCTTTAGTTATTTGAGATATTGATAGCTATAATGAAATTTTTTAATGTTCTCTGAATGTAGGAATGATGATCAATTATGTTTATGGTCCTCAGAGGATTGGATTTGTGAAGGGGATAATTTATTTCATTTCTTATCATGTTAATGATAATTATCAGGGGTTTTAGAAATTCCAAAACCCCTCTTGTGAAAATTAGAGGAGGAATAATCCTCAAAATTTCTTTAATGGGAAAAGGATATTTTTTTATGGGAATGAAGGGAATATTGAAAGTAGATTCAAATAGGAGAAACACACCAATATGATGTAAGAATATAATTTTACAATCACTCCATATTCTTCTTTCCAAAGCCTCAACTACAAAAGAAATTAGGTAACTCTATAAACCAAGGAACTAATACAAGGGTTTTTAATGATAATCAATGCTGACAACATATATGGCCAAGAGAGAAATGATGAACTTATTCCATTTAATATATGGGTGTGGATACTGGAAAAAAAATTATGAGAAATATTGGTTGTTCAGTCAAGTATTGTATATGTACATTTTGACTCATATTTTACACATTTATTAAAATTAAACATGATTAGTATAACTATTAAAATACTAGATAACAATAATAGTAAAGTTATATCAAAAAATAAAAAATGTTGATATTTTCCCATAGAAATTATAAAACTCTTCATCTATCCATATTTGTGGGAAGAAATAAATAGAAAACGTTGTGATACTCCCTTTAGCATAATTTGATTCCATTTTAGGTATGGATTGGATTTCATTTTATATGGCCAATATAAATTTAGAAGAGATGGAACTCACCCTCTGTATGGACAATCAACCTAGGATTCTATACCGGTGAAAGGAGGAGGGTGAACCAACTTTGGTATCATCATATCAAAATTTGATATTATTAACTTATTAGAAATCATATCTTGATCAAATAATTGAGTCTACGGAAAATATCATCCATGATGATTTCCCAATTTTATGGGAATATTCTGACGGGATTCTGGAAAATTTTCGTAGTCATCCTCCATGCCTTGAGGTGGAGCTTTCAATCAATATTTTACCTCATGATTTTACAATATCCAGGAATCAATAAAAAATATACACTATTGAACATGAATATATTATGAAGTAGATGCATAAGAATTTGGTTGAAGGTTTTATATGCCTAATTTCATTAAAAGGATCTTTTCTTATCCTCTTCATAAATAATAAGGATGGGTCAACGTACCTCTACATTGATTATTTTGAGTTTGAAAATATCATTATAAAGAACATGAATCATATTTTATAGATTGAGGACTTGTTTTATAAACTCTAAATACTAAAATACTTATCTATGATGGTTATTCAATTTTGATTTTATCATGTAAATTTTATGAAGAAGTATATCCCTAAGACAACTTTTCCTATAAGGTATGAGAACTATGACTTCATATTGATTCCTTTTAGAATTAATAATGTTCCAACTATCTGCATCGATATATTGAATAGTTTATTTAGGGAATAAATTAATAAATATGTGGTAGTATTTTGTAAATATATTTTTATCAACTCCAAAAGTGATGAGGAACAAAAGAAGAAGTTGAATGATATAATGAGGTCCTTATAAAAAGAAAATTTATTTGAGAATCATAGTAAATGTAAATTTTTGATGGAAATTGTATCATTATTGGGGAATGTGGTCACCTACATAGAGATATATGTGGAATTTTAGAATATTGAGTCAATTTATGGATTTAGAAACCCATCATATATTACAAATATTGGTAGATTTCATGTATTATATATATAATATCATATATTTTTTTATAAAACTATCTTGGCTCTCAATACGACAAAACAAGGTAACTCAAAAGGGGTGAAGTTTGTTTGTAATGTTGAATATGAAGAGATAAATTACAGAGTTTTTGAAGAGGTTAATAAAAACACATGTTCTCATAATAACCAATCGTGTGTAAGATTTGATGCCAATATCGATGCATCCAAAAGAAGCATGAGTTATGTACTCAAAAAATATGAAAAAGTGATATAGTATGCCCACATCCATTTAAGGGTATATAATAAGAACTATATATGCCTGGGATTAAAAAAGATATAAATTAAGTCATTTTAGATGAATATTCAGAACATTACAAAAGTACATACCTGAAGAACCTAATAGTTTAGTGTCACTGGAAACATTGAACTCAATATTTTAATTAGTGAAAGGTCATCATTATTTTCCCACAAAGATATTCCCATTTATTAATCCAACTTAAAACCTTTCTTCATAAAATGTGTAATTGAAACATAATAAATGGTTAGCTCAGATGATCAGTAAGGGTAAATAACGGAGATATATAAGGATAACATGAGTTTAATGGTATGAGAACAAGAGAATAACATTTGGAGATCATACCCCTCATAAAAATGATCATAATATTATGTCATTGAATAATTATTGGCCATTCAAAAGAAGTTAATAATATATAAATCAAGGAGAATAATACTTGAGAGCATAACAATATCATAACAAATAGAATTTATGGCACAAACATAAGAATATAACATCTTTATCAAGGATACCTACCAAGATCTTAACAAAATGTTAATAATAAGCTAATCATCCATTTACATGATTCAGGATTAGGTTAATAAATATTCTACCCCCTTATTTTCAGGATTGGGAAGTAACCTATCTACCTTAGTGTTTTTGGGAATAGGATTCAACAGATGTACGCTCTTGTTTTTGGGCTTAGCCTACAACCTGGGTTCCCTCTTATTTTGTGGTATATGGCTACAACCCATATTCCATCTTATTTTTCGACTTGGTCTATAACCTGTGTACCCTCCTGTTTTATGGGATTAGGCTATAACCCTTAAATCATATGTATTAGTGTTTCAGCCACATCCTATGTAAACTCTTTTTTATGGATCAGGATAAAACATATGTATCATATGATCTCACATACCATTTATCATTTTCCAATGCATTAAAAGGATATGTAGGTCCCACACATCACAAAATGAAAACCATATTTATGTGTTTTAGAAAATAATAAAACAATAATCATGTCATAAACATGAAATAAAGTGGGTATTATAGAATTTTCTTATTATAATAAACTATCAAAAATTTATAAGATTTATAATTATTTCCTCATACTATAAACCCTAAAATAGATGGTTTTAGTCGTGGTTTAACCTAATGAAAAAGAAATTAGTTTCATGAACATCTTTTCTTATTAAATATAAACCATTCAATGAATGAAAAATAATACTTATGTTTGATTATATTTCATGTAATGCATGAGTAACACCAAAGTATATCATATTAGATGGAAAAAAAATTTGAAATAACCTTTTGAACGTTTATTTGGGAAAATATCCATTCCTCTATAAAAAATGATATTTAGAACGTCTCAAAAAAACTATTTTCCTTGAAGACCACTTTAATAAAAATCATGAACATTATCGAAATAATATTCATTAAAAATATTCTTATAAACTAGTAATAAAATATTCTATGAAATAAAGGTCATAATGGAATATTAATCTTTACTTGTTGAACATTATATTTACACCAAAAAATATTTTATAAAAGTTCTTTGATCTTAAAATTACCATACAATCCCTCTTTAAACCAATTTATAAAATAGTAAAATATGGGTACAAATTAATATTAAAAATTCTAGGGGAATATTTGATCATTTCCAATAACCTTTTTGGAAAATATGATTTTTAATGACCATATATTTCAAACCAAAAAGAGAATTATATTCTAATTATAATAAAATCAATTTCTTAATTAAATTAAGTTCCAAAGAGTGAAATAATTATTCCATTACATGAAGATATTATTAATAAATAAGTATAATATGATTAATTAAAACTCTTGAGATATTGAAAATAATATTTCAACAATTAAAGTATAATCATAAACAATCCTGATAAATGATGTGATTGTAAAAATAAACTCTTACCACATTGTTGAAATTGAATCAAAATCACAATTAAATAATATCATTTCTTGAAGAATAAAATTTTATGAATATAAGAATATTCATGACATAAAATTTTAGATTTTTTTATATTCAACTTGTAAAAAATATACATTTATATCATTACATGTGTCTCAAATAAGGAAAATTGAAACAAAATTACCTAAATGATTTGGTATTTTTTCAACCATAAACCCCATGAAATATAGAACATAAAATGGATTTGTAAATACCCATAAAGATAAGTATAAAGGTTATATAATAAATTAATTTTTACTATATAAACAACAAAATTGAAAGGTGTGGTGAATATGGTGTAATTATCATATAAATAAAAGGGAGAATGAAATCCACAAACAACTTGAGTAACATTTGAATTATAATCCCCCAGAAATAATAACATCAATTTAGATATTAAATGTCATGAAATAAATTAAAAATAACATAAAAAATGTCAGTATATTATGGATACTAACAATATTAAATAAACATGACATTAGAATAATTTATGGAGTTGAGAAATAAATAAACCTAAAATGTTTATTGAATAATGTTATCAATTCTTCTGGTAACTCCTTTTGGATTATACCAAAAGTCCAAATTTGATTGATTTATGACAGCGTGTGGATTCTAGTATGATAAGAGTGATTTTGGAAAATTTTGGGGTAGTTTTGGTCGACATAAAGGTTTTGAGATGCGTGCATAATTGGGGGGGTCTCTTTTATTGAGGATGAGTGGAATTCTTTGTAGATGAAAAAAGGAAAACACTATTGAGAGGTTTACCTTACCTAATATTCCTCAAATAATGAAACTTTCAAATAAAATGGATTATATGGTTAAAATATGGATATAAATTTTATTTTTTATATTTTTCCAGGTCATTTGGCCCCATAAGATTGTTGTTCAGCCACTAAGTAAACCTGTTTTGTACCCTTATCGATTTAATTATTTTCAATTGGATTCACTAAAATTTTTGGTAAAACAACAATTTGAAAGTAATATACATGATAATTTATTATGATTTAAAATATGAAACCAATTATATAAATTCAAAACATATAAGTGGAAGAAAATTGTTTAAAATTTATCCCGTATATGGGATGACACAATGAGATTTCAGAGAAAACATTTTCAATAGATTGGAATTTTATTATTTTTTATTTTAATGTGAAATTTATTCCAATGAAATAAAATTTGTTAATAGATTATAATTGATCTAAATATACTTTAAAATAATTTTAAAGTAAAATTTAATCATAAAAACAATTTAGATTAAAATGTAGTTTTAAATTAAAATATATTGTTTTTTTTTATTCATCAAAATAATGAGATATCTTTGAGAAGGAAAAAGAATTTAACCAAAGTAAATTTATATATTCTAATATAAACACTTATTTTTATTTTAAAAAAATATTAATTGTTAAAGTGTCAAAAATTATTTTTAAAACAAGTCTTCTATTAAATGGTGGTTAGGATTCCACTTAGAAATATTCATCCTTTTATGCATAAAATGGTTTTTATTACTATATATTTTCTATAAAAAAATATGATTAATATTAATTACTTAATTAAATATATAATATTTAAATACCATTAAAATCATTCATAAAATTTTTTTGTATAATTTACTGAGATAAAATATGTTGGTGTATAAAATGTTTTTTTTCATCATAAGAACTTCTTACTTTTTAAATAATTCTTATTCCCATATCTTTTTAATTCCTTAACAAATAATTCATTTTATAAACATTCATGAAAAATATTTTCATAATTTATTTAATCACTTTCATAAATTACTTCTTAATGATTAGGTGATAACTATAATAATATTTTAATAATAATATATATGGTATATAGTACATTTTAAAACCATAGTCTTGAATTTGATGCAATCTATTGAAGGAACACATAAATTTATATAACACAACAGAGAAATTGTGTTTTAGGTACCATTAGTTAATCTATGTTTTGTACATAGAAGAATATTATCGTTTTGTTACATAAAAAGAATGATTATGTAATATCTCAGATTTTCTGTATGTTATTTTTAAATATTATATAGAATTATTTGGAGACCAAGTTTGGGATGGAGTGTGATTCTAAGGCCCCAAGTTTTCATAATCAATTTTTGAAATAAATTAAATGTTTAAGTATCATGTATGAGCAGTTTTCCTGAAAAAAGTGGAATAACATTGAAACAGGTGGATGGATTAGAAATTTAAGGGCACTGTTTCATTAAGAGAAGCGACTTTACCTTAGGTGAGGCCTAACATCGGTTGGCGAGGGTTGGAAAAAAAAGATAATTTTTGGAAATTTGAAAGGAAATAAAATAAATTTAATATTATATTTTATATTTTTGTTTCCATAACATAGTGATGCATTATGTGGTTTTAAAAAATATGGAGCCCATGGTTAGGCTCATTGCCCTGTAAATTTTCCTTGGAATCCTCTTGAACATTGGAGAGGAGCCACCCGTAGAATTCTCGACAAACGACGATGCATGGATCATTGCATGGTTAGATCGAATTCTGATATAAAACATCTCTCCCGCTTTATTGACAATCATGGTTAAGGTTTTTGTTTTGATTTTTTCCCATGTACTTTGATTAAACAAAAAACATGGATCAACCCATGAATTGGGTGACCCACTAATCATTTTTTTTTTCAGGAGGATCTTTTATCGGATTTATTTTGGGAATTAATCCATGCATTATTTTATTTGTATTTGATTTATTCTATTTTATCCTTCTAATGGAAGTGGATCAACACCGTGAAGAATTTTGTCATAGGTTCGTTCATTAATTCTTTGTGTGGATTTCGTCTTCCCTTTTTACCTGGTGTCCTTCACATTCTTCATGGGGTTATGAAAAACAGATCATTGTGCATCTATTTCACAATGAAACAGTCCCAAATTGTTAGATAAGTTATCGTGATGACCCAACGATGTTGTCACGATGATAATGGTAGAATAATCGACTCATTTTTAGAGAAATCGTTCCTCAAGGGTTCTACCTACAGGTGGATTGAAACATGTTTCTGGGGCCGATCAAAGGCCCAAAAACAACAAAATAAACAATTTTTTATTAGGTAATCCTTGAAACTTATGTTTCATGGTGATATGATAGTTGGATCTAGATAGAGAAGACATCCCAAAGCATAGGATGAAGAACGGAGAGTTCTGGAAATTTGTAATGAAAATGAGATGTTCTCGGAAGAACACAACGGGTGGGGGTGGCTCCATGGTGGATAGGTTTTTTCGATGAAATAAGTGTTGAAAAGGCATGTGACAAATATCGAACAATGTGTGGGTCCTTACATAGGACTTGTCGGGTATCTTTGATGATATATGGACATGGGGTGGAGTACACAACATGTACTCCACCACACGGCCAGACAAGGCTAGTTACGCTGGTTACTCCATGAACCAGTACATGGGTTTCCAGACATGGGTTGAATCCTTGTATGGAAACACTGCCCCTGTACATTTTCCAACCCTTTACAGTATGACACAACATGTCATGGTATGACATGTCGTGTATTTCTCTGTCTACACAACATGCTCTTCGACACGTGTCATTGTACACAGGCAGTACTGAGGTTCCTCAGACACAACGTGTGACCTATCTACACATAGTGTACTTTTCTATACATTGATTGATCTTATTTTCCACCAATCTATGGAAAAGTTACTTTTTAGTTAGTTCCCCCATTTCTCATTCCCATTATGTTTAGGTATTGTTTCCACCCATAGAAGTATGATCCCTTTAGTAGGACTTTTTGGATAAATGTAGAATCACTCCAAGAGGCCCGAAGCAAGATCCTATACCCATTCTTGTGCCCTAGGTAATGTTATGTCATAGATGAAACCAACTCTACTGAACGTCAGTCTTCTAAATTGCTGGTGAATCTAGATGAGTCATCGAATACGCCAAGGCCCTGACAGTGATCCTCAGCCATGTATCATAATCTTTCCCCACTCAGGAGTGAGTTCTCCTGAAATGATTGTATATGATCTCCCTTAAGATTTATCAGTGAAACCATCTCTCTTGTGATACTTCCCTATGAACGTACTTCTTGAATGGATGTCATCAGAGCTATCATACATGTGGATTTAGTTCTCCGAGATGAGTGCTTTGTGTAATATTCGAATTGAATCCCAAGTGTGGGTATGCGGTTGTTGTGACTTACCTCAAGACCACATTTTTTCGTTTTGAGTATATCATGATATTTTTATCTCTTTAAATGTTGTATAGACTTATAATATGTGAAGCTGATGGTACCTATAATTTTTTTTTTGATTTTTGGTTTTTCAGGTCCACTACTAATTATTTTTATACTCACCCAGGGATGTTATTTGCCTAAAAATGTCATGTCTTGTGTGCACATGTATAGGTAATTAGCCAATTCCTCCCATGTTAGTGATATGCCTTCTTTGTGCTAGTCACAAAACCCTTGCCTATTGGAAGTGGGATTGGGGAATCATGGAATGGGCCCCATTGGGACGGGTCAGGATAGAGTGCTATCAAAGGTGGTCAGTTATACCTTAGTACCAAGAGTTTGTGAGATTGGTTTGGGGAAATAGTGTTAAGTTTTTTGAGTTTATATTTCAGTCCAAGGACTTCAGTGTTGGTGCGAGTGGCCAACATAACCATACACCTAGACTCTGATAAACTGCTTTTTGACTCGGTACAAGAAAACACTAGTTGTATGGATATAAAAGAATGGTACATAAATCATATAAGAATGGGTTGTATTTTACACGTCCTTTTGTGTCAGCTATCCAGATATACTCTTTGACCGTGGTACATATTTTTTCCTTACAAGATGACTCTGCGATGTATATGCATTAGGATTTAGTAGCTCAATCATGAGGATGACCCCATCAGAAAAGAGTCTTCGATTCAGGTACCAGTTCCCCATGCATTAACTCTAGGTTGTGCACTAGTTATTCCCCCACCAGTGGAGAAGCATATAGTACCTACATTACCAAAAGAAGAGGATTGTAAGATAAGCATGCCCCGTGAGTTTGAAAGAGAGACCTCTTTAGTTCAGAGGCACGCCCGACCCTCATGCAGATGAGGATTGGCGTTAGGTAGTGACTAATGTTTTCTTGCCTACTGAGGACACCATCAGATTATATGGTGATCCTAGGAGTGATCCATCATCAGGTTTCGGTGGGAATATGGAAGAGTTTGACCATGAAAACTCATAAAGAGGAAACTTTTTCATAGATGGAGTTCAAGGGACTCATTAGGGATGGGTTCTTTCTGGTTATGCTGAGAGGAGTTCATATCCATGAGCTTATTCATCTCCAGAAGGTAAGTTTAATGGTGGAAGAAAATTCATTGAGTTTCACCAACCTTGCTAGGTACTTGATGGATATGTTCATGAATCAGTACTTTAGAGCTCATACCTTCGAGTGAGGTCTAAAATGGGACATCTAAGCTGGTGTTGTGCCTCTATTAATTTTGAATTATGTAGGAGTGTTCAAGTGAGATTTGGTGGTTGAGATATTCTTGGTGGAGTAGAGAAAACCAGTTGAAGTTTTCAGCAAGAAAATAGGGGAAGATACCTTAGCAACAGGGAGCTGATGTTAGGCATAGGGATCAGGATGTGAGATATGTCATAAGAGGACCCAAGATAACAGATTAGTGGTCTAGGGATCTCAATGTAGATCCAGTAAGCCTACGGAGAGGCGATGCTACTCATGCGATGGAAAGGGAAAAATTTATATATATTTCCCAAACTTTTGAACTATGTATAGGGAGGTGATGGATGGAAAATCAGGGAAGAGGAATAGAGTAGAGTAGAAAGACTATCCAGGAGGTGGATTTGGAAGAGAAGTCGGGATAACTACAATAGGTAGAAAATTCTTTAACCTACATCCACCACCACCCCCAGGAGGTCCACACTCAGATTAGGGAACTGGGGGATAGGGGTGGGGGAAGCTATATGTGGTCGATGCATATGACCCAGGTACCGTAGGGATGATCTGATGTGTGATCTCTATCTTTTATACCTTAGAAGCCATACTTATAGACATGGGTTGTAAACCTTATATTGTCTCCACATATCTGGTACCAATCCTTGAGATTCTAGTGGATCTTTTGAATCTATCCTTACTCCTGTAGACACCTATGGGAGGAGACTCAATGATCCCACGTCATTGAAAACAGTGTGATCTTAACCTTGAAGGTAAGTTTTTTGGTTAGAACATCTTGGTAGAAACATCGAGGCCTTAAAACTCCGTTCTCGGTATGGATTGGATATCTTCATTCCATGCCCAGATTGAATGCTTTAGGTGAAGAGTGTTGTGTCTTTTCATTGAAGGAATGAGGTTTTCAATTGTTGGGGAAAAGGAAACCTATGAAAAACAAAATGGGATCATGCTAAGGTGGGTGAAACCGATCACTCTTGAGTTGCCTAAACTTACCCTTAGAGTAGTAGATGTTGTCAGCTTTCATTTCTCATCAATAGTGGCGGAGTACAAGGAAATATTTCTAGAATATATTCCAGGACAACCTCCCTAATGGGAGATTGACTTCTGTATCGACTTACACACTGAGACGACACCGATATACTAACCAGAATTTCAGATGGCTCCCATAGTGATTCACAAGATGAAGGTGTACCTTGAGGATTTGTAGAGGAAGGTCTTCTTAAAACCTTGTGCTTCACATTAGGTGGCCCCCATTTTTTCTGAGAAGGCAGATGAGAGTTTGAGTTTGTGCGTGAATTCTAACACCTGCATTAGGTAATGGTTAAGAACAAGTATCCACTACTGATGATCGATGACATCTTCGATCCTCTAATAGTGGAACAATGGTTCTTGAAGGATCACTTCGATCGGGTTACCACCAGTTATGATTATGAGATGAGGATATACCAAAAATGGATTTCATATACCACTATAGTCACTATGAGTACAACGTGATGCCTTTCAGCATGATGAACGCCCCCACTGTGTTAATAGAACTTATGAACTGGATCATTCATCCATACCTAGACCAGTTGATAGTGGTCTTCATTGATGATATCCTTGTATACTCAGTGTCATAGGAGGATAATGTGAGACACCTGTGGATGGTTCGAGACATACTCTAAGAGCACCGGCATTATGGGAAGCTCTCGTAGTGCCAGTTATGGATACAGGCTAACCAATTTTCCTCACATGTTATCTCAAAATATGAATTAGTAGTGGAACCATACAAGGTCTATGAAGGGTTATCATAGTAGCCTCTCTGGAGTGTGATAGAGTTGAGGAGCTTCCATGGGTTTGTAGGATACTACATGATATTATCCTTGATTTATCTTGGATATTAGCACCGATGACAGCCTTGACCTAGAAGGGGAGGCCATTCATGTTGACAGAGAAGTGATATTAGGCTTTCCAACAGTTTAGGTAGAGTTTGATAAGCACACCTATCTTGATATTTCCATAGATTTGTGTCGACTACATAGTTTTCTGCAAGGCGTCAAGGACCGGGCTTGGATGTGTCCTAATGGATAGAAAGGTTGTTATTGCTTATGGTTCACTCCAGTTAAGTCTGTATAAACATAACTATGTGAACTATTTTCTTGTTATGGTAGTGGTAGTATTTACATTGAAGAATTGGTGGCACTACTTGATGGGAAAACATTTTATCATCTACTCTTACAACAAGAGACGCAAGTGAATCTTCTCACATAAGGATTTGAATCTGAGGTAGTGGGGATGGTTGGAGTTCCTCTACGATTAGGAAATTGATATCGTATATACCCCTAGAAAGGGGAATGAAATAGCTAATATTCTTAGTCAGAGAAGTTTACCTCACTACAGTTATCTATCGTGAATAGATATGGTGCATCTTATATATAGTCAATTGTTTTTACCCCTCCACTCCTGTGGTGAGTTAGGGAGGAAAATATGGGGTATGTTGACTGTGAGACCTTACATCCTCAGTTATCCACATGAAATTCTATTTATGGTTATTATCAAGGTGTAAAGAACGTGATTCTTTTCTAATGACGCACAGTTGTACCAGTGGCATTGTGGGAGGAGGTACATATAGAGTTTTATAAATCTCCCCTGTCAGTACATCCTGTAGTGGAAAAATGTACGAGGACCTCAGATGTCAGTTTTGGTGGATATGGATGAAGAATGCAGTAGAAAATTTTGGTTCTCAATGACTTATGTCCCAGAAGGTGAAGGTTGAGCACCAAGTTATAGTAGGTTTATCTCACCCCCTAGATGTTACGGAGTGGATGTGGGATGGAATATCAATGGACATTTTGATGGACTTACCATGAAAATCTAAGGGAAATGATTCCATATAGTTGATTATTGGCCGACTCACCAAGTCATCCCACTTCCTCACTATTAGGGAGTATATTTCTGTAGAGAGATTGGGATGCCTCTATGTTCAGAAGATAGATCGGCTTCATGGAGTCCCTTCGACGATAGAATCATATTGTGATGTTCATTTCACATCCCGGTCATGGATTGGATTGTAGGAGGTGTTTGGGACTCAGCTACGCATGATCACACTATCTCAACCCCAAATAGATGGTCAGACAGAGAGAACCATTCAAGTTCTGGAGAATTTGTTGTAGGCATGTATCCTAAACATTGGTCGCATTTGGGGGGTACACCTACCACTGGTAGAATTTGCATACAACAATAGATACCACTCCACCATCGCTGTGGAACCATTTGAGCCTTTATATGGGTGAACCTTCTTGTCACCACTTTTCTAGACCAACCATAGAGAGTTAGCACTGATGGGTCTAGATTTGGTGCGAGCTGACACATAGAAGGAATAGATCGTCTAGGAGTGAACGAAGACTGCATAGATCTAGAAAATGTCTTATGCTGACAGAAGGTAGAGACCATTGGATTTTGAAGAGGGAGACCATGTATTCCATTGGGTCTCACCTCGAAGAGAGTTATAGAGATTTGGTCTGGGTGGAAAATTGTCTCTGAGGTTCATCATCCCTTTTTAGATATTGCATATAGTTGGCGAGGTGGTATACCACCTAGCTCTACCACAATAGTTTCATAGGGTACATTATTCCTTCAATATTTCGTAGATGAGAAGGTACGTGCATGACCCATCACATTTCATCTATTAGGAATAAGAATGACATAGAGGATGGAGAAACCTTCACAGAGTACCCGGTGGAGATCAGGGAATGATGAGATATGATCCTTCGTGAGTTAGTGATTCCCTTAGTATGTTTCTGATGGTAGTATAAGAATCTTTAGGAGAGAAAGTGGGAGTGAGAGGCTTTGATTCCTGTGCAGTACCCACATCTATTTGAGTAGCCTTTTTGGATTTTCGGTGATGTATATCCCTATGGTGGGGATATTGTAATGTCTCATATTTTTCTTCGGTGAATTTTAAATATGGAGTCCAGGAATTGGGATGTCTTGTAATTATGAGGCACGAAGTTCCTGGACAAAATTTTTGAAATAAATTAAACTTTTAAATAGCCCGCTTGAGCGGTTTTCATGAAAAAGTGGAATAACTATTAAACTACTTCTTGGATTATAAATCTAAGGGAACTATTGCATTTAGAGTAGTGAATTTACCTTAGGTATGGCCTAACATTAATTGATGTGGGTCGGATGCAAAAATTTATTTTCATACATTTCGAATAAAATAAAATAAATTTAATGATTTATTTTATTTTGATTTTTTCATAATGAAGTGAGGTTTTATGAAGTTTTAAATAACTAGGAACATAGTTTAAGGCTCATAACCCTAGAATCATTCCTTAGAAACCTCTAGTACTTTGGGGAGGATCCACCCCAGAGAATTCCCGATGAAAGATGATGCATGGATCGTTTCACGGTGAGATCGAATCCCAACTGATGACCAATCTCCGTCTTCATTGATGATTAAGGTAGGGGTTGTTGTTTTGATTTATTTTTCCTTATTCTTTGATTAAAAAATGAACACGAATCAACCCACGAATAGGTTGACCCATAGATCGTTCATTATTGAAGAAGGGTCTTTTATCATGTTTATTTCAAGAATTAATCCATGACTGATTTGATTTATATATGATTTTATCTATTTGATAATTCTAAATGGAGTGGATCAATGTCGTGATGTAGGATGGTGGAGGATCATTCCCCAATTTTTTTGTGTATTTCTTCTTCCCTTTTTACCACGCATTCTTCGCGTTATTCCTGGGGTCATGAACAATGGATCGTTGCATGTCTGTTTTTCAATGCAATGATCTCAAATTAGATATTTGGAATTCTGATGACCCATCATAGATGCAATGATAATGGTGGAAGATAAGCCAACTTGGTTAGAGGTAAATAGTTCCTCAATGTTTTATTTTGTGGATGGATTGAAACATGTCTCTAGGGTGGATCAGAGGCCTGAAACTAACAGAATTGTCTTTGCAGTGTTAGGAGGACCTCAATCATTGATTTTCATGGTGATTGTTCATTTGGATCAAGAGATAGAAGATCTCACAAATTGCTGGATAAATAATGATGAGTTCTAAAAATTGGTAAAGAACACGACGTGTAGGGTCGGATCAGCGGCACCTTGGGTTTCACGATGTAGGAAGCGATGACACAACATGTGCCAAATTTCACACGGCATGTGGAACTATACATGGGACATGGATTGTATATCGGATGATACAAAAACACAGGGTGGAGAAAAAATCATGTACTCCACAAAATAGCCAGACTAGGCCAGTTACGCGGGCTACCCCGTATACTAATACATGGGTTGAAAGACATGGGTTGAAGCTGTGTACGGACACACAACCATCATACATAATGAGGCCCCCATATTGTAGAACATATTTTTTCACACTCTTACACATCATGTATATCTCTTTCTACATGACATGCTCTTCAACACGGGCCATTGTACATGGGTAGTACCCAGGGTCATAGGACATGATGTGTGACCTATCTACATGTCATGTAATTTTATGTACCTAGCTTGATCTTCTTTTCCACCAATCCTTTGATGAGTTTTGTTTAGTTTAGTTCATTTTTTGCTTGTTACCTATAAGTTTATGTATTGTTTCTACCCATAAGAGTCTGATCCCTTCAACAGGACTTTCTAGATAGATTCAAAATCCCTCTAAGAGGTCTGGAGTGAGATCCTTTACACATTATTGTGCCTTTGGTAGAGTTAGGTTATTGATGCAACCAACCCTAGCATACGTCATTATTCTACATATGAGGTTAATCCAAATGACTCGTGGTATTCACCAAGGCCCTAGTAGTTATCCTTATCTATGTATCATGATCTTTCCCCACTCAGGAGTGAGTTCTCTAGTATTGAGTGTATTAGTTCTCCCTTCATATCTATTAGTGTGTCTATATATTTTATGAAACTTCCCGAAAACATACTTCTCTAATGGAAATCATTAGAGCTATCAGACTTGTGGAGTGAGTTCTCCTAGATTATTGCTTCGTGGAATATTTGAACTAAATCCCTAGCATGGGTATGCAGTCATTGTGACTTTCCTCTATACCACAGGTATGGGTTTCGAGTATATGTGGATTTGTTTCTCTTGTTATGTGTTTTATATGCAGATATAATGTACATATCGGGATACCTTTACATTTTTTATTTTATTTGGGTTTTTAGGGTCCAATATTGAGTATTTTTATACTCACAACTACATGGGCTTTGACCACACGTGTCGTGTCTTGTGTAGAAGAGCTGCATTTTGATGGATTCCAGAGCAGGTCAGGGTTGGACCGATCTTTATGGGTTTCCTTATAGGACAAGGTGTTCCTATGGCTATGTCCAACAGTCCCTATACCTATTTCTTATATATAGGTTGGACTCTGTAGTTCATAGACTCATTCTTTTTGTGGGATTGTATTCTGGCCCAGTTTACATTCCACACTTTACTTTTTATTTGTTCTCTATTTGTTGGGTTTAGTTGTATGCATGAATTTTATTCCTTAGTTTTTTTTAGATTTCATCATTTGTGGGCTCGGAGGTCTTTGCACGTGTACAGGTAATTAGGTAATGCATCCCATGTTAGTGATAATCCTACTCAGTGCTACTCATCAGCCCATGTCCTACGGGAGGCAGGCATGGGGAGTCACAACTTGGGCCCCATTGGGGCAGGTCCTGACATCTTACTATAGTTTTGATTATAATGAAATACATTAAATAAATTTAATTTATTAGAAAAAAATTAATTCTTAAAGACTCAGAGTGTTACACTTTACCCCACTAAAATTAAATTTTCCCTAAAAATTCATCTTCTTTATCAAAGAATTAATATTTTAAATTTAATTTTCTAGAAACAAACATCATTAAAATCAATAATAAAACATCCATAAAAATTTTAGGAAACATAACAGTTACCCATAGTGACATATAGTTTGGTTACCACATAGGAGAACATAGGTGGAAAGTAAAGATATTAATATTAAATAGAAATATATCTATAATTTTATATTAGATAGTGATAGATATAAGAATTATAAGAATTTTATCAGTAAAAAAACGATAAATAATAGTTTCTTAAAAAAGGTCATTGATATCATAATAAATGATGATAACATGAAAATATTTTATTTTGACATGATTTTCCTAAATTTTATGATTTTTTACATAGAGATATACTTACTTGATTTCATTAAATTTCATATTCATAATCTCACCCTTTGGATGAAACTTGATCAATTTCCACTTAATCTCTTACTCTATGAAATGAAGGTGAATTTGTTATCCCTAAATAACTAATAGATCTTAAGACCCATAGATAAACCGATAATTCATTCTTTCTATATTTAGGTATAATCAAAACAATTTGGGTAAGGCATGTAATCTAGTATGTGTATATCCTCATATTGAGAGATATTACATTAATATTTAAAACATCATATGAATTTCATCATAAAATTCTAGAAATAGTAAACCTTATAACCCTTTTTAAAGATAAAAATTCAAACCCATTGATATAAGGTTACTAAATTTCTTAAAATCAACTTAACATTGATCCCACATATATAAAAAATTATCTCTTGGTTATCACATACCAAACAAGTGAATACCTTCATCATGTATTCTCTTTAAACATGGTAATAAACATAATTACCATAGAACCATCTTGAAAACATACATGATTCTATATTCCATACATAGAACACAATTTATTGGATAAATTATTGAATCAAAAAATTTAGTAACCATCATTTATGATATGATAAACCACTTTTACAACAAATATTTTATCAGTTCTGGGTTTTTAAAAACTATCCAATTTACATTATCCATTTTAATGGTCACTTTACCCAAGATAAACACAATTTCTTCAACATTCAGAACACATGAAGGGTTACCTTCCCATGATAATAATATCAAATTTCCATTAAATATTCTTTCTAGGTCATAAATAAAATTAAATATATTTTTTAAAATCATTAATGAATATATACATCCTGATTCATATGTCATAACTCATTAATTTCAATACATGGTCACTTCAATAATCCCACTTCTTTTTCAAACATGTATCCAAGAATTAACATCTTATATCTTAATACACCGTCTTAAAATATGAAATAAATATCATTTATTCAAATTCAATACACAAAATTAACTCATTCTTATAAAAATTACAATTTGAGAAGAACACACCTTTCATATGTAGCTCGTGATCTCTTCATTATCATTTGAAATACCATTATTCTTACAACCCAACTTCTTTACTTCATGAGATTTCCCCCTAACACATTTATTTTCATAATTCTCATACTTTCCAAATTTAAAAAATTCAACAGTTCATGATATCTTAGGGAGGCCATTATTCTCATTCATTATGTTCACTGATCTTTTTATTTTCCCTTTATAGTTACATTCTTTCTGTAATTATTTTCCAAAGTCAAAAAATCCTTTTTTCCTAAAATATATCCACTTGTAGTGTCTATATTGGTATATAATTTCTTCAAAACCACTCTCTCAATCCATTACCAAAATTTTAGGTTATTATCCTAATCTTTAACCCATCCTTATACATATCCTGAGAGACATCAATTTACATATCTATAGAAATATCTATAGGGATCTAATTAATGTTTCCCAATCCTATTTTAAAATTTTTAACTAAATCCCTTATTTGATTCAAACTATAGTGATCTATGAATAACCTACATGTATATTAAATAAATTTATCAAAGTATTTGTCACATTAAACATTATATGATAAAAAACCATAAAAGTTTTGTGTCTTTGGAAACATGGAACACAATCTTCTATCTTGGTGAAGTATCTTCAATGTTTTTCCATGATTTCATTACTATTTAGTACTCATACCAATAAGCTTTGTTCAAAACCATATAAAAGAAATATAAACAAGGTGATCTCAAATGCTTAGTAAATTTAAATGAAGGAGTACTGTAAGTATCACATGATTATAAGGGTGTGATAATATGTGCATAACATTTAATGATCATACCCTATATATAAAATATCATAATATCAAGTCATGGAATGATGATTTGAAGATAATAATAAATGAATAATAAAGAAATTAAATAACATAATCCATGAAATAATAACATAGGAATATGAAATAGAATTTGTGGAATACACATAAGGATATAAAATATTATGTCAAGGCTACCTACCAAAGACTTCACAACAAGTTAGGCTAGGGATAATAATACATATACATGCTTTAGGAAGGAGCTAACAACCCATATACCATCCTATTTATGGGCATGGTCTATAACCCTTATACCCTCTTATTGTTGATCTTGATATGTAACCAGCGTACACTCTTGTTTTCAAGATGAGTCTAAAACCAATATACCCTCATGTTTTCGGGCATGGGCTACAACCCATTTATCATGTTTTTTTTAGGCTTAAACTAAAACCTGTATACCCTATTGTTAATGGGATTAGGATAAAACTCTTTTACCCTATTATTTTTAGGCTTTGGTCTATAAATCCTGTATCCTCTTGATTTTATGCATGGATGCAACCCATGTATGCAGTTTTTTTAGGATTAGGATACAATTTATTTACCCTCTGAGCTCGTATACAATTCCTTATTACCCAATGCATTTGGGGAGATATATCTCCCACCCATCACATTATGAAAACCATATATATGTTTTCCAAAAAATCATTAAATCTTCATCAAGTAATAAATCATTAAATGAAATGGGTATTATAAACATTTAATAATATCATACCATATGGAAAAGTGATAGGTCTCAAAATCATGTCATCAGAGAATAACCAGTTAACGAAATGGGATTCATCATGATAAAAAAAATTCTTAGGGAAATAGATACACCACACATTAATAATAACTTATGAATATGAAATATATCTCACAAAAACAAAAGTGAGGTGAGAAAACCCTTACCATAAGTCTTGAGACGTTTTGAATTTGATAAAAATTTAAAAAAACTATAAATTTATTATATATCAACCATATAAAAATATAAATGTATTTAATACCACATATTATTCTCTTTATATTATCCATTTATTAACAATCCCCTGTTAATGTTATATCTCTGGTAATAACTACTTTTTCATACAAGTTATGACTTGTTATTCATGGTAACACTACTTAGATGTTGATTTAATTACTTCCATAATATAGAAACATGATATAAATATCATATATATATTCCATAAATAACTATATATAATAATCTATAAAATACAGAAATATGAAATGAAATACACTATTAATGGATATGGTAGGTCATACGTACACATGAACACTATTTTCATTTTCTTGTCTTATTTTGAGAGAAACAATGTAATTTATATATATATATATATATATTATCATTCTATTAGAATTATTTTTTCAAATAGGTCTTATATTTTTTAAAATCCATCCTTAACACATTCCATTTAATGTGTGAATAAATCACATCACTTTTAGGAGACTATAGTCAACACATCCACAAAAGAAATTATTCTATTACCAATTAATAGAATGAATGACGGTATGTTTTATATAATAATTCATCATTCTTAAATAAATCATAAATATTTATTATAATATATAAAATTAGTTATTCTATCATTATTCATAACAATGAGAGGTTGTAATGGAAGAACAAATATCATTGGTTTGTGGGGAAGTATTGTGTCGCACACATAAATGATGATTTAGTATCCCATTTGATGGAAGTTTATGTAGGTGTAGTTTGAACCCTTAACATAAAAAATATAAATATATCTAAGATAATTATTTTATTATATAATCTTTATATAATAATAATTATACAATTATAGAAATAAACCAAACAAAAGTGTTTCTTGAAGAATGTTACCTCTTCTTCGGTTAAATATTTTTGGTTTATACCAAAAGACCACCCTATTTTAATTTATTCCAATTGTGAGGCTTATAATATGATATTAGGGATGTTATAAGAAAAAAAATCAGGGTATTTATGATCCAAATTTCTTGAGAGGTCTGAATATGTGAGAGGGTGATTCCCCTTTTATAGTGGAGGAGGTGTGGAATTCATGTAAATTAAAAACAGTAAACACTATTGAGAGGTCTCCCTAAAATAATGTTTCTAAAATAATGATAAATTTCCAAAATAAGGGATTATATGGTCTAAATATTTCCATAAAATTGATTTTATGCATGTTTATAAATTACTTGGTAACATAATATTAAGCTTTAACCACTATGTAAATTCATTTTTTACCTTAGTCACTCCAATTCATTTTAATTGATCTCACTGATATTTTTGAAAAAAAATAAATTAAACACTAATATAAATTATAAAGTATTATTATTAAAAATATTTAATACATTTCATCAAAATAAAAATATATAAGTGATAGAGATTAATTTAAAATTTATCCTGTAGATGAGACTAGACAACTAGTTTTCAATGTTAAAATGTTCAAAAGTTTGAATTGTTTTTATATCCAATTTCAATTATAAAATAATTAAATGACTTAAATTGTATTCATATTAATATAATTGATCTAAATATACTTTAAAACTTGTTTATAATATTGTTTAACTACAAAAAATTAGACAAAAATGTAGTTTTCAATTAAAATTTAGTGTTTTCACTATTCATCAAAAAATAAAACTTCTCAAAACGTACCAAAAGTTTACCAAAAGTTTATTTTGATATTAATCATTAAAATATGAAATTTATATTTTTGAATTGAAATTTTAAATGTTTCAAAAAATATTCAAAAAATATTTGTCTTTTAAATGTGGAAAAACATCCTCTTAGAAAAATACAACCTTTTATGCATAAAATTTGACTTCTTTTATATATTTTTTAGAATATACATATGATTAATGATAAATAGTTTATTGAATATATAATATTTATATTCCATTAAAAACATTCATCAAAAGTGTATTTTTTAATTTAATGAGATAAAACATGTTTTTGCATTAAAAATATTTTTTCATTAAATGTGTTTCTTTATTTTTAAATAATTCATATTCTTATTTATAGTAAATTGATTTAAAAATAATGAATTTTATAAACATGAATAATATATATTTACATTATTTATATAATCTATTTTATAACCCCCACCCTAAATTCTACGTGATAAATGTCATAAATTTTTTATAATAATATAATTGTATATTATAGTTCGGTAAAACTCGATCTTCCATCTAATTTAAGCTATTAAAGGAACTAAAAATTGTGTTGGAAATAAGAAAAACATAGTTCTTCTTGTACCATAATATAATTACATTTTTTTATATTATTAAATCATAACATTGTGTTTTTATAAAGAATTATTAACATGATGTATCGTGCAATTCAAGCCATCTGATTAATTTAATTTCTTCAAAATAATAATAATTTATAAAAATTGGGGTGTTACAATAAATACACAGTATATGGTTTAAAATTGAATTTATGGATCTTAACATTTATGATTTGGATAAATTATCTCTATAGGGACAAGTTTGACCTATATAAGGATCATAAATTCCACAAACATATATTCCTGCATAGTATCTAAATATGTTCGCATGATGTTTGTTATATTTAATGAAGGATTTTTAGTATTCAATCCATTAACATCATAGGAAGGTAACCATAGTAGAAAATTCTATTCCAAAAATTTATCCCATAACTTTATATATGATGTTTACTAAAAGGAATCCAATTTTTTTGGACATGAAAACGATAGAAATGGGATATATAAAACTAATTTTATCTCAGGTTTCTAAAAATATTTCTCATCTAAAAATCTATTGAGTATCAAGGATTCCAAAAATAATATGTAGACTTATAGAAAATTTAGTGAATATTCCAGAGTTAAACATTGATAATTATGTATTCAAAAGTTTTGGAACCTTGATTTGTGTCCCATAAAATTAAAAATTTAAGAGGTAACTTCTGGATTAAGTTAATATCTCTTATACATATATTTATATAGGAAGAACTAATATGTATAGATGTGATTAATAATATCAGGTGGTATAACATAAATATAGATATTATAGATTTTTTATCTAAATTAACAGTATACAAGAATGTCGAAAATGAATGAAAATTTTCTAAGGGTAAGACTCAACCATTTCCCATAACTGTATAGAAGTGGGAAACATAAACTTGGATTTCATCATAGGACTCTCATAAAAATTTAAAGGAAATAACATAACTTGGGTGGTTTTCCCCTCCCATAAAATGTTGTATCATTTCATTTTTATCAATTAATATCCCTATATTGAAAAACTCAATAAGATACATATAAGGGAATGTTAATAGTTCATGGAGAACCACTACCCATTATATCTGATATAGATATGTGGATTACATCATGATTATTTAAAATCAATCAACAATCCCCAGATATAGAGTAGAGTTACTATAATTATTATTACCCTTATGTGGATGCTAAGTCTCAAGGAACCATTATAACTATAGAGGATATTCTAATATGATGTTCAGTGTATTTCCAAGGTTGTGGGTATCAACACCTTCCCCTATTTTTAGTTCTCAAAAAAACATTTTCCAACATTTAACTCTATTGATACCATAAGATTCTATATATGGGAAGTGGAGTTAGACTCACTATTTTATGGATGAATTTGGAGAGAAAAAGATTATGAGACATGACCTTATCTCGGATTTTATATGGATGGTTCAAACCAATAAACTTAATATACAAATATACAAAAACGTGACATAAAATATATGAAAAAAATAATCATTGAGATAATGTGTTTGAAGTTAAAGGTAAGGTGTTTCGTTTTTTGTAGTCACATAAGACTCTCATGAGGTTTTAAAAAAAGGTAATACTTTTTCCTTGATAAATTTTTCCCAATTATATTCTTTATCTCAACATAGTAATGGAATATTTACTAGAACTCCCACAAAAACAATCTAATGTACTTGGTTTGTACCTTGTATCCCTATGAATAAAGTACATAAAAAATGCTTGATATGTACTAAATCTAGTGGTGGTACCCTTATATAATGATCATTCATTTTAGGATAAGCCATGGAAGTACATAGGTAATAGTGGAAATGTTCTATGAAATAGTAAAACTAACTTGGTTAAAGTGTTGTTGTGGAACCATAAGTTTGAGTAAGAAACATGTGAATCGGATGAGAAAATGAAACAAAAATATTATCATCTGTTTTAGTTTATGAATTGAAATTTCAAGGGAGAATTTACAAAAGGGGTAAGAATATAATTAATTGAAACATTATAAGATAAATTCCCCTACTAAACTAATAAATGACTAATTAAGTAATATATTTATAAAAACTCATTCAGTACTTTGGTTATTTTGGATTGATATATCTTATAGGATTGAAAATACTACAAATCATATTAAAATTTTATAATAATGTTGTTTCAGTGTGACTAATAAGATTTGAATATATGAAGGTTAAAGATAATGTATAATTTATATGTACTGATTATGAAATAGCCTTGAACAGTAGGATCATACACCTAGAATAACATCTATAATAGTTTTTTAGGGAGATTAAATCACTAGAAATTTCCGCTGACAAATACAAATTTAGGATTTAATAACTTTATCTTGAGAAAAACCATATATTACAGATGATAATTCGTATCAAGATCATGGTCCAAACCATGTTTTTTAGAGCACCCTATGAAAGAACAACCATCACACACCTCATCCTTAGGGTTTTTAATGGTGTAATAAGGGTTACTATATCAAGAACCTCATAATATGAATTTATTATTCTATTTTTAATGAATAGATGATTTTATTTAAATATATTTATTATTACTTTATAATTTGTTATATAATGAGTTTGATAAAAATTACATTTTTATATGATGAAATTAAAATTGTATTTTAGAGAAATATATACAATAAATTAAAAATCTAATTTTATAGTTTCACCAAACATTTAAAATAATATTTCAATAATTAATTCTTATTATATAATAAATATATAAATATAAATTATTATGTATTTTAATGAAGTGAAATGAAATTTTTATAAGGCATAGAAAGTTGTTTATATAGTATAAATATTATTTTCTACAATATAAGGTTATATTTTAAAATTTTAAATTATCATAATTATACAATTACTTTCATAATATAAATATTTTAAAAAATCATATAGAAATTATCCAATAATTAATTTTTAATGGTTTTCTATGATATTTGAAATTTTAGTTTGGAATTAAATTTAGTATAAATATACAATGTATATATTAACATCATAGTTTCTCAAAATAGATGTAATAAATGATATAAAAATAATCCATTACCAAATATAGATTTACAATTTAAAAAATGAGTTTTAATGTTATTCGATAATTAATATAATCCATTCATGAATCCTATAAAAAATATATTATTTTTAAAATTTTAAAATAAATTTATTATAAAGATTAACTTCTTACACATCCCTATGGGTATTATTTTAATATTTTCATTCACGGAAATATAGAATTTTGAAATCACTCTTATTAGGTAGAATGTACGTGAAAAATAAAAGGGAATGATTTCCATTTTTATTATATTATCATATAGGTCTAGAAACCAAGGTTTTGAAATTAATTAAAAATTATCCACTATTTTTTAAATATATATCCCCCGCAAATATCACTCCACATTAATAAAACTCCATTGAGAACGAACATACTCACCCTATCACATTTGAAGGACCTCTTAATGTGTTCCAAAGTTCTTAATAAATTCTATATTTACTAGGGAAATCTATGTATGTTACCCATGCTCCCCAATCATGGGGTTAAAAGTTCTTAATGGTGTTATTATGTTTTAATTCACTCCCCAACCCAACATTAATTAATATTTTATTTATTATTAAGTTCTTGTTTATTTTATTTATTCTTTTGGGTAATTTTTCTCTAAAAATACATGTTTTTGGGCATCAGAGCATGTCGCATAGTTAATATTCATGGTTAAGAAAACCATAAAGTAACCATGTAACATATTCATTAAATTTTTATAGAGCCTACAAGATGGTTGGATCATGGTTTTCCATACCGTGTGGTCATCCCTTGTGGGGTGCTCTAAGAGTCAACAGAGGGAACATGGTTATCAAACTATTTTCCAAACCATTTTTCATGTCTTTTTTCAAAAAATAAATTTAATTATATTTTTATTTATAATTATTATTGTTTTATAATTTTTTTTATTGTTTTATTATTTTTGTTGTTGTTGTTGTTTTTATTATTTTTATAATAATGAACCCCAAAATGGGTGTTCCTCTCTATCCCTCTCTAAGCCCCCACCCTATCCATTCTCCCCATCATCATACAACCCCCACCCCCTGTGATTATCCACCACACGAGGAGGGGATCCAAGATATGGGGCCTCCTATTCTCCTCTTTCTATGGATTCTGCCTTCTCTTGATCTACTTTCTTCTTATTCTTATATTTCTGATAAATTCCTTTTCAAGGGTTAGAAACACCATTAAATGTTTTTTGTTTTATTTGTAGAATATTTATGCATATGTCTTATCGTTATCATTTAGGCTGGTTTAACCTTAGTCATCCAATGAAGGGGATGCTCCATCAGTTTCGGTTAAGGGTTCTTCCTTTTTTTTATCTTTGGTTAATTTTAATTTAGGAAATCTATAATATTTAGGTTACTAATATTATTTTAGTGTGTGTTGGTCTTCCTTGAAGTGGGTTTGATTCACCTGGGTCAATGTTGAATTTAATGTATATTAATAGGTTGACATATATATTTATGTTTCCCCTTTATATATATTCACTCAAGGATGTGTGAATATAAACATTGGGGATAAGTGTTGATTTATATATATATATGAAAAATGTATACATGTGGGGATATTCATGTGTAAGAATATATGTAAGAACCCCCTTGTAGATATTCATGTCCATGGAAATAAATAAATATGGGCTAGGTATCCTTACACTTATGTGAATGTCTGTATGTGTGAAACTGAAAAATATAACGTTTCCGCTTGAAGTTGTCAAAGCGACGCAAGTTATAGTTAAGCTCCCTATGCCCAGAACTTTTTAATTTAAATTCCATAACTTCTTGATTATTTTAAAAATTTTGTTTCTATTATTATAGGAAATTTATATATTATGAAAATTGGAATTTAATATTTTTATATATATTTTCACTTGTTTCCCAGGATTTACCTATTCGTTAAATTTGGACCTCCTTATTTAAGAATGTTTTCAAGGATGTTGCATATATGTGTGTTGACTTAATTGTTGAATTAGTTTTCTTATTAGTTTTTGAACTCAAAAGTTTGGTAAACTAGTTTTTCATCAAAGTGTAATTATTCATTTTAAAATAAATAAACAAGTATGGAACTTTGATAATTTATTATGGTAGTAGAAAACACCTCTTGAGACATTCCCCCGTTATTTATAAATTTGATATATTTATTAAATCATTGATTTTTAATATGTTTCTACTGAATAGGATTGTCCATTATTGCGTGACTGGGAAAGATGGATGTTCTTATGGAAGGATACTAGTAGTGAGATGTTGGATGGGTTTTGGTTAGTGGAAATTATATTTATGTATATTCTATATTGATATAAACTTACTACCATTTTTTAAGAGATTATATGGGAACCCGGGTACCTAGGCAGAAAGAATTAGTCTAGTACACAATGTGGTCAATTAGGTTTGAGGCCTAGTTCACTAATCTGGATTAATACAATGACACTAACCAAACATATGAATATTATGATTGGAGGACACTAGACATTATCATGTGATTTTCCTATCGTGTCTTGTGCATTATGACGTTGTGGGTGTTACTTTGTATCCATAACCAATGTGTAAGGATCCAAAGTCCCCATTAACCCATCTACATATGGATTCCTAGGGTTCTTGCTATCATTTACCCCTATTTTTCTATTCATTTTTATTAAAATTTCACTGTTTAGTTTAATTTACATGTTTAAAATAATAAAAATAACATTCCTTTTATTCTTTTCTATACACTTGATGATTTTTTTCCTTTTTTGCGGCTCTTACTCTATTGCTTTCTGCCTATTATAAATTTTTTATTAGAAATATCTCATTCTTTAGAAAATAGTTAAAAATTTTAATTTCACTTATGTTTTTGTAAAAATATAATCATGATAACTATTTTTCAAATTAATGGAAACCCTTATTTTTATATGTCTTATTTTCAAAATTGCATGAATTGGATTTATTTTTATAGGAAATGAGTGGAGAATTATTTATTCAGGTAAACATATAGAGTTTTAATACTCACTACTATAGAATTATCCTTTTTTAGTTTATTGTGTTTCTTCTAACTCACATTCAGTTTTCATTGAGGGACATTTCTTTAATGTTTATTCATTAACCACAGGGTCACGTGGAGGGATGTGTGGTTTTAATTTATTTCAGCTACTAGTGATTATTATTATTTTTTTATTTATATGAATTTCCATTCATTATTGTTTTCTTGGCCAAATAGTTCCTGATGATTTTATGTTAATACATGTAACTAGTTTACTTTTCAAGAAGATCAGAAACACCTCTAGGGCCTTGTGGTGGGACGAATCAGGTTACTAGTTCAAGTTTTACTTAGTTTGGTTCATGAAAAATGGTATCATAGTAGACCCTTGTTATTTTATGTTTCATGTAGATTAGAGATGTGATTATTAGGGATAAGGATGTAGCTCATAGATTGATTCTTGATCACCACCCATTGTGATGAGACCCGATTCACAAGGGGAAGTTGGGTTTAAATTTGTTATTTTTGATTTGGGGTTTATGTTGTTGGAGATTTTTGTGTGCGATTATCTTTTGTATGTTTGGGGATAGTAGTGGAAGAGACTGGGTGAACCCTAAAGAGTTTATATAGTATATAAAACCATGTGGATTCTACATACATAGTTCAATATGCATCCAGTGGTTGGTGAATGATCTTTGCATGGTCTTCTAAACAATTTGGTCGAGTTATTCCTGACCACGAGTTCTCTATTTTATTTATTTTGGAATGGGTGATGCTTTGGTCTTAATTTTATTAGTGTGAGTGGATTATGGAAACAATTTGATTTTTGAAAATGGTTTTCCAAGACAGAAATGTTGGTTTAAAAGGTGAAAATACTTCCTTTATAATTTTATTTTAGGATTCAAAGAATAAGTGGAGTGTGATTTTAATTTGAAAAGGTTTTATAAAATGAAATATGAGAATAAAATTGTAAATTATTCATTTTGATGGAAAAATGATATGTGTAACCATTGGTTTGTACTATAAACATTCACATATATGTTTGTTTCTATAAAGTGCATGTTTGTAGGTATTCATGGATAATATAAGAGAATGTAGGATGCACAAATTTATGATAGTTAATAGTATTTCGTTGGTGAGTTTTTAAAATAAAAGGTTTTACATGTTGTATTTCAAGTGGTTTTTGAAAAGGTAAATGGTTTCTATTAAAATGGTGATATATTTTATAATAGTATTGGTTGTTTTAAAGGTAAAATGAGGTGGTTTTTTAATTTTATATTTTATTTCCTAAAATATATTTAAAATAAGAAAAAATAGATTTCAATTAACAATGTAAATTGGTGATTTTTAAAAGAGGTTCATCACGTTATTTTGTGATTTTTTTTCATTTTGTTTATATTGAGATCTGATTTGGTTTCGATTTGTTTTATATTTGGTTTTGTTATGTTTTTTTATGAGGATGGTGTTTGGTTTAATATGTTAATTAGTTGTGTTTTGGTTCAATGTTGATTTTCTTTTTGCTTTATATATTTTAGTGTATTCTTCCTAGAAATACCAAGAAAGTTTCTAAGCTTTCACATCCAGTCATCAGCCCTACCCAGAATCCTAGTGTAGTGGTGGAACTATGAAATTACCCTTCATCGGTTGTTATATATAGTCATAAATGTTTTTTATATGTTTTTGGGTGACTTGGGTAAGTTGAAAGTTCCTTCAAATTATTGGGATCTCTTGATTCTGTGAGAGTGAGAGTTGTCTTAGGTATGTTAGAAGGATTGTGAATGGACTAGTGGAAGGTGATAGATCTGTTAATTCTTATTGTGATTTGGGATTTACTAGTAGATCCTCATGAACAATTTTATCCAGTGGTTTATTCTTGAGAAAGTGAATGAGAATAAAGTTGTAGAGCTCATGGATTCTCAACATGGTTAACTAACAATGAGGGGAATGTTGGTTATTTTTTGTAATTTTCATCCTTTTATCTAGAAATAGTGTCGAGATATCATATGGATATTATAATTTTTGGTGTGGGGTATCCGTCTAGGGTATATGAATCATTTAATTTTTTTAGTTAATGTCTCATATGGAAGACCATATAATTTTATATTCTATATGATTTTGGTTCTCGTAGAGGTTCCCTATATTAGGAGGAGTATACACTTGAGGAACTAGTTTCCAACAAGTCTTCTTGTATTTTCACTACTGGAAATCATGGTTTTCCCAATAGTTTTATACCAACGGTTCAAAAGAACCATTGGTATAGGTGATGTTTCTCAACAGTTTGATGAAACCATTGGGAAAGATTGGAAGAAAATTAGTTTTCCCAACGGTTTGATGAAACCGTTGGGAAAGATGGGGAAAATCAGTTTTCCCAATGGTTTAATGATACCATTGGGGAAAATCTATCTTTCCCAGTAGTTTTTAAAAACTGTTGGGAATGATTTCCCCCAAATACAGACCATCTGAACCCCCACCCAGCCCGATTGCAGACCGATTGTAGACAGAACCTAATCGATCTCCTCAATTCTTCTTGGTCGCGACACTATATCCACCCAAGATCCACCTTCAATCAAACAAAATCTTATTTTACACTTCAAATTAGTAACTGTTACCTTAGTTTTAGCATTACTTCTCTATTTATTTGGTGTTTAATGTTTTGATTTAGGCTAAATTAGGTTCGTTGTCTACAGAACCCTTGGATTTGTTTTATGTTTTTTGTTCTACACTTGAAACATGATAAAGGGTTTGTTTAGTGGGGTGATATGGTACTTTTGGTGGAATTTATTTTAGTTGAAAATTGGATTTTGATTTGGATGAATTTATGTTTCAATTTGTGGTTGGGGAGGGTGTGAAGATGGGGTGGGGGAGGATGTCGAGGGCTATCCAAGTGGGGTCGGGGAGGGGTTGTCTAGGTAGGGTGGGGAGGGGGTTGGGTTGTCCAAATGGGGTGGGGGTAGGGCTGTTTGGGGTGGGGGAGGGGCTTTCTAGGTAGGGTGGGGGAGGGGGTTGTCTAGGTAGGGTGGGGGAGGGGCTGGGTTGTCTAAATGGGGTGGGGTAGGGCTGTTTGGGGTAAGGTAGGGGTTATCTATGTAGGGTGGGGGAGGGGCTGTCTAGGTAGGGTGGGGGAGGGGGCCGGGTTTTCCAAATGGGGTGGGGGTAGGGCTGTTTGTGGTGGGGGAGGGGCTATCTAGGTAGGGTGGGGGAGGGGGCTATCTAGGTAGGGTAAGGGAGGGGATGGGTTGTCCAAATGGGGTCAGGGTAGGGGTGTTTGGGGTGGGGGAGAGGCTGTTTAGGTTGGGTGGGGGAGGGGTCTATCTAGGTAGGGTGGGGGAGGGGGTGGGTTCTCCAAATGGGGTGTGGGTTGGGCTGCTTGGGGTGGGGGAGGGTGTGCAGGTTGGGTGGGGGAGGGTGTCTAGGTAGGGTTGTCCAAGTGGGGTGGGGAGGGTGTGCAGGTGGGGTGGGGGAGGGGCTGTCTAGGTAGGGTGGGGGGGATGGGTTGTCCAAGTGGGGTGATGGTAGGGCTGGCCAGGTGGGGTGGGGGTAGGGTTGTCCACGTGGGGTGGGGGTGCTAGGTTTTCCATGTGGGGTGGGGGTAGGGTTGTCCAAGTGTGGTGGGTGGGGTGGGGGTAGGGTTGTCCAAGTGGGGTGGAAACCCTAAATTCAATGTTTTAATTGGAGATTTCCTTTGTTTTATTAGGGATTAGGTGTATGAGGCATTCCCATTCCTATTATGGGTGGTTTTAATCAAAAGTTATGATGTTGGAACAATTTATGATGTTGTTTTCTCTATTTAATCTCATTTCCCCTAACTTAACATTAAATTCTATATCACATTTGGTTTCGGTTTTTTAAATTTCCAGTTAAGTTATTTGTGGTCGATGATTGTCTCATGTTAATTTTTTTCAATGGTTCGGCGTGGAAATAGGGAATTTAATGTGACTTTTCCAAATGGGGGTGCCTTGAGAATACTCCAAATATTTATTAAAAATTATCAAAGGGATTTTATTATTTAAAATGGATTTCGAAAGATATTTTCTATTAAAGTTCAATCCTATTGAATTGTTTATGAAAAAATGAATTATATAAATTCTTTTTACAGAATGGACAGAAGTTGGATGTATGAAACTGATTGGATCTCAAGTGATTTTCAAAACAATTTGGAGAGATTTATAGATTTTGCATTTCACAATGCTTCAGATAGTGGTCGCATACACTGCCCATGTTCCAATTGTGTTGGTAGACCTTGGTTGATCCGTGAAGAAGTCAGCTACCACATAACCAAAAATGGTTTTCAAGCAAACTACTTTGTGAGGTATCACAATGGGGAGAAAATGAAATCTCAAATTGGTGATTATCGAAATGAAAGGACTGGAATGGAGAATTTTTTAGATGATCAGTTTCTGTTTATTCGTCATCATAAAAAATAAAGGATTTCGACTCAAGAAGACTTTTATATGAGTAAAACTGATGCATCTAGTTAAAATGATGATATTTATAGGGTAAAAAAATTGAATGATGCTGCCACGACTCCAGTATATCGACAATGCGATAAAATGAAAAAGCTGGAATTTTTAATCCAATTGTTTCATGGGAAATTTTTGTATGGGATTTCTAATACAGCAATCGATTACATTCTTACCCTCTTGAAGGATTTACTTCCAGATGATGTAGATATTCCCTCAAACCACTATATGGCATGAAAGTTAGTTGAGGAACTTGGATTTTCAAGAAACAAAATTCATGCTTGCCCGAAAGATTTCAGTTTTTCTGGGAGGAACCTGCTGAACAAAATGATTGTATAAAATGTGGCACATCCTGCTGGATGTCAAAATCTGATGTAACACCATCCTGCGTTCCACAAAAAGTAATTTTCCACTTTCCATTGATCCCCAGACTCTAGAATCTTTTTATGTCTGATGACATATCAATAAAAATGATATGTCATGATACCGAGAGAAAGAAGACTAATGATGAGTTGGTTCATCCTGCAGATGAATTTTCATGGCAGAGATTTGATGCTCGACATCCTGATTTTGCAGTTGACTTGCATAATGTGAGGATGGGTCTTTCACGCGACGGTTTTGATCCATTTGGGAAGATGTTTACTTCGCATAGAACAAGGAAAGATTTTATACACATGTATAATCTTCCCCTATGGTTGTGTATGAAAAAAACTTTCACTTTCATGAGCATACTCATATCTGGTCCTTCGGATCCCAGCATTGATATTGATGTATACATGCAACCTTTAATAAAAGATTTGAAACTTCTTTGGGATGTGGGTGTGCGCACATACGATGCATATTCAAAAGACATCTTTCCGATGTGTGATGCGCTTATGTGGACGATCAATTATTTTCCGGCTTATGCAATGATGTTTGGATGGAGCACGAAGGGAAAATTGTCATGTCCAGTTTGTATGAAGAATACACGATCCAGAAGACTGAAAAATCGATGTAGTTTCAGTTTTATGGGACATCGACGATTCTTGACAAATGATCATCCATTAGAATGAATTGTCAAAGATTAGATAATACCATAGAGACCAATGATCCACCTTAGCATATGTCTAGAAATGACGTTCTTAATGAATTGAAAGATTTCAGTTTTTCATTCGGGAAGGGTCAAATGAAATCTTGAAAGAGAAAGAATGTATCCACTGAAACCTATTATAATTGAAGGAAGAGGAGTATCTTTTTCGATTTTCCACATTGGTCAACCAATTTTTTACGTCATTTCTTAGACATAATGCATATTGAAAAGAATATTTTCGAAATGTTTCTTTCGGTTCTTTTAAATGTCAAGGGGAAGACAAAAGATGATTTATGATCTCGACGTGACTTGGTGGATTGGGGCATCAGACCAGAATTACATCATGTGCGTATCAGTGAAAATAAATGGAAACTTCCATGTGCATCTTATATGATGACACCTACGGAAAAAAAAAATTCTGGAAGTATTAGAGACTATTAGAGTTCCTGATGGCTATTCAGGCAACATATCTAAATGGGTCAACAGAAGAGAGTTGAAGCTAAAATCTTCAAAGACTCATGATTATCGCGTTCTAATGCATGAGTTGATTCCAATAGCAATCTGTCATCTTTTGTCTAATAATTTAAGGGTGGTTGTTATTAGGTTGCACCATTTGTTTATAGATATTTTTTCTAAGAATTTGTCCAAGTCTTTCTTGCATGAAATATTGACAGATGCCCCATTAATTTTGTGTGATTTGGAGAAAATATTTCTTCCATCATTTTTCACATGCATGCTGCATTTGACTGTCCATATTACCACTGAAATACTTATCAGAGGACCTGTTTCTTTTCATTGGATGTATCCAACTGAAATAAATATGTTCACATTAAAGTCTTATGTCCTAAACAGAAATCATCCTGAAGGTTCTATCGTGAATAGTTACTTGGCTCAAGAATGTATAGATTTATGCTTGATGTATTTGTCTGATCTTACTACAAGATTGAACAGACCAATGAGAAATGAAGAAGAATAGTATGTGCAAATTGAACCCAGTTTTCCATCACTTCCTCAAACAGGAGGAATTCCTGGATCATATACATTGAAGACATTAATCCATAAAGAGCGGGAGATGGAAAATCACACAGTTTTGTTCAACTCTGATTTGTTCGATTACTATATCAGGTAACTAAATTTATTATGTATATCTTACATATATATCTGTTAAACTATTCATATTTTTTATCTACAGGGAACATAAAACAATGATAAATAGAAATCATCGTTCTTTATCTTTGTGAAGGAGAGAGACTTTTCATAGCAAAGAGTTTTCTGGTTGGTTAAAATTGAAGGTAAAAAAATTAATGTTTAAAATAATTATATCAATATTTAATTAAGTTTAATAGTCATTTATATTTCAGGTATTGAGTTTTTCTACTAACTCTGTCTTTGAGGAAAAAAGATCTTTAGCTTTTTCTCCTAATATCGTGGTTCATGACTGTAAATCAATTGTTATCAGTGGGTACAAATTTATTGTCACTGACTGATCAAAGAACATAATAACACAACATGATGGTGTTATGGTTACTGCCACAACAGATTTTTATGCCATTGCATCAGATATTATACCGCGATTTCAAAATGTGGGTTATTATGGAGCTGTTGAGAAAATAATAATATTGGATTATTACTCTCATGGAAGAGTCACAATGATGAAATTCCATTGGTTTGATTCGATGATGAGACATGGCACATTAATTGATGATTTTGGATTTCTAGTAATTAATATGACTCACACTCTTGCTACCGAAGAACCATATGTGTTTCCATAAATGGCTAAACATGGTTTTTATGTCAAAGACCAACTTCAAACCTGAATTTGGTGTCATAGTTGAAGTAATTTCAAGACATATTTTTTATGATGGTGATGATGGAATTGAAACTGTCCCTAGTTCCATTGGAACCAATCCATTTATTTATTTTGATGACTCAAATAGATCAATTATCAGAGTTGATTGTGAACCTGACGTTGTGGTTAAAAATATAAACAATCATTCATCCATGTTCTCAATTCTTTTTGTTTACCTTGAGTTGGGTTGTTAAGGTTGGTAATATTCAAATAGATTTAGTATTGATCACAAATATGTTTTAGCTGACTTGACCGTTATGTGAATTTTAAATGTTTATTGGTTTCAATTTTATTTGAATTGAATTTTCTAATTTGGAATTGAACTGTATTAAAACATAGTCAGACAATATTTCTAACTTGGTGAACATTACAACTTGAATGATTTATTAAATCCATTCAAGCTCTTTTAAAAAATTGATAGTTCACATGACCGTTATGTAAATTTTCAATGTTTATTGGTTACAGTTTTATTTCAATTGCATTTTCTAATTTGGAATTGAACTGTATTAAAACATAGTCAAACAATATTTCTAACATGGTGAACATTACAACTTATATGATTTATTAAATCCATTCAAGCTCTTCTAAAATAATTGATAGCTGACTTGACCATTATGTGAATTTTCAATGTTTATTGGTTGCAATTTTATTTGAATTGAATTTTCTAATTTGGAATTGAACTGTATTCAAACATAGTCAAAAAATATTTCTAACTTGGTGAACATTACAACTTGTATGATTTATTAAATCCATTCAAGCTCTTCTAAAATAATTGATAGATAAATTCCCAATGAATCACTCTATTCCCTCATATATTTAGTTTTTTGGGTTACACATTTGTTTCCTTTTTCTAATTAATTACATATTTGTTTTCAAAAGCAGAAAATGAAGCTAATTGAAGAGAGATGATGGAAAAAAATGATGGAGAACAATCGTCGAATGAAGGAGTTGGGAATTCCATCATTAGTGCATATAGTGAGTACTTTATTTCAAATTGATATATTTAAAAGAATATATAATTTCATGTGATTAATTTTTTTGTAAACATTTTTGTAGGGTCTGCCTTTACGTCGAAAGTTATTCGATGAGGATCCTAGTACTGGTCCTAGTACTCAGGCCAGTGGTACGAGGGGGGTTCGTACCAGAGGTGGACGAGCAGATGTGCATACCCGAATAGACCCTGCCCCTCCCACTAACATGTCATCCTTCCCACATATTGATCCCAGTGTGTCGTTAGGGACACATGGGATATTTAGGCCTCCCATGTTTTCGCTACCTTCTGCATCTTCTGGCCTATCATTTTCACATCCCATGATTATTCCCACTCCCTTGTCAGCATTCGGTTAGACAGCTGTCCCATCTTCTTTTCCTTATACATCTATCTCTCCGAGATTCTATATTACATCGTCTTCGACTCCTATTCCACCACAGGGTTTTCCATCAGTTTCTGTGGATCCAGTGGAACTCAATGATCAGACCGGAATAGGTATATTTATAGAACCCTAACAAATTTTTATAGCAATATTTGTTTTCATTATAACATTTTTTTATAAAATATTTGTTTTTATTTCATGAAAGATACATCTACTAACAGGAGGTGTGGGCGGGGGCATACACACATTCGTTCGGTGTGGAACCGCCACAAAGAGGTTATGGTGGATTATAATGAAGACAACCAAATGGTTGAGAAAACAGGGCAGCAATGTCAGAGTTTTTTGGCGACACTTGCCAAATACTCTGACATCATTCCTATCAGCACACTATCGTGGAGACATTTTCCACATGAGGTCAAGGATAGAGCTTGGGCAGAGTTATGGGTAAAAAAAATCTGTTCTATTTAATTCCTTGAATTATTTTTGTATTTATATGAATTAATATTTTGATGTCAGCTTCGATTTAATTTTCCCGATGGTGAGGGTGCATGGCCAGAACGTCTAAAGGATTTAGGAGAGCTTTGGAGAGCCTACAAGCATGATTTGTATGTTATCTAGGTTTCTAGAGTTGGCACGGAGTTAGAGGTGGTACCAGTGGTGGATGATTGTCCTATAGAGCAGTGTCGTCAGATGATTACTCATTGGAAGAGTACCCAGTTTAAGGTATTAATAACATTTGAGGTATTTAAATAATAACTTTCATGTTTTGCGTTAATACTATCTGTTTCATTTTCAAATTTTATTTAGGAATCATCTGGAAAAAATAAAAAGAACATTGATGTAAAAAAATACCTCCACACACTGGGATGCACTACGATGCCTGATCATGAGAGGAAGCAGGTATAACAATTTTTTATAATTTTTCTTTACGACTTACACTTTCTTTTCTTTCCTAAATTATTTAATAGTTTTCTAAAGTTTTCATATAACTTTAGTTTTTAATTTCATTTTAGAGTCAAATACAAAATATTAAAGGACGTGTGCCTCGAGCAAAAATTGTTTTTCTAGAGTAGACAGAAAAAGGTAGGAAGTGTCGTCAACGAAGCGACTCAGCAGCAGATTGTAAGTTTTAATATGTTGAATTTATATTTTAATATCTATTTTTCAACTTAATGATATATTTATATTTGTAAAATGTTGCTTTAGAGGCCCTCGATGCCCAAGAACTAGAAAATTTTGGGCCAATATATCACTTACATCAGATGTTGGGAGAGGAGCATTCTGGCAGAGTACGCTGCCGACCTAGGATAGCCCCGACAAGGTATTGGCCCTCCTTAGGTACGAGCTGTAGTACCACTGTGCTGAAGAAAGTTAGGGCATAGGCAGAACAGGCTGAGAAAAGGTCCAAAGAGATGGCAGAACAGTCTTCTAGGGCAAACAGTGCGTTTATGAAATTTATTGAAGTTCTAAGTCCAACACTTCCAGCATAGGCCAAACCAGATTTTGATGAATATATGTCGTCGATACGTTCTATATACGGTGCACCAGGTGGAAGTTCAAGTGGTGGTCAGGACGATGTCCAGCTTGATGATAATGATGGTGAGGATAGCCCCTCTAATAGCCCCTGGGACAGACCCGGACAGCCCCCCGAACTGCCCCCGGACAGCCCCCCCCCCCCCCCCACCCTCTTCCTTGGACCCCGGACAACCCCCTGAACACCCCCCGGACAGCCCCCGAACAGCCCCCGAACAGTCCTCCGGACAGCTCCCCCCCCCCCCACCCTCCTCCCTAGACCCCGGAAAACCCCCCAGATAGCCCCCCAGATAGCCCCCCGGACAACACCCCCACCCTCTTCCTTGAACCCCAGACAACCCCCCAAACACCCCCCAGACAGCCCCTAGATAGCCCCTCGAACAGCCCCCCAGACAGATCCCCAACCCTCCTCCCTGGACCCCGGATATCCCCCCAGACACCCCCCCCCCCACACACCCTCCTCCTGGGACCCCGGACAGCCCCCCGAACACCCCCCCCCCCCCCCCACACAGCCCCCCACCCTCCTCCTTGGTCCCCGGACAGCCCCCCGGACACCCACCGGACAGCCCCCCCCCCCCCCCCCCCCACCCTCCTTGATTTCATTTAATACTAGAAAATTTATAATATCTATTTTATTTATTTTCATCATGATAATCAATGTAAATCAAATTTACACATCTAATCAATATCATAGATTCTTGGTGTGTTATAAAAGAGATGTATTCATTGGGCATGATATTGTTATCTCTGAAATGTTTCATAGCATGATAAACTAAAATTTAATCCATACTAATAATGATATAAAAATATTGTCTATGAATGTCCACATGATTTTAAGTAAATACCATTCCACTAATAGACACATGAGGATTCTCATAAAATGGACAACATTTTATGTACATACGGAAAACTGACCAAACGCATTCGGTTTCCATTGAAAAATTAGGAGAACGATCCATGGGTCATATGTGACATGTATGAATCAACCCCACCTCAATCTGAGACGCAGTGTGGTCAGAACCACTCAAAGTTTCTATCTTCTGTTTCAAAAGGACCTCATTTTAATTGAAAAACATCAACTGGCATACGGAAAACCGACCAAATGCATTCAGTTTCCATTGAAACATTAGGAGAATGGTCCATGGGTCTTATGTGACGTGTACGAGTCAACCCCGCCTTAATATGAGATGTGGTGTGGCCGACACCACTCAAAGTGTCTGTCTTTTATTTCAAAAGGACGTCATTTTAATTGAAAAACATCAACTGGCATACGGAAAACCGAACAAACGCATTGGTATTGTGTCAATACTTTAGTAAAACGATCCATGCATCATATCTGACATGTACGAGTCAACCCCTCCTCAATCCGAGGCATGGTGGCGCCGCCACCTCTCAAAGTGTCTGTCTTTTGTTTCAAAAGGACGTCATTTTAAGTGAAAAACATCAACTAGCATACAGAAAACTAAACATACACATTAAGATTGTGTTTATACTTTAGCACAACGATCCATGGGTTATATGTGACGTGTAAGAGTCAACGCCGCCTTAATCTGAGGCACGGTGTGGCCAGAATCACTCTAAGTGGCTCTCTTTTGTTTAAAATGGACAACATTTTTAGTACATATGGAAAACTGACCAAACACATTCGGTTTCCTTTGAAACTTTAGGAGAACGATTCATGGGTCATATGTAACAAGTAAGAATCAACCCCACCTCAATCTAGAAGGTGGTGTGGCTAGAACCACTCAAAGTGTATGTCTTTTGTTTCAAAAGGAAGTCATTTTAATTGAAAAACATCAACTGGAATACGGAAAACCGACCAAATGCATTCGGATTGTGTCGATAATTTATCACAATGATCCATGGGTCATATGTGATGTGTACGAGTCAACCCCGCCTCAATCTGAGGCACGGTGTTCCCAACACCATTCATAGTGTCTCTATTTTGTTTAAAATGGATAGGATTATAAGTGAAAAGAACAACTAACATACGCAAAACTGACCAAACATATTTTAAATGTGTTGATACTTTATGACAATGATACATGGGTCATATTTGATGTGTATGAGTCCACCTCGCTGTAATATGAGGCATGGTGTGGTCGGAATAACTCTAATTGGCTCTCTTTTGTTTAAAATGGACAACATTTTAAGTAAATACAGAAAACAAGTCAAACACATTTGATTTCTGTTGAAACTTTAGGAGAACGATCCACGTGTCATATGTGACCTTTATGAGCCAACCCGGGCTCAATCCGAGTCGTGGTGTCGTTGGGATCAGTCTAAGTGTCTCTCTTTTGTTTAAAATGGACACCATTTTAAGTACATATGGAAAACCGACCAAACGCATTCGGTTTCCATTGAACCATTAGGAGAACGATCCATGGGTCATATGTGACGTGTACAAATCAACCCCGCCTCAATCTGAGACACGGTGTGGATGGAACCACTCAAAGTGTATGTCTTTTGTTTCAAAAGGATGTCATTTTAATTGAAAAACATCAACTGGCATACGTAAAACCGACCAAATGCATTCGGATTGTGTCGATACTTTATCACAACGATCCAGGTTTCATATGTGACATGTACAAGTCAACCCCACCTCAATCTGAGGCATGTGGTGGCCGCCACCACTCAAAGTGTCTGTCTTTTGTTTCAAAAGGACGTCATTTTAAGTGAAAAACATCAACTGGCATATGAACAACTGAAAAAATGAATTCAGATTGTGTCGATACTTTAGCACAATGATCCATGGGTCATATGTGACATGTACGAGTCAACCACGTCTTAATATGAGGCACGGTGTGGCTGGAATCACTCTAAGTGGCTCTCTTTTGTTTAAAATGGACAACATTTTAAGTACATACGGAAAACTGACCAAACGTATTCAGTTTCCGTTGGAGATTTAGTAGAACGATTCATGGGTCATATGTGACATGTAAGATTCAACCCCGCTTCAATATGAGACACAGTGTGTTCGGAACCACTCAAAGTGTCTGTCTTTTGTTTCAAAAGGACATCATTTTAATTGAAAAACATCAACAGGCATACAAAAAACTGACCAAACGCATTCGGATTTTGTCTATACTTTTTCAAAATGATCGATGGGTCATATGCGATGTGTACGAGTCAACCCCACCTCAATACGAGGCGTGTTGTGGCCACCACCACTCAAAGTGTCTGTCTTTTGATTCAAAAGGACGTCATTTTTAGTGGAAAACATCAACTGGCATACGGAAAACCGACCAAACGCAATCGGATTCTGTCGATACTTTAGAACAACAATCCACGGGTCATATGTGACGTGTAAGAGTCAACCCTGCATTAATCTGAGGCATGGTGTGGCCGGAATCACTCTAAGTGGCTCTCTTTTGTTTAAAATGGACAACATTTTAAGTACATACGGAAAACTGACCAAACGCATTCGGTTTCCATTGAAACTTTAGGAGAACAATTCATGGGTCATATGTGACGTGTAATAATCAACCCCGCCTCAATCTGTGATGCGGTGTGGCCAGAACCACTCAAAGTGTCTATCTTTTGTTTCAAAAGGACGTCATTTTAATTGAAAAACATCAACTGGCATACGGAAAACCGGCCAAACGCATTCATATTGTGTCGATACATTAGAACAATGATCCATGGGTCATATTTGATGTGTAAAAGTCAACCCTGCCTCAATCCGAGGTGCAGTGGGGCTGACACCATTCATAGTGTCTCTCTTTTGTTTAAAATGGACAGGATTATAAGTGAAAAGAACAACTGACATACGCAAAACTGACCAAACATATTTGAAATGTGTTGATGCTTTAGGAAAACGATCCATGGGTCATATGTGACATGTATGAGTCAACCCCGCCTTAATATGAGGCACGGTGTGGTCGGAATCACTCTATGTGGATCTCTTTTGTTTAAAATGGATAACATTTTAAGTAAATACGGAAAACCAACCAAATGCATTCGTTTTCCGATAAAATATTAGGAGAACGATCCATGAGTCATATGTGACCTGTACAAGCCAAACCAGGCACAATCTGAGTCTTGGTGTGGCCAGGATCAGTCTAAGTGTCTCTCATTTGTTTAAAATAGACACCATTTTAAGTACATATGGAAAACTAACCAAACGCATTCGGTTTCCATTGAAACTTTAGGAGAACGATCCACGGGTCATATGTGACGTGTAAGAATCAACCCCGCATCAGTCTGAGATGCGGTGTGGCTGACATGACTCAAAGTGTCTGTCTTTTGTTTCAAAAGGATGTCATTTTAATTGAAAAACATCAACTGGAATACGAAAAACTGAGAAAACACTTTCATAATATGTATACATTAGGACAATCATTGATGGGTCATTTGTGCCGTGTACGAGTTAACATCGCCTCAATCTAATGCAAAATTTGGTGGGATCTCTTCTTGTGTATGTATTTTTTTTAAAATGGACAGGATTATAAGTGAAAAGAACAACTGACATATGGAAAACTGACCAAACGCATTCAAAATGTGTTTATTCTTTACGAAAACGATCCATGGGTCATATGTGACATGTATGATTCAATCCTGCCTTAATCTGAGGCATGTTGTGGTCGAAATCACTCTAAGTGGCTCTCTTTTGTTTAAAATGGACAAAATTTTAAGTACATACGGAAAACCAACCAAACGGATTCTGATTGGGTTGATACTTTAGCACAATGATCCATGGGTCATATGTGATGTGTACGAGTCAACCCAACCTCAATTCGAGGTGCAGTATGGACAACACTATTCGTAGTGTCTCTCTTTTGTTTAAAATGGACAGGATTATAAGTGAAAATATCAACTGTCATACGAAAAACCGACCAAACGCATTCAAAATGTGTTGATGCTTTAGGAAAACAATCCATGGGTCATATGTTACGTGTACGAGTCAACCCCGACTCAATCTGAGGTGGAGTGTGGCCGACACCACTCACAGTGTCTCTCTTTTGTTTAAAATGGACATGATTATAAGTGAAAAGAACAACTGACAAACAAAAAACCGACCAAACGAATTCGGATTGTGTTGACGCTTTAGGTCAACGATCCATGGGTCATATGTGATGTGTATGAGTCAACCCGGGCTCAATTCGAGACACGGTGTGGCCAGGATCACTCTAAGTGTCTCCCTTTTGTTTAAAATGGACAACATTTTATGTACATATGTAAAACCGACCAAACGCATTCGGTTTCCATTGAAACGTTAGGAGAATTATCCATGGGTCATATGTGATGTCTACAAGTCAACCCCTCCTGATTCCGAGGAGTGGTGTGGCCAAAACCACTCAATGTGTCTATCTATTGTTTCAAACGGACGTTATTTTAAGTGAAAAACATCAACTGGCATATGGAAAACCGACCAAATTCATTCATATTGTGTCGATACTTTAGCACAACGATCCATGGGTCATATGTGACAAGTACGAGTAAACCTAGCCTCAATATGAGGCGCGGTGTTGCCGACACCACTCTAAATGTGTGTCTTTTGTTTAAAATTGATAGGATTATAACTGAAAAGAACAACTGGCATACGGAAAACCGACCAAACGCTTTCGGAATCTGTTGATAATTTATCACAATGATTCATGGGTCATATGTGACCTGTACGAGCCAACCCGGGCTCAATCCGAGTCGTAGTGTGTTCGAGATCAGTCTAAGTGTCTCTCTTTTGTTTAAAATGGACAACATTTTAAGTACATATGGAAAACTGACCAAACGCATTCTGTTTCCATTGAAACTTTAGTAGAACGATCCATGGGTCATATGTGACATGTACGAATCAACCCCACCTCAATCTGAGACGTAGTATGGCCATAACTACTCAAAGTGTCTGTCCTTTGTTTCGAAAGGACATCATTTTAAGTGAAAAACATCAACTGACATACAGAAAATCAAGCAAACCCTTTCTGAATATGTTGATACTTTAGGACAACGATTGATGGGTCATTTGAGACGTGTAAGAGTTAACCTCTCCTCAATCCGAGGCATGGTGTGGCTGGTATCACTCCATGTGTATATATTTTGTTTAAAATGGACATCATTTCAGGTAAAAATATATGGTATACAAAAAACCGATCAAATAATGAATTGAATTCCGGATTCCACATATAATTGTCATCTAAATTTTAAATTGAATTCTAAATGAATTATGTATGCTTATAATTACGTTATGAATTCTAATTTAATTATGTATATATATAGTTCTAGGATTCATTATATGTTAAATGTGTATGAATTTTTTTTCTATATGTATGTGCTAGTTGGTTATTGCAGGTACAATAATTGTATATGTATGTGTTAGTTTATTTCAGGTACAATAATTGGATTGAAAATGGGAGGGAATTCACAAAATGAGGCATGATGTCCAAATTGATGAGCTGCTGTGCAAATTGTAGGCTGCTGTGTAATTTGCACAGCATAGGCTATGCCAACGGTTTCAGACCATTGGCATAGCATCTCTGATGAGTTTTTTACCAACGGTTCATTGAACCGTTGGTAAAGAACCTTTCCCAATGGTTTCTAAACCATTGGGAAAGAGGAGAATCCTTGGGATTTCCCAACGGTTCAAGCCAAACCATTGGGAAAAACTATCCCAACGGTTTGGAAAAACCATTGGGATAGGTTAGGATTTCCCCACCCTATACCAATGGTTCACAGTAAAGCATTGGGAAAAGCATTCCCAACGGATTAATTCCCTATGGTTTTCAGAACCATTGGTATAACATATACCAATAGTTCTGCAGCCTTTCCCAATGATTTAGAACCATTGGGAAAGGCTATATTTCCAGTAGTGCTTCTTTCGTTTAATTTTTTATACCACTAACTCATTATTTTATAATATGGTGGGTTTTTTAATAACAATACATATTGACATAATTCCCCATGGTCTTCATGAACATGTATCTACTCAAAACATAATAACAATGTGTTTAGATCATGGATAATATTCTCATGATTATATTGTAGTAAATTCTTAAAGGAAATATAGCTCCATCCCTTGGCATCAAGGTGAATATTTTTAATCAATCCTGAATTGTTGGGTGTAGTGTTTTGGCCCCTATTTTGTCCCTAATTTCATTGTTGGGATGGTTTAAGTCCTCATTTTTTTTTCAAATTATTTTTGTTTTAAGGATCTTTATGGCCTTATAATATTGGATATTTCTATTGTGGGTCCTTATGGATGTGAATATATGAAATGTTATACCTCTTCTTGGTAGGTTAATTTTTTGGTGGGTTCTAGTTTTTATATGTCAATGTCTTGTGGAAAATTTGAATTTTGGTTTTGTTTTATGATTGGATTGATTTTATTTCGATGGGATCTTATCATGTTTGGAGTAGTGATGGTAGTGCCACTATTCTAGTCCATTACTTAATGGTTCAGAGACCCCTCCCTTTTTTCCATGTATCTCCTAGAAATTTTATCATGAGTTGTTCAGGTGTGACTTATAGAGTTTAAAGGTCACACCAGGTTTCATTGTTTCATTTCATCTTGATTAGTTTTGAGTCCTTCTTCTGTTTAACGTAAGGTTGGGTGAATTTATTGGGGTTTAAATTTTTATTGGTGAGGTTATTTATCACACCCCAACTTAAAATTTATTAATAATTTTTACTTATTTTTTAGTCCTAATTGATTTTAATTTTTCTTCTCAGTAATTGTTCCCTAAAACAATGTTTTTTTTGGATAATGTATAGAATAACTCACGGTTAAAGTGTATAGTTTTCCAAACTATGTGGTAATCTTGAGATAGATTATGCAATCGATTACATATCCAACTACATGGTTGGTGCATGACTTGTAAAATTGTGTGAGAATACCATGTGGTTTCATCTAAGAGCCTACTATGGGAAGCATGGACAACACATGCTTTTCCAAACCGTGAAACCCAAACCGCTCAGCACGTCATATTTAAAAAAAAATAGTTATATTATTATTAATAAATATTATTATTTTATTACTACTAATTTATTATTATTTTCATTAAATTGATTATTTTATTTTATTTTTTTATTGTTTATTATTTTATTAATAAAAAGGAACCCCAAAAGGGGTGTTCCTCCAACTTTTCTCATTGTGACATCTTCCTTTACCCCTGTCATACGAGCTAGATCCACACCTCCCCCTCCCCTCCTCTCTCATGTTGTTCTCAAACACACCTAGGATGGTCTCCCTTACACTGGCCTCATCTTCTCCTCCTTCTAAATATTCTCCATTCTCATCCTATTCCTTCTTCTTTTTATTCTTCTATTTCTTGATTCTGTTTCTCCTACATGGTTTTTTTACACTATTGATGACCCCTTAACTAATTTTTGGTTATTTTGTTCTTTGACTATGATGTTTAGTGTTAATTGTTCTTATTTAGGATAGGTATTTCCTTGTTCATTGAAGGTATTGGGTAAAAGATTATTTTTAGGTAAGGGTTATTCCTCTTTTTCACTATTGGATAATATTAATTATATTTTGAAATTTTTCGATTCCATGTATTTTTGTGGCATGTCTTGGTCTTCATTGAAATGGTTTCATGTATCCAAATTCCAAGGAGACATCTATGTGTATTAATAGGTATGAATTTATATATATATCTGTGTCTGTGTGTGTGTTCTGAATTAATATATATTCACTCATGAATGTGATAACATATACCTTTTAGATAGTTGTGCTTATATATATATGAAAAATGAATATCTGTGTATGTGTAATGGGGTATATTCATGTGACAGAATATATGTAAGAACACCGTGGTACAAATTCATGGCCATGAAAAGATTTAAGTAAGGGATAGGTTTCCTTATACGTATAAGATGGTGCATATGTTTTCAAGAGGAAAAAGGAAGCCCTAGGGTGTTGTTGTCAAAGTGAATTGAGTTTGAGGTATCCTCCTTATTCCCAAACCACTAATTTGTATTCAAAAACTAAATGATTATTTTAAAATGAAAATTTTCTTATTATATGAAATTTATATATAATGTAATGTGGATTTCAATCCTTAGAGTCGTATTTTCACTCATTACCCATGATTTTCCTAAGCATTAAACATGTTCTATCTTTATTTAATCATGTATTCTAGCATATTTAATATTTGTGTGGTTCAATAATTGAAAATTTTGAATTCATATTGGTTATTGAACTCAAATTATTTAGGAACTAGTTTTTTATAATGTGACAGTATTCCTTTTAAAATAATAAATCTCTTCTGGCACATTGAATATGATTTATAGAATTTGAAAACCCCTGTTGAGATATTCCCCCTTTATTTAAAAATATGATATATTTGTTAAATGTCTGATTTTTGATAAGTACCTAGTGAATATGATTTTTTATTATAATGTGACATGGAAATGGGGATGTTATTAATGAGGGAGATCAGGGGTTATATGGTGTATGGGTTTTGGTTAAATGAAATGATATGTATATATATATATATATTCTAGCTTGATAACAACACACCACCCTATCTAAATAGAGAACATGGGAACACAAGTACCTTGGTGGGAGGACTAGGTATAATATTATAGAAATAATAGAAAGTATGAAGCCCATTTCCACTTGAAGGATTGATGTTGCAACTCTAAATCAATATATGATGATGATTAGATACCATAAGACATATGGATGTGATTCCCCCTTAGTGTCTTGTGCATGAGAATGTTGTGGGTTTTGGTATTTATTAATCACTGAGGTATAGGGATCCTATGACCCCACTAACCCTAGATAAATATCAAGGTATCAAATTTCTTTCAATATTATTCACATATTTTTCTATGCTATTGTTTTATAAGATCACTTCTTAGTTTTATTTCCATGTTTAAAATAAAAAAATGAACATTCATTCTCTTCTTTTTTGTGGAACCTGATTTTTTTTCTAAATGTGGTTCTTAATATATTTCTTTCTCCCTCATAAAAATGGTTTAATTTAAATATATAATTCTTTAGAAACTATTTTTTAAATTTAATGGAATGTGGTTTTCTAAAAAATATAATCTTATAACATTTTATGGAGAATATTTTGAAAACAGTATTCTTAAATATCTTATTTACAAACTAGCATGACTTATTTTTGTTTTTATATATAAGGAATAGAAAATAATTTCCTCAGTCATGCCTACGGATTTTTAATAATCATGGATGTAGCTTTATGTTTTTTTAGTATATGGTTAGGACTAAAACTCAGATTCTATAACTATGGATTGATGTTGGTTTATTATTTGGTGGTGACCTGGAGGGGCACATAGAGTTATCTACGGTTTTATTGTTATTATACTTATATTTTATTATTGTTCATGTTATATTCAATTATTTTACAACTTTTTTCTGGTCAAAATCATTCCCATTTATTTTATCTTAATGTCTGTCACTAGTTTCTAGCCTATAAGTATCGAGAATTCCTCTTTGACCATATCATTGGACAACTCGGGTAACTGGGTTTAGGGTTCACCCAAGTTCATTCATGACATTGTATGATCTATATAGAACACTTATGCATGAAAATAAAAAAAATGATTCATGGGATAAAAATTATACAACAATCAAATGGTTTGGGTAATATTTTATATCATTATATTCTATGTATGATGAACATGAGGTTATCCTCAACTCATTTTTTTGTAATATCTTGGTAGTTTTACATGACTTGTTCTTATAATATCTTATTTTGTTTTGTTTATCCATTCTTATATTACCTTGATTACATTATCCTGTGTCATTATTAGATTTTCATTTATTCGATTATCACCCATTTTAAGTCAGCTATATATTCCCCTTGAATAACATATATTACATGTATCATGATATTCTTTGATTAATCCCTTATTGGCTTTTATGGATCATCTATTTCTTATCAATTTCCCTATTTTATATAGTATATATTTTGAAGAAAAAATGTATTTGAGGGCATGATATTTTATTTTTAAATAATGTTACAATATAATAGTTTCAATTTATTTGGTTATTTACATAAAGTCACTAGTCCATTTTATATTTTTGGATTTTATTACGTGTGACTTTATGTAATATTTTATAAATTACTATGTTTAAGATATATTGGTTGTTATATTTTTCATTGGATAAGTAATTTGTTCCATATATAATGGGAGATAAATAGATCGATTTTTACCTTGATGAGACAATGAGAGAACCTAAAACTAGTAGGATCACATATGCTGGATAGTATTCCTTTAGTGAATATTATTTACATTTATGACTAAGGCTAGTTACCCACATATAAATTTTTTTCCTACTATACAAGTTATTATTTATTCCCTTGTTCTATGTTTTTTATGATTTGATGTTGACCACACCATGTTTCCATAAATTATATATTCTATATTCTATATTCATGTTGAATAATTATATATGGCTTGTTGATTGGAATTTTTTGAATTTAGAAAATGTTTTCCAAACCCCTTATTAATATTATATAAAATAGGTATTAATAATAAAAATTTTAAACCTATAATGAATTATTTTTAACATAAATGATGTTATATATATTCATGACGTTATCCTACAATGTTTTTCCTCAACCCGTACATATTCCAAGGGGAATATGTCATCCTATTTTTATAAGATATTAGTAGAGGAAAAGGAACCACTTTATAAGGTGGCTCTATGAGATTATATTCAATCTTCATGTTATGGTAATTGGTGGTCATTATGGGTCATGTAAAGAGTTTATAATTTATTAATTATTGATACATCTAAGTTTTTTAGTTTTGGATTGATGGTGTATCTTCAATAAAATCGATAAAATATTTGGATTTACCTTATATAAAAATTTTCATGATCACTTTACATCAGGTTATAATGTGATGTCTATTTGTTGTTAAACTTCTTATACAATATGTTTTCTTTTATTTGGAAAAAAATTAGCATGCATTTATCTAGTACAGATGAGACATGTCATTTTTTAGAGGAAACCTTGTTTGGATTAATTTTTATATATTGGATTAATCATTACCAGAAATTATTTCTGGTTCTGTCTAACTAGTTTCTAGAGCAGGTAAATCGGTTACATTCCTCAGAACTTATGATGATATGGAATAGGTGATGGGTTGTGTTTTTTTGGAATTATTTCCTAAAACTTTTAATAAAATAACCTTTTTATTTTTAGGGATATATAGTAGTACTGAGATAATACCATATGGGATCAAGTGGAGTGTGTGTGTGGGTTTAAGGATATATCTTTTCCATGTTTATCCTTGATTTACTATGCGTAATAATGACTTATTTTTTCATTGGATATTTTATTTCTATATGTTGATATGATTTTATAGGGGATATCATTGATATTCTATTATACTGGATGGGTCTTGATGTAAACTACATTCTATTGGTATTTTATTATGTATTAATGAGGTATATTATTCCATGTTTTTTAAATCAATACAATGATAAAGTCATCTAATAACTTTAAAGAGGGGGATATAGATAATACCTCATGGGTTGTCCCTCTAGTTGAACCTCCCATTTTCGAGTCATAAATTTAGCCTATTATGTCCATGGGTATATATGGTGGACACTGCCAAACCCAAGTAATGGTTCAGGCTTATGAATTCATTAGATAAAATGATCCTACCCTTAGGGGTGATAGATAACACCATGATATGAATAAATGGATAGATAAAAGTGACCGCATACTCATCTTACATAACACTCATGTGACCTCTAAGTTAAATTTCTACAGAAATGTTTTTTAGGGACCCAAACCCAGGTGGTAGAATATATTGAGTTGAAAAAACTACATTAGTATATCAGATGGACTACATTCATAAAATTGTTTAGTTATAAATTATACCTTAGAGAAACTAATAGTAGATAAATACAATGAGTTTATAACCCAGAAAAAATAAAACTCAATAGATATTGAGTATTTTACCTTCTTTTTCATGTTGGTCTATATTTCTCCTAAGATGGTCTTTAATGACAGTCTCAAGGAACATTTCTTTTAAATGGGACTCAAACTAATGTTAAAATCAATGATAAATATTATAAATATATATATACATATAAATATTAAAAAGTAGTAGAAAAATTAGAAATAGAATAATCATGCATGACTAGACCGATGGGTCTTAGAGAGGCTCCTATTTTTAAGAGGCTATTAAATTATCTTCTATGATTCAAAAAAGAAATATTTGGAGATCCGTAGCAGTCATGGAGATGGTTTCATTTTTTCAAATTTAGTTTGAGTGTAATCCTTATGTCATATTATTTGATTATGTTACCTTTGTATGAAACTATGTTAGGCCATGTTGGACTACCTAGAGAACCCTAGGCCACGCCATCAGTGTGGTTGATTTGGTCTATATTCACAATTTCTTCTAGAACCCTCTTCAAATTAGCATAATTGGATCCTATTGCACTAAGGGTTCCAAGTTATAGATCAATGCATTAATCGGAACTGTCTATGTACTCATATGAAGGTAGATTAAATGGTGGTGAACTATGAATATACTAGTCTTGGATTTGGGAACCGTTATACAACAGAGTATGTTTTAGGTGAATCTGTGGTTGGTCTGGGGACTATTTCATCTATGTTCTTCATTTCTTCTTCTATGAACTTTTTTTAAAAGGCATTCCATTAATTTTTATCATCTAGAATGATGGAATATTTGGGGTTAAGATTATATTTGTTATCATTTACTATTATAATGATAAAAGATAAGTTATTATCATTCCTCGTGATCAAATTTATGGTATCTAAGTTTGATGTCATTTTTGATTTCCTTGTCTTTATCTAATATATATTTGACTATGTTATCTTCATGTATTGAATGATCAAAGTTAAAAATGATATCAACTTAATTAATTTTAAATTCATATTTCTTTCTCTATGTGGGAATAGTCATATATTTCAATATGATTTGGACGAGATATTATGAATTCAGGGACCTATTATACTAGATGTTTGGAAACATTCTTATTAGCTATCTAGTATTCCCTTTGATTATGATGAGTAGGGTTCAAGGGTCCAACTTTAATATTTTTTAGACTATTATCCTGAGGTCCTTTCAAAGGATATTACAGTGTTTTCTCTCTAGTGGGACGTTAAGTCGTTAATTGAATTACTTCATGAGATGGTCCATATTTTCATTCCATCATAACAGATAGATCAAACAAGTTTAGATAATTAAAACATTAATTATAGGCTACTAAGGAAAAATGATTTCTTATTCTTATTATGTTTCTATGGGAATCGATAGTTCTATATTAAAAGAATATGGATGGTATCATTTAAAAACATTATGATTATCAAATACCTAACCAGGTTGTACTAAATAATAAATAAACACCCTCATGAATCAAAATCCTATATGATCTCATCAAGGTAGATAAATAGTTATCAAAAATTGAACTATATTAACGATACTTTTAGTTTGGAGTAAAGTAATGTTATATTATATAGACAGATTTCAGGAGTAGTGATGGTAATTTTGAATTCATGGTTATGTTTTTTTTTATAATAATGAATGTTTCATCTTCATGGATTGGATGAATTAGATATTCCACCAGTATAATTACATTGTTTTAGTGGTGTTTAAGGATTAAATATTGTTTTATTCATTGATTAAGTAATATCTATTGGACCACAAAGGTATTCTTTTAAGAAAAATAAAAAGTCTTCCTATCTCTAATATGTTTTAAAAATGTTATTTCTAGATTAATGTGGTAAAAAATTTAGCTTGTGTTTTCTAAAGATTTTATCTATGTTTATCCTAAGAAGATCACATATGGGTTTTAATGGGTGAGGCCTAATAATGTTTTTGATATTATATGTTTTTTGTGGTAATATAAGTGGAATACATAGGATTTAATGATGTCAGTACTTTCCATGTAATCTTTAACCTGAATAGAGGAGAAGTTTTATTTTTATGATAAGTACAATATATCCTTTAAGGAGTTTGTTGTCAAGTTGATTAGGAATCCAGTACAGATTCATCAAGAGCTTCATAGATGTTATGGTAGGTATTTGTATTTCACTAATATATGAATCACGTTATTTCTAATGTTGGTAAATCATGTGGAATAATATGAATCTCTCTAGTTTCACCCACATGTGAATAAATAATTTAATATTCTAATATTTTAAAACATGAAAATGTTTGACAAGATAAAAAATATTCACCATTGAGCTTAAAAGAAACACAAAATATATTTATTTATATGTGATAGTTACAACATATCCATTAAATTGGAGGATGTGAATAGGATTAATAAATTTATGAAATACATATAATGGTTATAATTATAATAAATGTATGGGTTATTTCTTAGAAAATAGCACAATAAATTCAAAAAATCCATTTTATTCATCAAGTATTTTTCTTCAAAAATGATTTTGATTAATTTTTATGTGAAAATATTATAATTAATTTATATAAATTTTAAAAAATTTATTTGATAAAAAATGTAACTTTTTAAAATAATCCTTTAAAAATTAACTAAAGGTGAATTTTTTTATATTTTTCTTAAAAGTTTTTTAACTCCGTGAATTGAGAAAATACTTATTTTTCCTGAAATTTTTATATATTTTTTAATTTTTTTATAAACTAATATTATATTTTTTATTATTTTAAAAAATTAATAAGTTCATTTTGGTTTAAAATATATCAATTATGGTTTTTAAATGGATTTTTTATTTAAATTTTGAATTTTTTTCTGAAAACCCGTTTTTTCGGACATCTTTTCAGTTTAATTTTAAATTTAAATTTTATACAAATGTGTTTTAAATAATGAGAAATGGAATAAATATTTAGAAAAATTGGTTCCATATTTTTAAAATATAACCCATTTATTTCGGGAAAATATGAAGAGTAACTTTAGTAATTTTTGTTTCTAGGGTAAAGTGTAACTTAGGTAATTAATGTTTAAAATAGAAGGATAATGACTATAATATGGCATTTTTTTGTATTTTAATAAATGGTTTAACATATTCCATTCACATCCATGACTTGTTTATATGGACTTTTTTCATTTGGATGTCATTTGGACACTTCAAATATTTTATATAATAAGAAGTCAAAAATTTCACACTCTGGTTTTTAAGGAATATAGTATTTTTTACATGAGGATATGAAGAGGATATATTTATATTTTACTATTAATTTTAAAGAATAATTATTTATCATCTTCATGGAAATTTATTTTCATTTTTTAGTTAAAAATAAATACCTTAAAAGTTTACACAACGCTGACACGATAATTATTAAATTAATGGAAAAATAAAATAAATGATATTAAAAATAGTAAAAGTATTATAATTATAAATAATTAACGTGGAACATGAATTTAAAATATTTTATTATTATTTTAGAGATATATTAAAGTATCTTATTCAAATAACATTTGATTTATTGATGTTACAAAAGCCAAGTAACTAGATAAATCTAAAATTTGATTTATTGATATTTTATGAAAATAATAAATATTTTTAAAATATAAAATTCATATAAAACATATTTTCTAAAAAGTGAATACGATATGGTTTTTAATATCAACCATGTCCTAATTATGGGACTTTTCCCTTTTTTTACCATGTGGAAACTCGACATGTAAAAAACAATTTTTTTACTATATGTGTGAAAAGTGTAGGGGTTCATACCAAAAGATAAGTGAAAATAACTGTCATGAAATTTTGGAATTTAATTAGATGAGATTATATTAAAAAAATAATTCTATTAATATTTAATAAAATTAATTCATATTCATTTTTAAATAAAATTTAATTTATGTTAAATCATTATTTAATGACATTTTGATTGTGCCCCAATCCTCTGTTACAAAAATGCACCTCTTCGTATCTTTTCAAACATCTCAATAACCATTTTTGGCCATTCACTACCCAAATACCTTACCAAAATAAATCCCCATATTCAATATTTATTTTTTTAGGAATAAAAACATTGTCGGACATAAGTGGTAAAAAGAAAGAGGTTGTTTTAAGGGGATGTATAGTTCTTAGGGTTTTGGTTTTATTTATTCTTCCACCTCCATGAAATATTATTAAATAATGTATATATAAAAAATAAATATCTATCATATTTTTTATTATATTAATTTTATAACCTATATCCACCTCCAACCTCCATCAAATAGGAAAGTAGTCTATCATTTTTCTATAAGGGGGGACTATTTCCTTGTCAACTGATGTAATGTTTTCCCTCCCCATCTCTCAAGGGTAATTCAAATGATGGAATTTATCTTTATATATGATATTTATTAAATAAATTTTATTCTAAAAATATTATTTAACATATATTTTATGAACACTCCATTCATTGAAATATCATAACATTGTTCATTTGTATGTGTGGACGGGAACCTCCACAAAGTTGTGTGATTAATGTTTCATTACCACATCACATTGATGATATATATATGTTTTTTAAATAAATAATATGTTATATATTTAGTAATGGTCATTATATAAATAAATAATTAGAATTTTATTCTCTCAATAATGATCTTTGAAAAATGGAAATGTTACTTGTGAGTACATATGACTTACCATATACATGATTGTAACATACATCTTTTTATATAACAATCATTATTTTTGGATTTAGAAGAATAATTTTATGTATACTAATGAAAATTATTTCAGGATTATTATTATTTATATCATGGATCAGTGAACCATTTTTACCATGGCCAACACACCGAATCTATTTTGAAATTTTTCATAAAACATTCCCAAACTACGTGATGTGGACATAATTGATTAGTTAATTTACTATGTTATTAAGTTAAAAAAATAAATTGTATAAGGATATGGTATTAAAACAAAAAAACATACAATATTAAACATGTGGTAAGATTTTACTATACAATAATTAAAGGATATACAGGGAAGGTCTGCACTCAAGTTAAGAGATTTCTTCTAAATTTACTTTTATTGATGGATATTATTTTATTATAAACATAAATTTCATTATATCATGTATATAATTTACCTTTTACATGTTATATAATGAATAAATATTCATGATATTTTAAGTTCCAATTTTAATTATATCATTCAGAGGGATTTGAGTTGTATGTTACCATGTTGAAGTAGTTTCTTAACTAAATTTCCTTTTATTCGATTATAAATCTTCTGTGTTGACTTTTATATTCCATTATTATATGGTAATTGATCTCTAAATTATATTATTCAGTATTTAAAATCATTTTATATCTTTACATTTGATTCTCATAATCTATCTATTTATTAACTCTAAATTCAATTATATTAACATTGTATGGTTAATTAATCTCAAATTCTATTTTCATAGGACTTATTTTTTTTATATAGATATCTTATTTTTTTGTTTAATATACAATCCATATTACATGAAACATATTTACTATATATATTTATTTTTTCTTTTTATTTTATTTATTCATAGGGAGTATGATTGAAATTTTTCTAAAGTGGAAAATGATTTATGTTACAATATATTTTCTTTTCAGGATTGTCTATGTTCCAAGTTCCTTTAGGGGAAATCATATGCAATTTTTTGTTAAATTTATTCAAATGCATATTGTACAATATAGAATTTTTTCAACATGATTATGTTTTATTTCATCACTTAACGACTGAATAAACATTAATAAGGTTTTTTGTATGTGATAATGATATTGTATCTTCCTTTCGATCATGAATCTCTCTCTTCCATATCTATGTTTTCTAAAATGATATTTTCTAAAAATAAATGAATCTATCTCTTCCATATCTATATTGGAATCACAGAACGGTTTATATAATTTGGAGATTATGGATTTTTAAAGTGATTTTATGTAAATTTTAATGGAAACCATCATGTGTTTATATTTTTATAGTTCATATTATGTTCGTATTCATAGAAACTACATGTGAGCATTATGTGATTTAATATTTAGGTGATTAAAAAAATTTGTGGAGACATTTATGGGGTTGAGGTGTTTTTAACCATTATTCATAACATGAATCATTATGTGGGAGAAATGATTTTTCATTTGTAGGGTGTATATTGAATGTTATGGTATAATATTATGTGAACAACATTTTCAATAATATTGATGTTATTGATGTTATTTCTAATATAAGGTTATGAAATGTTATGGGTTGAATTTTGGGTGTTTTTTTCTAAGATTTGATGATGAGTGTTACATTTCTTCAAATGATGTTTTAATAATGTTTGGAAATTATATTACATTTTCCTAACCATTATTTTTTTATAAATATAGAACGTATAAATAGCTTCATATCTATTTGAGTATGTACATGACTCATTCGAATTTTATTTTAAGGCTTAAGGATTAAAAATTAATCTTCAATACACATCATTTGGAGTGAAATATGAGTCTGTAGTGGATGTTGATTAAAATATGATATCATCATTTCCATGTATGAATGTTTCCTCAGATTATTAATTAATATGATTAATTGATTCCACAGCATTAGGAAACATATATTCAAAATAATTATTTGGTTTCCTCATTTTCAGATGAATGGAATGTTGTTTTCACACATTACAAGACAATAGTGTTGTAGTCTTTCACTTTATCAAGATCATTCACATTCCTCTAATGAATTTTCCCAATCACTCTCTATCAAAATTTTTAAATTATGTTTTTTCTATTTCCATATCTTTACATCCCACAAATGTTCTTTTACATGGAAACCTATTTATGTGTCAATCAGGATAATATTCACAATTTACTTTCAATCTTATCAAAATGATTTTTTATTAATAGTTATTATGATGTGGTATTTCAAAAAAAATTAATTTAAAATTTAATTATTTTATTACATATATTGATTTCAATTTTCAAGAATGAAATTTACCAATATTTTAAAATAATTCCTTATTTTATAGTATACAATACACATAATATAGATAATAATGAAACAATTAAATATTATTATATTATTCTAAATGGTCCGACCTTGCTATTTAATTATGATGTGTAAATAATATTAAATTATATTTGAACTATATACAATGATTATAATTGATCTAAATGTATAGATAAATTTTTAGGAAATTAGTAGTCATTTTTATTAATGTTGTTTTATTCAATAAAATTATGTTTTATTCAAAAATAGTTTTAATTTATTTTCATGAGAAAATATTATAATTAATTTCTAAAAAATTAGAAATTTATATTTTAAAAAAATTTAACCATTTTTGAAATGGTCATATCAGAATTACAATAAGGAGAAATTTTGATAATTTTCTGAAAACTTTGATTTTTAGTGAAAAGTGAAAAATTTAGATATTTAATAAAAATAATATTTTATATTAATGTAATTTTAAATTAAAAGAATAATTTTAGTATATTATTAAAATTTTATTTTTTTCTATTTATTTAAAATAATGTATATATGGTTTTTGAAATGAATTTTGTACTTCAAAGGCATTTTTCAAAAAATGAGTTTTCCCTCGTGTTTATCTAGTTTTAATTCAAATTTAATTATTATTATTTTTTATTTTGAATATTGTAAAATTTATTAAATATTTTTAATAATATGTTTTAGATTTATTAAACATTTTTTATTTCATTTTTTTCAATATGATTTGTAACTTTATTAATTTCGGTTCCCCGATAAAGGGTAAATATGGCAATAACTATTAAAATTTTTTAAGGACAACAAAATTACCCAAAAAATCAACTAAATTTTATTTAATGTTTATATTTGTTCCATAATTATATAATATGTTGTCATACAGACATTTTTACATTTTTATGTGATTATTGAATTTATAATATTTTATGTAATGATAAAAAAAATGGCACACAATTATTCTTAATAACTATAATGTTTTTAAAATGGTAATAAAAATATGATATGATTTTAGATAAATATTAATTTAAAAAATAACTGATATATATTCACCATTTTTATTTATTTTAAATTTTAGATTTTAAATAATTGCATTAAATTTTATACATCCTTGACATATAATTATTCAATTAATCAAAACAAATAAGTGATTTAAAAATTATTAAAAGTAGTATAATTTTAATGAATTAATGTGAACCATGAATTTTATAAATTGATTTATGAAATTATTTTATTATAATTTCATTTCATTTTTTAAATTGATAAAATTCTGTATAAATGAATAGTTATATAATTGGCATTATTTCCATTTCTTATAAATAATATTTTATTTAATAATATAACAATCATAAAAATACTATATTCATCCATGAGATTATTATGTTGTTTAAAATATCAAAAATCTTCCATTAATGTTCCATTGTTCAATTTATAGTAACTATCACACCCCTCAATGTGTAAGAAACCTTATTGTCACTGTATGTGTGAAAAGGATAAATAGGGGTGAAAACCCAAGGATAAGGGTAAACACATAGTCCAAACTTGTCCAAATTGAATTATATGAGATTATATATACTAAAAAATATTATATTCTAATATTATTATTTTTAAGATGTTTTTAATTCAAAATTAATTTCCATTAATTTAATATTGTAAGAAATTCGTAGAGTGCTTCTCCCCTCTCTTTTGGAAGGTAACCTCTTCTTATAATTTAATCACACCTCAAGAAGAATTTTTTCCACACTATATGATGATACTATTCTTATATTATTCCCCATATTTTGACGTCTTTTTCTTGTTGAATACCAACTCTAGGGGCCTTAAGTTGTAATGAAAAACTGGTTTTTATGAAGAAAATGTTTAGTTCTTAAATGAGTGTTTTTTGTTTAAATTCTTCTTCCAAATCAAGAAAATAATGATCAAACATAATGATATAATAACATTAGTATCTGAAATATAATATTATTTTGTTATGTTATGGGTGTAAAGTATATATATCTCTAACCACAACCAAATGGGAATGGAATCCACCATTCATTATTTGAAAGGACTATTTCCTTTTTAACTAATTTAATTCATTTTACTTCACCAACTATCAATGATATAAATAAAGATGAAAATAATATTTTTACATTATAATAATGAAATTTGTATCAGACTGAAAATTTAATATCTCTTTTATTTTCTTAACATTTCATTCATAAAAAAGTGCCAACGTTGTTTGTGCATACATGTGAAGCACCACCTCTATGAAGTGATGTGATTAGTTTTTCCTCACCACATCACATTGATGATAAATATAAGTGTCTTTCATGAAAAAAAATATTATATAGTTATAAAGATAAAATAATAGTAACCAATATTCAATAATGGTTTCTAAAAAAATAATAGTTACTCATGCATAACTACAACCTACCATTTCCATGATTGCAATATATTTCATTTTTCATAACCATCACCCATTAATAGTTTTAAAATAATAATTTATGTATAAAAATTATTATCATGTAATTCCTGTTATTATTCAAAAGATTTAATAGTGACCATTTGACCATGTTCAATAGGTAAAATCTTTTTTGAAACTATGGATCAAACATTCTCAAAGTACTTATGTAATAACCCACTAATTTTCATTGGATTGAGAGTACAATGAATGATTTCTTGGCCTTAAGTGATGTGTCATATATTCCAAATGCTATAAATTAATTTCAAAGGGATTAAAATTAATGTGGGGGATAATTTACTGTTAAAAATAAAACCACTATCTCACAACCACAACCAAACAACACCTAAATGATTCATGAATAAAAACAAGAAAACTCAACTAAATTATTAATATAAAAACCACTCCAAAGTGTGAAACAGTATAAGAATAAACATGTATCAAAGTAAATATTTTAAGGAAAAATAAATACTTTAAGAAGACCATAAGAATCCATACTCCCCTATATTCATTCTCCAAGATCACAAAACATCCCACATATCATGAAGTGGTGCTAAAAACGTGTAATACCTTACCTTTTCCCATGTCCGAGAAGGCAACATCTGAAAAAAGCACCAAAGTACCAAAGAATGGGTGAGTATAAAACTTAGCAGTCTTTCCCCAATGACTTACCTACTCATTCCACTAGGATATAAGAGTTAGAAACATTTTTATGAAATAGTTTATATAAAACAATTTCCCAATATAGTTTTTAACAAAATATAAACCGGTTCCAAATCCATTTGTAACCAATAGTAAATAGCATAATTGAAACCAATTATCCAGAAAGTTATTTTTCTGGAAAAACAACTAAATAGTATTTAAAACCATTTATCAATGTTCTTTTTTAAAACCCAAACCATTCAACATTTCTATGCTACCAACCATGTGTGCTTCGTTATGATAGTTTAATACTCTTGAGCATTTTCTCATTGATCTACCAAGTTGTCACAAAGTAATTATATCTCCTGTTCCTTTTGACATTTGGTATGAGAATAAGGTAATATTTCAACCATGCCCCTAAAATTCAATATGAACTCACACACCAACATTCCTAAGGGTCATGTCAAAACACATTTTCAATAAATTCCCATTTTTATTGAAAGCCACTATTCTATAAATAATATTTTGAAGAAAAATCATTTCAATAAAACACCATTTTTTATTGAAAACCCCATTCCAAAAAAACCATTTAGATATTCCAAAAATTATATAATTTAAATCAGTATTTTAAATTCAAGAAACTAAAACAATTTTTGGAATAATTCACTGAGATTATACAATTCCAAAAAAATTGATAAAAATCACTAAAGAAGATTTCCTCCATTCATTTAAACAAGATTTTACAATAAATTTAATTAAATTTAATCATTTTAAACTAATAAAATCAATTATATAAAGGTAGATGAGAATTAAGACACCTACTTGTAAGGTTTGGGCAAGAACCGACAATGAAAGAAGAACGCTCTAGTAACCAGGTTGATTCTCTACAAAAAAACCATCGTAGATCTCTTCTCCAAGAAAGATAAAGACCAAATATAAACTTATTTGGCGTCCAAACTCATGGATATACCCATAAAAGTTATATATTAGAGGATCCAAGAATATATTCGATGTAGATCTAAGTAGATCTATGATAATGTGACAAGAATGATGAAGAACGTTACTGACTGCAAGAATCGGGCTTCAAACACCACGGGAGGGTTCCGAATTGCTTCCATAATTGTTGGGAGAGGTTCCCCAAACATCACTTAACAGAAATATTGTTTTAGGAATGATTAAGAGAAAAACAAGTATTTTTGATGAAAAAATGTGTGAGATCCACTTTTTTAGGATCTCACTTTAACCACGTGCATGGTTATTTTGCATGGTTAGACAGACAGTGGTCTAACAGTGCATTAGATGCTATCTAGAAAGACCCCCGCATGGTCTCTTTAACCATCCACACATATTACCAAAGATCTCTAAATCAATATTGTTATTTCTCATGGTTTCACCTAGTATATCCACATAATTTAGAAAACTCATGGGAAGCCTCTACACATCTCCTTTAGCCCTAAAAACTTATTTAATGTTAACACAACTCTCTAATCCTTCACCCTTACAAATTATAACCATAAAAATCATCACATAATGGATACGTACCAGAAATATGGGGTACTAAATTCTCCCCACCATTGGTCTTTCTGTCCCTAGAAAGTAGAAAACCATATTGTCCCTAAAAGAGTTCCTGTCATTTCTCTTTCAATTTGTTCTCATGTTCCCAACTCTCTTCAAGAAGTATTTCTGGTTTCCATAAAACTTTCACTAGAATGATTCTTCTTCCATAAAAGACTTTCGCTTTCATATCCACAATATTCAATAGAATATGCACCAATTAAGCATCCGGCTATAGGTCAATGTGATCCTATTTGATCACGTGGTCAGGATCAGGCTGATACTTTTTAAACAGAGATATGTGGTACACATTATGAACCGTAATAAACTATGGTTATAATTCCAAATGATATTCCACCTCTAAAACCCATTCCATTATCTAAAAAATTCTTTTTTATCTTGGAGGTAACATTCCATAATTCCCAAAATGAAGATTCTCAAGCCTTGGATAAATCCTTAAGAACACTTGATCACTCACAGTGAAACAAATTGTCTCCAGCGATGATCCACAAATAATTTATGATGAATTTGAGATATTTCCATTATCTTTATGATCAATGGAATCTTCACCATTATTTTTTGGACAATTATTATCCCAACTAATGATGTTTTACCTATTTCCACCCAACAATGTGTAGAAAGACAATGACACCCATATAAGGCTTCCAACAAAGCCAAATATATTGAGGCCTGACAGTTGTTATTATAAGAGAACTCCACTAAGTGTATATTCCCTTCCCATGAGAAACCAAAATCCATTACAAAATCTTGTAACATGTCTCACAATTTCAATATCATCCTTTATAATTTCCCATATGTTTGAATATGATATGATATAATCATTGTCAAATAAGTACCAAGGTCTTTCTGTAAGGATTTCCAAAAAACATACGTTAACCTTGGATCTCTGTCTAAAATAATCAAAACTGGTATTCCATGTCTTTTTAAAACTTCTTATATATATATTAGATAGATCCTCCACCATATTAGTTTCACAAATATGAATTAAATGGTCTGTCTTTGTGATTTGATCCACTATCACCCATATGGCATCGTGTTTCTAGACCATTCTTATGAGACCTATAACAAAATCGATAGCTATTTGCTCCCATTTCTACACTAGAATCAGTAAATATGGTGACATAATTTTTGGTCTCTGGTTATCTTCTTTAAACTATTGAAAAGTTATACACCACAATATGAACTTGACCACCTTCCTTTTCGTCCCGCTAGAACAAAATTGTGCCTTCAATACCCTATACATCTTCTATGTTCTTGGATGTACCACCCAAATAAAATGGTGGTAATCATGAATAATTTTTTCTTGAAAACCTATAGGTATAGTCATCTTATCTCTGGACCACAAAACTGAACTCTCCTCAAGTTTCATTCCCTCATGTTCTCCCCACCATTTAGTTATGAACTCATAACTAAGAATTATGTATCAAATGTTTGTCCATCTTTATCCATCTTTACCGAATCATGAACCGTGTGAAATGAAAATAATGCTACAACATAACCTCAGTCTTCACATTTCGTATCCATGTTTTCTAGGACAGGCATCAACTTCCACTCATCTGAATCTTCTTTTACCTACGGGACATATGATTTTTTTTAATGCATCTACCATGATATTTCCTTTACTTAGTGTATACATCAAGTCAAATTCAAACATCTGTAGATACTTCATCCATATCATTTTCCTCAAATTCAAATATTTCTGTGATAAAATGTGCTTCAATATTTTGTGGTAGGTGAACATAGTAAATTTCTCACCAAATAGATAATTATTCCATATATTCAAAGCATGGGTGACCACAGCTAACTCCAAATCGTTGGTTGGGTAATTCTTCTCATGCACTCTCAACTACCTTGAACCATAAGAAATCACATGGTCTCCTTGCATGAGAACACATCCCATCCCAAATCCCAAATAATATAAATATACCACGTTCCCCTATCCTAATTTTGAAAAAATCAATATAGGTGCCGATGTAAGATGAACATTCATCTCCTGGAAATAATTTTGTAATTATTCAGTCCATTTTAATGGAGAATTATTCTCTTCTAGAGCTTTAATTGGTGAGGAAAGACATGATGTTGGTAGAATCCATCTAAACCACGAAAAGTTTGTATATCAAATACATTCTTTGGTGGTTTCCATGAGATAAAAACTTCTATCTTTTTAGGATCCACTAAAACACATTTTTATAAAATCACATGGACAATAAAGCACACCTATTGTATCCAAAAATCACATATAGATAATTTGGAATAGAAATGATGATCTGTAAAGATTCAGAACACTATTTCCAAGTGTTTCTCATGTTCATCCCTTGTCTTTGAATACACAAAGATGTTTTCCACAAGCACCGAAACAAAAGAATTAAGATATCACTGAAATCTCTAATTCATCAAAGCTATGAAAGCAGACGGTGTATTTGTTAGACCAAAAGGCATGTATACATATTTAAAGTGTCCATATCTACTTTTGAATGATTTTTTTAGAATATATTTTATTTGAACAATCAATGAGTGATATCCTGATCACAAGTCAATTTTTGAGAACCATTGGGCTCCCCTCAATTGATTGAACACATCATCAATCCTAGTAAGTGGTTACCTATTATTTATCATAACATGGTTAATCTTATGATAATAAATGCATATTGAAAGTGTTTTATCTTCATTCATCATGAAAAAACTTGTGTGTCCCATGAATATGTGCCCATTAAACTGAAACGATTAATTTATAGCTCCTAAAACTACAACTTCAATTATATGAACTCTGTTGGTAGAATCCTATAAGATGGAAGGGAAATAGGACTAGTCCCCAGAAGGATATCAATCATAATCTCTACTTCATTTATAAGTGGTAACCCTAAGAAGTTCCTAGGAAAGACATCTAAGAATTTTTTCAAAACTATTGGAAAACCATTTTCCTAGATCTCTTCCATTGGTGCCAAATTCAATGCTTCCAACTGCCAAGAGATCATTCCCGCTATAGGTTCCAACAAGCCTATTTCACCTACCATCATAACCTTCTCTCCTATAAGGGTATAATCAATGCCATCCTTTGTTTTGAACCTAATTATTCTACTATAAAAGTTGATGTGAGCCTTGAACATTTCCAGCCAATCCATTCATAGGATTACATCATAGGCATCCGTCTCCAATATCATGAAATCCCATTTTAGCTCATCTTCATAAATAATTATAGTAAATTATCAACACACAAAGGCTTTAAATTCACTTTTATAGGGAGGAGTTTGATTTTTTATCACTGAAGGCATCATCTCAAGTTCTAAACTTAGAAAGTCAATAGTATGAGAAGAAATGAATTAATGTGATGCACCAATATTAAAAAAAATTAACAAAGGTATAATTCAAAATTATCATACCTCTCACTATAGATTGTCTATCTTGATCATCTAAAATCATCTTCTCAACTTCATATAATTGCTTCGTGACTTACCTCTGCTCTTTATTCCCCTTCTACAATTTCCATTACTGAGGAGTCATGGTATTTCAAGAATCACCATGGCTAGCTCTGCTCCATTGATGATTTTGGTTCTTTTATCCTCACCCTATCGAATCATATAGTGATTATCATACCTCATAAGTGTCTTGAGAACATAACCTTGGATAACTATGATAAAAGTTCTAAAGGTGTCCCATTTTGTTGTAATTATGTCTTACTATTGGTGGTATTGTACACTTCTTCTTAATGTGGTCAAAGGAACCACATTTTTAGCATCCTGCGGGACTCTTTGGTTGTGTAAGAAGACATAATAATCTAGTTTTCTGATTATGATCCCTGCTCCCACCCTGGAAATCGGTGTCCCTATTCCACTAGCTCCCATTATTGGAGTTTCCACAATTTCTTATAGGGATCATCATACATCCTCCTCTCATATCTTCTGAGGTGTCCCAATAAGAAACCACGCCTCTAGTAACTATATCTGTATAATTCATAATATAGATCACTAATATCTTCAATCTAATTTCTTGTCTTAGCCCTGATTCGAAGATGTGTTCCTTCAAAAATTCACTTTCTAAAAATTCGTGTGTGATTCGCAATAAATTCATGATTTTAGCCTCCTATATTGTGATAGAGATATTCTCCTACTTCCGGCTAAATAGGTTTTTCATACTATGGATCTTGAATGTATTAGGATTGAACTATTTATTAAAAAAATCATTCATATCCACCCAAGTAAGGCTTTGATCCACTTTAGCATGTAGAACTAGATCCCACCACTGGAATGCAAGATCCTCGAGCATGTACCTGTCCAGCTTGACTTTAATCCTTGATGGTGTGCCGATGAAATTGATGATAAAATTCATCATGTTAATCCATACCTCTGCCTTTTTAGGTTCAGAATTACCCCATAAGATGGGTGGATTCTAAATCATGAACAGAATGGAATGATCCACATGTCTTGGCTCATCCCTCTAGATCCCCATATCCACAGCTTGAAACACTTAGCTGATACATTGAACAAGCACTTGGTTCACCTATTTTGTATATGCAACCATGTTTTCGGCATCTTATTCTAGTTGGTTTCAAAAATTCTATCCAGGTTCCATTTTCTAAACAAAATCCAAATCGATAAGTCTCACTCCATATAAATGGATTGTCTTAGCATTTTAAATTATATCACAACAGCTATCATAAAACTATTTTCAAAAAACATCCATTTCTTCATTCAAGTATTTTTTGAAGAATCCCATTTTTCACATTCGAAAATCAAACCATGTTCAAAATAAATCTATCATGCCCATTTTAAAATAATTCATATTAAAAAAAAATTCATTTTTCTAAAATTTACATCCTTTACAAGATCATAAATTAATTATCAAAATGAAGTATACAATCTTAGTTGCAATTCATTCCACTACAATGCATTTCATTCTCATCTAATTGGATAAACCTGTGACAATGATATTCCAAATTTTGATAAGTATCACTTAAACACTTTTATACCGAACTCCTAGGTAACATAAATTTCATCATATAAGGATAGATATATCTTCTTATGTTCTACATTTTTAGTTTTTATGATCCTAATACTTTATATGATCACAACCTAATGAATATACATGAATGAATTAAACTCCAAGACCAAGAAACCAAAAACTAATTTTTAGGAAAGGACCAAACAAGTTGATACCATTAGTAATGACCCGCTAATTCTCATTATCTTGAGTGTATAATGAGTCATTACTTGGCCTTAAGTGACTTACCCAAGATGCTAAAGGGTGGAAATAAATGATAAAGGGTTTCAAATTCCAGTGGGGATGATTTAACCAAAAACAATAAAACAACTATCACCCAACCAAAACCAAACAACTACAAAATGATGCATGAATAAAACCAAGACAACTCAACTACCTTATTCATATCAGAACAACTCCAATGTTTAAAATAGTTAAAGACCAAAAAAGTATCAAAGTAAATGGAGGAAGAAAAAATAAAGGCTTCAGAAATAATATAAGACTCCATACACCCCTAGATCCATGTTCCAAGTACACTAAACATCCAATGTATCATGAGGTGGTGCTAAAAATGTGAAATACATTACCATTTCTCATGTCTTGGAAGATAGTATTTGTTAAAGCACCAAAGTGCCAAAGAATGAGTGATTAGAAAACTCATTAGTATTTTCCAAATGACCTCCCTACTCACGCCACTATGATAGAAGATTTAGAAACATTTATATAAAATAGTTTATATAAAACTATTTCTGAAAATAGTTTATAACTAAATATAATAGGTTTCAAAACCATTTGTAACCAAAAGTGAATAGAAAAATCGAAACAAATTTTTCAGCAAGTTATTATTCCATAAAAATAACCAAACAAATATTTAAAACTATTTATCAATGTTCCATTGGCCTACCCAAACCATTCCACAGATCCATGCTACCAACCATGCAAGTTTCGTTATGACAGTTCCATACTCAAGAGCAGTTTCTCATCAATCTACTAATTCATCACAAGTTAATTATATCCTTTGTCCCATTTGACCATTGGCACTAAGCACAAGGTAATGTTTAAAACAATCACCAGATATTCAATATAAACTCACAAACCAATATTCCCAAGGATCATGCCAAAACACCTTTTCAATAAAACCCCCCTTTTTTGAAAACCACTTTTCCATCAAACCCATTTCTAAGGAAAATAATTTCAATAAAACACACTTTTTTATTAAAAACACCATTCCCAAAAAAACCTTTATATATTCTAGAAAATACACATTTTAAAATCACCTTTTTTAATACATGAAACTAAAACAATTTTCATAACAATCCACCGAGACTACACAATTCAAAGAAATGATAAATCATCACTAAAGAAGATTTATTCCACACATTGAACCAGGATATCACAATAAATATCATTCAATTTAATAAATTTGAAACTAATACAATCAATTATAGAAAGAGGAGGTGATAGTAAATTCACATACCATGAATGTTTTGAGAGAAATGACAATGAACGAAGAATGCTCTAGCAACAGGGTTGATTCTCCCCAAAAACCTCCATAGATTTTTTTTGATAGATCAAGAAAAAATCTAAACTTATTTAAAATACACACACATATATATTCCCATAACAGGTGTAGATCTAAGAAACCAAGAAGAGAGGAGAAGTGGATCTATGTATATCTAATATTACATGATAAGAATGATGAGGAATGTAACTTACCTCAAGAATCAAGATGGAAAACACTGAGGGGGGCTCCATATTGATTCCAAAATTCTTGGGATTGGTTCCTCAACCTTTAAGGAAGATAAGTACTATGTTAGGGAAATTTAAGAGAAAAAATGATTAGTTTAGAGGCAAAAAAATGGGTGAGATCCACTTTTTTAAAATCTCACTTTAACCAAGTGCACGGTTAGTTCACACAGTTAGAAAAATTATGTGTTAAACATGAGTTAGTTATAGTTCATATAGACCCTTGTATGACCTCCTCGCACGGTCTCTTTAACCGAGTGCATACTTTTCTGATGCTCTCTACCTCAAACCTATTATTGTACATGGTTTCTCCTAGTATATCCACGCGGTTTAGAAAAATCGTGTGCAGCCCATCCATATCTCCTTTATCCTTAAAAACTTATTTTAATTTCACCCATTTCTCCCATACTTCACCCTTACAATTTATAAACCTAAAAATCATCATGCACAGGTTATGTACCAGTAATCGGGGTACTACAACTTTCCACAAACTTAACATATTTATTAATCAACTATGTCATTAAGATAAATGTAATCAATTTGCTCATGGATAAGGTATTTAACCTTGAAAATGTTCTTCTGAATTAAAATAGTTTATCTTATTTTATTATATTGGAGTTAAAGTACATAAATGTTAATTAAATATTTGAGGTAATGGATTTCATCTCAATCTGCATTCATTAAGGAAAGGTATAATATTATGCACTTAATTTCATTTATGGTGTATCTACTTCCCCGTTTTGGATTTTATGTCATGAATACATAATATTTCATGTCATTTTAAAATTTAATTTGAATTATTTTCTCAAAGGTGTTTTGAAATGAAATTTACCAAGTGCTAATGTCATTCTTTACTCAATTTGGATTTTTTCGAGTGTCACCCTTCTTTATTAACATTTCTAGGCCATGAGTATATGTTAATTGAACTCTAAATTTTTCTATTATGTATTTAAATTATTCTTGTGTGTATTTTCTTATCATACACATAATATTTCCATTTATCAACTCTCAATTCAATGATAATATATTTAAAAGGGTAATTCCTCAAAAACACTATTTTCTTGGTACATCTGTTTATGATATGAACCTATTTAATTTTATGAAGATTATATTCTTCTCCTTTGACAAGGTATAATATTAATAGAAATATTTTCAGGAAATGTAATATACAATTTTATATTATTATTTCACAGGGATTATGATTTAATATTTAACAAAGTGGAAATGGATTTATGTTACAATCTATTTTATTTATAATATTAATTTTGTTCGGGGTTCCTTGGGGAAAATCCAATTCTTTTATTTTTATACACCATATATCTTTTATTCTATTCATTTTATAAATGGTTTTTACTTATTTAATTTTAATTTCCCCATTTATTTATTGAATAAACATCATTAATGTTTTTCATAAGTGATACCAATCTTATATCATCTATTAGATCACAAATATTTTTCTTCTATATCCATGTTTTATTAAATGTTATAATAAATTTTATTTAAAAAATATCATTTATTGGTGTTATTTTTAATAATCCTTGTACATAATTAAAAATGGTTTTATATTGTAAATTTCTAAACAATTTCCAAATGGTTCACTTTAGACTCTCTTCACAATTTTTTTAAAAAGAATGATTCTTCTTAACGTTAACAACATCCATATATTTTTTTAATATCATGAAAATTATTTTAATTGAGGCTTACGTTATAGGATTCAAATATTATTTTCAATGAAAATGATTTTTAAAATATTTTATGAATTTTTAAATAATTATTTTCAATGTGAGGATTTTATTTTCCATAATAATTTCTTTTTGATCTTTTAATATTATTTACATTCATCAATACTAACAACATATAATGTTACATATCATCAACTGGGGATATTTTACAATGAATCCATTTTTATTTTTTTATCTTTATTTATAATTATTTTTTGAAATATATTATCATGAAACTAATTTCATTTCCATAGGTTAATCGATTAAGAAATGAAATAATTGATGTTTTATGAGTTTTGTATGTAATTAATTATCTATGTAGTCTAATTTTATTATGTTTTATGGAAATTATTTAGTTTCGTGGGTGAATCCATTATAAACAAACGGTTGTTGGTTATATTATAAACCAAAAATTGGAGGTCATTTTATAACCAAATATAGGTGGCTTAATAAATTCCCCCTAATTCATTATGTATGGAATTCCGTCATGTAGTTATTACATTTGTATGAGTGATTGTATGAGTGATATGAAAATGGTTCCCTATTTAATTAGATGTTTTATCTATTCTTTCTATTTTATTTATATAGAAATATTTTGAATTTTATAAGTATTATAATGATTTTATATTTAATAATAAGTGTTTTATATTACTTTTGGGTGAAAATATATTGTTTTAAATTGTTTCTTTATAAATTTTGATATCACACATCTAATGATAATTTATTTTAATGACTATTTCTTTTTTAAATAATTATTACTATTTCAAGATTGGAGATATATGTATTAATGGGTATTACTTCCCATATGTCATTCTCATTGACTATAATTATGTTATCATTCCCTTATGTTTATATTAACTTATCAAAAGAGATTAAATTTTAAATTCTTATGTTGACCCTTACTGAGTATTTGAGCTCATCCTTATTAGGTTTATTTTTTCCATAGCATATATAATGATTCTAAATAATTTTTTTCAAATGGATTCATATTTCATAAAATTTATATACTTTTTTGGAGACATAACATGGAATATTAAGAGTTGTGTATAGTGGTAGATGATATTTATTATTGAAAATAAATTGAAAACCCTATTAATAAATATTTTTCCCTAGTTCTCTAAAAATATAATCTTAAAAGTTCATTGTTGATGTATGTGATAAAATATTTTATTTTTATGTTGTATATTATGGATTGAAAAAATTAGATCAAATTTATCAGTATCAAATCCAAGAATGTAATTTTTTTTTATCATTGGATATGTGAGTGTGGATTAAGGTCTTTCTAAATAACCCATCCACAACCTTGAGTTGGTGAAGTGATATAATATTGGATGACTTGATATAAATACCATTTTGAGGAATGTATTATATTGTATTCTAATTGATAAATCTTGGAATATATCTGAAACATCAATAGATAATCTAGTTGGATTGCCACTGGGATTTCAACATAAAAAAGGGATACACCGCGGGTAAATAGAATATTATGGCTAATGTATTGATTAGTAAATTACCATTACATACAATGAAAGAATCTAGGGATTAATAATACTTGATGAGTTTTATTCTAATATATTATTGACAGTGTAAGAGGAGGATGAGAAATTTTTCTATCTAGTGTGTAGGTATTATATTGTTTTGTTGACTCATTCTATAATGAGAATCTAGAATATCCCTATTTTCATTATATAATTTATACCTTAAATAATGGGGAGACCACATGTTTTTGTTCTTATCCTTCTAACTATACTCTTTGTTTTATATGGTGGATTATTTTTAATATAAAATTGAGGTAGGAAATGATAGAGTGTATCCACTACTCTAGTTGGTAATTCCACCATATGTCTAAATTGATATACTACATTTTTATGCAGTGGTATTGGTTTCCCAAAATAAAGAAGGGGATCATGGATTTAATATTGAATTATCTCACATGTTATAGAATAATGATCGAGTACTCAGGTATTGTGGGTCTAATATAGACACATCATTTTAGACTATTGAAATGGGATGAGATATATATTAATTTTTTAATTATGGTTCACTAAAAAACAAATGAAAAATATTTCATATGTGTGATTATTAATTAGTTGAGTAAATTGACTAAAATTGTCCCAATTACTTAGTCTATAAAATTAGTACCTCCTAAATAATTGTATATTTGGTTTGTAGAAAATCTTCATACTTTTCCTTTGGCTGTAATTAAGGATTCGGACCCACGCATTATATAGTAGTTCATGAGGGGCCTTTATTAAGTGATGAGTTTCTGGATAAATATGATCATCACTTATTTTCCATAGATGGATAGACAGAATAACCTGATAGATCCTTCATTATATTCACCAAATATAAATTCAAGAGTTTGAGTCTTATGGGTTTGAACATATCATTTTTTAATTTCTTAGATAACAACTTTTCAATTATTAAATAATTATTACACAATTTAATGTTTTTTATGGGTTGGAATGTCAAAATCATCTTTATTAGTCAGAATTGGGGGAGAAGTCCTTATTGAGACCTATCCTTGTTCAAGAAAAAATATAAAATGATCAGTTGATTCTAAATATATCAGATTTGGTTCATAGTATCTAAAAAAATGATAATGACTATTGTTGCAGTCTATTATAGTTTCTGGTGGGTTATTGTGTGTTTCTCAATATATCTCTTAGACTAGTAAATCACCAATTTGGTATGTATGGTAAGTTGTTTTCATTTTATGTGGGATTATAATAGAAAAATGTGAGTCATAGAAAAGTGTAATCTTGGAAAAATTACAATCTCAGTATACCTCTATTGATGATTAATTTAATGTATCTATATAGAAGAAATATCATTTAGACCCATACAATATTTTTAGTTGGGATTTTTTTAGATTGAAATCAACACAATTATTATTGTGTAGACAGTTCATGGAGTGGATTATAATAAAAAGGTATTGAATGATAAATATATCCCATTTATTCATATAATATGGAATTATAGTCATGATATCCAATAGACTTCATAAAATGAGGCTTTGTAGAGAGATCAACAACCTCACTTATTTTTAGAATTTTTTTCTTGAGAAATTTCTAGTGAATGAAAGTGGCATGATGGGGTGATTATGAAACCCATTTTAATTTTTATTTATGATCTTTTATATTTATTAATTTTTTTCCAAAATTTTCTATGGGGATACTTATATATAATTTTTCTATGTGTTTTTAATGTGTAGATAAAGGGATGGACTACATTCTGTAAGTCACCACACTGTATTGGGTTAATGTTATGTGTTTTGAGTTGGTAGAGATGGATCTACTCTCTATAGTCTATATCATGTGATATGGATGAGTTTCCCAATATTAAATTACTACTGATAACTAGTTTGTGGTGTTCCCTAGGGTGTCTTAACCCCTTTTTTTCAAGAACATGACAATCTAGATCTGTTGAGCTGTCTATGGTGGATGTGGGGGATCCCCTCTGAGAAACATTGAGGGGGAGAAATTTTGATGTCCCTTAAGTCCCCATTTTAACTATTTATAATGATGGGGTACCATATGGTGGACCTTTTGGACCACAAAATGGTGATCCCATGAGTATTTTTTTATGAAAGTAAAAAATATACCTTTTCTCTAATGGATATTATTCCCATCCACCCTTTTTAATCACATTTTTACGATGAAGGTAGCTCCAACCATAGTTTCTTTCTCGGTTTAGCCCCTAATAAATCTTATTTTAATAAAGTAGAATCATTTCGGTGAGCATAAATTCCTAATGTATTTCCCCCTTCTTTATATGTATTATATTTTCTTACCACCTTCTTCGAGTATTGGAACACTACGTAGCCATGGAGGCTAATCCTTCGTTAATGAAAGGGGGTTTAAAAGAATTATTTGGGAATTTCGGTATGTGAAAATAATTGTTTTCCATTTTATATGGATTTATGTGAAGGAAATTTGTTGAAATTGAACTTCAGGTTTGCGAATCTTTATAACATGTATTTAAATTATATTCTATGAGGTTCCTAGATTATCCATTGGTTTTAATTATAAATTATATTTGACTTGATATTTTCATGGTTTTTTATTTCTTATGTTATATGATTATTGGGGTGTGTTGGTTTCACATGATTTTCCATTTTAAAAGGATATTTTTTCACTATAAATGTTTAAAAAAATAACTAAAAGTGGATATTTGTTTTAAATAGAGTTTTAAATTGATTATATAGAGAAAAAAATTAGTTCAGTTTTGAATTTATATATAAAATACCATGTTGATTATGTAATTAAAATATTTTGTATCTTATTGTTTCCAATTTTTATATGGTTTTTCTTAATGGATATATTTGGTTCGTATGCTTTATACAGTTGATTTTTTCACTAGAGTTTTTATACGCTTATTACAGAATGTAGCCTAAGTAGTATAATATAATAAGTGGTTGGCTTTAACACTGATTAGTCCATTAAAACTCAAAGAACAATTCTCATAACAAATTCTAACTAGTGTTCCTTGAGTTACTCCTAATTAAATTTAGTAATAAAGATGGATCCCTATATATAAATATTTTTCTAGTTTTTAATGTTATAATTTATGCCAACATTTTTCTTATTTGATGTTATGATGTTGTATATTCTTTGTTTCCCTCTATTATACCCTACTTATAACGTATTCATGTTAACTTACGAAACATGGACTGTTGTTTGAAAGATGAAGTTTAAATAATGTTTCATCCTAAGACCTTGTTATTATGAAATAAACCGGGTATCTCCTTGAAATATTTCCATACTCAGACTAATGGTTTTCAATGTGAATGGTACTATATTTATTCATGGTGTTATCATACATGTTTTTTATTCACCCATACATACTCCATTGGGTTTATGTAGACATAGATTCTAATGTATATAGTTGAAGTCAAGAAAAAAATTCATAATGATTTGCTCCAAATTTTCTTTACTCCTCCAAGTTTTTTATCTGCTAGTGACAATTGGTTAAATAGAAATTTGTATGAGGAAAATTTTTATAATTCATTTAAGAAGATTACTATATGATGTTGGATATATTGGCCATATTTCCCTTAGCTCATTTAGGTTTGAATATTTATGTGTGTGTGTGTGTGTGTTTGTTTGTTTTTCTATGTGTGTTTATTTTCTTTTCCCACATTATTATATGATATAATGTGGGGGTTTCATAATGTTATTCTTCTAATATATTGTTTGAATATATCTCTCTTTTTTATGTCAATATTTTTTAGAATGATCCTTGATCGTACTGTTAATACATACTGAATTCTCAATTGTAAAACATTTTGTGATTAATCAGTTTACGAGGGTGAAATAATTCATATTTATTAGTTTTGTTTCCCTAGAATTAGTTTCCACTCCAAGGATATTAGTGATGTTATATATTCCTTTTGATGAGCTGGTTTGAGTGATGGGTTTCACATACCAAGGATAGTTCATTATATTATATTATATTGATGTGCTTGGTTTAGTTGTGGTGAAATTAAATAATAGATCAAGAGACCTACGAAACTAAATTGAATAGAAATTAACTAAAAATAATGAAATATCAAAAAAATTATTAAAAATGAACTCAAAATTATGAAATTGAATAAAATTAGACCAAATTGGAAAGAATGAACCAAATTTAATTGAAATAAAGAAATAAAAAAATTAATTGAATACAACCTAATTAATGAACATAAAATGTCATAGAAGGGTGAAATATTTACAATTTTTTTATATTAAATATATCTAAAGAAACCTAGTTTGGTATGGAAAACCTGATTCATGTTATTGAACTCATGTAATTAATTCTTAGTGTGAAGGAAACATTAAAATGGTACCTTAACTGAATGGAATTATCAAAGTAAAATTTTCTTTTCTATAGGTCACCATATCTAAATGGAAATAGAATATGTAATATTTATAACTACCAAATGAGTACCACAGCACCTCAAATTCAGTAATTCCATTCTCAAGTTCTATAAAGGAAGCTCAAATTTCTTTATTATTCTTGTTCAATCATAGAGATTTCATTTTATAAATTATATAAAATGGAATAAAAATTGATACTTTTCTCTTTATATTTTTATCTAAACTATTAGGAGAAATACAGTGGGAGAGAAAAACTATAAAATCATGAAAATGGATTAGGTTTCCTTTTGGATCTCAAAAATGAGATTCCATGGTAACTTTTCCCATACAAAAAAATATACTTAGTCCCTCATATCAGTTAAAACTATTAAACCAACAAAAAATTAAATAAATAAATAAACATGTTGTTAATTTTAATAATATTTCATTATTTAATTGTGAAATTATTAAATTAAAAATAACGAAATAAATTCCATTATCTCATATTGTTCCACCTTTAATTATATAATTAACCTTTAATGAATGAAATTCATTCGAAAAATAGTATTTTTATATATTCATTTTATAATTCAACAAATTTTGGTTACCTTTATAAATAAATTAAATTTAAATTATTATGAACCTAAATAATATAATTTAAAATTTTCATGTATGATCATTCACATATTTTCATTGACTAGCCCACACATTGTTTGAGAATGATAATTTCTACACATGTTACTACCAGAAATTTACTCCACCAAAACTAGGAGAATTCGATCCGCTTGAACATTAATCAATATATGTCACATATAGTAAAACATGAACTATATCCATTAATATTATAGTAATTGAAATAAATTATATATAAAAAATCATAATCACCATACTAATTCTATTGATATTTTCACACACATAGACATATAAAGGGAAAATATCAAAATTTACATGACTCTTTGATTTTATATTGTTAGAACATTAATTAATATAACCCTAGGAGAAAACTGCATCATTTTATTACTATTTGGGAAGATAAAAGTGTTTTGATCAAATATAACTACACTGGGTTATAGATCATGAAAATAAAATATTCAAAATACACATGTGAAGGTGGTGCAACAAACTAGTATATATAGATCCAACCGGATATCTTGAAGAACAAACCAAAAACGTCCATAGTAGTCATTTATTTAAGATGAGATGAAAATCAATGTACTTTGTCATTCCATATCTTTATTTATAACTATTTATAGAAGAAATCCCCACCCATTTTCTTCAAATTGATATGTTATCATAAAAACCATCAACAAAATAGACAAGTCTTTACATGACTGTCATGTGTTTTTAACTTCCTACTAAACTAAATTTCTTAGGATGTTTCCAATATTCACTGAGTAGTTGTTAGAATAGACTTATGTTATAATATACCTTTTTTGACCACAATTAGTGAGAATATGAAAAAAATTCTTCAAATCTCATAACAATCTCCAACTTTAAGATCACCTTTCAAGGGACTCTAGAAACCTCTGACACATAGGAGAGTTCCTAAACTCACACATCATTCTCATCATGATGTTCTCTCCACCACATAATAGTCAACCAAAAACCACTAATTTAGATTATTTCCTAATTATTTATTAGAATAATACCATAAAAGATATATTTATAGTGTTCTACTTCTAAAATATCTTCCACAGATCTTACCATCAATCCTGCAGAAACATTTATATAATGTGGTTTTTTATGTTGAAATGTTCTATAACTGAATGTAAATTTATAATATCCAATGTTTATTATACTCTAAAAATCTTATTAGATACATAAATATTTTCTTTGCAACATTCCTCATTCTGATATCAGATAGTAAAACTATACCAACTATATAACTACTTTTGTTGTGACCACATTTTTAGTTTTCATGGAAGAGAGTACAACCAAAGATTTGTAAACCACTAGAATAGTTTCCCTCTGAAAAAACATATAGATGACTATGATCATTCAATTATTATAATCACCCCTAATGATTCAATATATTATCCCATTCAATTTTTATGATAATTTGATGCATAAGTTGGTAACTTCCATTCCATTTAGATATTATAATGTCCATTTTTGGATTCCTAGTGATCATTACCAAAATATTCATTTTACAAGCTAATTAATTCTATAAGATAGTTAATTTTAGGGTGATTTCATACCAAAATATAGAATTAAACTTTCAAATAATGAATTAAAGATAATTTTTTTCATGTATCTCACCTCATCTTTTGATATCGATTCATTCCCATTTGAAAATTTGATGTTCCCAACAAGAATATATAAAACATCCTAATATTTTGTTATTGAATACCACTCAATTATTATTCTCATGAAATCCAATTAAGATATAAAAAACATGCTACAATATCATATTTAGTCATTATTAAATTTATTTTCTGGGAAATTCTATGATCTTCTATGTAGAATCTTTCATAGAAATAAAATTTGAACCATCAAATCCATTGAAATGCCTAAAATATAGGTATCATTTATTCAAGAAATAATAGAAAGATATTGAATAAAAAATCCTTCAATGTATTCTAGTAAAAATAATGATTACTATTTTTCATAGAACCCTTCTTGAATAAAAAAGTTCCAAAGTTGAGTTTTATATACATGGTTCTTAATTCAGGTTGTAAAGTCTATTATTTATATTATACACAAACTAATTATTTCATTTGACATATAAACAAGATAGTTATTTTTTTAATTTCATACTCCATATATAAATTAAAGATATATAGTTTTTTATCCATTTTATTGAATCACAAAAATGTTGGTTGAAACTATATATACCACATTCAGAATGGTTTTTCATTTCAATAGATCTGAAAACATCTCTATGAAATTTATTACCTATTTCTATCAAAAAATTCACAAATAGCCTAGTATATCACCTTTTTATTTCATCAATTTCTTCTATCAACAATAATTCAAACTTATTCACAAAAATAATATTCCCTTGGGGTAAATATGTTATCTCTCACATTTCACACAAATTAATTTAATCAAATTCCTATTTCATTACTAACTCCAACATTCTAGGATCGTTTGGTGTGGCCAATTCTTCTGGATCTTCTTATTCTCCCACATGAGTTAAAATAAGATTTAAAAGTAATATTCAAAACTTTTTTCTGGTTATCTAACTCTGGAACATCTTTCCAACTCAAATTGTACATTTCACTCATCCCACTAATACATCTCCATGTGTCCTTTTTTCTTAATGCTGGCTTCAAAACTCTACCTAAAATGCTTAAAACTCTTGAGAATGTTTTTGAATCATATTTTTTATATTATTGGGTTAAATATTCTTTTATATGAACCTAATTGAAAATATACCTCTTTATATTAAATGATGATCAACAAATACATGCCCTATTAGCTCCTTAATCTCAATTTTCACATCAACTATATTTTCTTTATTTCACAAGACCTTATAGATAAATACAACATTCCATCATCATATTATCTTTTGGTGATCATCTTATTAGTATATAATTTCAATGTTATCATCTCCATATCCTATGAATAAAAAAACATGGGACATATCCTCGAGATTGTATCATTCATTCTCATTAATATGGAAATATGGAAAAAAAATATAAAAAAATCAATTTACTATTTTCCACTAGATTACAAATAAGAAAATGATGAGGAATAAATATATATATATGTTATTGAGGATATCACTTAATTAGATGGAATTTATAATTTATAGGTTTCACCCAAATTTTATTATGAATTACATAGTGTAAAATCATGATCTATTCCTTCTTAGTTGAAATTTTGATCATCCTTTCTCAAACACCATTATTTTTTAGTGTTCTAAGTATAGTCATATCCTTTTTAATTCCCTTATTATAGAATTACATCATGAATTACCTTTAAAAATACCTATATTAGTGGACCATATACTTTTTAACTTTCATCAAATTTCATTATAAACTATGATTATCCAATGAATTAATATCCCAAACAAATCTATGAAATATTTTATGAATTATACCAAAACAATCCATTTTTAACTTGGTTTAATTTTCCTATTTATAGGGATTCTCAATGATATTGTAGTTGGGATAGTCACCAAACATCAAAATTTATAATTTTTAATTTTTAACTTCTGGTGCTTTTAATCATTAAGATTAAATGAAACATACCTCCACTTCCCATTTATAAAACATTGTCAATATACAAAATAATTATGATCCAGTTTCATAATTACCTAATTTAAAGTAACATTCAAGTGTATCTTATGATAATTAATAAGTTTATAGTTCCAAAATTCTATCCATCTAGAATTTTTTGAACTAGTCATCATTATACCATTTGGAATTTTTATCGAATACAGTATTACATCCATTGCTTCACTTACCATCTCCATGATTCCCTGACTAAAATTCCATAATACATTAGAATTGATTTTATATATTCTATTTTATCATGATTTTGAAAGGATATATGATATTTATAGATAATTGGATGTATCAAACATCCTACAACATTTAGAAACATGTTTTTTCATCTGGATATTAATATCTCAATTTCAATAAAATTTATGTTACTCATCATCCACCAAGTGTTCATTATCAACCTTTTTTTGATATATAATTTAAAATGCATAATTTTTTTATGTGGAGTGAAAAAATTCAACTATACTAACAAACCATTATTCATCTAAATAATTATTATTAATAAAAAGACATTATTTCCTTCAAATGATTTAATTGAACATGATCATTTTTTAATGTTGATAGATCCCAAAACTAATTTACATATAATTAAACAGACACATTTAGTCACATGGCCTTGATCACACCTCCACGAAAAACTAATACCACATAAATAACCCAAGTTTCACTCATAGAAATAAATAATATCATATTCTTTGTGATTCTATCCAAATAATTACACATATAACACATGTATTTCTTTAATCGCTTCATTATTCCATTCCCAAATTATTTAATTAATATGTACATTGACCTCATCCAAGGTTCTATAAAATTTAACCCAAGTGAATCCAATTGATTTTCAAAATTCCATTTATATAGTTATTATTTCAAATTTGACATTTAATTTATAAGGGATAACTTAACAAAATTTAATACAAATACATGTGTTAAGTTATAAGATTTCACCATTATTTAGTTTTCATTTAATTTTTTTATTTCATTTAACTTTTTTTAACCACCCATTTACATGGGGAAAAGATCACACAAAAAATAGTGAATCAATTTCAGATGTAATGGATACTAATTTTATATGGTTTAATAACACAAAAATGGGTGGTTTATATAGTGATTTTAAAAATATATTGGTGTGAATGAGTCTCATGGGACATTTTGGTGAATTCTCTTACATCTAATTAAAGAGGAGACGTTTTGGTATGTGATGAAGGAAAATTCAGGCATGTGTAACAATAATGCATAATATAGACATAAAGAATTTTAGGGAAAATAAAAATACCACCTATTGTTTTCTAGTAGTATAATCCTCATCCAGTATTGGCCACAATTCAATTATAGAATGGGAGATATCAATAAATAGAGACACACCATTAATATAGAGTAAATTATCTCACACACATTGATCATTTGATTTTGGAAGGTAGATGGAGAAATGATGTAAGAGGAATCATAGCCTTTCCAAGGGGGGGTCAAATGGAAAAAATGATTCATGAATCCGGAATCATGTGTCATCGCTTTCTAATTAGCACCTCTCCATTCATGACATAGAAAATATATGGATAAAATATATAAAATATGTGCATTATCACTATCTCATTAATCCACCCCCTTGCACATTTTATATCTTGATTAAGGAAAAATATTCACTAACTATGTAACATACATCTTGAATTTATTATAGGATTTTCATTCCCATATGCATCCTGTCTCATGGGTCAGGTAATTGTAATGCACTATTTTGGGCAGCATGACTACTACTCAACTCATGTTGTTTCTATAAAAACTGGAGATATGGACTTCAAAAACTCAATGAATGCTCATAAAACCTCAATGAACTCATTAGTAATTTTAATGTAGATAAAAAATATTTATTTCAATGTTAAAGAGATATGTTCCTCTTTGAAAATAATATATCATTAAATATATTTACATTAAAAGAAATATCCCCAATTATCTCTTATAAGGGTTATTAAGAAACATCATGGAATAACATTGACCGCTAATAACATATGTCATCCTGTCCATCATAGGTCTCATCCTCTACAAGGTAATTATACCATATGATCCAAACTAGATGAACAAACCTTTCATGTGGAGCCTTTTTTCTAAAATACATGTTATATATAGCGTACTCCCTAAATGATGCATCATCATCCAAGTGAACATCAACAAGACAAAGTATAAGATGCGGGTTTGAATGATAAAGTCACAACTAATAGACATGAAATAATTTTTGTATATCCATATATCATGGATGAAGTAATATCCTATCAACCACAAGTCGGACCCTCTCAAGAATCCAATTAGGTCAAAATAACAATTAAAATGTCTATCCTTAACCCCTAAACCATTATTGTCATAGTCTTGTCAAAACAATTCTAGAAAACACAATCACTAACATTGAAATACAAAGGACTTTGATGAAGATATGCCAAATACTAATACCTACATAGAGATCTAGCCATACATTTATGAAAATTTAGACATACTCTGATGTATCCTAAATAAGATGAGGTCCCAATAACACTTCTTATCCTACATTTGACAAGAACATGGGAAAATGAAAAGGCCTATCATATAAGAGATCATATTGATCTATATTTATAGTCACATAGAAACTATTATTAGAATAATATTTAAAAATATTTTGTTTTTTCTACCAGGAACATTCAAAATTAAAGACACATTCTCTTACAATTTCTTCTAATAACTATATAGTATGCTCAGATGTACTATTGTTCAGGTCATGATATATTCTACTCATTAGTACATGTGAACCCAAATCCTTATGCAACCCATACTATAATAAAGATTAAAAATTATGATAGATGTTCAATAAAATTGTACATGTAACCCTACAAAGAAGCATAATAACTTGGACAAAATAACTCATAAGATCTTCTACTAAAAAGGTCTCTCAAATAAGAAAGATATTGGTGAACATCATTATCCTATCCACAATGACCCCTAAAACATCATTATTTTGAGGGGACATTGATAATCCTTTCAAATAATCTATGGTGACATCATCTCATTTCCCCAAAAATAATGGGTAGTGTTATTTAAGGAAAAAAGAACAATATTTCTCCACTAACACCTACTAATAGGTGGAAGTCTAGGTAAGTAAAACTACTATTTGCCTCTTCATACCCATCCATGAACACTAGAATCGAAACTATCATTACATATAGTTAAGTCAATGATTAAATTCACATTTTGATATATAAGATTATCCTATCAAATCCTATCATATGCCTTCTAGAACCCAAATTCTCTCATGAATTTATAATATCTCGTCCTTTACAATAACCAAATTAGGTTTTGTTTCCTCAGTTGATACACATTCACTTAGAAAAATTCCTTCAAGATCAAAGATTTTCCTCATCTTCACTCTATTTATTAATGAAGTGTTCACATATATGGATGTGAGTACAAGATACTGGTGACACTCTTGACACATCTCATAATATATAGCCATTAACCACCACTCACTACTAGCTTACTCAACTTTTTTTTGAATCTTCCAACACAATGAATCTATAACTGAATTTCCTTGAATAGGAATATAATAAAGTTAAAAATCAACAAACTTAATGTATTCAACCAATATTCATTTCCTGAGGTTCAAATCATACTAAGTGAATATGAATTTAAATATTTTATGGTAGATATATTAAATGAAATTATCTGCCAAAAAATAATGGATCCAATAACACAATTTAGAAACTATAGTATTTAGAAAAAGTTCTTGTGTTGTGTTATTACACACATGATGTCTCTAATTGCATGAATCAAATGGAAAAAATCAATATCTTAGCCTTAGAACTACTCCAAAACAAATTCCTGATGCAATATTAAAAATTGTACAGCCTCTACCTCAGGTAAAATCAAGTTCGGTATTGAATTTAACCATTCCTTCAACTCTCAAAATTATTTCTCATAATATTTAGGCCATAAAAAAATCACCATTTTTAAAAATACTATAATATTAACTTTAGGGCATGAAAAGTACAAAATAAAATTTTTATGGTAACCTGCTAACCCCATGAAACATTAAATATCAAATACATTCTTTGGATGCACCTATGAACCATGAATCTCACCTTCTCTAGGTCCATAGTTATGGATTCCCATGAAATATTGTGATGAAGTAAGTAAAAAAAATTCAATCTATAAATGTTAATTGTAAGTGTGGAATATAACTTATAATCCCTCAGTGTGCATAAAAATATATCATTATGATCATCATAAATGTTGTGAGTCTTTGAATACACCAATTTTTCACCTATGAAAATGTCTATAAATCAATAAAAATATGGGTGGAAAACAATTTATTAGATCTATGAAAACATATAGAACATTTGTAAGAACTAAAGATAATACAAGATACTCATAAAAGTCATATCAACTATGAAATTTTTTATTTGGAATATCTGAGGGTCTAAACATTACATGATTATATCCTAATCTCAAATTTCAATTTTTGAAGACTGTAGATCCCCATATCTAATCAAATACGTCTTTAATATGATGCATTTCTATTAGTTAAAAAAATTATGGTGATTAAAAATTTATTAATCCACACAAATATTTAGGGTTCTATCCTCTTTCTTAGAAAAAAGAATATGTGAACCCCAAGGAGAATTACTGGGATATATAAACCATTTATCTTCCATGTCCTCTAGCTCTCTCTTGAGATTTTGAAGCTCATTTTAAACAATCCTATAAGGAGTAATAGATATTGAAATTTTCCTTCAAATAATATGAATAGTAATATATACCTCTCTCTCTCTCTCTTTGGAGGTTACCCAATAAAATATTTTTGGAATACATCTATGAATTGATCCACCACTAGATATAAATCTATAAGTCATATTCCTTAATCATTTAGAATAAGAAATGATTTAAATGCTTACCTTCATCCATCCCATGGTACCTAGGTATAGAATGACTGAATTGGACATCCCATTCTCCAATATGGATGTATTTACCACGCTCTGGTGATAAAAACAATGTGGTGATAATAATAAATCATATCTCAATAAGTAATCAACCAATCCTTCCCATTAGTTATACAAAAACTCATCATATTTAGGATGAATAGGTTCCATGTCCTCTATCTCTCTCTTAAGATTTTGAAGCTTAGATGGTATAATCCTATAAAGAGGAATAGATTTTGTCATTTACCTTTGAATATGATGAATAGTAATCTCCACCTCTCTCTCTCATGAGGATACCTAGAAAAATATTTACGGAATACATATATTAATCAATCCACCACTTTATCTAAATCTATCTATCCTATTACATTATCATCTATAGGAATAATGGGAATCTAGTCTAACACTTTATCTATCCCTTGGTGCCTAGTCCTAGCACGACTGAATTGGACATCCCATTATCCAATGTGGATGTATTTAGCACCCTATGTTCAAAAGAACAACACCATGTGGTGATAATAATAAATCATATCTCAATAAGTAATAAACCAAACCATCCATGAGTTATAAAAAAACCCATCATATTTAGGTTGAATAGGTTCCATTAGAAGCAATCTCCCCATATTTCAAGTAGGTAGTTATCAAGTTGGAATACACATTTTGATGGCACTCCCAATAAAGATTCAATCATCATAACTCAATATAAATACCCAATCTCTATACTGAGATATTATATAGTTTCAAATAATATAAATAAATATTAATTACATGTGTCTACAAAAGAAAATACTATAGTATGGGCTACTAAAATTGTTCCTTATACTATAGGAAACCTGAAACTCTTCTACTCTAGTACATATTGAACTGCATGTAACCGGCTAGGTCTATGGCCCCGAAAACAACATCACTAACCTAAGAATTCCCACTCATCTAGCACTCCATATTAATTCACTTTATTCCATGTAAACATTGACGTCCTCAACATAAATGGTCTGTGATACTCTATTTCATTGTATAATGTGGCATAGTTAGTCCTTCCAAAGAATGTGGAGTTGGGGTCGGACCAATCTCACAAGGAACTAAGAGAATAGTATAGAAATGAACTGAATATATTGACGTTTTTTCACTATCTCTTCCCTCATCTTGGTCCTTCATACACTAGGTCTTCATATAACCCACCCTACAAAACATTTTACATACCACATAAGTGTTATTCCATTTCACCAAGATGCCAATTCCCTTGAATAAAGACTAATGACGATGCTTCTATCTTCTATAAAAATCAATTTCCTATATAGATGATGAACTATTATTTCCCACACAATTATATTCCCTAATATTTTTCTCAGCGATAAGGTCCTAATTCACTATCTTAAAAATGGAAGTCAATAAAAATGTGTTTACCTGAGATTATATGGACAACCTGATAACATCGTCAAATCATCTCACTCTAAAATTATCCATAACAAAAGAAGATAGTTCAAATAATTATAGCTCAGTAAACTAAGAAGAATAATATATAATAGGTATGTCTATCTACTACATATGCATTAACACTCTTTAAAATTATACTCTCATCATCTATAGAATGATACAATCATAGAATAATGTTTTGAAATCCTTACAGATCATATTTTAATGATACCCTAAATAATTAATAACTTTCCACCAATTATTTATAGAATCACATAATAGAAACCCATTCCAGACATACATTAACATTAAATAACTATTGCAGAATATTTAAAAAAATTACAAATAGATTTCCAATGACCATATTAGTTTAGTTCCTTTGGAAACATGGAAATGTAAACAATGGTATAAAAGCGAGCTGCATTTTCTCTCACAAGGTTATCCAAGACTAGAACCCCTCAAAGTCATATCATACATGAAATATATCATTCATAACACAGTAAAGTTAACATAAAATGGGATGAGTTCATTTGCATAAAAGGGTAAATAAGGGATACATATAATAATAAACATTAACATAGGGGTATGAGAACATGATCGTAGCATTATTAGATCATACCATGCATATATAAGATCATAAAAATGAGTTATGGGATAAATCGTGGAAATTCATAATAAATGAATCATAAGTAAATAAAAATCATGAGCCATGAAATCATAACTGAAGAATAATACAATGTTATTGGAATGCATATAAGAATATAAAATATTATATCAAGGATACCTACTAAGAATATTATAACATGTTAGGCTTTGGATACAACCCATGTACCTACTTTGGCTTAGTCTAACAACTCATGTTCCCTCTTTATTTTGGTTTTGGTATACAAACCATGTACCTTCTTTTTTCGGGATTGGGCTACATCATGTGTACCCTTTTACTTTTAGGATTGGCCTATAACCTATACACATTATTATTTTTAGTCTTCGGATACAACCTATGTACCTTCTTTTTTTATTCATGGAATACAAACCATATACCCTTTGAGATCATATATTGCTTATCATTGCCCAATTCATTTGAGGGAGATAGAGGTCCCACACATCTCATAAAAAATCCTTTAAACATGTTCATGAGACAATAAAATGATCATCATATCATGACCCATAAAAAGAGATATGTTTTATAAAAATAAAATCATTACTGATGAAATAAAATGGGTATCATTCTAATTTCATCACATCATAACCTATGAAAATAGAGTGGTTTCATAATCACATAATAAAATCATAACTTGTGAAAATAAGTGGGTTTCAAAAGCATAAATCTTGTATAAATTAAATGTATTAAGCATCAATCCATCAAAACAGAAACCGTTCAAGAAATAATATGATTCAACCCTTTGGATAATTTCTTAGAAGGTCATGAGTAACATAAATAGATGATATCATAGATTTAAAATAACTTGTAATTATAATTTTAAAACGTTTCTTGAGGTAAATATCCTTTATTCTTTGAAAAAGGCACTTTAAAACATAAAACCTTTTGAAACAAATTTTCCATAAAAATTATAACATAATATTGAAGGCCTTTTGAAACCCATTTAATTGAATATATATTTTAAAATCATTTACTTAAAAATTAATCTTTTAAACCAGAAATGAAATCTTCAAGGAATTAATAGTGGTTAAATTTTCAAATGGTGTACTAGGTAAAAATAACATTCCTTATGAATTGTAAAAATGTTAGAAAATTGCCTCATTTAGAAAGAGATAGGATGATTCCTTTAAAAAAATTGTTAAAAGAAAACAAGGGTAAAATTTTCATTTTGATATTTTATATGAATATTGGAATATTCTTGTATACACTTTTTAGAAAACTTTGTTTTTAAGGAATGCATATTTCTAACTGAAGAGAGGGTAAAGTCGGGCTTTCATAAAAACACTTTCTTATCTATATTATGTACCAAAGAGTGGAAAAATGTTACCAATACATTAATATATCATAAATAAACCTAAGATAAGAAATATTGTGAGTTATCTTATGATATTTATTGCAAGACTTCATCAAAGGAAGCAAAAAACATAAACAACCTTGAAAAGTGATGAGATTGTTATAAACTACTACCACTTGGTAATATTAGACCATACTCCCTATTTAAGAAAAGGAAATTAAATTAAACCTAAAATATCATGAAAATAACAAGATTCCTGATATAAAATTTAAAAGGAAGTATATACACCTCATTGAAAATTTTTGGTTTATAAAAAAAACATGTGTCTCAAAGAATGAATTTTTAGACAAAATTGTATTAACAATTTGGTACCTTTCAAAACATTATCCCCATGAAATAATGATCATAGAATTGATATGTAAATAACCATAAATTTTTTCATAATAATCATTTAATAGATTCATGGAAAATATAAACACCACATAAAAGTAATGTTTGTTAAATAAATCATGTATCTCACTGAAACAAAAAGTGAGATGAAAACCCCTTACCTTATGTCTTGACTCTCATCATGCTCATTAAAACCTTATTTATAAAAAATATAAATTTATTATAAATATATAACATAACCATATTATTAATTATAATAAAATATAGGTTTTTATTATGTCTTTATATTACCTTTTTTAACTATTATATGTTAATTTTCACTTTGGGTAATATAACCTTTATTTTTCACATGTGTCTTAATTTGTTTTATATTTGGTCCTTATACTTATATCACAATATAAGAATGTAAAAAATTATTTAAATATAATTTATATTCATTATATATGTATTTTAATAATCCATATAATATATAATAATGAAACGGAATACACTATCCCATAAGATGGTAACCCATGTGTACGCATGAATGCTATTTATGTTTAATTGTCATGTTGAAAGAAATAAAGTAGAATAAATATATCTATATATATATATATTTATTATAGTAACGTTTCTATATCATATATTTTCAATAAATTCATCCTTAATATATTCCATGTAGTTTATTAATGAATCACATCGCATGAGGGGTGGTAGTCTAGACTTACTCAAACGAAATAATCGTATTAACAGAAAATGTAAAATATAAAGACATATATTGTAAAATAATGTAATAAGTATTAAGACATAATAAATATAATATATAATGTATATAAATATAATTTTCATCATAATTTCCCCCATGAGAGGTGGTAATGGAAAAATGAACAATCATCATTTTGTCAGGCGGTAGTTCATCATACACATAAACAGTATATTTATTACACATTAGATGGAGGTGTGTGTGAGTGTAGGTAAAAAAAGTAGCATAACATAATCCTAGTATATTGATTATAATAGTGTTTTTGTACAATAATTTAATAAATATAGGTGGTGGGTAGTGAAATAAAATAAAATTAAGGAGCAAGAAAGAAGAAGTTACCTCTAAATCAGGTAACTATTTTAGGTTTGTGCCAAAATGCTTCCTTGGATTACTGTTTACCCATTGTTAGGCTTATATGAGGAAGGTAGGTATATTTATAATTTAATTGGGAAGTCCTTTGTTGATACTAAGTTGTTTTATATGTGTTATTAATAGATATAGGTGGTGTAATTTTATATGGAAGGTAAATGACACACGTCGCATTTTTTGAAGAAAGTATGTTGTACACACGTTTTACCAATAAATAATCATATAAAACAAAACATACTCAATAATAAAATGTCAATATCAGATTAATGACCATAAAATGGGTGTTTTAAAAGTATATAGGTCGTTTTGGGTCTTAAATTTTAGGTTTATTGCCTCATCAACATCATTTATCTATTAACCATTGTAATTAATTTTAATCACTTTCACTAATTTTTTTGTCAAAGAGAATGATGAACTATCACACCCAATTATTTTTATTTTCATGTCTTAGTTTTGATCTGGTTCATTGAAAATCTAGATCCTTTTCTTGGGTGTTGGGTGAGATTAATTTTTAGTTTTTATCTTCCATATATCTCTAATCATCCTTATTTGGGTGTCTAATTGCCTGTTTGGCAGTTTTTAGTGAAAGGGTGGTTACTTAATGACTTGGGCTAACCATGATCCATTTTTCATATTTAAAACCCAAATTTTTTTCTTTTATAAATGCTTTGTTTTTTAATATTTTTCACCCATTTCACTTCCTTATTTTCATCCCCTAACATATTCAAACCACCATATCCTTTTGAACCCCTTAAGAATTCATAGTCATGGTGGATTTGGGTTACTTATTTATGTATTATGCCAGCCTAAGGGCCCATTTCATGTTTTAAAAAAATATTTGTTTCTTTTATATCTTTTTAATTTTTTTTAATTTTGGTGATTACACCTCCCACTAGAATCCCAAATCCATAGTCTCACCCTCATTATCTACTTTTTCTATTTTAAGCTCATTTTCATCTTGTATTTGAGAGAAATTTCTTAGGGTTCCTCAAATCAGTCAGATTTGGGAAGGTAAATTCCTTTATCCATAAATCATTCATTTATTACTCTTTTCCCCAAAAATTTGTATCCCCTAGTTATTCTAGACCTAATTATACCCTCTACTGAGTTTCAATCCATTCCATTTCATCTAATGGTGCAGAGTTTAGTGAATACGAAGAGTTTCTGAGTTTCCAAGATGAGATTTTTCTCATTTCTCCTCCCTCTTCCTCCTCCTTTCATTATTTCTTGGATTTATATTCTTTTATAGTCATGATAATCCTTTGGTTCTCTTATACCATGAAATTTTTTGTGGTTTTAGTTCTTTTGGGGTTTTTTGTCATAGGTTTATAGTTTATAAACCCTCGGATGGTGATATCGGGTGTGTGTTTACATTACGCCAAGGATTTGAGGCACTGTATCCCTTGAAAATGCCATTATCATTTATGTTTCATCATTTTATTTTATTTTTCTCACTATATATATATATGTTTATTATTGTTTTTCATCCTTTGGATAATTTTTTTGGTGTGTAAAATGATGTTTAAGCCTTGTATTGTGAAAGGTGGTGTTGTTCTGTCATAAAAGTTCACACCAAGTGTTTGTTTAAATGTATTTCCATATTTAGCAACTGTTTTGTGATGTTTAGAACCTATTTTATTGTATTTTGAACATTTTACATTATCTTGAATAAAATATGTCATGTAATTTTTGTTTTATTCTTTATCAAGTGCTTTAAATAAATTTTTTTTCTTAAAGTGCATGTCATGTGTTTGGTAAATGGCACGGTTGGCTTTTAGGTGAATGTGTGATTTAAAAATTATTTTTTTGGATTTATAAATGAATTATATGAAGTAAAAATGGTATTTTTGGGTCCTTCAATGGATTTCCTATTAAGATTTTTTTACAAACAAATGGGTTTTGGTTTACAACATGTTTTGGCCCAAGTTGCCAGAAAATGGCATGTTTCACATCCTTATGAAAATGGTTGCGTTTTGAATATGTAACCTGAGTGTTTTAAGGGATTTATGAATAGGTTTTCTGCTCCAAATAGTTGGTATAAACCTCCTTAATAGAATTTTAATTCATACCTTTGTCAAATTTTATTTTTGATAAAATGATTAAAGGTCTATTTGGCCTTTTCTAAAAATGAAGAATGAGTGTTTTACATGTATATACCATGTTGTGTCAATTTTTATTGTTTTATGGTTCATGAAATGATTTTATTAAATTTTTTTAGGGATTCCAAATATTTTTTTAATGGTTTTTTTGTGTGTTTATACATAAAAGAGTTTTTTTGGATGAGTTTTATGTGTAAAGCCACAATACACTCCTTGAAATTGTTTTACGAAAATGTTTAGTGGTTTATTTATCTGTGAAATAAATATGAAGTATGTTTGTGGGATGTTTGTGTTCTTATTTTTTGGGAATTTAATTTTGATTTGAAAATTTTATTTGATAATATGTGTAACTTTATTGATCATTAAAGGGAATCCTTGGTATCTAGGTGGGAGGACGTGTACTAGTTTGCTAGTGATCCCGTGGGGTTTTCCCCTAATTCGTGTAACAAGTTTAAAGAATAAAAAACTAACTAAAATATGATGATGATTTTATTGGGGTACCACTATGTTATAGTTATGGTCTCTAATAGTGTCTTGTGTGCACGATAACAGATATTTAATATTGTTACTTTCACTGAGATACGAGTTACCTGGGTCTCAAAACTAACTAGTGCCTAGGGATGTTCCTATGACTTATGCTAATTGAATATTTTGTTCTCAACATCATAATATGCTGTGTTTTGTTGGTAAATTCATCATTTTTTGTGATTTATTTAAAAGTTTACATTCTTTAAAATAGCCCTCTTGAAATCTAGTTTCATTTTGAAGGTGCACCTCTTTGAAAATTGTTACTATAATTCTTGTTTATAAAAACATGAAAGTTTTTGTGTGGTAATTTTTTTTATAGAATGGGACCCCATTTTGAAAACATACCATTATATATTTTATTTAAAACTTTAAATTGGTGTTTCTTTTATTTTAAAGGATGTTCATTGGGAATCGAATATCAGGCTCACCTACAAAGTTTTAATACCTACACCAATAGTATACTTATGTTAATATCCCTCATGTAGGTTTTAGGATGAGTTCGATCGCCTTGGGTAACATTTGATCATTGAGTTGGAGAGTGAACAGAAGGGTCACATGGAGTTATTTGGTTATCAGGTTTGGTCAGTTTAGTTGTTGGTTTGTTTTAATTTCAGTTTCTTGTATAAATAATGTTCAATTTGATTTTTAGGTAAATGTATTTTGGGATTTACAATTATTTACACTATTTATTTGATTGTATATATTTTTGATCAACTGTTCCCTTGGGTACTCTATTGATTCCCTCTATTATTTTCTCCATCCTGGGAGGATCAAGAATGCCTTTTGGGACTTATCGCGGGCTGACCTAAGTGACCGGTTCAGGGTTGACTCGGGTTTGTTCTTGACAAAATGGTATCAGAGGAGGTTGGATTTTATAAGACCTTTATTTATTGAGCACCTCTGTTATTTGGGGTATGTAAAGATATATGGAGTATGATTTTTGGTAATTGATGGGTATGTTCCGGAAGAGCGTCGCAAACTCTTTCATATTCTGATCCTCAGGTTTCCACGGGAAGTACCGTTTTATTAGTGTTCTTTGTTCTTGTTTATTTTTTTTTTGGGATATGACATGGGGAGTCTGACTAATGGCATCTGTGACCATACAGGGTCTGGAAATCCATGTGGAGATGGAAAATGGTCCCAATATTTCTCTCCGTATTGGTTTTTTTTTTGACATATGGCCGCCACCCATATGTTCAAGTCACCCACTGGCACTAGTTCTTTTTTTTTGTGTCTCTTGGACCTTTATTGGATTTGGATTTTTTTTAACATTCATGTGTGAGAATTGTAAAAACGATTTTTTAAAGGAATGGTTGGTTTTTGAAAAGTGGTAGAGGGGTTTTCAAAAATTAAATATATGAATGATTTTGGAATTTTATGCTTTTTGTGAAACAATGTTTTGTGAGGAAGTGGAAATGATTTAAAGGGATTTTATTTTCCCTAATCTAAACATGTGGTTTGTTGAACATAAATTTTTTGAACTTGTGAATCATTTTAAGGTGATTCTGAATATTGTTTTTAAAAGCGGTGTTTTTAGATGTTCAAAAGTATTTTAATTTGATGAATTTGTTTTGTAAATTGGTTTTGAGCAGTTAGTGTTTTCCTAGAAAGTGTATTGGTCTCAATGGCCATCAGATTATGAAAATATATCTTGATGAATTTTATAAAATTGGAAGGGGTTGTTTGGAGTAGCTTGGTTGTTTTAAAAGTTTTTAAAAATTAAAAGGGGTAGGTTTTTAAGAAAATGGTTGTTAATCAAGTGTGGTTTGTTTTGTAAAATATGGAATGGGTTTTTGACTTGGTGGTTAGTGTTCCTTTGAATGGTATATGATTTTTTGAATGATTTTGTTTTGTTTTAGGATTTTGTGTTTTCATGGGTACTCACATGTATAGTTTTATTGATATCTCGAAGGATGGACTATATGGCATTTTGGTTGGGTTCCTAGGGTGGCATGGAGATGTGCATGAGAGTGAGACATTATGAAACACCATTGGTGAATTTTTAAATCCACCAAGTTAGTTTTTTTTAATAGTGTTTTGAGCTAAAAATAATGGCATTTGTTTATAAACTGATGGTTATGAGGCTAGTTTTTTCTATGTGTTAGAAGTTTTTTTATTTAGTATGCTTCCTTGTGATCTTCAAGTCATACCCTATTTGTTTCTTAAGATGGGATCTGGTTAGCAGCTTAGATTCAGAGTAATGTTTAGGGGGTTTCTAGAGATCTGTTGGATGTTGCTATGTGGCCCCAGATAGTTCTCTGTTTGAAAGATTTCTAGTTGATCAACCCAAGGATTCATTCTCATGTTTCAAAAGCTAGATCCAACTCTTCAATTAATTTATCATCTCATTTTATGAAATAGAGAGCACTTTGGTCTTGATTTATAGTTACTTCATGTTATATTGATTCTCTCAGTAATATCAGTTCTGTTCGGTGATACTTGGTTTGTTTCACTGTGTTCCTTGTTCATTTCACTCCTCATTCTATTTAAGATAGAATGGTTGTGTGTATCCCTCTCTCCCTTTTGGGTATTGGTATTTTGTTTGATCTAGTAAATGTCATGAGATAATTTGATTCATAGATCCTGAATGCAGCATAGCATATGCTTAAAACATGAGGGCTCAAGACATAGGCCTTGGAGTGAAGCTTTTCATGGATTCAGCAAATCGCTAAAGGTGTTGGGATCTCAATTAGGCTTCTACCTCCACCGTTGGGGTAAGGTAGTTTCTATTTCAATATTGTGGTTCCTCATAACTATAAATTTCTTCTTGTCACGACAATCATGGTGGAAATACACCTCACACAGTGTATATGGTTATGCCTTCATGGATGTGGGTTTCCGATAAATATCCCTGTGTGGACTGCCTATGTAAATCAGGTGCAGTTTTGGTGTTACCTATTCATAGATGGATAATTATGGGTATCTCTTTTGTCCTTTTTTGTTTTTATTGGACTAATGATTGGTTCCACTTTCCTACCCTACCTTAGTGGTGGGGGACTGAATCTGTGCAGAAAGTGTTGTCCCAGTTCTTGTCCCCTATGTTCGAGAGTGGGTGGTTTAGATGTCCATGTTGTAACCCTCATAAATTGGGTTTGTAGGTTTTTATGGGATATTTTTTTCCATGTGTGGGTGAGGCCCAATTCTAGTTCAAGTTTAATTCCTTTTTTTCATTTCTAGTTGGTCTCTAGTGGTGGGGATACCCACTATGGGTCTCGAAGATCTTTCCTTTAAGGATTACTCGAATGGTAGTTGTGATTTAATGGTGGGGAGACTATTTCTCCCCCCCCCCAATTCATTTTATTTCATGAGTGAACATTGGGTTGGGTGATCATTGGTTTCATTGGAAGAAGGCCCAACAATCTGGTTCTTGTCTTGGTTGTGGAGGTGGTGGCTTGATCTTTTCATTGATTATCAAGATGTGGTTGTGATTTTGGGTTTTGTTTGAGGGAGTGGATTAAGTTACGTTGATAGTGAATGATATTTCCTTAGCTCTAGAGGCAGTATTATGTTTATAATGAATCATTAGGTTTTTTTCTTTCAGATTTAAATTTTTATGTCTTTCCGTGGGTGGAAATCTTTAATGGTGGGGAAAATTGCCAGGCCCAGTTTTTTTCTTTTCATGTCTTGGTTTTGACCCGGTTCAATGAAAATCAAGATCCTTTTTCCTAGGTGTTTGGTGAGATTAATTTTGATTTTTTAACTTCTAAATATCTTTAATAATCCTACTCTAGGTGCCTCATTTCTTGTTTGGTAGTTTTTGAACAAGGGGTGGTTACTTCATGACTTGGGCCAACCGTGAGCCCATTTTCATATTTAAAAACAAAAATTGTTTCTTTTATAATTACATTTTTTAAAAAAAAATTCACCAATTATACTTCATAAGTTTCCTCCCCTGACATATTAAAACCACCATATCCTTTTAGACCCCTTAAGAATTCATAATCATGGTGAATTTGGGTTACTTATTTAGGTATTGGGCCATCTCGTTGGGTCATTTCCAGTTTTAAAAAAACAATTTGTTTCTTTAATATATTTTTTATATTTTTATATTTTTTTGTGATTTCACCTCCCACTAAAATCCCAAATACCAAGAAAAACCCTCATTATCTACGTTAACTCTTTGGATCTCATTTTAATTACATATTTGGTACAAATTTCTTAGATTTTGTTAAATCATTCAGATTTGATAAGGTAAATTACTTCATCCATAAATCATTCATTTATTACTCTTTTCCCCACAAACTTGATTCCCCTAGTTATTCCTGACTTAAGGAAACCCTAAAATGAGTTTCAAACCATTACCTTTTCTCTAAGGGTGCAGAGTTAAGTGAATATGAAGAGTTATCGAGTTTCGGAGATGATATTCCTTCTCATTTATCCTCCTTCTTCTTCCTCCTTTAATTATTTCTTTGTTTTCTATTCTCATATAGTAATGATTGGCATGTGGTTATATTATAACATTATTTTTATGGGGTTTTTGTTCATTTGTGGCTGGTAGTCATAGATTTATGTTTTGTAAACCCTTAGATGGTGATATCAAGTGTGTGTTTCCATTACGCTAAAGATTTGAGGTAGGATCTCCCTTGCACATGACTTTGTCATTTAAGTTTCATCATTTTCTTATTTTTAGAACCTAATATATATGTTTATTATTATTTTTCAGCCTTTGTAAAAAAAATTGGTGTGCACAATTTTTGTTTAAGCCCTGTTTTGTGAAAGGTAGTGTTGTTTTGTCGTCAAAGTGCACACCAAGTGTTTGTTTAAATGTTCTGATATCTTTAGCAATAGTTTTGTAAGGTTTAGAACCCATTTTTTGGTATTTTGAAAATTTTATATTATCTTGAATAAAATATTGACTTAAATTTTTGTTTTATTCCTTTTAAAGTTCTTAAAATAAATTTTTTGTTCAAAAGTGCATGTCATGTGTTCGGTAAATTGCTTGCTTGGCTTTTATGTGTTAATTGTGACTTAAAAATTATTTTTTTGGATTTATAAATGAATTAGAAGAATGAAAAATGGTAATTTTGGGTCCTTATATGGCTTTTCAATTTTTATTTTTTTTACACACAAATTGGTTTTGGTTTACAACATGTTTTGGCCTGACTTGTCGGAAAATGGATCATTCCACATCTTTATGAAAATGGTTGTGTATTGAATATATAACCTGAGTGTATTAAGGGATTTATGAATGTGGTTTTATTCTTTAAATGGAGTTTATAATCCTCCTTAATAAAATTTTAATGCATACCTTTTTCAAATTTTAGTTTTGGGATAATTTTTAAAGGCTCGTTTGGCCTTTCCTAAAAATGAAGAATGAGGGTTTTACAAGTATATACCATGTTGGGTTAATTGGTATTGTTTTATGGTTCATTAAATGATTTTATTAAATGTTCTTAGGGCTGAAAAATATGTATGGTTATGGTTTTGTTGTGTTTTTATTCTTCAAAGAGTGTTTTTGAATGAGTTTTATGTGCAAAGCCTCAATACACTCCTTGAAATTGTTTTATGAAGATTTTTAGTGGTTTGTTGATCCGTGAAAGAAATGTGAAGCATGTTTGTTTCATGTTTTTGTTTTTATGGTTTTAGAATTTAATTTTTATGTGAAAAGTGTATTTATAATATGTGTAAATTTATTGAGCATTAAAGGGAATCTTGGGTATCTAGGTGGGCGGACATGTACTAGTATGCTAGTGATCCCATGGGGTTTGTCCCCAATTTCATGTAGCATGTTTGAAGATGAAAACACTTACTAAACTATGATGATTATGTTGTTGGGGGACCACTAGTTATGGGTATTCTCCCTACTAGTGGATCATGTGCATGAGAATGGATATTAATTATGGTTACTTTCACCGTGATACGAGGTACCTCTGTCTCACAACAATCTAGTGTCTAGGGGTGTTCCCTTAACTTGTGGTCATTGGATATAATTTACTCACCATCAAAATACGGTGTGTTTGGTTTGTAAATTTAGTAGTGTGTATGATTTATTTAAAAGTGTACATTCTTTAAAGCATCCCTCTTGAAAACTTGTTTCATTTTAAAGTTTCGCCTCTTTGAAAATAGTTATTAGCATTTTTGTTTATAAAACATGCGATTTTTTTTCTCGTAATATTTTTATAGAATGAGACCTCATTGGGAAAACATACCTTTATATCTTGTATTTAAAACTTTAAATTGATGTTTCTTTTATTTTAAAAGAAGTTAATTGGGAATATAATATCAGGTTAACCTACTAAATTTTAATACTCATGCCTATAGTCTTCTTCTATATTTAGCCCTTCTGCATGTTTTAGCTTGAGTTCAATCGCCTTGGGTAAAATGTGATCACTGTGTTGGAGAGTGACCAGAGGGGTCACATGGGGTTAGTTGGTTATCATGTTTGGTCAGTTGAGTGGTTGGTTTAGTTGTACTTTCAGTTTCTTGTACAAATAATGTTCAGTTCAATTTAATTGTAAATGTTTTTTGGGATGTCCATTTCTTTCTGCTATTAGTTTTATTGTTTATATTTGGGATAAATTGTTCACTTGTGTACTCTATTGATTCCCTCAATTCTTTTCTTTATTGTAGGAGGATCGGGAATGCCTCTCAGGAATTTTCGTGGGCTGGCCTAGGTGACCTGTTCAGGGTCGACTCAAGCTGGTTTGTGACATGAACATATTTTAAATTAAAAATAATACGGATTAAAAATATTTAATCATGATTTCCAAATTCTTATAATATAAGTGGAAAAAAATAATTTAAAATTAATCCTACTGTTGGGACGACACTGTGGGGTTTTAAAGTAAAAACATCCAAAAACAATTTATGTTTTTTTATAAATTATTAATGTGAAATTGATTCTAATGAAATAAATTATATTAATTGATAAAAAAATATTTAAATTAAATTTTTAAATAAAAAGAAAATATAATTTAATCTTATAAATAAATTAGATGAAAAATAATTTGTGAATTAAAATCTAGTATTTTCACTAATCAACCAAAAATGAAGTTTTTCAGAAAAATCAAAAAATTATCCTAAAGAATATTTGGAAATTATAAATGAAAAAATGATGTAAATTTTATCAAATTATATTTCTAAATGTGTTTAAAATCAATAATATTGTTTTTCCAAAATGGACATGAAATGTAGTTTATTTGAGAAAACATTTTTTAATGATATAAAGACATTGCCAAAAAGTATATCTTTCATCATAAACATGTTTTATTTATATAAATATATTGTGAATAATATTTGAAAATTAGTTATCATTATTAAATATATTTATTTTAACGGCTATATTATAATTATATCATTAAAATAATTATAATAAAAAAATAAATCTTCATACAAACTTAGTGTTGCATGTAGTGCAAGCCTCTTCAATTATATGTGAATGGAATTTTTGAATTAGTGATTTAATAATAAGAATAAAAAATTTAGTGTATTTTTAAATTATAAATATCAATATATTAAATTTATTTTAAAACAAATACATCACAAAATCTCAGTGTGTTCCATTATACCCCTATTAAAATTAATTTCTCTCTCAAAATTCATCTAGGTTAAAAAAGTTTTAATACATGAAGGTTTCATTCATATAAATCCATATTGTAAAAATGGATACTAAAACATCCCTTAAAATGTAATTTTCAAACCATAATGGTTACCCAAATTAACATATGGTTGGGTTTCCACCAAAGATAACATAGGTTGGGAGTGAAGATTGGGCATGGAAGAAAAGTGTAAATATTTATAAGGAGTGATTGATGTAATCAATCACAAACAAGTAAATGATAAAATAAATATTTAGGGCCCCAAATTCATAACTCTATAATGACTTAAAAGGCCTTCAGTTTAAAAAAATATGTTATTAGGAAAAAATATTTTCTTTTGATCATTATCCTAACATTGAGTAATTCTTTTATTGACCAAGTATATAAAGAAATATACTTACACTATATATTTATATAAACACAATTTCAATAATTATTTTTTCGTTTATCAATTTCATATTCATCTATTACTTCATGTAATGGATTACATGAAATTAACATTAATGACTGGAATGCTAAAATATAGTTTTAGCATACCTTATGGCCCAAAAAAGAATAAAAATTGTAACTATTTATCAACAACTATTCTTAAAAACCAATATGGTTAACACAATATAATATAAATATAAAAAGTAAGACTATTTTTTATTAATAAATAATTATTCATAAAAAATAATTATACATTAACTGGAACATCACGTAGGACAATGGTATGTCTGAAAACCTTATCGTCTTTTAGTCAAGGTTTCAAGACCCACAACCTTATCCTCCTTGATTGGTTGTCACCTGACATATATGATGTCCTTTTCTAAAAACACACTAATATAATTATCAAAATATGATGGACATACATAACATAAAGTAAATCACTAAATATCCTTTTAACTATGCCTTATAATACAACCTTAATAGACAAATACCCTTATAAATTTTAACATAATATTTTCATGAATATTTAACCTTATAACCCTTCTGAATGATGGAAAACCAAAACAGTAGAAAGGTCATTAAATCAGCTTAACCTTGATCCCCCATGTGTCATCACATCCAAACCATGTGAATACATTCATCATATATTCTCTTGAAAAAATGTTCATAAACTGAATTTCCGTAAATATTTTTTGAAAACAGACATCCTTCAAAATGGTGATTCACCCTCAATCCCTTAAATATGCTCTTATCTTAAAACAATTTATTGGATGATTTCGTTCATCCTTGTAAATCATGAAATGAAACAATATTTTATTAATCCAAAATTCAACTATATAAAGATCATAAATCCTTAGACTCATAAAAGTTCGACTAAATGATCAATAATATTTTCATGGATATTATTTTTATAAAAACAAATACCATAGGAAATTTCTCACTATGGAGTTCCCTAATTTTCATGTTTCACTTCATCCATTGTGATTTCATATACATTCCCTTTTTTCCTTTGTCTTAAGTGGTTTTTTGGGGATGATAACCATGATTAACCAATGTATTTGGACAATTGTTTAGGAAATTTTTAAACACTCTAAAATTGAACACTGAAGTGTGGGAGGTTCATCCTGTAGAGTTCTATCACTATTTTCATCATTATATAACTTTTTTCACTCCCTTTGTCATTCAGCTGCTCGATATCTTTCCTTTTCCACATGTAAAACATTTATTTTTCCCATTATGACTACTACTTCAATGCTTCTTTCCACACATAGAGAAGAAAGGAAATATCATCTAATTTTATCCATCATTTTTTTAATTTCCTTTGAACTACAAATTATTCTTCTTTTTAAAACCATTATATTGATACCTAACTCCAACCTCTGTTTCAACTTCGATTTCACAATGCACAATCTCTTCATAGATACCAAATTATCTTATTTATAACTACATTATGAGACTTTTGTATAAGCCACTGGGGAACCTATCAACCTTAATTTTTGGTTGGATGATAATTCCATAAGCATACCTCAAAATTCTTTTGAAAGTATCCTCATTGGAATCGATAGGTTCATCATCCCTTTTATTCAACTCAAGGAACTCCTTTTCCATCTTCATATGAATAACATGAGGAAAGTACTTATTGAAGAATAAGTTTTAAACTGATCCAAAACCATGGATTCAATTTCATCATGAATCCTAATATTATTGATTTGATTTTATAATTGGTATACTTCACCATCTAAATGATAAACTGCTAGAATGAATTTCTCATGATCTGAATCCTGGATAACAAAAAATATCTATTTAGTGGTATGGATCTAGTGTTCAAAAACAATTAGATCAATATACCCATTGAAATGATAAGGATATTTACTCATAAGGGGCTCAATAGAACATTATGTTCCCCTTTGATCATTTGGATGTTCATCATGATTTATAGCTTGATAATGTTGATTGAGCATAGCGATGAGGTTTTTCATTCCATCTCCCAAAGAATTCAGATACTTAGGAGAAAAATAGTTTCATTTTCCTTCACAATCACCATTAAAGTGTTTCCTTATATTTCCTTCTATTTACTAAATCCCAAAATCATAGAGTAAGAAATAATTATCATATAAAGGAACCACATAATCATGAAAAGTAACTTATATGATGTCTAAATTATAACACCTTCCATAATCTATGAAACCTTATATTTATACATGTTTATTCAAAAGAAACTTCTATTTAAATTGGTCATGATGGTTCATGAAGGTTTTGTGAATTTTCAAAGCATATTCTCTAGGTGTCTCAAAACAGGTGTACAGCAAGGCCTGTTATCGTGTCCAGATTACTCCGAGTCAGGCCCAGAATATAATGTCTAATTTTTTACCCATAGGTATATATGTTCCAATTCCACTTCCAATTTTAGTATCTAGATAGTTATTTTTTGTCTAGGAAACCACTCACTCTATCATTTACCAAATTTCTAGTACATTTTCCTCAATATTATCTTATCCTTAGACTTATCCCTAGATATTTCCTTATGGTTCTCAATAAGTTTTTCTCATCCAAGATTCTAATACTATAATAAAATATTCTCACATACCGAATATAACTACCTCGTATTAAAATATATTATCATTAAAAAACATTTGAAGAATAATTAAAAACATTTTACAAATGGATTCCCAAAGACTGTATTAGTTTAGTGCCTTTGGAAATATGGAAATGTAAACACTGGAACATAAGCAAGCTAGATTTTCTCCCACTAGGTTCTTCAACACTAAAACCCCTAATAGGCATATCATACATGAAATATATCTTTATAACCTACATAAGTAAACATAAAAAGTGGAGATCTTAGTTTCTCATTAAGAATAAACAAGGTAGACATTTAAGCATAAACATGAACATAGGTGTATGATAATGTGATAAAAACATTAAAAGGACATACCCATCATATCAAAGATCATAAAAATGAGTTATGGGATAAATAATGGTAGTTCATAAGACACAAGTGATAAATAAATATACATCACAATCCATGAAATCATAACTGATTAATAAGAAATAGAATTTATGGCATGCATATAAGAATAGAAAAATTTTATTCCAAACTTATGTACCAAGACCTTTATAACATGATAGGCTTGGTATATGACCTATGTAACTTCTTCTAAATTCATCTAAAAACCCATATACCCTCTTAATTTAAGAATTTGGATATAAAACATATAGTTGGGGTCTGGATTAGTGGTAAGAACCCTATAATCCTACATAAAAAATGGGGGTTCAAAACCCATTGGGCGTAGGTACTGTAGTAGTACTGCAGCATACTGTAGCAGTGGCGGCACTATAGCAACCATGGGCACTATAGCGGAGGCAAGTCACTATAGCGGTAGTAGGGTACTATAACAGTGGTAGATATTATGCACTTTTATAGCAGGTAGAGTATTATAGTGGTACTATTCACAAGATGGGCCTTGGGCCAAATATTTGGGCCTACGAGGCATGTAATCGGGTATATGCCCACTGGGCCTTCAGGCTATGTAATGGGCCTCCCTCTAAATAGTTAAAAGAGGTCTTTACTTTTCTTTAAATAATAATTGAGGCTTCAGCCAAAACCATTTTAAAAAAATATAAAACATGTACCTTCTTATTTTTTGTCTTGAACTATAACCCTTGTACCCTCTTAATTTTAGGTTGGGCTATAAGCTACGCACAGTCGTGTTTTTTTTCTTATGCTGCAACCCATATAACTTCTTGTTTTAGGGATTGTTCTAAAAATAGTTTACAATTTTAGATCATATAAAAATTATCAAATCTAAATTCATTAGACGGAGATATAGGTCCACCAATCTCTTAATAAAATCATTCAAACTTATTCCACAAGATAATAAAACATTCATCATATCATGACCCATAAAAAGGGATAGGTTTTATAAACATCAAATCATACACCATAAAATGAAATGGGTATCCTTAAAATTTAATTAATTCATAACATATGAAAAGATATATGTTTTATAATCACTTCATTAATGAATAACCCATTAAAATAAGTAGGTTTCAAATGCATAAAACCCAGGTAAGTGAAATAGGTGTCTTAATAATCATTCAATAAAAATATAAACCATTAAAAATGAATATGAATGGAATATTGGGAAATTTCCTATAATGTTATGAGTGACACCAACAGATGATATCAAATATGGAAAAAAACATGGGATGATATTTTGAGAACAAATATTTAGGTAAATATCCATTCTTCTTTGAAAAAAGCTCTTTAAAACCTAAAACCTTTTGAAAACCAGTCTCCTTATAAAATTGTAAAATAAGATTAAAACCCATTTTAAAAAATCTTAAAAAAATTTAAAAAAATTATTAAAATTAAACATTTAAACATGAAAATAGATTTTCAATTAATTGATGCCAGGTAAATTTGGTCATGTTGTATGAGGTAAAAAGAACATTTCTTTTTCATGGTAAAAACGTTCTAAAATACCTCATTTATAAAGAGATAAGATTATTCATTTAAAAAAATTGGTAAAAGAAAAAAAAGTAAAATTTATTTTAAATAATTTATCATAATAGTGGAATATTAATGGATACCCTATTTATAAAACATTGTTTTTAAAGAACACGGATTCCCATATGAAGAGACGGAAAATTCAAAATTTCATAAAATACATTCTTAAATGTATTATGTAAAAATGCGTGGAAAATTATTACCAATACAAGATAATATCCGAAATAACCATATTAAAATAATATTGATGAATTTTATTAAGATATGTATCATAATATTTCATCAAAGTAAGCATAAACATAAATAATATCGAAAAGTGAAGAGATTATATCAATAAACTCTTACCACTTGGTAACATCATACCATACTAAATATTTTAGAAAATAAAATTAAATGAAGCCTAAAATATCATGAATATAATACGATTCAAAAAAAACTTTTCAAATTAAGTATCTACACATCATGGAAAAAAATATGTGTAAAATAAAACTTGTGTCTCAAACAAGGTAACTTAAGACCATATTATCTTACTAATTTGGTATATTTGTAAACATTAACCCTGTGAAATAAAGTTCATAGAATGGATATGTAAATACCCATAGATATATTTATAATAATCATTGAATACATCCATGGTTAGTATACACATCAAATAAAATGAATGGGTGGTTAATAAATCATGTTTCTCACGTAAACAAAAAATGAGATGAAATCCCCTTACATTTTGTCTTGACTCTCATCATACTCATTCTAACCTCATTTATAATAAATATAAATTTATTATAAATCTATTAGAGAACCAAATTATTAATTATAATACAATATAATGTTTTATTATCGTTTTATATTACTTTCTTGTTAAAAATTATATGTTAATGATTCACTTCCGGTAATATCCACTATGTTTTCGCATGTGTCTTATTTTGTTATATATTTGGTTATTATTATTATATAATCATTTAAAAAATGTAAAAAAAATATTTAAAAATAATTTATATTCAGTATATTTTTATTATAATAATACATATAATATATTATTATGAAACGGAATACACCGTTGATGGGGACGATATCCCGTACGTACACTTGAACTCTATTTTTGTTCAATTGTCATGTTAAAAGAAAGAAAGTAAAAGTATTATATTTATATATATATATTAAATTAGATTTATTATATAATATATAAATTTTATATATTCACTAAACCCATCTTTAATGAGTTCCATGTTGTGTATCAGAAAATCATATTACTTGTGGGGGCGGTAGTCTACACTTCCTGAAACAAAATTATCATATTGTCCCAAAATTGAATATATAAATACATGTGTGTAAAATAATTACACAAGATTAAATTCATAATTAATATAATATAAAAAATATATCTAAACATATTTTCCATCATAATTTCCACCATGATAGGTGGTAAAGGAAAAATTGACAATCATCGTTTCGCGAGGCAGTAGTTCATCGTACACATAAAAAAATGTTTTTTACCCATTATATGGTGGTGTTTTTAATTATAGGTAAACACTATATCATAAAAAAAATCCTAATATATTTATGATTTGTTTTTTTTATAAAATTTTAGAATAAAGATAGTGGATTCGGTGTATAATGAAATTAAAAGAAAGGATCTTGAGAGAAGATGTTACCTCTTAATCAGGTAACTCATTTTGGTTTGTACCAAAAGGATTCCTTAAATTTATTTATGCCAAGGGATATTATAGTAGTAATATAGGGATATTGGGAAGTGTACTGGAAATATCTTAGAAAAAACTACGTGGTCTGATAGGTGTGAAGAAAAGGAATATTTTGTGGCCATTTATAAGTATGGGAAAGAACACACTTGGTAGTTTTTTAGGAGATTTTGGTGTACCAATGTTTTTACCTGAAAAAAGTAATAATAACAAAAAATACTCCAAAATAGAAGGTTAATTATATAATAAAGTTCAAAAATGGGTTTTTTCAATGTTTATAGGTTATTTTATGTCTTAAATTTGAGGTTTAGTACTTTATTAACATATTTTTTCTCTTAACCATTGTAATTAATTTTAATTTTTTCACTAATTTTTTTTGTTCATAAAATTATTGTCCATATAAGAAATTATAAATTATTATTATTACAAAAATTTAATCCATTTTTCAAAAATTATAATTGTGTAAGTGGTAGAAATTTATTTAAAATCAATCCTGCTGACAAGACGACATTGCAGGTTTTTAAAGTAAAAACTACCAAACATTTGCAATCTTTTTTATAGCCAACTTCAATGTGAAATTTATTATAATGACCTAAATTAGATTAATTAATAAAAATATTATTTAATTATTCATTTAATCCAAATTAAAATTTAATGTAACCTTATAAATAAATTATTTGAAAAAAAAATTGAATTAAAATGTTGTATTTTTCACTATTCATCCAAAAATGATGTTTCTTAGATGAATCCCAAATATTCATCCTAAGATAATTTCAACCTTGTAAAATCAAAAATTATTTTTATTTAATCAAATTCAATTTCTAAATGTTTATAAAATTAATTTTTTTTATTCACAAAAGGACATGAAATGGAGTTTATTTGAGAAAGAAAGTATTGTTATATATATAATGACTTTTACAAAAAAAATTATAATTCATCATCAACATGTTTTATTGATAAAAAATATCTATAAAAATTTTAAAATTAGTTATCACTATTTATATTACTACGTTTAATGGATATTTTATAATTATATAATATAAATAATTTTAACAATAAAATGATGCTTTGAAGAAACTCTGGGTTGCATGTAGTACATTCCAAGTTGGTTCTACGTGAAAGAAATGTTTTACACAGTGATTTAATAATTAAAAATTATTTTTATTGTTATGTGAAATGAAAAATATCAAAAGATTAAATTAATTTGAAAAAAATTAATTCCCAAAATCATAGGTTGTCACCCACATAACATGTATTGTCTATATTCGACTCTCCACTATAGAGGAATCTATAGATGTTTGAAAATAGTATGTATACACTACAAGAATTATTAAATATCCTATATGCAATGACCATGAACAAAGTAGCCTAGAACTAGTGGTTACATTTTTTACATTAGAATAAGATATAAGGAATCACATCACATAGTGTCATATAGTTTTCTATTATTATAAAACTAGATACATAATTAATTTTAAAATTTAAATTGAAATCATAAAATACATAAAGTGTTTTACATTATAATGCTTGTATTTCTCAAAGTGTGTCCCAAAAAATAAATCCCAAAAAAATTCTTGTTATACTATGAAAAATAAACCTTAATAAAGTGGTGGTCTCAAATGATTATTGATGGTAAACACACAGCATAACCTACCATGAATAAATAATAATAATCAAAATAATAAGGTAAATAAATAACACATGATAGTTAATCAATAAAATTAACTTAATATTTAATAGAAAAATGAAAATAAAAATACATATAAACAATCACATAAACATGAAAATTATCTATGGATGTTATAAATAATCAAATAATCACATGGAAATCAATAAATGAGATCATACTGAGGTATTAACTAATGTAGGACATTTAAAACATACTTTCAAGACATTTAACTATACATATTAAATCTATGGGTAGAAAACCAACTACTTTGTAAAACTAATTTTTCTCATGAGGCATGACTATTTATCAAGGAGCTATCTATAATTTGGCCCCACCCATCACTTACTAATTTTAATGGATTCATCATATGAAATAGGTTGAACATAGTAAACATAAATATTATTATTGAAAAACTAACATATGAAATGTTAACACTTATGAAAATTCAATAAACATAATCATAAAACCTCCAGAATAATAAGGTGAATGGAAAACATATTGTGCATAACTTATAAAACTGATCATAAACCATCCAAATTAATTATAAGTTTTATATTAAAAAAATATATCCCTAGTGGATAATAAGTAAAATAAATTTTTTATCTTTTTTATGAATAGAAATATGATTGAAATATAATTAGAACATTTATTTAGAAAAATATCCTTTTAAATTTGAAAATAAAAATTTATAAAGTTTAAAAAAAATTAAATTATTTTTTCATGAAATTAACATTTTAAAAATATAAATTAATAATTAAAACATTAACTTGTCATGGAGGTGGAAAATTATTTTCATCTCTTACACATGAAAATAAATATTCCTTTCACATTTATTGTAAATTCCAAATATACCTTGTTTTGAAAATGACACGGACATTCATTTTAAAAAAAATATAAATTAAAAATATAAATTAAAATTTCATAAATCATGTGAAAAAGGATAAAACAGTTTCAATATTTTTTTTAAAGACATATTTTTATGAAAAAATATTTTCGAGAAAAGAGAGGAATATAGTTGTATTTTCTTTAAAAAGTTTTTTAATAATTCTAAGTACCAAATTGTGTAAAAATGTACTATTACTTACAAAAATATATTTTATAACCATATGAAAAGAAAAAATAATGATTTTAAGATAGAAATATAAAATATTTCAACCAATGATGACTTATAGAAAAACAATCCCATAAAATATTGAGATTGTGAAATAAACTCTTGCCAATTTAGTAATGTTTTAATTGTAATACCCATAAAAATTATAATCAAATGAATAATAAAAACCCATGAAGATACATATATTCATTATATAATAAATCGAATGAGCATTATATAATCCATACCAAATAAGTAAGGCGTGAATATGGTATATATATCAGGTATGTAAAAGTGATTTGAGGAACCCTTTCCTCATGTTAGATACCTTTCATATGCATAAAAACCTATGGTATAATAAATATAGTTTTATTATAAATATATTTTAGAACCATATATATATATATAATTCCTTATGTAATACTATTATTACATTTTATCACCGCTCTGTTAAAAGGTTAAGGAAGTATATGATATATTAATTATTATAAATTTATATTATTTCATATATATGACAAATATTCTTTAAATTTTACAATGTTAGTTTCCATGAAAAGAGTAACTAGAAAACAAATCAAGCCACTTTGTGAGGTGATAGACTATCGTACACAGAGTGATGTTATCATATACTAAATTAAATGGAAATTAATAATGTATATGTGGTGTAATAAATATAGTATAATATTATTATAATAAATAATAAATATATATTATAACCATAATTATATCCAAATTTGAGAACTGTTGACACAAAACATGTTACATCCATAGTCCATTGTATACATTATTGATGATTTTTTTCCTAGTTTTATGGAAGTGAAGTTGTATAAATATTATTAATAAACATAGTAAAATCTTAATATATTGGTGATAATGTTGTTATTATACACTGAGTATTAATAAATAATTTTAGGCTGTCAAAAAATAAAGTAAAATAATGAGGCCAGTAAAGACAATTAGCATCTCTTAGGGATACATCTTTTGTATAACATTATAAAGACACAAGGGTTGGTATTTTTTTAATACAAAATGATATATAAGATGCATAAAGATGATTGGGATGGTTATTTTACGGTTTTTTCAAGCTAAATGGATTGATAAGTGTGATGATGTGTGGGGAGTGAGTCCCGTTTTATAGTTGATGAGGAGTGGAATTTTTATAAATACCCAAAACTATTCAATAATGGGAACACACTCTCACTCCATGTGGCTTCAAAATTGATAATTAAAGGGTTGGATGATGATGTGTCCAATTAAAATCTCCACAAAAAAACACATGTTATAACATATTTTTTATTATTTTTTATGTTTCTATACTATTATAATTTTCATTCCTAACTATGGTAACTAGAATTTTTAACCAATATTTTTATTAAGAAATTCAAGTGCAAACCCCTTAATTAAAATAACACATACACAAACCCCTTTTGTGGGAGAAGGGGGACCCAATAGAAATATGAAAACCCAATGGAACATAGGCCTAAAGATTTAATGGCCCAAAAGCCCAATGAAAAAAAAATCCATTACAAAGAAAACCAAACATCAAATCCATGCATCCTAAAGACCAAAAATTCACAAGACCAAAAATTAGAATCCTAAAGGCCCAATGGTTTAATCAACCATTACACAACCCATGGTTAGACAAATAAGGTGACCAAATATTCCCAAACATGTCCTAGAATTGCACTTTTATTCCCCCATCACGCCACCATCTGACCAGCATACCATGCCACCTCTGAGTGCCAGATCTCCAACCGATGCGTTGATCACTGCAGAACACTCTAGCCACCTTAGACAGATCTGTCATCGCACCCAATCGCTAAGGCTGCTGAACAATCTGATGAGGACAATCTAGATGGCCAACTTTCATCATGAAGTCATGGGATCCACCTTCGCCTCCAATCCCCCACAGTCACCACATGATCCCAATGAAAACGAACAACTGCCACCCATCTCCAAAAGATGGAAACTCTATATGTGAAATAGATATGTGCATAGAGCGAAGACAGAAGGCCAACACTTCTAATCAGAACTCCCACAACCACTTTAAATTAACAGAATACAAATTTATAAGATTCTAAAAAATTCACTAAATGCGAATTTTTTATATTTACCTATAGACAATTATTTTTATTTTTAAAAATAATTTTTCTAATAGAGGTAAAATTAATTTTAAATTAAGTAAACCAGGTGCGCCTAATCATCCTTGAAAAAAATACTATTTTTTAGGAAAAAATCATTCTATCTCAAATGGATAATATTTTATATATAATCAATATATAAAAAATTGATTTATTTTTTTTAAAAAAATAAACCATATAATTTCAATATTTTTTTTATATTCATACATGCCAACAAATAAACTAGGTTATAATGATCATGTTTAAATTATGATATTCTTATAGAGTATCATGTTTCATTTAAACATGGTGGTTCATGTATTGTAAGATATCAAAGTGATTGAAGTTATTTAGAATGAAATATATTGTAAATTCATGTTGTTTTTCATTTTACCCCCTTAAAAAATTCTGTCCTGTTATTTTAATATTTATCTTGGAATTATTTGTTTGACAATTGAAAAAACCTTTCTTGAATCCACACATCATAAATATAGTTAATAAAAGTTCCTATTGATTAGAGAGTAAGGTATCTATGAATTTCATCTTGATAAAAACATATTATATTTCTAAATATAAGAACACCGGTATAAATATATTTACATGGAATAAAATCATAAATAAATAATTAAAGTGATAAAGACCATTGATCACAAGAAATTCAGTGATAAATGTAATGATAAAAAACTAAAACCCATAATATTAAGATAAGTTAAAATTATATTTGATTTATTATATTTTCATTTAATATGATTGAATTTTTTTCCCATATCCTTTTACTATGGTTGGGTAATTATTTTTATATCAGGATTGTTAACACTATAAATTATAAAAAATTAATATCTATTTAATAATAATTTCATCATTTGGTTTTACATCATTTCTTAATCCATGAAATGAATATACAAGATTGTTTTTTTATGCCAAAACCCATAAAATTAACTTTTATAATCTAATTATATCCCTAGAATAGTGTAAGGTCATTCTGTATAAAATAATCTTTGAACCCCAATAGTAACACCTAGAGTATAACTTAATCTATTCCACAAGTAATTATCAATAAAACCATTAGGTGATGGTAATTTCAAATATAAAAAATATCACATAGTCTAGTGCTAGGTGATTAAACCTTATCTCCCTTCCTTTATGGGTTCCATACCTAAAACCTTTCCATATTTGATGGGTTTTCACCCAATGTGTGGGTTTTCCATTTTGTAAAACCATATTAATATAATTCCAATATTGTTCCCAAATTTAAATAACCCATATTTACCTCAAAATCAAAGATTAAATAAAAATAAAGGTTACTAATACATTAAAAAATATTTATCATTATTTTGTCATCATTGGACAAATATGAATGGTTATCCTCCCCCATTCATGTATTTTCTGAGAAGTTAAACATTACACTAAATCTCTTTTTATATTCATCACAACCATTAAACATATATTGCCAAATTAATGATTAAATAATACTTGAGTACTATCCTTATACATTTTATATATCATAATATAAGAATATCATTAATCAAAATAATTCAAAAACATAATTTATGAGTACAAACACAAGAACGCTAATTATTCCACTTCATTTGTCATAATAGTATAATCTTGAACTTGATCCCTTAACATCGTTTTAGGTATATTCCCCTGAATCTTGGGGATTTCATTTTCAAAGACCCATTTGTCCTTTAAATGGAATCATTTCAAATTTTAATAGTCTTTCACATACATGAAATTAGGGGAATCATGGCTTTTTTCTCTATACTTCAAGTGAACTAATTTTACTTTTAGGAAAGTACAAGGGTGATAATTTCCAAAATTATCAAATGAGGGAAAATCCTTTTTCCCTTCTTCTATTTATCTTTATTTTTATCTTCAATCATCTTCTTTTCTTTCTTCTATTAGAATCCATAAGTATTGGATAATTTATTCTCAATCTTGGAAGCACATGATAATATTTCATCATTAGATGATAATATTTAGAGCTTAGATCACTTCAAAATATTTTATTAATGACATAAATGAAATGACTAGTATTTCTCATTTCATTACATTCATTGATACAATTTTTATACATTATTAATGGTGAATTTGATAAACAATTTAATGTATTAGATTATATCACAAAATTATGTATCATAATGTATAACCCAAAAACTAGGGAAGCACGTAACTTATATTGATAATTTTTTTAATTGTTAATCTCATAACAATAAACACGTGTTTTTCATAATGTTTCTAAATCATAAAAATATTTTCATATACTTAATAACGTTTATTAATGAGAAAGAATATTAACTAATGAATATCCCTCTATAGTGTCAATATAGTTTCACAGTAAGTCCTATTTTTATATACCATATACCACCCTAGTAAAGAGTGATTCCATTTTTCATAGTTATTACTACTAGATAAATTTATACTAGAACCTCTTCAACTTGTATTATCCATATAGGGACATATTTCTAGGTAAATAAAATAATATCTATATTATTAAAATAGTACTATGTTATACTTTAAGTATAATTATCATTAAATTTATTAATATTGTTATATCTTCTAATTTATGTTTTTGTAAATCTAGTTCTCAAGTCATCTACTAAACTTCTTATAATACCAACTATAACATCCTAAACCTCAGTAGTCCGGATACGGTGGTTACTTTATTAAATTTTCATAAGATAAATGAATCAAATCTTGATAGAAAATTTGTTTAGTTGTGTTTCAAAACTAGACACATACTTGATATTTACATTAAAATTATAAATATAAAATATGGAATGTACTTTCTTTGATAATACTATTATTCATCATTATATATACCTCAAAATTAATAAATACAAACATATTGGTATCCTTTGTAAAATAAAACCTAAGAAAGGGGCATCTCAGGTCCTCAGTAATGGTAAGAATATATCAGATCTAAAATGAATAAATTATATTCTCAATATATCATGGAAAATTCCTCAAACACGTTTCATTTAATCAATAATATGAGCTTAATATGGATTAATTAAACAATGATCAAATAAATCCATATAAATAATCACATAATCATGAAACATATCCATCAATATTCTATACAATATAATAATTGAAATTATGTTAATAAATTATCTCATAATTAAGGAATTAATAATGTTTGACATCTCAAACATACTATATTGACTATTAAATAGCTTTTTAAAAAAACATCTGTAGAATCCTATCTTATTTTGTTAACTAATTTATCTCATGAGACCTGTCGATGCACTTAGGAATATTTATAATTAGTCACCACACATCAAAAATATACTCCAAATTAATTCCACATATTAAAGGGGTCAGTCATAATAAACATATAAATTCATATTCAAAAACTCAAATAATACATTTCAGTACATATTCCAATTAAAAAAGAATAATCATGTATCTTCTTGAATTAAATGGTTAATGGTAATAATATTTCATAAAATCGGTGAAAATATTCATAAACCATCCGATTAATGAACAAGGATAATATAAATATAACATATCCCCATTGGATTATTTTTACAAAAAAGTGTTGATATTGTTGATGAATATAAAATCGATAAAATGTGATTAAAAATATTAATGAGGAAAATATCATTTTCACTATGAAAATGAGAATTTAAAAAAATGTTCAAAAACATTAAATATACAATTATTTTAAAAAATCCTTTAAAACCTTATGAAACCATATAATAATATTGAGTGGTCATGATGGAGGAAAAAAATTATCCCACACACATTAAAACAAATATTCCTATCACATTTTGGAAAAATCAAAATATACCTTGTTTTGAAAATGATATGATGATTCCTTTCACAAAAAATTTAAAAACTAAACTGGTTAAAAATTAAATTCTTAAATAATTTAAAAAATGATAAAAATAGTTTTTATTACATTTTAGGACACAAGTATTTTTATGAAAAGGGATTTTTTACCTAAGAGAGAAATAAATTTAGATTATCTTGAAAACATGTTTCCAAATTTTTTAAGCACTATAGTGTAAAAAATGGCATTATTAGTTGAATTAGTTAATGAATAAATATAATAAGAGAAAATATATTTATTTTAATATTTAAATATCAAATAATTCTCCCAAGGTAAAATTACATAAAACAATCTCAAATAACAATGATATTGTAAAAACACGTATGGCTTTAGTAACATTTGAATTGTGATCTCTATAAATGGAAATAAATAATATAAAATTTTAGTACCTTGATGATAAAGAGATTCATGATAATTTCTATAAAATTATACACCTATAAAATAGACTAAAAAATTAAATTGGGAATATAGAATAAGTCTCATAGAGGTAAATGTGAGATCAGAAACTAGTACTTCAAGTTTAAATCCCTTTATATGTGTATGAAAATACTTAATAATAAACATAGGATCACTATAAATATAGTCTAAAACCATAAAAATATATATAATTACATATATAATACTCTTATAACATTTTACCACCAGTGTTATAATAATATTTCCATATTTTGACTATTTAAGGTGTTAATTGTCTGGTTTTCTAATGCGCATTTTGTCAAGAATGTTTTGGTTTTTTATGTAGGATATAGTTCCACGATAACTATAATTATATTAATAATATAAATATTTTTTCATTATTTATTTCCATATAACCATTCATGAAAATTTTAAATAGAAAAATGTATCATATCTCTTAGTACAAATGGTAACTCGTATATACACATAAGAGACGATATCATTCTCATAAAGGGTAAAAATGTAATGATGTGTATGACTTATTAATTTTAAATAATTTATAAAATTTATTATACATCACATATATTTATTTACTTAATTAATGTTATATTACTTGTAAATCATAACTTTAAAACGAATAACATCACTTTTCAAGGTTGTAGTCCATTGAACACATGAGTGACGTTATCATATTTTAAACATAATGGGAAGTATGTATTTTATATGTGATATTTTTACTCCATGAGTATAATTATATCATAAATATTATATATGTTTATTATATCCATCATTATATCTATTATTTATATGTTTTTATATAAATAAGGTCACATTAGTTCATGAGGTTGTAGAACTCTGTACACATAACTGGCGATTTGGTTCCCCATTTTATAGAATTGATTGTGGATAAATATTATTACATAAATATAATAATATCAAATTATAGTGTAGAAACTAGTTTTATAATATTATAAGTTTTAAAGTATAATTTATTGTTGTAAAATAAGAATAAAATAGAATGAGCTTAGTGAAGACAATTACCATCTCTTAGAGAAAACTCATTTTAATATCTTCTTAAAGAACCCTAGTGTTGGTCTTTTGGGAATAAAAATATATATAAAATATGGATAAGGATGTTTCAGAGGTATTTTTTCTTATTTTGGTAAATCCATATTTATTAATAGGGGTGTTGATGTGATTGATGGGGGTTCTCTTTTATAGGTGAGGTTAGGTGATATTTTTGTCAGTACGCAATAGTATTCTATAATTACAAGTCCCATTCGCCCGAAGATTCTCAAAAATATATAATTATAGGTATGATGTGATTAAATTGTATATCAATACATAAAACACATAAAAAACACATTTATTAAATCATTTTGTTCCTTATATCCTATGTATTTTTACTTCTGCAATTTTACATTTGCACTATAATAAGTAGTCTTTTTTACCTAGGTGATTTATCAATGAAGCCCAAAATAAAAATATCCTTATTATATAATTTTTAATAACTACTTAATAATATTAAAATTAATTTATCAAATAAATATCCTATGTGTGTTTCAAATTAAATTTTACACAAGCACATGTAATATTTAAAAACAATACTTTAACCATAACAGAGACAATTATGTTTTTACTCATAACGAGTCAATATAATATCTATAGAATAAAAAAATCAACTAATGGATAATAATCTATATTTATAAATACATAGAAGTTAATTTTTATAATATACTATTTTTATACATTTTATGTCTTTTAATAAAACATCATTTCAAAAAATTAACTTTAATGTCAATATTGACATAGTTAATTTAATTTGATTGTTAGAAATACCAAGAAAATGATGGAATTATAATATATTATGTTCACATCTATATAACATGATAAATTTGTCTAAATAATTTAAGTAACAAGATAATTCATTCAATTTATTTACCTTTAATATTTTCATTATTTTTTCATTTATTTCCTATTAATTAAATAATTACTTTATTAGAATTTATTAAATATATAATGTGATTATATGATTACTAAAAAAAATACCCAAATTAAATTAATTTTATTATTCTAATAATTACTATACATATTGAGTAACATCGTGAATTTTCTTCTTATGTGAACACTTGATTTCGTTTTGAAATTAAGAGGGAGACATTTTTTATTTTTATTTACATAAATTATTATATATGTCGCATTAATGGAAAAGTGTCCAAAAACCCATATAAATATATCATAAAGTTATATAGGTCCATATATGGCTAAAAAATAGGAATTTTAAAAGTTTTTAGGTTATTTTAAACCTTATCACTTTTGTTGAACACCGTAGTAAATTCATTTTAACTTTAACCATGGTAATTAATTGTAACAATTTTTACTATTTATTATTGCCAAAAATAAAATTGAAATTATTAGATAATATAAATAATTATTTTATAAAATTTTTATTTCAGTTTTAAAAATTAAGTTCATAGATGTGGAATTTTTCAATATAAAATTAAACATAAAAATGATTAAAATACAGTTTTCCAAAGAGAAAATTCTTATAGGTATATAATGTTTTATTATAAAAATAAAAGATTAAATTGATTAAAATGAAATAAAATGGTTAATTTGTAATATTATGTAACTAATTATAATTCAAACCCAATTTAAAATATAAATTATTTGTCTTTATTATTTAAATAGTAAGGTAGTTTTAAAAAAATATCAGTATTTTTACTATTCTTCAAAAATTAATCTTTTCAAACAATTATTATAAATGCTTTCAAATATATTTTGGTATTGTTATTTTTAAAATTATTATTATTATTTCAAATTTATTTTATTAATTTGTTAAAATTTAATTTTAAATTATTTTCATAAAGCACAAATAATGCGCCTTTGATAAGAATAAAATTTAAGAAAAAATATCCTTCTATTTCAAATTGTTTTATTTTATTTATAATAAATATATATCTATTTAATTTATTTTATACACATGTAAACCATTTAAATTTCATTATTTACTTATTTTTATTCATACACACCAACATAATTTCTAGTTTATAAGTGTAATGTTTATATAATTATGTTTTCATAGAGTATTGTGTTTCATTTAAACATGGTGATGCATGATTTTCATGATATTAAAGATACTAAATTCATTTAAGAATAAATATATCTTAAATAATTGGGGTGTTACAATGGAAATACCATCCTATGAAACACTTGGGGTATATTGTTGTTGAATTTCCAATATCAGCTCTGCCATAATAGTTGCTGGTTGTGGGGACCCTTGTCTGGTCGGGACTCTTCTTAAAAATCCCTATTGAAACTAGCCATAATTTTCTATATTATGTATAACTAAAGGCGCCATAGCTAGAACTAATGGTGGGTTAAATCCCATTAGAACTGAATAGAGGTCACCAACTTCCTCATGGCATTCAACCAGAGGCCTTCATGGAGGAATGAATCTACAATTCCATTAGAATTCCTAATATGAGTCTCATTAATAGAGAAGATTTTGTCTTAAAACTATGATAGGTATAATACTTCATTAAAATATTCAAATACCGATTTTACAACCACTAAATACAATTTAGGGTCATAGTACCATGTTGTATAGTAAAGGTTTGGATAAATATAAATCCAATTGGAATGTTTAGACGAAGCCACCTCATACATTATAATTGGAATGTCCATTTAATAGAACTGTTTTATCTTGAATCAGCAATATTGAGAAATTTTTAGGTTTTTACAGTGATCCGCTAATATGAATTACCATTCCCAATTTACAAAGAAACATTCTTCATTAGTTAGAATTGGTATGTCATTTAACTCCAACCCATTCCTTAAATAATGTGTTAGGATATTAAAAACCATATAAAATAATTTTATTAGATGAATTAGAATACCAAATGTATAAAAGTATGAACATTATAAATTACAATTGGAATTCATGTAATTAATAAAAATTATCATTTCAAACTAGTTAACCATATTTATATATCTAAAAAATGGATTATTAGTTAATTATGTTGACTCCATAAGGCTATATAATAATACCACGTCTTGGTTGAGGTATACAACATCCTAAAAAACTATTTAATTTTTATTTATATTAAAAACTATTACAATTTCAATTATCCCAGTCCTAGAACCAATAATATATAGTACACAATGCTACAAGAAAATTAATGTTTCGGGGAATATTCTTAATATATAAATCTCATGTACATTTAATGATGAATTATCAAATACTTCCCTTCCATTTATATAAAAGGGTAAAAAATACATAACAAAACTAAATTATGCAATCCATATTTGACACCGAATGATTTAATTAGTACAATTGAAATATTAATAATTCAATGTAACAATTTCAATCCAAGTAATTATGTTAGTTTACCTATATGTGGGTCAGCTACTCTTATAAAGGCTCAACATAAAATTCTAAAACATTCAAAGTCTCTATTTTACTAACAAAAAATAATAAGGAAAAATAATATTGCTTCAGTAAAAAAATTATTTATCTCGCCATGCCATGAAATCAACATTATAAACTAACCCTATAGAGCACATGTAATACCTTGGTTTCCTTCCTAGAAAACCAATGGATATTAACCACCATGATCTCTTTTATATCTAATTTTTTTCCTATAGGATAGAGAAAGTTATTTCTATATGAATTATCCTCACAATAATACTTCCTAAGAAGTCACCCATCCTGATCACTACTTCGAAATAAGAATGATTAAAATTGAGTTCTAATCATATAGGTTCCAAAAAATAAATGTACACATTTTTTAAATGGGTAGTATTATTTAGTCTTTTAAGCATCACCTTCATAGTCTATTACACTCTAAACCCCTTAAAATAACAATGCCCTCATTTTATACCCCAATTATCAAACCGAGGTAGTGATATTGGACTTATAGTTTGTTATCGGCTCTAATACCACATGTAACATCTTAAACCTCCTTCACTTATATGTAACTGAACCCAATTTTTCACATGTTCTCAAGAACCCCCCCCCCCCCCCCCCACCCCTCGTATTTCATATTTAAATGAATAGTAGTATGATTGTAACACACTGAGAATTTTTGAAATGTTTTTTTCAAATTAATTTAATCTTTTTGAAAAAATTTATTTCACCCAACATTGAATTTTTCTTGAGTTGCATGAAACACCATGTTATTATTTGTTTTTATGAAAAACCAAGTTGTTATTTCATAACAAGTATCACATAGGGTGGAATATGATATACAAAACTATATTCTTGGTTTGTGTTACACACAACACCAAGTCTATTTGATAACTTTTTTTGCACACAATAATGATATTTACTAAACTACGATATACTATTATTAAAATATTATTATAATGATCACCTAGCCATTAAAATGGAATATATGAATAATATTGACTAAATTATGAAACATTTGTATATAAATGTCAATAAAATTAATCCTTTTTTATCAATTTGTTAGCAATGAATGTATGAACTATCTGAGAATAAATAAATTTCTTTTCTAAGAAAGGTATTTTTCTATGTACAAACATAATTTTATATCGATAAATTAAACAAAGAAATTTTGATAATTTTTTTAAACAAAAAATATATATATTATATATTCAATCAATATTTTTTATACTAATCTTATAGGTTCTATATGTATAAAATAATAATTAATCCAATTTTATGAATAAAAAAATTTATTTTTCTGAAAGGTAATTTTACCACCTTATAATGGAGAAATAATTTTATATATTAATTTTGACCCTTTTAAAATTTTTATTTGAAAAAATAAACTCTTTTTTTTAAATAGGAATGTCAAAAATTACATTGGGTGAATTTTTGATATTTTTTTAGACGTTCCATTTTTTGATAAATAGTGAAAAATAATTAATTGTAATTCAATAATTTATTTTGGTCTAATATATTTATATAGTAAACTTGTATTTTATTTTTTTAAAAAAATATAATTATAAAAACTGTAAATCAATTAATAAAATTTATATCATTGGGACCAATTTCATATTGAAATTGGATTAAAAAATATTTCAAACTATTGGGCCTCGTCATCTCATCCAATATGTGGGATTAACATTAATTTAATTTCATCCTGTTATGTGATTTGAATTTGGAAAAATTGATTATATTTTTTTCATAATAATTCATAATTTATAATATTTTTAACTTCTTTTTGACCAATAATATTTGTGAATGTGATTAAAATTAGTTGTAGTGATTAAAAGAAACATTATCTTAACAAAGGAAAAAACCATAAAATTAAGTCAAAAAATAAACATTAAATTTTCCCAAACTATATTGGATATTCATATTTATACCTTATCCTCCCTTTTATATAATTTGGACTATTATTTATTCTAATTTCCCTAGAGAAAATGTGGGTGGAATTCCCTTTTAAAAAAATTAAAACAATGCCACTCCTCAACTATAAAAGGAACTCACCCCCCCCCCCACTTATTCACACCTGTCAAGAAATTTGGATCTCCCTTTATTTGATCAAATAATCTCCCAAAATCCCTCCAAACTTACTATAATAATTCATTTCTAAATAAAACTATACAAAAAATCTGTTTGGTGGAAATCAAGAGAAGTTACCCAAAGAAGAGGTAATATTCTACCTCAAGATCCTTTATTTTATTTTCATTCTCCACCCCCTGAAATAACCTTATTTTGAAATTATATATTAACATAAATATATTAAATATATTTATATTTTTTTATTCTAAATTTTCTAACTACACTTACCCTCACTTACATGTAATGGGTAAAGAACTTACAATTCTTGTGTACGGGGAACTACCGCATCATGGAATGATAATGTTCATTTTTCTTTTAGCGCTTCTAATGGTTATGAATTATGATGTGGTAACTCTTACATTATATGTAATATATGATATTTATGATTTATTTATGAATCTTCAAAAATTATATATCATATACCTTCATGATTTCTATTTTTGTAGACATCGTATCATCATTTGTGGACAAAAGGACTACCACCTCGTCAAAGAATTTTGATTCATTCACACTCTATATGAAATTTATTGTGGATTGGTTTATTAACGTTATATAATATATTGTAAATAATAATTATAATATATTTATTATATATATATATATATAAATATTTCTTTTTTTCTTTTTTTCAATATGATAATAAAACGGAAACAGTATTTATGCATTCATACGACATACCGTCTCTATAAATGGTGTATTCCATTTCATATTCTTGTCATTTAGGGAGTATTATTAATATATTTGTAATGAATATATATTATATTCAACTCGTGTTTTAAATTTTTAAAATAATATACTAATTATATAATTAATAGGATCAAGAAAAACATGTGAAAACATATACGAAGAATAAAATAGATATTACCTGAAACGTAACAATAACATGAAATTATTATTGAAAAGGTAATATAAAGAGATAATAAAATCTTATGTGGTATGATATATAAGAATATGTTTTCATGCTATAATTATAATAAACTAATACTAATTATATTTTAGGAGTTAATATGTATTAATAATTTCAAGACATACGTTAAGGGTTTTCTCATCTTACTTTTATTTTTGTGAGATTTATGCCTTATTCACCACTTATTCCTTTTTTGTGGTGTATATAATCCAAATAAATGTATTAAATGATTATTATAAATAAATTTATGTTTATTTACATATCCATTACATTATATTTCTTTAATGGGATTCAAGTTTCAAAAGTTACAAATCTGTAAAGTATTTTTTGTCTCAATTTTACTTCTTTGAGATACATACCATGTTATGCACCTTTTTTTATTCAATGGGGTGTGTATACATCCCATTAATAGTTTATATCATGAATATAATTATGTAATGATATATTAATCTTAATTTAATTTTATCGTCTCATGTGGTTATTGAATCAAAGCTACTAAAGTTGTAAGAGTGTGATGTTATAATCTAATCATTTATCGCGATTTTTTATGATTATGATTTCATTGATGATATCTTGTGATTCATATATCAAGAAAACTCATGATTCTTCTCCTTATATGGTTATTCATGATACATTCATTTATTGGTACCATTTTTAAACTCTTTTGTACTTAGGATAATTCATATATTTTTTTAATAAAATCCATCTTTTTTCACTTTTTGATCATAAATAATGTTCTTATAAAACCATGTTTTTCTAAGAAGATTTAAAAAAATTCATTATTCTATTTTATTTTTTATTTTATATTGCAAGAAAACGTTTTTATAAAAATTTCACGTTTCCTAAAAAAAATTCAAATTTATATTCAAAGAAAATATTTTTAACTTTTTTTTCAAGCCTCCTTTATAATTTTTTAATGTTATTTTAAAAGAATAGTTTTTAAAATTGTTTTAAAGAATCATTTATATGATTTAAATGTTATTTTATAAGAAAAAGTTTTTTAAGATGTTTTATAACTTAAAAATTAGAAAACCTATTTTCCTCAATAAATTATTTGAATGAAATTGTAAATATTTATTTATAATAAAGGGGTTTCTTGAAATGGTTTGATGAAAGGTATTTTCAAAGAAAGTCTATTTTCCATAAGAAATGTTCCATGTGACCCTTTCAAATCCTTATCTATCTAATATGACATAATTTGTTATAATAATGACTTATTAGGGATATAATCCGATAATACCATTCATATTATTTCTTGAATGGTTTATGTTTTGATGAAATTATTTTTATGATTCCCATTTCTCTTCCATGGGTTATATAATTTTGAATCCTAATTATTTTCTTGGGTTATCTTTGATGAATTGATTATGTAACCTATCTTATTTCCATTAGTAATGATATGATGATATTTTTAGGATACCCATGTAATGTCATTTGTTATGATATTATGATTGTTTATAATGTTGGGGCACACGTATATATGATTTTATTATGTGATGTGTGAGGCCTATATCTCCTCCAATGAATTGTATAATGATGGATGATTCATGAGTATAAATTTTATTCACGTACCTGATTAAATTTCAACAATGATATGCATGAATCTGATTACATGTTCACAATGTTAGGCATGAACCTGATTAAGTGTTCACAATGTTATGCATGGACCTGGTTATATTCCCATAAGTTTATGTCTGAAACTAATTATATGTTCCCAATGTTATGAGTAAAACATAATACATGTTCACAATGTTTTTCATGATCCTGATTACATGATCATAATGTTATCCATGGACCTGGTTTCATGTCAATAAGTTGATGTGTGAATCCGATTACATGTTCACACTATTATTCATGAACATAATTACATGTTCAAAATTATATGCATGGACCTGATTTTATGTCCACAAGTTTATATAAGGTATTGATTTCATGACATCAACTTACTACGTGAACCTATTTCTACTTATACAAATTCGAAATGTTATAATCTGATTTCAATGACAAAACATTTATGCCTTATTACTATGTTAGGCTTTAATTTCTTATGATCTTGATTACCTTATTATTCTTGTCTTATAAATTTCCAAAATGTATTAGATGATTCATGTTCATGTTCTTTGATATGAAGGGTATGGTCTTCTAATTTTACCCCTATGTTACCATAACCTTATGTTCATGATTATGCTTATGTATCTCATATGTTTACCCATACTGAGCATCTGAGATCACCTATTTTTTGGTTTTTATATCCCTATGTTATAAATAATCGTTTCATGTATGGGTACTAAAGGGTAAAATCATTATTAAAAACATTCAATATCATTCACCAAACAAGAATTTTATGTTTTATTATTCCAAATGAACTAAACTAATATGTTCTTTAAGAATATGTTTGTGCAATTTATTAATTCTTACACAAAAATGATTTAATGTTAATGTATCAAAGTTGAGGGTAACTATAGTTGGTTTCTGAGCAATGTCTTAATCAATTATTGGAAACTGGGATGAGAAAACATTAGTAAAAACTGTGGGGATATTCCTAAGGATATGTCTTGGGATATATTTAGGGATAATCCTAAGGTGTTATACATTTAAAATTAGGTGTCACTATTTGGGAAACATATATATAATTTTATATGATTAAGTGGTTTTTTGTAAGGATATATGTTTATCACCCTATTTATTTTGGTTTTAGTCAATGGAGGGAACTAGAATTAATATGGTTAACATTAAATGTGGAATATATGGAATGTATGGGAATTATTAAAATTTAATCCCTAAGTGGAAATATCATAAAGAGAATCTGGATGCTAGTATGAGTTTTGGATATACTTCTAAAGATAAAGGGACCGCCAATGACATGTGAAAGGTATGGATGCTATAATAGTATTGATTACATGAAAAAAATAAGAATGATTAGATTTAGGTTAAGGAACCATAACAAATAATTCATATTTCATATTCAAGGTCAAGGGGTATTGAGGTATAAAATTATAAAGCTTAAGTAATGGTTTAAGAATAATGTTGGATGATTAAATATTATAAATTATGTAATTCAATGACAATGCAATAAAAATTATGAAATATTTAAGTATTTTCAATCTATGATTTCGATTAATGATTGAAAAGGATTTTTTGAATAGTTTTAAAGGCATAGAAATTTGATTTAATTGAAATGTTAAATTCAAGTAAATTAAATATTAAGGTAAATATAAAACTTAATATGTTCCTAATGTTGAGATAATTATTTTTGGAGAAAGATATGTAAGATATGAATAAGTAAATTGGATAGTACTTATTACCTTGGAAATGATTAAGGATTTTTTTACAATGTGGTGAATTCTATCATGGATGGAGTTTACAAAGTTTTTGGATTTAAGTTATATATCTAATAAACTTTTTAATAAGAAAAGGTTCATTTTATCAATAAGGATTTGTGGTAATCGAGGTTATTACCATGTTTTAAGATAATACATGATAAAGGTATTCACATGTTTTGAATGTAACAACCATGTGATACTTTATTATATATGAAGAATTAATGTAATACTGATTTAGTGGTCTTATTTCTTATGTTTCTTATTTTCATATTTTATAAGATTTATAAGGATATCCATTTATTTAATGGTTTATGTTTGACATTGGATGTGGTTTTAGAGGTTATAACATAAAATTTCTATATGAGGATTTATGCATGTTGAATAAATTGTGATAAGAATTTTTTCTTATAAATATAAATGGAATTATCTGTCACTATAATTATTAATATCATGATGTTTTAGGAATGAAAATTTCAACTTCATTGTCTAGAGTAAGATATTAAGTGGGAATTAATCAAGCCACAACAAAGGGATGAGGTTATGCATAATGAATTTAATTAATTAAAATAATAATATATTATTTTGGAAAAGGATCTTGAAAGAAAATATTCTCTTATTATCATTATTTTTTATGATATCAATGACCTCTTTCATTCTTCTTCAGATTATAGTTTTATGATTTTTAAATTTCTCTAGATCACCCACTTAATTATGACCTATAATCTTAATTAATCACTATAATTTTTTATTCTTTTTTTCCATGTCCATTTTCTCACATTCCACTAATATTATCCTATGTTTGATTTACTTTGGGTAACAATTAAGGTTATAACTTTCACTTTTTAAAGTAATTTTTAGTATTCATTTTTACGATGTGAGTGTCTATAAATGAAACTTTCAAGTGTTAATAATTTGATAAACTTGGATAATTTAGATAGAAACTTTATTTTTATGGGGGGTAGAATGTAACACAATGAGATTTTTTGAAATATATTTTTTGATTTAATTTAATCTAATTGATATTTTTTACATCACACAACACTGAATTTGCCTTATGTTATATGAAATCACTATGTTGTTATTTCTTGGTATGAAAACCCAAGGTGGTCCTACACTACACACAAAACATAGAGTATCATGTAGTTTAAAAATATCTATTATTGTCTTGTATTACACACAATACTATGTCCCTTCGATAACTGGTGTAACAGGAAAAAATGAGTTTTAACAAAAAACAATATAATATTATTAACAAGATATTATAATTACCACCTAGCTATTAAAATAATATATTTTAATGATATTGACTATGTTATGAAAACCCGGTTTTCAAATATATATGAAATTTATCCTTTTGTTACCAATTACATAGGAATAAAAGTAAGATCTATTTGAGAATAAAGAAAATACATTTCTAGGAAAAATATTTTTCTATGTAAAAAACCATTTTATCTAAATAAATTAAAAAATCTAATTTTGATGAATGTTTTCAATAAAATTTTTATATTTTATAATAAATAAATTTTTTTGATACTAATACAATATATTTTATTGGTATAACATATGAATAAATCCAATTTTATGATTAAGAAATGGTTTTTTCTAGAAGGTAATTTTACCACATTTTATTGGAGAACCCATTTTAAATATTAATTTGGTAACTTTTATAATTTTTATTTGAAATAAAAAAAACTTATTTTTTGAATGCTTAATATCACAATTTATGATGGGTTAATTTTTGTTATTTTTCTATAAAGTTTCATTTTTTATGAATATTTAAAAACATTGAATTTTAATTCAAAACTGTGTTTTCACCTAATTTATTTATATATTTAAATTAAATTTAAATTTGGTCTTAAATTATAATGATACAAAATATAATCATATTAATCCAATTAGGTCATTTGAACCAATTTCACATTGAAATTGGATATAAAACTTTTTCAAGCTTTTGAACTTTTCCACTTTATAAACTTGTCAGCTTGTCTCCTCTACATGAATAAATTTAATTTAATTTTTAAAAATTCTATGATTTTAATTTTTAAATATTATTATATATTTGGAATCAAAATAATTTATAATTTATAATAAGTTAAACATATTTTTCTTATAAAAGATAATATTCAGTGTGGTTAAAATTAATTACATCGATTAGAGAAATGTAAGAATACTAAAGGACTAATCCTTAAACATAAGGCCCAAAATAACCTGGAAATTTGTAAAAAAATCCTTTCAATCTCCATATTTCAACTCTATCCTCCCTTGGATCAAATTTGGAATATTATTAGCTTCCATTTACATGGTAAAAACGTGGATGGAATTCCCTTTACAAAAAATTACAAGAATGACACCCTTCCTCTTCTATAAAAATTCACTCACCCATCCCACTTATTCACACCTTTCAATCCATTTTTATCACTAAATATCTTCTAAAATAAGATCCCAACATACAAAACCTAATACTATAATCCACCCTTCAATTAAAAATCTATCTAAGGAGGCCCTTTTGTGAAAACCAAGTGGAGTTACTGAAAGAAATGGTAACATCGTTCCTGAATCTCTTTGGTTGTATTTTCCTTCTCTACCCCACACATCTTTTTATTACATTATTATATGATAAAATAGGTATCCTAAATGTACTAGGATATTTTTATTCTAGGATTTTTTTTCTATAGTTATACACACTTCTATCTAATGGGTATCAAACTTATCATTCTTGTGTATGATGAACTACCGCCTCAATAAATTTTGATGTTTGTTTTTCCTTTAGACCTCTCATGGTTGACCATTATGGTTGCAAGTATGTTTTTATATTATATATATGATTTATTTCAGATTTATTTATGTATATATAATTATTATACATCACAACACATAATTATATTCATTTTGTGTAAACCTGATAACTTCGTTTCGGAACCTTTCGACTACCGCCTCCTCAAAGCGATGTGATCCATTCAAACTCTACATGGAATTTTTTAACAATTTTTTAGTAAATTTATATAATATATGTAACATAATAATTATAATTCAGTTAGTATATGTATAAATATTTCATTTTCTAAATTTATTTTAATACGATAGCAAAATGACAAATGTGTTCATAAAAATATACAACAAACCGTATCCATAAATGGTGTATTCCATTTCAAATTCCTATCCTTTATGAATTATGATAAATTAATTAATTATGAATATATATGATATTTAAATATTTTTTACTCTCTTTAAATATTTAAATAATTATTTATGTGTTATGATCATGAATTACAAGTCAAAACATATTCAAAAAATAAAGAGGATATTATCTGAAAGGTAACATTAACGAGGAATTGTTAATAAATGGGTAATATAAAGTCATAATAAAATAATACATTGTATGATTTATATGTATCTATGGTATATGTATAATAAAATTATACGTATTATATATGAGTTTTGAATGTGTATGAATAAATTCATTATATAAGGTAAGGGTTTTATCATCTCACTTTTACTTTTCTTAAACTTATGCCTTTTCACTAATTTCATTTTTGTGGTGTATATACTAAAAATTAATGTTTTTTATGATTCTTATAAAAAAATTATTTTTATTTAAATATAAATTTTATGATCTTTCATTCATGGGGATTATAAGTTAAAATTAACCAAATTAGTAAATTAATTTTTATCTTAATTTGCCTTATTTGAAATACGTGCCATGTTATGCACCTATATTTTTTCTATGGGGTGTATGTACTTACATTTTAGATTTTATACCATGTATATATTATTTCATGATATTTTAGGCTTCATTAAATTATATTTACTCTTGTTGATTATGATTCAATGTTACCAAAGTGGTAATAGTGTATTGATATAATCTCATCATTTATCAGGATTGTTTATCATTATGTTTATATTGATAAAATCATAAGATAAATATCTCAACAAAATTCATGATTTTTCTTATCCTTTGGTAATTCATGAGACCTTCATGTATTGGTACCATTTTTTAACTCTTTGTTACTTAAGATAATTAATCAAGTGATTTAAATAAAATCACACATTATTTCTATTTTTAGTCAGAAATATGTCTTCTCCTGAAACCATGACATTATAAAAATGATTTCAAAAAAATTAAAGGTTTATTTATAAGTTTTCAAATTTATTTTCAATCAAAATGTTTATATTTTTTCAAGATTCCATTATGTAGCACCCCCTGGTTTGAGGTATGTGGCCATTGTTTATGCATTTTTATGTATTTAAAGTGCATGTAATGAGTTGGGAAGAGGTTGGGAGAGTTTGGAATGGTTTTGGACGAGTTTGGAGGCTTTTAAAGGGGTGCACGGTTTGAGCACGGTTAGTGTAAACCGTGCGTATGCTCCAGGAAACCGTGAAAGGGGAGACAGTAGGCTCCGCATGACCTACGCATGGTTTTCCAAACCGTGTGAGGAAACCATACGGAATCTTGCTCTCGAGGTAGTGGTGTGCACATGGTCAGTGCACGGATTTCCAAACCATGCGGGCTAAGCGTGCGGCCACTTAAATTTAGGGTTATAAAACACGAGATCACTCGAGATAGCCTCATTTCACTCCTCTCTTCCTCCCACTCCATCCTTACAAGGGTTTATGGGTTCTCAGGGGTTTAGGGTGCTCTCCCACTCGGTTTGGAAGGATTTTGAAGAGGATTCAAGGTGGTTTGAAGGTGATTGCTCGGGGAAAGTCTTTCCTCTTGTTTATCTTGTGTTCTCCTCTAGATCTACATCCCTATCTTTCTTGTTTTTCTAGATCTAGACTTGTGACATGTATATCTAGGGTCGGGGTTTCTTTGGATGATGTTTTTAAGACTTGTGAATGGTAGGGGAAGGGATCTAGAGAGGTTTCGGTGGTGTGTTCACCGGATTGGAGTTGCGGTTGGTTGTGGGACCAGTTCACCGAAACCCTCAAGGTAGGTGGATTCTCTCCCGACTCCACATGGTTTTATCTAATAGTTACATGTTACAATTAATTCGTTGTGATGGAAATTAATTGTGCTATGATGTGTGATTTTGATTGGAAATCAATTTGGGGGTTTTGGGGGAAAAGGGGGGTTTCATGGTGAAATGTTATTATTGTGCATTTTAAAATAGATATTTCAAAATGGGATTTGATGATATTGATTTGGGAATATGGTTAATGAAAAATGGATTTCAATAAAGAGGTCATTTTATTGAAATGGGGCTTTGGCATGGAAAATGATTTTTCAATGAATGGTTGATTTATTGAATGGGATTGATATGAAATGGAAATGGTTTATTGCAATATGTTGTGATCTTGGTTGGGATTGTTTGAAATATTGTGTGTAAGTGGAGGGAAGTACCACTATAATGAAGGAGATGGATAGTGGATGGAAGTGCCACCATCAATGTATAAGTGGACGGGAAGTGCCACTAATTGTGAATGGGTGAACGGGTTGGACGGAAGCGCCACCGTTTAGTTGTTTGGTTGTTGTTGTGCATTGTTTTTCAAGTTGGAATTATTGTGCTAATATGTGAGTAATACAATGGATTATGGCATGTTTTTTGGCTTTCCCTTGGTTGCTTAGTTTGGATGTGATGGCCTGGTAAGGGCATGTTTGGCTTATGAAAATGGTTGCACTTGTGTTTTATTTTATATAAACTATTTTATATAAATGTGCTAACGGTTTTATCGTAGTGGCATGTGTAGGGAAGTCATTTGTGGAAATACTATTGAGTTTTAGTACTCACCCCCTACCTTGGCACGTTGGTGTCTTTGAAGATGTTGTGTACCGTGACGTGGGCAAAGGTAAGGCATCAACCTCCATTAGTGGTGCATTGTGATGTCTTGGTGGAACTTGGAGCTTGGAGCTTGGGGTGGAGTTGTGGTGGTGTCATGGATCGTGGTGTTCTTGTTGAGTCTTTCACATTGTACTCTGATGTTGTATTGGGTTGTGTTGGCATGTGAGATTATGGATTATCTGGTTGTCTTTGGTAATGTATGAGGTTGGTTTTGTTGACATGCATCATTTAGTTGTGGTTGTTGGTTGGTTTTATCTCAAGGGTAAATCGTTCCCCAATTGTTCTCGGAGCCCTCGGCATTTATTTCTAGCCTTTAGCGCCTTGGGAACGTCACTTAAGGCTAGGTAACCCTCACCGCCTCCTCAATACAATGAGGTAGGGGTGGGGCGTTACAAGTTGTATCAGTTTGTTCAGTCCTTTGGAGTTGATCCTTGGATTTGGGGTTGACATTTGTTGTGGTACATTCCTTGAGTCGGGATGGTAGCAAGGCGTTGGAATGTCGGAACATGGAATGTATCGCATAAAAGGACATAGCTAACCCTTATATGCTGAAATTCAAGTTACAATGGATTTTGGTACATAAGTGTTTTGGAGACACTTATAGGCGTTAGATATCTCATTGTTGTGGGTGTATACAATGAGATGAGCATGACATGCATGGTAGAAATGACTTCCCTCTAGGATGCATATTTCATTGGGGTATAATGATTTATTATGTGATATGAATATGTGAAATTGTAATGTGAATAAATTTTTATTTTGAAAATGGTTTGATTTTCAAAATGGTGAAACATGGCACATGTTAAAAAATGTGAACTAGTGGAAAGCCTTGTTTTGATAGTGTTTTGTAATCTGATTTGAAATGGGATTTCGTAATATCTACAGAAGTGAGACTCATGGTTGTTTGTTTTCTTTTTATAGAAATGGCATCGGGTAGGCGTCGTAGAGACCAACCGAAGGAGGCTGCTGAGAATGTGGTAGCACCTGATCCTCAGGTGAACCAGCTACTAGTACAAAGCATAGTGAAATCTTTCCAAGCTGTGGAAAGTGGAAATAGAGTGGATGAACCAAGGCATGTGGATCATGTAGTTCAGTTTCAAAAGAAAAATCCAACCATATTCAGGGGTGATTCAGAGCTGGAGAGGGCAGAAACATGGTTGAATAGAATGAACAAGATCTTCGAGTTCTTGGGAACACCGGTAGAGTTAAAATTGAATTTGGACACATATATGTTGGAAGATCTTTCCCTTCAGTGGTGGGAGTTGGTAGTCCAAGCTGGGACAGACCGGGGTATGATGTGGGAAGGCTTTGAGTAATTGTTTAATAAACAATTCTACCCACATACGTTTAGAATTCAGCGTACGATTGATTTCTTCAATTTGAAGCAAGAACTGATGTCGGTGACGGAGTATGCAGCTAAGTTTATGAACTTAGTGTGGTTTGCACCTGAGGTGTTGGGTAGCAAGTCGGTGAAGGAAAGGATCTTTGATGTGTGGTTAAGGAAAGAAATTCATTCCAAGATATCGATTTTGTGTATGGATGATTACACAGAGATGGCGAATAGAGCCTCGGTGGCTGAACGGGATCTGTTGGGAGCTCTAGGCGGAGGAAGTGTGGTGGTACCCATGGTGAATAGTGGAAACTCTAACACTGGGTTCAAGAAGAAGAGGGACACTTATTCCCAGGGTGGGAATATAACATATAATCTGACAGTAGGATCGGTGAATCTTCCTCCGAAGCCCCAGAGCAAGCTCGAATGTTTTCAGTGTGGTTCTACAAGCCACATCAAGCGGGATTGTACGACACAACCTCAAGCATGTCATAATTGTAAGTAGAGGGTCCATCTGCAGCATTATTGTCGGAATACTCCAAGTTCGGGTGCGTGTGACACTCCTCAGGGGTCGCAGACGTCGTATGCTTCGACGGGATGAGGGCAGCAACATACCCCTCGACAGTAGAGTAAAGTGGGTCATGGTGATTCTCGGAATACCACTATGCCTCAGCAGAACAATAAAGAGCAGAGTGTGGTAAGAAAATATGTGTTTGGAGATGAAGAGGTTGTTGTGGATGATCAATCAGGACCATCCATGGTGTGAGGTACTATTATTTTAAATTCTACCTTGATCCAAGTGTTGTTTGATATGGGTGCTTCACACTCTTTTATTGTTTCACGCGTGGTAGATTTTCTATGTTTAAGGGTATAAATGATGCCCTCAGTTTTAAAACATCAAACTCCTCTGGGTCGAACAGACTGTCGAACCTTCTTTTGTAGAGAATGTTATATAGTTGTGGGTGAGGTTGAGATAGTGTGGAATTTATCAATGCTTGAGATGGATGGTTATGATGTAATACTGGGAATGGATTGGCTGGTGGCTCTTCAGGCCCCCATTGATTGTGATGCACGAACAGTGGCTTTTACAACGCACGATGGCGTTAGACATCTCTTTAGAGGAGAGAGGAATGAAACGAAGGGTGCAATAGGTTTGTTGGCACCAGTAGTGGGTACGTTATCATATCAGTTGGTAGTTTTGTCGTTGGAATCAGTAGAGGGTGTCGAGCAGAGTGTTCCTCCAGCAGTGGTGGATCAGTTCATGAATGTTTTTCATGATGAATTCTCTGGGTTACCTCCCATAAGAGAAGTGGAGTTTACGATTGATCTTCTTCTGAGGACTAGTCCTATCTCACTTATGTATTATCAGATGGAACCAGCTGAATTGTGGGAATTTAAAATCCAGTTTTAAGAGTTAGAAAACAAAGGGTGTATTAGGCCTAGCACATCTCCATGGGCAGCGCTAGTGTTTTTTGTGAAAAAGTCGGATGGAACCTCGAGGCTCTGTGTTGAATATCGTAGACTTAACCAAGTTACGATAAATAATAGATATCCACTTCCATGAATCGATGATTTTTTTGACCAGTTGAAGGGAGCCCAGTTGTTCTCCAAGATCGACCTGAGGTCGGGATACCATCAATTGCGGGTGAAGAAGGAGGATATTTCTAAAATAGATTTCAGAAGTATATACGGCCATTATGAATATGTGGTTATTCCCTTTGGTCTAACGAATACGCCAGCGGTGTTTATGGCATTGATGAATCGGATTTTTTAGTGATATCTGGATTTATTTGTGGTGGTTTTTGTCGACGATATTCTGGTGTATTCAAAGACAATGGTGGAGCATCAGCATCACGTGGTGACAGTGCTGGGGATCTTGAGGGATCATTGGTTATATGCCAAATTGTCAAATTGTGACTTTTAGATACAGGAACTTCATTTTCTTGGCCATTTTATTTTAGAAAGGGGTGTTTTAGTGGATCCAGAAAAGATAGAGGTTGTTTTCTCATCGCAACCGCCAAAGAATGTGGTTGAGATACAGAGTTTTCATGGTTTAGCTGGGTATTATCGGGATTTTGTTCGTGATTTTTCACGTTTGTCTATGCCAATGAAAGCTTTGACAAGAAAGAATGTTCCATTACAGTGGAATGAACAGTGTCAACAATGTTTCGAAGATCTAAAGGGTTTTCTTACATCAGCAACAATCATGTTTTTTCCAGAATTAGGAAAATGGTACGTGGTGTAATGTGATGCATCGGGATTAGGGTTGGGGTGTGTTCTCATTCAAGATAATCGTGTGGTTTCATATGGCTCACGGGAGTTGAGAGTGCATGAGAAGAACTACCTAACTCATGATTTGGAGTTGGCAGTAGTGGTCCATGCTTTTAAAGTGTGGCGTCATTATCTCTTCGGTGAGAAATTCACGGTATATACAGATCATAAGAGCTTGAAACACATCTTCTCACAAAGGGATTTGAACTTGAGGCAGAGGAGATGGATAGAATATCTCCAGATGTTTGATTTTGATTTAATGTACACACCTGGTAAGGGAAATTTGGTGCCAAATGCATTAAGTAGAATATCACATGCTCAGGTGGTGAAACAGACATCAGACTAGTGGCAGTTGATGTTGGTTATAGCTTATATGAGGTTGGAATGTGAGGAACAGGGCGATAAAGATATCTTCTTTCCGTTTTTGTTGATTCCGGACTTGGTTGGCCTGGTTAGAGAGGCACAGATATCTGATTATGAGTGTGTCACTGTGGGGTCAAGACTCAATGCTGGGGATACCATTGATGGTTGGAAACTGAATGGAGATTTAGTTTTGTGTTTTTGGAATCAGATGGTACTACTAGTTTCTTTTCAAGAGGATCTTCTCAGGGAGTATCATAATTCTAGGTGGGATGTTCATCCTGGAATTCAGAAAATGTATAAAGCGCTGAAGGTGCAGTTCTAGTGGGCTGGTATGAAAAAAAGTGTGGCTGAGTTTGTTTTGAGATGCTTGACTTGTCATCAGGTCAAGGTAGAGCATCAAAGGCCAGTAGGAATGTTGTCATCTTTATCAATCCCTATTTGGAAGTGGAATCAGATAGTGATGGATTTTTTCACAGGTCTCCCAAGAATGGTCAAGAAGCACGATACCATTTGGGTGATAGTGGATCGGCTAATGAAGTCGACCCATTTCATCCCGATTCATGAATCTCATACGGTGGAGGATCTGTCCAAAATCTATATCTGGGAGGTGGTAAAGAGGAATGGTGTTCCAGTTTCGATTGTATCAGATAGAGATCCGAGGTTTACATCTCATTTCTGGAAATCCTTATAGAAATATTTTGGAACGCAGTTGACAATGAGTACGGAGTATCACCCTCAGACGGATGGTCAATCTGAGAGGATGATACAAACTCTGGAGGATATTTTGCAGGATTATGTCATGGATTTTGGTGGCTCATGGGAGGAGCACTTGTCATTGGTTGAGTTCTCATACAATAACAGTTATTAATAATCCATACAGATGGCTCCATTTGAAGCATTGTATGGGCAGTCGTGTCGTTCTCCACTATGTTGGGTGGAAGCGGGTGAGTCTTCGATGGTTGGACCGAATCTTGTCCAGGAGACTACGGAGAAGATCAAGTTGATCAAGAAGAGAATGGAGATGGATCAGAGTCATCAGAAATCGTATGCGGATCATTGTCGATAGTTGTTTTCATTCCAGGTGAGTGATCGTGTGTTCTTGAGGATCTCTCCTAGGTTGGGACATCGTCATTTTGGAAAGCAGAGAAAGCTATCTCCAAGGTATATTGGACCTTTTTATGTTCTTGAGCGGGTTGGTGAGGTGGCTTATCATCTACCTTTTCCACCACGGTTTAGTACGGTGAACAATGTGTTTCATGTGTTGCCGTTGAAAAAGTATCAGTCGGATCGTGACCATGTGATTTGATGGGATCATGTTGAGCTAGAACCGGATGCTTCGTTGGTGCACGTGACAGTGCGGGTTGTGGATAGGCAAGAGAAAGTCTCGCGTGGTAAAAGCATCGTTTTAGTTCATGTTTTGTGGAAATATGGTCAGGTTCAAGAGGAGACATGGGAGCGAGAGAAATAAATGGTTGAGCAGTGGCCCGGGCTCTTTTGGCAAAGGGCGGGTTTACTAATTTTCGAGGACGGAAAATCCAATGGTGGGGAGAATGTATCACCCCCAGTTTGAGGAATGTGGCCTTTTTTATGCGTTTTTATGTATTTAAAGTGCATGGAATGAGTTTCAAATAGGTTGGGAGAGATTGGAATGGTTTTGGATGAGTTTGGAGACTTTTAAAGGGGTGAACAGTTTGAGCACGGTTACTGTAAACCATGTGTATGCTCTAAGAAACTGTGTAGGGGGAGACAGTAGGCTCTGCATGGCCTACGTACGGTTTTCCAAACCGTGCGAGGAAACTGTGTGGACTCTGGCTCTCAAGGCAGTGGCATACGCATGGTTAGCGTACATTTTTCCAAACCGTGCGGGCTAACCATGCGGCCACTTAAATTTAGGGTTATAAATCTTGGGCTCACTCAGGATAGCCTCATTTAACTCTTCTCTTCCTCCCACTAGAGCCTTACACGGGTTTTTGGGTTCTCAGGGGTTTAGGGTGCTCTCACACATGGTTTGGAAGGATTTTGAAGAGGATTCAAGGTGGTTTGAAGGTGATTGCTCTGGGTAAGTCTCTCCTCTTATTTCTCTTGTGTTATCCTCTAGATCTATATCCCTATCTTTCTTGGATTTATACATCTACACTTGTCGCATGTAGATCTAGTGTCAGGGTTTCTTTGGATGGTGTTTTTAATACTTGTGAATGGTAGGGGAAGGGATCTAGAGAGGTTTCAGTGGTGCGTTCGCCGGATTGGAGGTGCGGTTGGTTGTGGGCCAAGTTAACCGAAACCCTAAAGGTAGGTGGATTCTCTCCCGATGTAACACCCCAGGTAAATAAAGAATATTACATTTTTATATTTATCCATATTTGTGAATAAAATATTAATATTAATTTAAAGGGGATGCTATGTTCGATGGCGTACCCAATACGCAACAACGAGTTTCTTCGGAATCTTACATTACACTCTAACAATAAAATAATATTATTTTAAATAGTAGTTAATGCCTAGCCGTTGTAATGTAGGGAATGAACAGAACTAACTACAAAATTATTATATATGTTTGTCAAATATTTTTACTCTTTACAATAAATGTTAGAGGATTAAAAATGCGAATGAATCCAATTTTAAGCGTAGACATTCTAATATTCTTTAAAAGGTCGATTAACCGCCTTTTGAAGGCAAACCTCTTTTAAATCCACTTTTTGAAAATTTTATGTGTTATATATGACAAAATAAAATTCTTATTTAGAATCGGGAAACCAAAATTTACTTTGGGTAAATTTTTGTTATTTTTCCGAAAAAGTTCAATTTTTAATGAATAGTGGAAAGTGTTGTATTTTAATTCAAAGCCTCTTTTTAATCTAATTTATTTATATGATTAGATTATCTTTTGAATTGGTTTTAAAGTTAAATTAGAATATATTTTTACCATTTAATCCAATAGTGGTCATTGGAATTAATTTCACTTTGAAATCGGACTTAAACTAGTGTCAATATTTTGATACATTTTGTTTCATAAAAACACGCTATTTGTTCTGAAAGTGGGAATTAATTATTAAATTAATTAATGTAACATATATGTTATGAATTTTTTAAAATTGAAATCATTTTTGAATTCGGAATATCAAATATATCTTAGGGTGAATTTTTGGTAATTTTCTGAAAAACTTCAATTTTTGATGAATAGTGAAACCACTAAGTGGTACTTATAAAAACTGATTTTCCGTTTAAATGAAATTTTTCCATCGTTGTGCTTTGAATTTCAAAAATCCGACATACATGGTTGTCATTAAGAAGTAAAATGTGGTTCAATGGGATTAAAATAATTTTTTGGTGAATAGTAACTTATTAAGTTTTTAATCGCGATTAGAGGTAATTAGTGTAGTTTAAGGTAAAAATAATGTTTCAATAAAATGAAATGACCTAGACACATGTCTTACCCTCATTGGATGTGTCATGGACGACCAAGAGAATCCATGGGTCAACTTGGGGACCCCATGGATCCACTTTGGTTGGAAAATGACATAAATAACTTTTTATTTAATGATAAAGTAAAAATGTCACAAACATGAGATGTTTTACTAAAACAATTTTAACATGGGGTTATACAAGTAATATTTTTTACTATAAATATTCATTAGAATGCTAAAAATATATCCTACATCATGATATTTGTTTTATAATTTTTAGACATTAAATATATTAAATTATTTAGGACATCATGATGATGCAGTGATGACATCTTTATTTAACGATTTAAATAAAATGGAAAGATAATGTAATATCTAAGACCTACACATGTCCAAAACCTATTTTATGGGTGTATTTCGAACCCTTATCACCTTATCCTCGAAACACATCAATGTGGGACCATTAAAATCCGAAACTCATTCTAAAATAAAGTAATAGTTCTTTACTTTCCAAGAGTGCCCCTCCTCTCCTCTTATAAAAGGCCCCCACCTCTACCTCCTTTCCCACACTTCGAAAGCCTTTGGCTCGGCCAACCCCTACCCATTTTGTCTCTCAAAATCCCTCTCTAACTCCTTGAAGCCTCACTTTGGGAAGAAGTCATCCCAAGGAAGCCTTTTAGCTCAAACCAAAGGGAGTTACCCTATTTTAAGGTAATGTCTTCACTTGTGTCCTTTTATTTTATTTTTCTTCTCCAACCCTTTAAACTCTTTTTATTCATTTATTTTGTAAAAAATCCAGTATCTTAAATATACTAGGATGTTTTTATAATAAGTATTGGATCTAAACTTACATACAACTTCGTCTAATGGTTAAAGAACATACTGTTTCTGTGGTTGGCGATTTTCTGCATCACGAAACGATGATTGTTCAATATTCTTTTAACACCTTTAAAGGTGGCCATTATGATGTCACTGAATTTTATATATGATATATATGGTATTTATGTTTACTATATGCTTATTTATTTTATATTTAAACCATACCATTATTCTTTTCATGTTGTGTAAGTGCGATAATTTCATATGAGGAAATGTGGACTACCGCCCCCTCAAGTGATGTGACTCGTACATGCAATACATGGAATGTATAAAGAATGAAATTAATGAACATATGTGACCTATATAACATATATATTATACTGTAATTATAATATATATATATATATATCATTTATTTTTAATTCCATTAATATGACAAAGAAAAAATGAAAGTAGCGTTCATGCATACGTACGGCCTACCGTCTCCATGAACGGTGCTTTTCATTTTTTATATCCAAATGATATGGAATAGTATAAAATGAATTTGTACTAGATATATATGATATTTTAATCATTAATACTATTCTGTAAATTATTTACTTATAACTACATGGACAATCATTTTTCAAACAAGTTCATTTTTGACTCATGTACCAAACATCGGCAAAAACGTCTGATATGAACTAACATTATTAAACAATTATTATAACATTATAATATGTGATATGAACTGAATAATAATCTTTAAAGGAGGTCCTTAGGCAATTATAAATTGACAAAAGTTTATTATTCAGAAATATAAAGAAACAAATAAGACAAGTTGGACTTGAGGTAAGGGATCCTACTCCTCTCTTTCTTTTTAAGTACACTCTTTTAGGTCATTCCCTTTAAGGCTCATCTTTCTTGTTATTGGGATGTTATTTTATATTACTATTACTTTAATTTTTATGTTCATATGATGAGAGACCCTATTAAATTTTCATAAGATAAATGAATCACATCTTGATAAAAAATTTGTTTAGTGGTATTGCAAAACTAGACACATACTTGATATTTACATTAAAATTATAAATATAAAATATGGAATGTACTTTCTTTGATAACACTATTATTCATCATTATATATACCTCAAAATTAATAAAAACAAACATATTGGTATCCTCTAAAAAATAAAACCTAAGAAAGGGGCATATCAAGTGCTCAGTAATGGTAAGAATATATCAGATCTAAAATGAATAAATTATATTCTCAATATATCATGGAAAATTCCTCAAACATGTTTCATTTAATCAATAATATGAGATTAATATGGATTAATTAAACAATGATCAAATAAATCCATATAAATAATCACATAATCATGAAACATATCCATCAATATTCTATACAATATAATAATTGAAATTATGTTAATAAATTATCTCATAATTAAGGAATTAATAATGTTTGACATCTCAAACATACTATATTGACTATTAAATAGCTTTTTAAAAAACATTTGTAGAATCCTATCTTATTTTGTTAACTAATTTATCTCATGGGACCTGTTGATGCACTTAGGAATATTTATAATTAGTCACCACACATCAAAAATATACTCCAAATTAATTCCACATATTAAAGGGGTCAGACATAATAAACATATAAATTCATATTCAAAAACTCAAATAATTTATTTCAGTACATATTACAATTAAAAAAGAATAATCAGGTATCTTCTTGAATTAAATGGTTAATGGTAATAATATTTCATAAAAGCGGTGAAAATATTCATAAACCATCTGATTAATGAAAAAGGATAATATAAATATAACATATCCCCATTGGATTATTTTTAAAAAAACTGTTGATATTGTTGATGAATATAAAAACGATAAAATGTGATTAGAAATTTTAATGAGGAAAATATCATTTTCACTATGAAAATGAGAAATTAAAAAAATGTTCAAAAACATTAAATATAAAATTATTTTAAAAAAGCCTTTAAAAACTTATGAAACCATATAATAATATTGAGTGGTCATGATGGAGGAAAAAAATTATCCCACACACATTAAAACAAATATTCCTATCACATTTTGGAAAAATCAAAATATACCTTGTTTTGAAAATGATATGATGATTCCTTTAACAAAAAATTTAAAAACTAAAATGGTTAAAAATTAAATTCTTAAATAATTTAAAAAATTATAAAAATAGTTTTTATTACATTTTAGGACACAAGTATTTTTATGAAAAGGGATTTTTTACCTAAGAGAGAAATAAATTTAGATTATCTTGAAAACATGTTTCCAAATTTTTTAAGCACTATAGTGTAAAAAATGGCCTTATTAGTTGAATCAGTTAATGAATAAATATAATAAGAGAAAATATATTTATTTTAATATTTAAATATCAAATAATTCTCCCAAGGTAAAATTACATAAAACAATCTCAAATAACAATGATATTGTAAAAACACATATGGATTTAGTAACATTTGAATTGTGATCTCTATAAATTGAAATAAATAATATAAAATTTTAGTACCTTGATGATAAAGAGATTCATGATAAGTCATATAAAATTATACACCTATAAAACAGACTAAAAAATTAAATTTGGAATATAGAATAAGTCTCATAGAGGTAAATGTGAGATCAGAAACTAGTACCTCAAGTTTGAATCCCTTTATATGTGTATGAAAATACTTAATAATAAACATAGGATCACTATAAATATAGTCTAAAACCATAAAAATATATATAATTACATATATAATACTCTTATAACATTTTACCACCAGTGTTATAATAATATTTCCATATTTTGACTATTTAAGGTGTTAATTGTCTGGTTTTCTAATGCACATTTTGTCAAGAAAGTTTTGGTTTTTTATGTAGGATATAGTTCCACGATAACTATAATTATATCAATAATATAAATATTCTTTCATTATTTATTTCCATATAACCATTCTTGAAAATTTTAAATAAAATATCTCTTAGTACAAATGGTAACTCGTATATACACATAAGAGACGATATCATTCTCATAAAGGGTACAAATGTAATGATGTGTATGACTTATTAATTTTAAATAATTTATAAAATTTATTATACATCACATATATTTATTTAATTTATCAATGTTATATTACATGTAAATCATAACTTTAAAATGAATAACATCACTTTTCAAGGTTGTAGTCCATTGAACACATGAGTGACGTTATCATATTTTAAACATAATGGGAAGTATGTATTTTATATGTGATATTTTTACTCCATGAGTATAATTATATCATAAATATTATATATGTTTATTTTATCCATCATTATATCTATTATTTATATGTTTTTATATAAATAAGGTCACATTAGTTCATGTGGTGGTAGAACTCTGTACACATAACTGGCGATTTGGTTCCCCATTTGATAGAATTGATTGTGGATAAATATTATTACATAAATATAATAATATCACATTATAGTGTAGAAACTAGTTTTATAATATTATAAGTGTTAAAGTATAATTTATTTTTGTAAAATAAGAATAAAATAGAATGAGCTTAGTGAAGACAATTACCATCTCTTAGAGAAAACTCATTTTAATATCTTCTTAAAGAACCCTAGTGTTGGTCTTTTGGGAATAAAAAAATATCTAAAATATGGATAAGGATGCTTCAGAGGTATTTTTTCTTATTTTGGTAAATCCATATTTATTGATAGTGGTGTTGATGTGATTGGTGGGGGTTCCCTTTTATAGGTGAGGTTAGGTGATATTTTTGTCAGTACGCAATAGTATTCTATAATTACAAGTCACATTCGCCCCAAGATTCTCAAAAATATATAATTATAGGTATGATGTGATTAAATTGTATATCAACACATAAAACACATAAAAAACACATTTATTAAATCATTTTTTTCCTTATATCCTATGTTTTTTTACTTCTGCAATTTTACATTTGCACTACAATAAGTAGTCTTTTTTACCTAGGTGATTTATCAATGAAGCCCAAAATAAAAAGATCCTTATTATATAATTTTTAATAACTAATTAATAATATTAAAATTAATTTATAAAATAAATATCCTATGTGTGTTTCAAATTAAATTGTACACAAGCACATGTAATATTTAAAAACAATACTTTAACCAAAACAGAGACAATTATGTTTTTACTCATAACGAGTCAATATAATATCTATAGAATAAAAAAATCAACTAATGGATAATAATCCATATTTATAAATACATAGATGTTAATTTTTATAATATACTATTTTTATGCATTTTATGTCTTTTAATAAAACATCATTTCAAAAAATTAACTTTAATGTCAATATTGACATAGTTCATTTAATTTGATTGTTAGAAATACCAAGAAAATGATGGAATTATAATATATTATGTTCACATCTATATAACATGATAAATTTGTCTAAATAATTTAAGTAACAAGATAATTCATTCAATTTATTTACCTTTAATTTTTTCATTATTTTTTCATTTATTTCATATTAATTAAATAATTACTTTATTAGAATTTATTAAATATATAATGTGATTATATGATTACTAAAAAAAATACCCAAATTAAATTAATTTTATTATTCTAATAATTACTATACATATTGAGTAACATCGTGAATTTTCTTCTTATGTGAACACTTGAATTCGTTTTGAAATTAAGAGGGAGACATTTTTTCTTTTTATTTACATAAATTATTATATATGTCGCATTAATGGAAAAGTGTCCAAAAACCCATATAAATATATCATAAAGTTATATATGTCCATATACGGCTAAAAAATAGGAATTTTAAAAGTTTTTAGGTTATTTTAAACCTTATCACTTTTGTTGAACACCGTAGTAAATTCATTTTAACTTGAACCATGGTAATTAATTGTAACAATTTTTACTATTTATTATTGCCAAAAATAAAATTGAAATTATTGGATAATATAAATAATTATTTTATAAAATTTTTATTTCAGTTTTAAAAATTAAGTTCATAGATGTGGAATTTTTCAATATAAAATTAAACATAAAAATGATTAAAATACAGTTTTCCAAAGAAAAAATTCTCACAGGTATATAGTGTTTTATTATAAAAAGTAAAGATTAAATTGATTAAAATGAAATAAATTGGTTAATTTGTAATATTATGTAATTAATTATAATTCAAACCCAATTTAAAATATAAATTATATGTCTTTATTATTTAAATAGTAAGGTAGTTTTAAAAAAATATCAGTATTTTTACTATTCTTCAAAAATTAATCTTTTCAAAAAATTATTATAAATGCTTTCAAATATAGTTTTGATATTGTTATTTTTAAAATTATTATTATTATTTAAAATTTATTTTATTAATTTGTTAAAATTTAATTTTAAATTATTTGCACAAAGCACAAATAATGCTTCTTTGAGAAGAAGAAAATTTAAGAAAAAATATCCTTCTATTTCAAATTGTTTTTATTTTATTTATAAAAAATATATATCTATTTAATTTAATTTATACACATGTAAACCATTAAAATTTCATTATTTATTTATTTTTATTCATACACACCAAGATAATTTCTAGTTTATAAGTGTAATTTTTATATAATTATGTTTTCATAGAGTATTGTGTTTCATTTAAACATGGTGATGCATGATTTTCATGATATTAAAGATACTAAATTCATTTAAGAATAAATATATCTTAAATAATTGGGGTGTTACAATGGAAATATCATCCTATGAAACATTTGGGGTATATTGTTGTTGAATTTCCTATATCAGCTCTGCCATAATAGTGGCTGGTTGTGGGGATCCTTGTCTGGTCTGGACTCTTCTTCAAAATCCCTATTGAAACTAGCCATAATTTTCTATATTATGTATAACTAAAGGCACCATAGCTACAACTAATGGTGGGTTAAATCCCATTAGAACTGAAGAGAGGTCACCAACTTCCTCATGGAATTCAACCTGAGGCCTTCATGGAGGAATGAATCTACAATTCCATTAGAATTCCTAATATGAGTCTCATTAATAGAGAATATTTTGTCTTAAAACTATGATAGGTATAATACTTCATTAAAATATTCAAATACTGATTTTCCAACCACTAAATACAATTTAGGGTCATCGTACCATGTTGTATAGTAAAGGTATGGATAAATAGACATCCAATTGGAATGTTTAGACGAAGCCACCTCATACATTATAATTGGAATGTCCAATTAATAGAACTGTTTTATCTTGAATCAGCAATATAGAGGAATTTTTAGGTTTTTACAGTGATCCGCTAATATGAATTACCATTCCCAATTTACAAAGAAACATTCTTCATTAGTTAGAATTGGTATGTCATTTAACTCCAACCCATTCCTTAAATAATGTGTTAGGATATTAAAAACCATATAAAATAATTTTATTATATGAATTAGAATACCAAATGTATAAAAGTATGAACATTATAAATTAAAATTGGAATTCATGTAATTAATAAAAATTATCATTTCAACCTAGTTAACCATATTTATATATCTATAAAATGGAATATTAGTTAATTATGTTGACTCCATAAGGCTATATAATAATACCACGTCTTGGTTGAGGTATACAACATCATAAAAAATTATTTAATTTTTATTTATATTAAACACTATTACAATTTCAATTGTCCCAGTCCTAGAACCAATAATATATAGTACACAATGCTATAAGAAAATTAATGTTTCGTGGAATATTCTTAATATATAAATCTCATGTGCATTTAATGATGAATTATCAAATACTTCCCTTCCATTTATATAAAAGGCTAAAAAATACATAAAAAACTAAATTATGCGAGCCATATATGACACCGAATGATTTAATTAGTAAAATTGAAATATTAATAATTCAAAGTAACAATTTCAATCCATGTAATTATGTCAGTTTACCTATATGTGGGTCAGCTACTCTTATAAATAGGCTCAACATAAAATTCTAAAACATTAAAAGTCTCTATTTTACTAACACAAAATAATAAGGAAAAACAATATTGCTTCAGTAAAAAAATTATTTATCTCGCCATGCCATGAAATCAACATTATAAACTAACCCTATAGAGCACATGTAATACCTTGGTTTCCTTCCTAGAAAACCAATGGATATTAACCACCATGATCTCTTTTATATCTAATTTTTTCCCTATAGGATAGAGAAAGTTATTTCTATATGAATTATCCTCACAATAATACTTCCTAAGAAGTCACTCATCCTGATCACTACTTCGAAATAAGAATGATTAAAATTGAGTTCTAATCATATAGGTTCCAAAAAATAAATGTACACATTTTTTAAATGGGTAGTATTATTTAGTCTTTTAAGCATCACCTTCATAGGCTATTACACTCTAAACCCCTTAAAATAACAATGCCCTCATTTTATACCCCAATTATCAAACCGAGGTAGTGATATTGCACTTATAGTTTGTTATCGGCTCTAATACCACATGTAACATCTTAAACCTCCTTCACTTAGATGTAACTGAACCCGATTTTTCCCATGGTCTCAAGAACCCCCCACCCCCCGTATTTCATATTTAAATGACTAGTAGTAGGATTGTAACACACTGAGAATTTTTGAAATGTTTTTTTCAAATTAATTTAATCTTTTTGAAAAAATTTATTTCACTCAACATTGAATTTTTCTTGAGTTGCATGAAACACCATGTTATTATTTATTTTTATAAAAAAACAAGTTTTTATTTCATAACAAGTATCAAATGGGTTGGAATATGATATACAAAACTATATTCTTGGATTGTGTTACACACAACACCAAGTCTATTTGATAACTTTTTTTACACACAATAATGATATTTACTAAACTACGATATACTATTATTAAAATATTATTATAATGATCACCTAGCCATTAAAATGGAATATATGAATAATATTGACTAAATTATGAAACATTTGTATATAAATGTCTATAAAATTAATCCTTTTTTATCAATTTGTTAGCAATGAATGTATGAACTATCTGAGAATAAATAAATTTCTTTTATAAGAAAGGTATTTTTCTATGTACAAACACAATTTTATATCGATAAATTAAACAAAGATATTTTGATATTTTTTTTAAACAAAAAATATATATACTATATATTCAATCAATATTTTTTATACTAATCTTATAGGTTCTATAGGTATAATATAATAATTAATCCAATTTTATGAATAAAAAAATGTATTTTTCTGAAAGGTGATTTTACCACCTTATAATGGAGAAATAATTTTATATATTAATTTTGACCCTTTTAAAATTTTTATTTGAAAAAATAAACTTTGTTTTTTAAATAGGAATGTCAAAAATTACATTGGGTGAATTTTTTTATATTTTTTTAGACGTTCCATTTTTTGATAAATAGTGAAAAATAATTAATTGTAATTCAATACTTTCTTTTGGTCTAAAATATTTATATAGTAATCTTGTATTTTATTTTTGTTTTAAAAATATAATTATAAAAACTGTAAATCAATTAATAAAATTTATATCATTGGGACCAATTTCATATTGAAATTGGATTAAAAAATATTTCAAACTATTGGGCCTCGTCATCTCATCCAATCTGTGGGATTAACATTAATTTAATTTCATCCCGTTATGTGATTTGAATTTGGAAAAATTGATTAGATTTTTTTTCATAATAATTCATAATTTATAATATTTTTAACTTATTTTTGACCAATAATATCTATGAATGTGATTAAAATTAGTTGTAGTGATTAAAAGAAACATTATCTTAACAAAGGAAAAAACCATAAAATTAAGTCAAAAAATAAACATTAAATTTTCCCAAACTATATTGGATATTCATATTTATACCTTATCCTCACTTTTATTTAATTTGGACTATTATTTATTCTAATTTCCCTAGAGAAAATGTGGGTGGAATTCCCTTTTAAAAAAATTAAAACAATGCCACTCCTCAACTATAAAAGGAACTTACCCCTCCCCCCACTTATTCACACCTGTCAAGAAATTTGGATCTCCCATAATTTGATCAAATAATCTCCCAAAATCCCTCCACACTTAATATAATACTTCATTTCTAAATAAAACTATACAAAAAATCTGTTTGGTGGAAATCAAGAGAATTTACCCAAAGAAGATGTAATATTCTACCTCAAGATCCTTTATTTTATTTTCATTCTCCACCCCCTCAAATAACCTTATTTTGAAATTATATAATAACATAAATATATTAAATATATTTATATTTTTTTATTCTAAATTTTCTAACTACACTTACCCTCACTTACATGTAATGGGTAAAGAACTTACAATTCTTGTGTACGGGGAACTACTGCATCATGGAATGATAATGTTCATTTTTCTTTTACCGCTTCTAATGGTTATGAATTATGATGTCGTAACTCTTACATTATATGTAATATATGATATTTATGATTTATTTATGAATCTTCAAAAATTATATAGCATATACCTTCATGATAACCATTTTTCGTAGACATCATATCATCATTTGTGGACAAAAGGACTACCACCTCGTCAAAGAATTTTGATTCATTCACACTCTATATGAAATTTATTATGGATTGGTTTATTAACGTTATATAATATATTTTAAAAAATAATTATAATTTAATTATTATATATATATAAACAATTTTTTCTTTTTTTCTTTTTTTCAATATGATAATAAAACGGAAACAGTATTTATGCATACATACGACATACCGTCTCTATAAATGGTGTATTCCATTTCATATTCTTGTCATTTAGGGAGTATTATTAATATATTTGTAATGAATATATATTATATTCAACTCGTGTTTTAAATTTTTAAAATAATATACTAATTATATAATTAATAGGATCAAGAATAACATGTAAAAACATATACGAAGAATAAAACAGATATTACCTGAAACATAACAATAACATGAAATTATTATTGAAAATGTAATATAAAGAGATAATAAAATCCTATGTGGTATGATATATAAGAATATGTTTTCATGCTATAATTATAATAAACTAATACTAATTATATTTGAGAAGTTAATATGTATTAATAATTTCAAGACATACGTTAAGGGTTTTCTCATCTTACTTTTATTTTTGTGAGATTTATGACTTATTCACCACTTATTCCTTTTTGTGGTGTATATAATCCCCATGAATGTATTAAATGATTATTATAAATAAATTTAAGTTTATTTACATATCCATTAGTTTATATTTCTTTAATGGGATTCAATTTTCAAAAGTTACAAATCTGTAAAGTATTTTTTGTCTCAATTTCACTTCTTTGAGATACATACAATGTTATGCACCTTTTTTTATTAAATGGGGTGTGTATACATCCCATTAATAGGTTATATCATAAATATAATTATTTAATGATATATTAATCTTAATTTAATTTTATCGTCTCATGTGGTTAATGAATCAAAGCTACTAAAGTTGTAAGAGTGTGATGTTATAATCTAATCATTTATCGTGATTTTTTATGATTATTATTTCATTGATGATATCTTGTGATTCATATATCAAGAAAACTCATGATTCTTATCCTTATATGGTTATTCATGATACATTCATTTATTGGTACCATTTTTAAACACCTTTGTACTTAGGATAATTGAGATATTTTTTTAATAAAATCCATCTTTTTTCACTTTTTGATCATAAATAATGTTCTTATAAAACCATGTTTTTCAAAGAAGATTTAAAAAAATTCATTATTATATTTTATTTTTTATTTTATATTGCAAGAAAACGTTTTTATAAAAATTTCAGGTTTCCTAAAAAAAATTCAAATTTATATTCAAAGAAAATATTTTTAACTTTTTTTCAAGCCTCCTTTATAATTTTTTAATGTTATTTTAAAAGAATAGTTTTTAAAATTGTTTTAAAGAATCATTTATATGATTTCAATGTTATTTTATAAGAAAAAGTTTTTTAAGATGTTTTATAACTTAAAAATTAGAAAACCTATTTTCCTCAATAAATTATTTGAATGAAATTGTAAATATTTATTTATAATAAATGGGTTTTTTGAAATGGTTTGATGAAAGGTATTTTCAATGAAAGTCTATTTTCCATAAGAAATGTTCCATGTGACCCTTTCAAATCCTTATCTATCTAATATGACATAATTTGATATAATAATGACTTATTTGGGATATAATTCGATAATACCATTCATATTATTTCTTGAATGGTTTATGTTTTGATGAAATTATTTTTATAATTCCCATTTCTCTTCCATGGGTTATATAATTTTGAATCCTAATTATTTTTTTGGGTTATATTTGATGAATTGATTATGTAACCTATCTTATTTCCATTGGTAATGATATGATGATATTTTTAGGATACCCATGTAATGTCATTTGTTATGATATTATGATTGTTTATAATGTTGGGGCACACGTATGTATGATTTTATTATGTGATGTGTGAGGACTATATCTCCTCCAATGAATTGGATAACGATGGATGATTCATGAGTATAAATTTTATTCACGTACCTGATTAAATTTCAACAATGATATGCATGAATCTTATTACATGTTCACAATGTTAGGCATGAACCTGATTAAGTGTTCACAATTTTATGCATGGACCTGGTTATATGCCCATAAGTTTATGTCTAAAACTAATTATATGTTCCCAATGTTATGAGTAAAACATAATACATGTTCACAATGTTTTTCATGATCCTGATTACATGATCACAGTGTTATCCATAGACCTGGTTTCATGTCAATAAGTTGATGTCTGAATCCGATTACATGTTTACACTATTATGCATGAACATAATTACATGTTCAAAATTATATGCATGGACCTGGTTTCATGTCCACAAGTTTATATAAGGTATTGATTTCATGACATCAACTTACTACGTGAACCTATTTCTACTTATACAAATTCGAAATGTTATAATCTGATTTCAATGACAAAAAATTTATGCCTTATTACTATGTTAGGCTTTCATGTCTTATGATCTTGATTCCCTTATTATTCTTGTCTTATAAATTTCCAAAATGTATTAGATGATTCTTGTTCATGATCTTTGATATGAAGGGTATAGTCTTCTAATTTTACCCCTATGTTACCATAACCTTATGTTCATGATTATGCTTATTTATCTCATATGTTTACCCATACTGATCATCTGAGATCACCTATTTTTTGGTTCTTATATCCCTATGTTATAAATAATCGTTTCATGTATGGGTACTAAAGGGTAAAATCATTTTTAGAAACATTGAATATCATTAACCAAACAAGAAGTTTATGTTTTATTATTCCAAATGAAATAAACTAATATGTTCTTTAAGAATATGTTTGTGCAATTTATTAATTCTTACACAAAAATGATTTAATGTTAATGTATCAAATTTGAGGGTAACTATAGTTGGTTTCTGAGCAATGGATTAATCAACTATTGGAAACTGGGATGAGAAAACATTAGTAAAAACTGTGGGGATATTCCTAAGGATATGTCTTGGGATATATTTAGGGATAAGCCTAAGGTGTTATAGATTTAAAATTAGGTGTCACTATTTGGGAAACATATATATAATTTTATATTATTAAGTGGTTTTTTGTAAGGATATATGTTTATCACCCTATTTATTTTTGTTTTAGTCAATGGAGGGAACTATAATTAATATGGTTAACATTAAATGTGGAATATATGGAATGTATGGGCATTATTAAAATTTAATCCCTAAGTGGAAATATCATAAAGAGAATCTGGATGCTAGTATGAGTTTTGGATATACTGCTAAAGATAAAGGGACTTCCAATGACATGTGAAAGGTATGGATGCTATAATAGTATTGATTACATTAAAAAAATAAGAATGATTAGATTTACATTAAGGAACCATAACAAATAATTCATATTTCATATTCAAGGTCAAGGGGTATCGAGGTATAAAATTATAAAGCTTAAGTAATGGTTTAAGAATAATGTTGGATGGTTAAATATTATAAATTATGTAATTCAATGACAATGCTATAAAAATTATGAAATATTTAAGTATTTTCAATCTATGATTTCGATTAAAGATTGAAAAGGATTTGTTGAATGGTTTTAAAGGCAAAGAAATTTGATTTAATTGAAATGTTAAATTCAAGTAAATGAAATATTAAGGTAAATATAAAACTTAATATGTTCCTAATGTTGAGATAATGATTTTTGGAGAAAGATATGTAAGATATGAATAAGTAAATTGGATAGTACTTATTACCTTGGAAATGATTAAGTATTTTTTTAACAATGTGGTGAATTCTATCATGGATGGAGTTTACAAAGTTTTTGGATTTAAGTTATATATCTAATAAACCTTTTAATAAAAAAAGGTTCATTTTTTCAATAAGGATTTGTGGTAATCGAGGTTATTACCATGTTTAAAGATAATACATGATAAAGGTATTCACATGTTTTGAATGTAACAACCATGTGATACTTTATTATATATGAAGAATCAATGTAATACTGATTTAGTGGTCTTATTTCTTATGTTTCTTATTTTCATATTTTATAAGATTTATAAGGATATCCATTTATTTAATGGTTTATGTTTGACATTGGATGTGGTTTTAGAGGTTATAATATAAAATTTCTATATGAGGATTTATGCATGTTGGATAAATTGTGATAAGAATTTTTTCTTATAAATATAAATGGAATTATCTATCACTATAATTATTAATATCATGATGTTTTAGGAATGAAAATTTCAACTTCATTGTCTAGAGTAAGAGATTAAGTGGGAATTAATCATGCCACAACTAAGGGATGAGGTTATGCATAATGAATTTAATTAATTAAAATAATAATATATTATTTTGGAAAAGGATCTTGAAAGAAAATATTCTCTTATTATCATTATTTTTTATGATATCAATGACCTCTTTCATTCTTCTTCAGATTATAGTTTTATGATTTTTAAATTTCTCTGGATCACCCACTTAATTATGACCTATAATCTTAATTAATCACTACAATTTTTTATTCTTTTCTTCCATGTCTATTTTCTCACATTCCACTAATATTATCCTATGATTGATTTACTTTGGGTAACAATTAAGGTTATAACTTTCACTTTTTAAAGTAATTTTTAGTATTCATTTTTACTATGTGAGTGTCTATAAATGAAACTTTCAAGTGTTAATAATTTGATAAACATGGATAATTTAGATAGAAAATTTATTTTTATGGGGGGTAGAATGTAACACAATGAGATTTTTTGGAATAAATTTTTTGATTTAATTTAATCTTATTGATATTTTTTACTTCACACAACACTGAATTTTCCTTATGTTATATGAAATCACCATGTTGTTATTTCTTGGTATGAAAACCCAAGGTTGTCCTACACTACACACAAAACATAGAGTATCATCTAGTGTAAAAATATCTATTATTGTCTTGTATTACACACAATGCTATGTCCCTTCGATAACTGGTGTAACAGGAAAAAATGAGTTTTAAAAAAAGAAATATAATATTATTAACAAGATATTATAATTACCACCTAGCTATTAAAATAAAATATTTTAATGATATTGACTATGTTATGAAAACCCGGTTTTCAAATATATATGAAATTTATCCTTTTGTTACCAATTACATAGGAATAAAAGTAAGATCTATTTGAGAATAAAGAAAATACTTTTCTAGGAAAAATATTTTTCTATGTAAAAAACCATTTTATCTAAATAAATTAAAAAAATTAATTTTGATGAATGTTTTCAATAAAATTTTTATATTATATAATAAATAAATTTTTTTATACTAATACAATATATTTTATTAGTATAACATATGAATAAGAAATGGTTTTTTCTAGAAGGTAATTTTACCACATTTTATTGGAGAACCCATTTTAAATATTAATTTGGTAACTTTTATAATTTTTATTTGAAATAAAAAAAACTTATTTTATGAATTCTTAATATCACAATTTATGCTGGGTTAATTTTTGTTATTTTTCTGTAAAGTTTTATTTTTTATGAATATTTAAAAACATTGAATTTTAATTCAAAACTGTGTTTTCACCTATTTTATTTATATATTTAAATTAAATTTAAATTTGGTCTTAAATTATAATGATACAAAATATAAGCATATTAATCCAATTAGGTCATTGGAACCAATTTCACATTGAAATTGGATATAAAACTTTTTCAATCTTTTGAACTTTTCCACTTTATAAACTTGTCAGCTCATCTCCTCTACATGAATAAATTTAATTTAATTTTTAAAAATTCTATGATTTTAATTTTTAAATAATACTATATATTTGGAATAAAAATAATTTATAATTTATAATAAGTTAAACATATTTTTCCTATAAAAAATAATATTGAGTGTGATTAAAATTAATTACATCGATTAGAGAAATGTAAGAATACTAAACGACTAATCCTTAAACATAAGGCCCAAAATAACCTGTAAATTTGTAAAAAAATCCTTTCAATCTCCATATTTCAACTCTATCCTCCCTTGGCTCAAATTTGGAATATTATTGGCTTCCATTTACATGGTAAAAACGTGGATGTAATTCCCTTTACAAAAAATTACAAGAATAACACCCTTCCTCTTCTATAAAAATTCACTCACCCATCCCACTTATTCACACCTTTCAATCCATTTTTATCACTAAATATCTTCTAAAATAAGATCCCAACATCCAAAACCTAATACTAGAATCCACCCTTCAATTAAAAATCTATCTAAGGAGGCCCTTTTGTGAAAACCAAGTGGAGTTACTGAAAGAAATGGTAACATCGTTCTTGAATCTCTTTGGTTGAATTTTCCTTCTCTACCCCACACATCTTTTTATTACATTATTATATTATAAAATAGGTATCCTAAATATACTAGGATATTTTTATTCTAGGATTTTTTTCTATAGTTATACACACTTCTATCTAATGGGTATCAAACTTATCATTCTTGTGTATGATGAACTACCGCCTCAATAAATTTTGATGTTTGTTTTTCCTTTAGACCACTCATGGTTGACCATTATGGTGGAAAGTATGTTTTTATATTATATATATGATTTATTTCAGATTTATTTATGTATATATAATTATTATAAATCACATCACATCATTATATTCATTTTGTGTAAACCTAATAACTTCGTTTCAGAACCTTTCGACTACCGCCTCCTCAAAGCGATGTGATCCATTCAAACTCTACATGGAATTTTTTAACAATTTTTTAGTAAATTTATATAATATATGTAACATAATAATTATAATTCAGTTAGTATATATATAAATATTTCATTTTCTAAATTTATTTTAATACGATAGCAAAATGACAAATGTGTTCATAAAAATATACAACAAACCGTCTCCATGAATGGTGTATTCCATTTCATATTCCTATCCTTTATGAATAATGATAAATTAATTAATTATGAATATATATGATATTTAAATATTTTTTACTCTCTTTAAATATTTAAATAATTATTTATGTTTTATGATCATGAATTACAAGTCAAAACATATTCAAAAAATAAAGAGGATATTATCTGAAAGGTAACATTAACAAGGAATTGTTAATAAATGGGTAATATAAAGTCATAATAAAATAATACATTGTATTATTTATATGTATCTATGGTATATGTATAATAAAATTATACGTATTATATAGGAGTTTTGAATGTGTATGAATAAATTCATTATATAAGGTAAGGGTTTTATCATCTCACTTTTAATTTTCTTAAACTTATGGCTTTTCACTAATTTCATATATGTGGTGTATATACTAAAAATTAATGTTTTTTATGATTCTTATAAAAAAATTATTTTTATTTAAATATAAATTTTATGATCTTTCATTCATGGGGATTATAAGTTAAAATTAACCAAATTAGTAAATTAATTTTTATCTTAATTTGCCTTCTTTGAAATACGTGCCATGTTATGCACCTATATTTTTTCTATGGGGTGTATATACTTACATTTCAGATTTTATACCATGTATATATTATTTCATGATATTTTAGGCTTCATTAAATTATATTTACTCTTGTTGATTATGATTCAATGTTACCAAAGTGGTAATATTGTATTGATATAATCTCATCATTTATCAGGATTGTTTATCATTATGTTTCTATTGATAAAATCATAAGATAAATATCTCAACAAAATTCATGATTTTTCTTATCCTTTGGTAATTCATGAGACCTTCATGTATTGGTACCATTTTTTCACTCTTTGGTACTTAAGATAATTAATAAAGTGATTTAAATAAAATCTCACATTATTTCTATTTTTAGTCAAAAATATGTCTTCTCCCGAAACCATGACATTATAAAAATGATTTCAAAAAAATTAAAGGTTTATTTATATGTTTTCAAATTTATTTTCAATGAAAATGTTTGTATTTTTTCAAGATTCCGTTATGTAGAACCCCCCCAGTTTGAGGTATGTGGCCTTTTTTTATGCATTTTTATGTATTTAAAGTGCATGTAATGAGTTGGAAAGAGGTTGGGAGAGTTTGGAATGGTTTTGGACGAGTTTGGAGGCTTTTAAAGGGGTGCACGGTTTGAGCACGGTTAGTGTAAACCGTGCGTATGCTCCAGGAAACCGTGCAGGGGGGAAACAATATGCTCTGCATGACCTACGCACGGTTTTCCAAACCGTGTGAGGAAACCATGCTGAATCTTTCTCTCGAGGTAGTGGCGTGCACATGGTTAGTGCACGGTTTTCCAAACCATGCGGGCTAAGCGTGCGGCCACTTAAATTTAGGGTTATAAAACACGAGATCACTCTAGATAGCCTCATTTCACTCCTCTCTTCCTCCCACTCCATCCTTACATGGGTTTATGGGTTCTCAGGGGTTTAGGGTGCTCTCCCACTCGGTTTGGAAGGATTTTGAAGAGGATTCAAGGTGGTTTGAAGGTGATTGCTCGGGGAAAGTCTTTCCTCTTGTTTATCTTGTGTTCTCCTCTAGATCTACATCCCTATCTTTCTTGTTTTTCTAGATATAGACTTGTTACATGTAGATCTAGGGTAGGGGTTTCTTTGGATGATGATTTTAAGACTTGTGAATGGTAGGGGAAGGGATCTAGAGAGGTTTCGGTGGTGTGTTCGCCGGATTGGAGGTGCGGTTGGTTGTGGGACTAGTTCACCGAAACCCTCAAGGTAGGTGGATTCTCTCCTGAATCCACATGGTTTTATCTAATAGTTACATGTTACAATTAATTCTTTGTGAGGGAAATTAATTGTGCTATGATGTGTGATTTTGATTGGAAATCAATTTGGGGGTTTTGGGGGAAAAGGGGGGTTTCAGGGTGAAATGTTATTATTGTGCATTTTAAAATAGAGATTTCAAAATGGGATTGATGATATTGATTTGGTAATATGGTTGATGAAAAATGGATTTCAATAAAGAGGTCATTTTATTGAAATGGGGCTTTGGCATGGAAAATGATTTTTCAATGAATGGTTGATTTATTGAATGGGATTGATATGAAATGGAAATGGTTTATTGCAATATGTTGTGATGTTGGTTGGGATTGTTTGAAATATTGTGTGTAAGTGGCGGGAAGTACCACTATAATTAAGGGGATGGATAGTGGATGGAAGGGCCACCATCAAAGTATAAGTGGACGAGAAGTGCCACTAATTGTGAATGGGTGAACGGGTTGGACGGAAGCGCCACCGTTTGGTTGTTTGGTTGTTGTTGTGCATTATTTTTCAAGTTGGAATTATTGTGCTAATATGTGAGTAAAAGAATGGATTATGGCATGTTTTTTGGCTTTCCCTTGGTTGCTTAGTTTGGATGTGATGTCCTGGTAAGGGCATGTTTGGCTTATGAAAATGGTTGCACTTGTGTTTTATTTTATATAAACTATTTTATATAAATGTGCTAACGGTTTTATCGTAGTGGCGTGTATAGGGAAGTCATTTGTGGAAATCCTACTGAGTTTTAGTACTCACCCCCAGCCTTGGCACGTTGGTGTCTTTGAAGATGTTGTGTACCGTGACGTGGGCAAAGGTAAGGCATCAACCTCCATTAGTGGTGCGTTGTGATGTCTTGGTGGAACTTGGAGCTTGGAGCTTGGGGTGGAGTTGTGGTGGTGTCATGGATCCTGGTGTTCTTGTTGAGTCTTTCACATTGAACTCTGATGTTGTATTGGGTTGTGTTGGCATGTGAGATTATGGATTATCTGGTTGTCTTTGGTAATGTATGAGGTCGGTTTTTTTGACATGCATCATTTAGTTGTGGTTGTTGGTTTGTTTTATCTCGAGGGTAAATCGTTCCCCAATTGTTCTCGGAGCCCTCGTCATTTATTTCTAGCCTTTAGCGCCTTGGGAACGTCACTTAAGGCTAGGTAACCCTCACCACCTCCTCAATCCAATGAGGTAGGGGTGGGGCGTTACAAGTTGTATCAGTTTGTTCAGTCCTTTAGAGTTGATCCTTGGATTTGGGGTTGACATTCTTTGTGGTACATTCCTTGAGTCGGGATGGTAGCAAGGCGTAGGAATATCGGAACATGGAATGTATAGCATAAAAGGACATAGCTAACCCTTTTATGCTGAAATTCAAGTTACAATGGATTTTGGAACATAAGTGTTTTGGAGACACTTATAGGCGTTAGATATCTCATTGTTGTGGGTGTAGCCAATAAGATGAGCATGACATGCATTGTAGAAATGACTTCCCTCCAGGATGCATATTTCATTGGGGTATAATGATTTATTATGTGATATGAATATTTGAAATTGTAATGTGAATAAATTTTTATTTTGAAAATGGTTTGATTTTAAAAATGGTGAAACATGGCCCATGTTGAAAAATGTAAACTAGTGGAAAGCCTTGTTTTGATAGTGTTGTGTAATCTGATTTGAAATGGGATTTCGTGATATCTACGGAAGTGAGACTCATGGTTGTTTGTTTTCTGTTGATAGAAATGGCATCGGGTAGGCGTCGTAGAGACCAACCGAAGGAGGCTGCTGAGAATGTGGTAGCACCTGATCCTCAGGTGAACCAGCTACTAGTACAAAGCATAGTGAAAGCTTTCCAAGCTGTGGAAAGTGGAAATAGAGTGGATGAACCAAGGCATGTGGATCATGTAGTTCAGTTTCAAAAGAAAAATACAACCATCTTCAGGGGTGATTCAAATCCGGAGAGGGCAGAAACATGGTTGAATAGAATGAACAAGATCTTCGAGTTCTTGGGAACATCAGTAGAGTTAAAAGTGAATTTGGACACATATATGTTGGAAGATCTTTCCCTTCAGTGGTGGGAGTTGGTAGTCCAAGCTGGGACAGCCCAGGGTATGATGTGGTAAGGCTTTGAGTAATTTTTTAATAAACAATTCTACCCACATACATTTAGAATTCAGCGTACGATTGATTTCTTCAGTTTGAAGCAAGAACTGATGTCGGTGACGGAGTATGCAGCTAAGTTTATGAACTTAGTGTGGTTTGCACCCGAGGTGGTGGGTAGCACGTCGTTGAAGGAAAGGATCTTTGATGTTTGGTTAAGGAAATAAATTCATTCCAAGATATCGATGTTGTGTATGGATGATTACACAGAGATGGTGAATAGAGCCTCGGTGGCTGAACGGGATCTGTTGGGAGCTCCGGGCGGGGGAAGTGTGGTGGTACCCATGGTGAATAGTGGTAACTCTAACACTGGGTTCAAGAAGAAGAGGGACACTTATTCCCAGGGTGGGAATATAACATATAATCTGACAGCAGGATCGGTGAATCTTCCTCCGAAGCCCCAGATCAAGCTCGAATGTTTTCAGCGTGGTTCTACAGGCCACATCAAGCGGGATTGTACGACACATCCTCAAGCATGTCATAATTGTAAGTAGAGGGTCCATCTGCAGCATTATTGTCGGAATGCTCCAAGTTCGGGTGCGTGTGACACTCCTCAGGGATCGCAGACGTCGTATGCTTCGACGGGACGGGGGCAACAACATACCCCTCGACAGTAGAGTAATGTGGGTCATGGTGATTCTTGGAATACCACTATGCCTCAGCAGAACAATAAAGAGCATAGTGTGGTAAGAAAATATGTGTTTGGAGATGAACAGGTTGTTGTGGATGATCAATTAGTACCATCCATGGTGTGAGGTACTATTCTTTTAAATTCTACCTTGATCCATGTGTTGTTTGATATGCGTGCTTCACACTCTTTTATTGTTTCACGCGTGGTTGATTTGCTATGTTTAAGGGTAGAAATGATGCCCTCAGTTTTAAAACATCAAACTCCTCTGGGTCGAACAGACTGTCGAACCTTCTTGTGTAGAGAATGTTATATAGTTGTGGGTGAGGTTGAGATAGTGTGGAATTTCTCAATGCTTGAGATGGATGGTTATGATGTAATCCTGGGAATGGATTGGCTGGTGGCTCTTCAGGCCCCCATCGACTGTGATGCACGAACAGTGGCTTTTACAACTCACGATGGCGTTAGACATCTCTTTAGAGGAGAGAGGAATGAAACGAAGGGTGCAACAGGTTTGTTGGCACCAGCAGTGGGTACGTTATCATATCAGTTGGCAGTTTTGTCATTGGAATTAGTAGAGGGTGTCGAGCAGAGTGTTCCTCCAGCAGTGGTGGATCAGTTCATGGATGTTTTTCCTGATGAATTCTCTGGGTTACCTCCCATAAGAGAAGTGGAGTTTACAATTGATCTTCTTCTGAGGACTAGTCCTATCTCACTTCTGTATTATCAGATGGCACCAGCTGAATTGTGGGAATTTAAAATCCAGTTGTAAGAGTTATAAAACAAAGGGTGTATCAGGCCTAGCACATCTCCATGGGCAGCGCTAGTGTTTTTTGTGAAAAAAGGCGGATGGAACCTCGAGGCTCTGTGTTGAATATCGTAGACTTAACCAAGTTACAATAAATAATAGATATCCACTTCCACGAATCGATGATTTTTTTGACCAGTTGAAGGGAGCCCAGTTGTTCTCCAAGATCGACCTGAGGTCGGGATACCATCAATCACGGGTGAAGAAGGAGGATATTTCTAAAATAGATTTCAGAAGTATATACGGCCATTATGAATATGTGGTTATTCCCTTTGGTCTAACGAATACGCCAGCGGTGTTTATGGCATTGATGAATCGGATTTTTTAGAGATATCTGGATTTATTTTTGGTGGTTTTTGTCGACGATATTCTGGTGTATTCAAAGACAAGGGTGGAGCATCAGCATCACTTGGTGACAATGATGGGGATCTTGAGGGATCATTGGTTATATGCCAAATTTTCAAATTGTGACTTTTAGTTACAGGAAGTTCATTTTCTTGGCCATTTTATTTTATAAAGGGGTGTTTTAGTGGATCCAGAAAAGATAGAGGTTGTTTTCTCGTCGCAACCGCCAAAGAATGTGGTTGAGATACAGAGTTTTCTTGGTTTAGCTGGGTATTATCGGCATTTTGTTCATGATTTTTCACGTTTGTCTATGCCAATGAAAGCTTCGACAAGAAAGAATGTTCCATTACAGTGGAATGAACAGTGTCAACAATGTTTCGAAGATCTAAAGGGTTGTCTTACATCAGCAACAATCATGTTTTTTCTAGAATTAGGAAAATGGTACATGGTGTAATGTGATGCATCGGGATCAGGGTTGGGGTGTGATCTCATTCAAGGGAATCGTGTGGTTTCATATGGCTCACGGGAGTTGAGAGTGCATGAGAAGAACTACCCAACTCATGATTTGGAGTTGGCAGTAGTGGTCCATGCTTTTAAAGTGTGGCGTCATTATCTCTTCGGTGAGAAATTCACGGTATATACAGATCATAAGAGCTTGAAACACATCTTCAAACAAAGGGATTTGAACTTGAGGAAGAGGAGATGGATAGAATATCTCCAGATGTTTGATTTTTGTTTAATGTACACACCTGGTAAGGTAAATTTGGTGCCGAATGTATTAAGTAGAATATAACATGCTCAGGTGGTGAAACAGACATCAGACCAGTGGCAGTTGATGTTGGTTATAGCTTATATGAGGTTGGAATGTGAGGAACAGGGCGATAAAGCTATCTTCTTTCCGTTTTTGTTGATTCTGGACTTGGTTGGCCTGGTAAGAGAGGCACAGATATCCGATTATGAGTGTGTGACCGTGGGGTCAAGACTCAATGCTGGGGATACCATTGAAGGTTGGAAACTGAATGGAGATTTAGTTTTGTGTTTTTGGAATCAGATGGTAGTACCAGTTTCTTTTCAGGAGGATCTTCTCAGGGTGTATCATAATTCTAGGTGGGATGTTCATCCTGGAATTCAGAAAATGTATAAAGCGCTGAAGGTGTAGTTTTACTGGGCTGGTATGAAAAAAAGTGTGGCTGAGTTTGTTTTGAGATGCTTGACTTGTCAGCAGGTCAGGGTAGAGCATCAAAGGCCAGTAGGATTGTTGCAGTCTTTATCAATCCCTATTTGGAAGTGGAATCAGATAGTGATGTATTTTTTCACAGGTCTCCCAAGAACGGTCAAGAAGCACGATACCATTTGGGTGATAGTGGATCGGCTAACGAAGTCGACCCATTTCATCCTGATTCATGAATCTCAAACGGTGGAGGATCTGTCCAAAATCTATATCCGGGAGGTGGTAAAGAGGAATGGTGTTCTAGTTTCGATTATATCAGATAGAGATCTGAGGTTTACATCTCATTTTTGGAAATCCTTATAGAAATCCAATGGAACGCAGTTGACAATGAGTATGGCGTATCACCCTCAGACGGATGGTCAATCTGAGAGGACGATACAAACTCTGGAGGATATTTTTCAGGATTGTGTCATGTATTTTGGTGGGTCATGGGAGGAGCACTTGTCGTTGGTTGAGTTCTCATACAATAACAGTTATTAAGAATCCATACAGATGGCTCCATTTGAAGCATTGTATGGGCAGTCATGTCGTTCTCCACTATGTTGGGTGGAAGTGGGTGAGTCTTCGATGGTTGGACCGAATCTTGTCCAGGAGACTACGGAGAAGATCAAGTTGGTCAAGAAGAGAATGGAGATGGCTCAGAGTCATCAGAAATCGTATGCGGATCATTGTCGACAGTTGTTTTCGTTCCAGGTGAGTGATCGTGTGTTCTTGAGGATCTCTCCTAGGTTGGGACATCGTCATTTTGGAAAGTAGGGAAAGCTATCTCCAAGGTATATTGGACCTTTTTATGTTCTTGAGCGGGTTGGTGAGGTGGCTTATCATCTACCTTTTCCACCACGGTTTAGTACGGTGAACAATGTGTTTCATGTGTTGCAGTTGAAAAAGTATCAGTCGGATCGTGACCATGTGATTCGATGGGATCTTGTTGAGCTAGAATCGGATGCTTCGTTGGTGCATGTGCCAGTGTGGGTTGTGGATAGGCAATAGAAAGTCTCGCGTGGTAAAAGCATCGGTTTAGTTCATGTTTTGTGGAAATATGGTCAGGTTCAAGAGGAGACTTGGGAGCAGGAGAAATAAATGGTCGATTAGTGGCCCGAGCTCTTTTGGCAAAGGGCGGGTTTACTACTTTTAGAGGACGGAAAATCCAATGGTGGGGAGAATGTAGCACCCCCAGTTTGACGAATGTGGCCTTTTTTATGCATTTTTATGTATTTAAAGTGCATGGAATGAGTTTCAAATAGGTTGGGAGAGTTTGGAATGGTTTTGGATGAGTTTGGAGACTTTTAAAAGGGTGAACAGTTTGAGCATGGTTACTGTAAACCATGTGTATGCTCCAAGAAACTGTGTAGGGGGAGACAGTAGGCTCCGCATGGCCTACGTACGGTTTTCCAAACCGTGCGAGGAAACTGAGTGGACTCTGGCTCTCAAGGCAGTGGCATACGCATGGTTAGCGCACATTTTTCCAAATCGTGCGGGCTAACCATGCGGCCACTTAAATTTAGGGTTATAAATCCTGGGCTCACTCAGGATAGCCTCATTTCACACTTCCCTTCCTCCCACCTGAGCCTTACGCGGGTTTTTGGGTTCTCAGGGGTTTAGGGTGCTCTCACACATGGTTTGGAATGATTTTGAAGATGATTCAAGGTGGTTTGAAGGTGATTGCTCTGGGTGAGTCCCTCCTCTTATTTCTCTTGTGTTATCCTCTAGATCTACATCCCTATCTTTCTTGGTTTTCTAGATCTACACTTGTCGCATGTAGATCTAGTGCCAGGGTTTCTTTGGATGGTGTTTTTAAGACTTGTGAATGGTAGGGGAAGGGATCTAGAGAGGTTTCAGTGGTGCGTTTGCCGGATTGGAGGTGCGGTTGGTTGTGGGCCAAGTTAACTGAAACCCTAAAGGTAGGTGGATTCTCTCCCGATATAACACCCTAGGTAAATAAAGAATATGACATTTTTATATTTATCCATATCTGTGAATAAAATATTAATATTACTTTAAAGGGGATGCTATGCTCGATGGCGTACCCAATACGCAACAACGAGTTTCTTCGGAATCTTACATTACACTCTAATAATAAAATTATATTATTTTAAATAGTAGTTAACGCCTAGCCGTTGTAATGGAGGGAATGAAGATAACTAACTACAAAATTATTATATATGTTTGTCAAATATTTTTACTCTTTACAATAAATGTTAGAGGATTAAAAATTTGAATGAATCCAATTTTAAGCGTAGGCATTCTAATATTCTTTAAAAGGTCGATTAACTGCCTTTTGAAGGTGAACCACTTTTAAATCCACTTTTTGAAAATTTTATGTGTTATATATGACAAAATAAAATTCTTATTTAGAATCGGGACAACAAAATTTACTTTGTGTAAATTTTTGGTATTTTTCGGAAAAAGTTCAATTTTTAATGAATAGTGGAAAGTGTTGTATTTTAATTCAAAGCCTCTTTTTAATCTATTTTATTTATATGATTATATTATCTTTTGAATTGGTTTTAAAGTTAAATTAGAATATATTTTTACCATTTAATCCAATAGTGGTCATTGTAATTAATTTCACTTTGAAATCGAACTTAAACTAGTGTCAATCTTTTGATACATTTTGTTTTATAAAAACACGCTATTTGTTCTGACAGTGGGAATTAATTATTAAATTAATTAATGTAACATATATGTTATGAATTTTGTAAAATAGAAATCATTTTTGAATTTGGAATATCAAATATAGCTTAGGGTGAATTTTTGGTAATTTTCTGAAAAACTTCAATTTTTGATGAATAGTGAAACCACTAAGTGGTACTTATAAAAACTGATTTTACATTTAAATGAAATTTTTCCATCGTTGTGTTTTGAATTTCAAAAATCCAACATACATGGTTGTCATTAAGAATTAAAATGTGGTTCAATGGGATTAAAATAATATTTTGGTGAATAGTAACTTATTAAGTTTTTAATCGCGATTAGAGGTAATTAGTGTAGTTTAAGGTAAAAATAATGTTTTAATAAAATAAAATGACCTAGAAACATGTCTTCACCTCATTGGATGTGTCATGGACGACCAATATAATTCATGGGTCAACTTGGGGACCCCATGGATCAACTTTGGTTGGAAAATGACATAAATAACTTTTTATTTAATGTTAAAGTAAAAATGTCACAAACATGAGATGTTTTACTAAAAAAAATTTAACATGGGGTTATACAAGTCATATTTTTGACTATAAATATTCATTAGAATTCTAAAAATATTTCCTACATCATGATATTTGTTTTATAATTTTTAGACATTAAATATATTAAATTATTTAGGACATCATGATGATGCAGCGATGACATCTTTATTTAACGATTTAAATAAAATGGAAAGATAATGTACTATCTAAGACCTACTCATGTCCAAAACCTATTGTATGGGTGTAGTTAGAAACCTTATCACCTTATACTCGAAACACATCAATTTGGGACCATTAAAATCCGAAACGCATTCTAAAATAAAGTAACATTTCTTTACTTTCCAAGAGTGCCCCTCCTCTCCTCTTATAAAAGGCCCCCACCTCTACCTCCTTTCCCACACTTCGAAAGCCTTTGGCTCGGCCAACCCCTACCAATTTTGTCTCTAAAAATCCATCTCTAACTCCTTGAAGCCTCACTTTGGGAGAAAGTCTTACCAAGGAATCCTTTTAGCTCAAACCAAAGGGAGTTACCCGATTTTAAGGTAATGTCTTCACTTGTGTCCTTTTATTTTATTTTGCTTCTCCAACCCCCTAAACTCTTTTTATTCATTTATTTTGTAACAAATCCAGTATCTTAAATATACTAGGATGTTTTTATAATAAGGATTGTAGCTACACTTACACACACCTTCGTCTAATGGTTAAAGAACATATTGTTTCTGTGGTTGTCGATTTTCTACCTCACGAAACGATGATTGTTCAATATTCTTTTAACACCTTTAAAGGTGGCCATTATGATGTCACTGTATTTTATATATGATATATATGGTATTTATGTTTACTATATTCTTATTTATTTTATATTTAAACCATACCATTATTCTTTTCATGTTGTCTAAATGCGATAATTTCATATGAGGAAGTGTGGACTACCGCCCCCTCAAGTGATGTGACTCGTACATGCAATACAAGGAATGTATAAAGAATTAAATTAATGAACATATGTGACCTATATAACATATATATTATACTGGAATTATAATATATACATATCATTTATTTTTAATTCCATTAATATGACAAAGAAAAAATGAAAGTAGCGTTCATGCATACGTACGGCCTACCGTCTCCATGAACGATGCTTTTCATTTTTTATCTCCAAATGATATGGAATAGTATAAAATGAATATGTACTAGATATATATGATATTTTAATCATTAATAATATTCTGTAAATTATTTACTTATAACTACATGGACAATCATTTTTCAAACAAGTTCATTTTTGACTCATGTACCAAACATCGGCAAAAACGTCTGATATGAACTAACATTATTAAACAATTATTATAACATTATAATATGTGATTTGAACTGAATAATAATCTTTAAAGGAGGTCCTTAGGAAATTATAAATTGACAAAAGTTTATTATTCAGAAATATAAAGAAACAAACAAGACAAGTTGGACTTGAGGTAAGGGATCCTACTCCTCTCTTTCTTTTTAAGTACACTCTTTTAGGTCATTCCTTTTAAAGCTCATCTTTCTTGTTATTGGGATGTTATTTTATATTACTATTACTTTAATTTTTATGTTCATATGATGAGAGACCCTATTCTCTCTCATCAATCCATTTTGGAAGTTTTGAGTGGCGCTGTTAGGCTGCCGAATTTTTGTAAGAGATCTAACCTCTCTCTTTCTTTTTAAGTACTCTCCTTTATGTCACTTCTATTAAGCTCTTCTTTGTTATGTTGGGGGATTTTATTTATATTAATCTTTCTGTAAACTTTATGTTAATATGATGAGAGACCCTATTTGATCTCATCAATCCATTTTTGTAAGTTTTAAGTGGCGCTGTTAGGCTGCCGAGTTTTCGTAAGGGATTTTTTATCTCACTTTTAGTCCCATGAGATTTATGCTACATTTGCCACAATTTCCTTTGAGTGGTGTATGTACTGCCCATTATTTTACTCATTGTGTAATATAATTTCATTTATGAGTATTTACATCAATTTTTTATTGTCCTTCTTTCACGGGGTGCATGTCTCGAAAGATACCCATGTCGGTAAGGGAACCTTTCACCCTCCTCTTTTTAAAATAATTCTTTTGTAATGTCTTTTAATTCACATACTATTATGTTGGGATATGTTCATATATATCCTTATTGATTTAAATTTTATTTCCATGTGATGAGATACCCTTTTTATCTCTCATAAACTCATTTTCTGAATTTTTTAGTAACGTCGTTAGGCTGTCAAATTTTTGCAAGGGAACTTCTTAACCCAAATTTGATTCTTTGGTATAAACTTGTACTCCATGAATATGTCATTCTATGAATATGTGTGAATTACCTCTAATTTTTATACACTTAATATCCACTTATATTTCGTGTATTCATTTGTCACACATAATTATGTAATTGATTTATCTTTAATCCAAGGATATCATCTTTTTATGGGACTTCGTCTCAATCTCCATTCATTGAGGCATATTTTGTTTTATACACAACTTTATTTTATACGGAGTATAAACCCCTTTGACTTTTACGTTTATTCAAAAGGAATATGTTTTATACGAAGCGTTTACTAAATGACAAAAGGGAATGTTTTTGTCGTACGTATGCGGTGACAACGACTTCTCTGCTGCCGTGACCATTATTTATGTTTATGCTTCCTCTACAATCCATACCTTATTTTTAAAAGATAAATAAATACCATGTTTTACAATTCATTTATTTTGGTATTGAAAATGGTTTTCATAATGTTTTTATATCAATGTGTTGTATTGATATCTTGTGATTGAAAGGTGGAAATGTTATGTTTCCCTTATGCATGTTTTATGTGATACGATTATGTTATGGTTCTTGGGAATTGTTATGAAGACGGGTGCTTCCGTGATAAACTAAGGTCGGGTGAGCCCGATATAGCTCTCCAATGCATTGGGTAACGCGAAGGAGTGAAACGTTAAGGGTTATCCGAAGAGATTTAGGGAATATATTGTGGTGGGTATTCCAAATGTAACCAAGAGGGTTACTCCCTACGTAAGAATGTTATGAATGCCTCAAGTTACCTTTATGTCTTATGATTTCTATGATTTTTTCATGATTTTATGAGGTATGTTAATGTGCTTATGTTTTATGAGTAAAGTATGATTTCATTGATTCTTATGTGTACATGAACTCGTGTTTCCTTTCCATGTATTTTTATATCCCTTACTGAGCTTTTTAGGCTCATCCCAAGTTTTTGAAATGTTTTTCACAGGTCAAGGGAAAGGTACATGATATGATGATAGTGTCAAGGAAGTGTCAAGAAAGAATCCATGTTTTATTTTAAATATGTTTCTGTTGTTGGAGAAAATGAATACTATATTTTATGTAACCACTTTTTTTAAATGTGGAATGTAATGCAAGTTTATGATCTAATTCTCTAAAACTCTAAACCTGAAAAGATCCTCAATGTGTATTATTGTATTAACTCAAGATTAAGTAAGGTTTAAGGTTGGGGCCTTATAGTTGGTATCAGAGGTCGGTTTATATATCTTTAGAGGTTAGGGTATCCTATAAGAATAAGTGACATTACCATAATGGTTAGGATTTTAGAAAGAGTCCTAGTTTTAGTTAAAGTGAATAAGTAAGTATATCTTAGTGGTTATCTTCCTCATTAGTACATGATGGTTTTGTTGATATACTCACACTGACATTTCTGTTTTTAGTGAATGGATGGATCTAGCATGCACCAAAGTGACAATAGGTTTTAAGGAAACTGTGGTGGTTCTCTGATTAAGATACTGGATGAAATGGGGTATTCAATGAGGAAACTTGTGGTTGTTCTAAACCAACTATCAAAGAGCCATGATCATCCACTTGAACCATGCTATGTTCTGTAAAGAATTATGTACGAGATGACCAATCGATGTGGAGGTTCAGGTAATAATTATAAAGGTAGCCATTAGGGTTTATATGATCCTTACTTTTGAGGTAATTATGGGTTATTATATGTTATGATGGAAAATGAAAGGCATGAGATAAACATGAGGTTAAAATATGTTATGATTATTTTTGAAGATTTTATCTCATTTTTGGGAATGTATTGAGAATTATATAGTTTTGGAAAAAGGACAACACGCAGATCGTGTGACAACCCATCGTGTCGGACAAAGCTGCGGGAATCGAACCCACAACCAAAGTGCGACTGGTATTTATCGCCTACCACTGGACTACGTGAAGTCCCTGGTTAGTTTGACTGATTATTTTTTGTTAGATGATTTTATGAATTAATAGTAAGATGATTTTGGGTTATCTATGGAAATTTATTAACCTATCATGGAGGATATTTGATTAGGTTAATTACTTTTCAATATGAGACTTTAGGAGAAACTGATGTGGTTTGGAGATAAATGTTAAGATTTAACTTAGAAGACTATGTGGCTAAATCCTTCAAATATTTGGGTTTCAATATTAGTTTAGTTTACTTTGAAGAATTTTATGGACAAATTTTTTATCGAATGGTCCTCTTTGAACTTTGGGTTTTGTTGGACAAATTTTGGAGATTAAGAATAGATTTTCTTTTTATAAAGGGTTATCCTTTTCTGGATTATCTGATCTTATACTAACCTTTTTGGTTTTGGTTTTGGTTAAAGTCTAAAGACATGGGAATTATATAGTTCTCTTTTGTGGATTAGGTGATTCTCTAGATGTTGATTATAGTACTCTTAATGTGAACAAGTCTTCCTAAATACTCATATTTTGGAGAAAATATGAGTTTGTGTAAGGAATCTAATAAAAGTTGAATGTCAAATTGATAAGTGATTCTGTTTCCTTATGAATAAATTCCTCAATAAAAAGTAACTTAAAACAAAAAATTTGTCTATTAGCTTTTCCTACTGGGGAATCGAATACCGTTTAACCCATCACAAGTTTGTGATTTTCTTGTGGTTAAATTTCTCCTAAACATGTTTTCTATCACTCTCCATCAGAACATGACCCTATGTTTTCTCCTCCATGTCCATATTTTCATACTTGGAATCCTAGTATGGGTTAACTCGGGTGACCTATGTACTTATCTTCCTTTATTTAAAAGTTATTTTTTTATAGACTCTTGTTCTGATGTGGGACTTTCAAAGATGTTTCCAAGCTCAATTTTAAAATTGCGAGGACGCAATTCCCAAAAGGGGGGAAGGATGTAACACCCCAGGTAAATAAAGAATATGACATTTTTATATTTATCCATATTTGTGAATAAAATATTAATATTACTTTAAAGGGGATTCTATGCTCGATGGTGTACCCAATACACAACAATGAGTTTCTTGGGAATCTTACATTACACTCTAATAATAAAATAATATCATTTTAAATAGTAGTTAACGCCTAGCCGTTGTAATGGCAGGAATGAACAGAACTAACTAAAAAATGATTATATATGTTTGTAAAATATTTTTACTCTTTACAATAAATGTTAGAGGATTAAAAATGCGAATGAATTTAATTTTAAGCGTATACATTCTAATATTCTTTAAAAGCTCGATTAACCGCCTTTTGAAGGCGAACCTCTTTTAAATCGACTTTTTGACAATTTTATGTGTTATATTTGACAAAATAAAATTCTTATTTAGAATCAGGACATCAAAATTTACTTTGTGTAAATATTTGGTATTTTTCCGAAAAAGTTCAATTTTTAATGAATAGTGGAAAATGTTGTATTTTAATTCAAAGCCTCTTTTTAATATAATTTATATATATGATTAGATTATCTTTTGAATTGGTTTTAAAGTTAAATTAGAATATATTTTTACCATTTAATCCAATAGTGTTCATTGGAATTAATTTCACTTTGAAATCAGACTTAAACTAGTGTCAATCTTTTGATACATTTTGTTTCATAAAAACACGCTATTTGTTCTGACAGCGGGAATTAATTATTAAATTAATTAATGTAACATATATGTTATGAATTTTGTAAAATAGAAATCATTTTTGAATTCGGAATATCAAATATATCTTAGGGTGAATTTTTGGTAATTTTCTGAAAACTTCAATTTTTGATGAATAGTGAAACCACTAAGTGGTACTTATAAAAACTGATTTTCCGTTTAAATGAAAATTTTCCATATTTGTGTTTTGAATTAAAAAAATATGACATACATGGTTTTCATTAATAAGTAAAATGTGGTTCAATGGGATTAAAATAATTTTTTTGTGAATAGTAACTTATTAAGTTTTTAATCGCGATTAGAGGTAATTAGTGTAGTTTAAGTTAAAAATAATGTTTTAATAAAATGAAATGACCTAGACACATGTCCTACCCTCATTGGATGTGTCATGGACGACCAAGAAAATCCATGGGTCAACTTTTGGGCCCCATGGAGCCACTTTGGTTGGAAAATGACATAAATAACTTTTTATTTAATGTTAAAGTAAAAATGTCACAAACATGAAATGTTTTACTAATACAATTTTAACATGGGGTTATACAAGTCATATTTTTGACTATAAATATTAATTAGAACTCTAAAAATATTTCCTACATCATGATATTTGTTTTATAATTTTTAGACATTAAATATACTAAATTATTTATGACATCATGATGATGCAGCGATGACATCATTATTTAACGATTTAAATAAAATGGAAAGATAATGTAATATCTAAGACCTACACAAGTCCAAAACCTATTGTATGGGTGTATTTCTAACCCTTATCACCTTATCCTAGAAACACATCAATGTGGGACCATTAAAATCCGAAACGCATTCTAAAATAAAGTAACATTTCTTTACTTTCCAAGAGTGCCCTTCCTCTCCTCTTATAAAAGGCCCCCACCTCTACCTCCTTACCCACACTTCAAAAGCTTTTGGATTAGCCAAACCCTGCCCATTTTGTCTCTCCAAATCCCTCTCTAACTCCTTGAAGCCTCACTTTTGGAAGAAGTCTTCCCAAAGAATCCTTTGAGCTCAAACCAAAGGGAGTTACCCGATTTTAAGGTAATGTCTTCACTTGTGTCCTTTTGTTTTATTTTGCTTCTCCAACCACATAAACTCTTTTTATTCATTTCTTTTGTAAAAAATACAGTATATTTAATATACTAGGATGTTTTTATAAGAATTATTTGGGCTACACTTACACACACCTTCGTCTAATGGTTAAAGAACATACTGTTTCTGTGGTTGGCGATTTTCTGCCTCACGAAACGATGATTGTTCAATATTCTTTTAACACATTTAAAGGTGGCCATTATGATGTTATTGTATTTTATATATGATATATATGGTATTTATGTTTACTATATTCTTATTTATTTTATATTTAAACCATACCTTTATTCTTTTCATGTTGTGTAAATGCGATAATTTCATATGAGGAAGTGTGGACTACCGCCCCCTCAAGTGATGTGACTCGTACATGCAATACATGGAATGTATAAAGAATGAAATTAATGAACATATGTGACCTATATAACATATATATTTTATTGGAATTATAATATATATATATATATCATTTATTTTTAATTCCATTAATATGACAAAGAAAAAATGAAAGTAGCGTTCATGCGTACGTACGGCCTACCGTCTCCATGAACGGTGCTTTTCATTTTTTATCTCCAAATGATATGGTATAGTATAAAATGAATATTTACTGGATATATATTATATTTTAATCATTAATACTATTCTAGAAATTATTTACTTATAACTACATGGACAATCATTTTTCAAACAAGTTCATTTTTGACTCATGTACCAAACATCGGCAAAAACGTCTGATATGAACTAACATTATTAAACAATTATTATAACGTTATAATATGTGATATGAACTGAATAATAAGATTTAAATGAGGTTATTAGGCAATTATAAATTTAACAAAGTTTATTATTCAAGAATATAAAGAAACGAACAAGACAAGTCGAACTTGAGGTAAGGGATCCTACTCCTCTCTTTCTTTTTAAGTACACTCTTTTATGTCATTACTTTTAAAGATCATCTTTCTTGTTATTGGGATGTTATTTTATATTAATATTACTGTAATTTTTATGTTCATATGATGAGAGACCCCATTTTCTCTCATCAATCCATTTTGAAAGTTTTGAGCGGCGCTGTTATGCTGCCGAATTTTTGTAAGAGATCTAACCTCTCTCTTTCCTTTTAAGTACTCTCCTTTATGTCACTTCTATTAAGCTCCTCTTTGTTATGTTGGGGGATGTTCTTTATATTCCTCTTTCTGTAAACATTATTTTAATATGATGAGAGACCCTATTTTATCTCATCAATCCATTTTTGTAAGTTTTAAGTGGCGTCGTTAGGCTTCCGAGTTTTCGTAAGGGCTTTTTCATCTCACTTTTAGTCCCATGAGATTTATGCTACATTTGCCACAATTTCATTTGAGTGGTGTATTTAATGCCCATTATTTTACTCATTGTGTAATATAATTTCATTTATGAGTATTTAAATCAATTTTGTATTGTCCTTCTTTCACGGGGTGTATGTCTTGAAAGATACCCATGTCGGTAAGGGAACCTTTCACCATCCTCTTTTTAAAAGACTTATTTTGTTATGTCATTTAATTCACATACTATTATGTTGGGATATGTTCATCTATATCCTTATTGATTTAAATTTTATTTCCATGTGTTGAGATACCCTTTTTATCTCTCATAAACTAATTTTCTGAATTTTGTAGTGACGTCGTTAGGCTGTCAAATTTTTGCAAGGGAACTTCTTAACCCAAATTTGATTCTTTGGGATAAACTTTTACTCCTTGAATATGTCATTCTATGAATATGTGTGAATGACCTCTGATTGTTTAACACTTAATATCCACTTATATTTCGTGTATTAATTTGTCACACATAATTATGTAATTGATTTATCCTTAATCCAAGGATACCGTCTTTGTATGGGACTTCGTCTCAATCTCCATTCATTGAGGCATATTTTGTTTTATACACAACTTTCTTTTATACGGTGTATAAACCCCTTTGACTTTTACGTTTATTCAAAAGGAGTATTTTTTATACGAATCATTTACTAAACGACAAAAGGGAATGTTTTTTCATACGTATGTGGCGACAACGACTTCTCCGCCGTCGTGACCATTATTTGAGTTTCGGCTTCCTCTACAAGCCATACCTTTTTTTTAAAGAAAAATAAATACCATGTTTTACATTTCATTTATTTTGGTATTGAAAATGGTTTTCATAATGTTTTTATATCAATGTGTTTTATTGATATCTTGTGATTGAAAGGTGGAAATATTATGTTTCCCTTATGCATATGTTTAATGTGATATGATTATGTTATGGTTCTTGGGAATTGTTATGAAGACGGGTGATTCTGTGATAAACTAAGGGCGGGTGAGCCCGATATAGATCTCCAATGCATTGGGTAACGCGAAGGAGTTAAACATTAAGGTTTCTCCGAAGAGATTTAGGGAATATACTGTTGTGGGTATTGCAAATGTAACCAAGAGGGTTACTCCCTACGTAATAATGTTATGAATGCCTCAAGTTACCATTATGTCTTATGATTTCTATGATTTTTTCATGATTTGATGCGGTATGTTAATGTGCTTATATTTTATGAGTAAAGTATGATTTTGTTGATTCATATGTGTACATGTACTCATGTTTCCTTTCCATATATTTTTATATCCCTTACTGGGATTTTTATGCTGATCCCAAGTTTTTGAAATGTTTTTCACTGGTCAAGGGAAAGGTACATGATATGATGATAGTGTCAAGGAAGTGTCAAGAAAGAATCCATGTTTTATTTTAAATATGTTTCTGTTGATGGGAAAAAATGAATACTATCTTTTATGTAACCACTTTGTTTAAATGTGGAATGTAATGCAAGGTTATGATCTAATTCTCTAAAACTCTAAACCTGAAAAGATCCTCAATGTGTATTCTTGTATTAACTCAAGATTAAGTAAGGTTTAAGGCTGGGGCCTTATACCCGACTCCACTTGGGTTTAACTAATATTTACATGTTACAATTAATTCTTTTTGATGGAAATTAATTGTGCTATGATGTGTGATTTTGGTTGGAAATCCATTTGGGGGTTTTTAGGGAAAAAGGGGGTTTCATGGTGAAATGTTTTTATTTTTCATTTTAAAATGGATATTTTAAAATGGGATTGATGAGATTGATTTGGGAAAATGTTTGATGAAAAATGGATTTCAATAAAGAGGTCATTTTATTGAAATGGGGCTTTGGCATGGAAAATGTTTTTTCAATAAATGGTTGATTTATTGAATGGGATTGATGTGAAATGGAATTGGTTGATTGCATGATGTTGTGATCTTGGTTGGGTTTGTATGAAATGTTGTGTGGAAGTGGGTGGGAAGTATAACTATAATGAAGGGGATGGATAGTGGACGGAAGGGCCACCATAAAAGTATAAGTGGACGGGAAGTGCCACTAATTGTGAATGGTTGAACGGGTTGGACGGACGCGCAACTGTTTGGTTGTTGTTGTGCATTGCTTTTCAAGATGGAATTGTTGTGCTAATATGTGAGTAATATAATGGCTTATGGCATGTTTGTTTGTCTTTCCCTTGGTTGCTTGGTTTGGATGTTATGTCCTGGTAAGGTCACGTTTGGCTTATGAAAATGGTTTCACTTGTGTTTTATTTTATATAAAATGTTTTATATAAATGTGCTAATGGTTTTATCCTAGTGTCATGAGTAGGGAAGTCATTTGGGGAAATACTACTGAGTTTTAGTACTCACCCCCTTCCTTGGAATGTTGGTGTCTTTGCAGATGTTGTGTACCGTGACGTGGGAAAAGGTAAGGCATCAATCTCCTTTAGTGGTGCATTGTGATTTCTTGGTGGAACTTGGAACTTGGAGCTTGGGGTGGAGCTGTGGTGGTATCATATCTCATGGTATTCTTGTTGAGTCTTCCACATTGTACTCTGATGTTGTATTGGGTTTTGTTGGCATGTAAGATTATGGATTATCTAGTTGTCTTTGGTAATGTATGAGGTTAGTTTTGTTGACATGCATCATTTAGTTGTGGTTTTTGGTTGGTTTTATCTCAAGGTAAAACCATTCCCTAATTGTTCTCGAAGCCCTCACCATTTATTTCCGGCCTTTAGTGCCTTGGGAACGTCGCATAAGGCCAAGCAAACCTCACCGCCTCCTCAAGCCAATGATATAGGGGCGGGGTGTTACACATTATATTTTTTCAACTTTATCTTCAAATAAAATGTTTTCAAAATGTTTTCAATCTTCATTTATAGGTTTTCAAAGTTATTTTCAAGAAAAATGTTTGCAAGAAATTTTCAATATTCCATTAGTTGTTTTCATTGTTACTGTAAAAGAAAAAACATTCCAAAATGTTTTATAATTTAAAAAGTTAAATAAAATATATTCCTCAATAAATGTTTTAAATGATATTGAAAAGTTTTATTTATAAGAAAAGGGTTTTTAAAATGGTTTTATTAAAGGGATTTTCAAATATATTGTATTTTATTTTTGAAATGTTCTATGTGATTCTTTGTAATATTTCTCCATCTAAGATGAAATAAATTTTCAAATTTTATGATTTTCTAGGGATATGATCAAAGAATACCATTTATATTTTTTATTTAATGGTTTATGTTATGATACAATGATGGAATGATGTTTATGACACTCATTTCTCTTACATCGGTTATATGGTTATGAAACCTACCTCTTTTCATGGATTATGCTTTGAGGAAAATATTATTACATGTATATCATTTCAATATGTAATGATAGCAAGAAAATTTTATGATGCCCATTTCATATCATGGGTTATGATAATATTGTTGTTTATAATCTTTTGGAATGCATATGTATTATTTTATCATGTGATGAATGGGGGCTATATATCCCTAAAATGCATTAGGTAGTGATGGATGAATCATGAGTATATATGTTATGAATTAAACTGGTTACATATTCACAATGTTATGAGTGAACCTAATTACATGTTCACAATGCTATGTGTGAACCTAAATACATGTTAATAATGCTATTTCTAGAGCTAATTGCATGTCTATAAAAAGTTTTGTGAACCTGATTACATTTTCACAATGTTATTAGTAAATCATATTATGTGTTCTAAATGTTATGAATGAAATGGATTTTATGTTCACTATATTATGAATATTCTTGGTTTCTAGTCTAGAATTTTATTTATAAGACCAATTACATGTTCACAATGTTATGCATTAACCAGATTACATTTTCACAATATTATGAGTGGACCTGGTTTCATGTCAATAAAATTATGTGAGGCCTTGATTTCATGTCCTTAACTTAATCAGTGAACATGTTTATACGTACACATGATCACAGTGTTATAAACTGATTTTTATTCCATAGATTCCATGTCTTATTCCTTTGTTATGATTTCATCTATTATGATCTTGATTCCAGTATAATTCATGTCTTATGATCTAGAAATATTTATTCAATGGTTCATGTTAATGATCTCTGATAGGTAAGTTATTTTCATCAAATGTTACGATCATGTTTAGAGAACATTATGTTCATGATTCTGCTTACATGTCTTCATTATTTACCCTTACTGAGCATCTAAGCTCACCCTTTTCTTATGTTTTATTTTCCCTGAGTTTCAAAGAATGGTTTTTGTTAGGGGTGATAAAGGCAAAGATATTTGTCGGAATCATTAAGGATATTTTTTAGACTAGAAGTTTATATTCCATGTTTCCAAATTCACTAAACTAATACAGACATTGGGCATTTGTGTTTGTAATGTATTATGTACTACTCAAAAAATTATGTAATGTAAAATCTATAAAAAGTGTTCTATAATGAGTATGTAATTGTATGGCAGGGATAAATACCCACAATTTATTATATTAGATCCCAACGGTGAATAATAGATGTTTATAATGGAATCCATACAATCATAATGGTAGAATAAAAACATAAAGAAATTTAATCAACACAAATAAATATCTAGAGTCATATAAAACTAAATTCTGATGACCTTATGCTATTCAAAAGTGGGAATATAAGGCAAGCATGTGTCATTATTTAAAATATAAAACCTTTATAAAAACAAAATCTAACTCTAAAATCATCATGAGTTCTATATTAATCCCCTTATCCAATACTTCATCCAATTATAGAATGAAAAGTGTCTAAATGATGTTTTTATCACTTTTCGTTACATGCATCCATGAAATCTATCCAGTATCCCAATGGGGCCCGACTAGAGTATGAGTATGACATATTAACCCACCACCAATTACATTAATTGTTATCTATTATAGTAATATAAAATTACCATTGTGAAATAAATAGTAATAATGTAAGTAAATGAAATACATAAAACCCTTTATGTTGAGTTCTCTCATGGGTTATTCGTCTCATACTACTCTCATCTAGATAAATTAGAATTTATCAAAAAAATTAATTAATTATTAATTTAATTTACATAATTGTCTCTAAACCCTATAATCAACACCATTTCATCCCTGATGATGATATTTTTATAATGTATGAGCAATTCCATTGTAAATATGATACATAAATAGGATGAAAAACAAGGCCATCATGTATGTAAAGCATTGATCAAATCTTATTATGTTATTTTAATTCACTTTCTATTTATTTATTAGATTGGAAATATTTTCTTGTCCATGGAGTTCAACATAGGGAACTGAAATATCATTCTTACTATGTAAATTGAAACCAATCACATTAGGGGTTTGACCAAGAAATTCAACATGGGAACTCATGTATCAGTATCGGCATGCTATATATTTATTCCCCTATTATCCCATCTAAGTAATGCCTAAATGAGATCCTAGGTGACATTCATGGATTAATATAATTTCATCTCCTCGGTGATCTAATCCATGGAATTCAATGTAGGATTGAGTTATTACACCTATAACATCATAATCCCATTCAAAAATCATTTAAATTAAATTTACAATGATCTCATCTAAAGAATTATGTAATGAAACATAGTTATTACCCATGTAATTTCATTATTCCATTTTTAAAATATTAAATTAGAATTGATTTTTTAATTTATAAGGAAAACTCAAAAAAAATGGATAGCATGGGATAAGTGGTATGGTCTCACAACCATTCAGTATTCATTTATTTCATTTAAGTATTTCATTTAATTCTTTTTAACACCCCATTTACAAGGTTCTAATTTATTCACTTTAAATGGTGAAATAATTTCATAAGAAAAATATACCTATTGTATAAATTTTAAGAACACACCCATGCTATTATTTAAATCTATGTTTTAGACCTCCATTGTTTCTAACGGGTCACACAAGTCACATAGGTCAAGACCCATAAATTTAATTAAGTAAAACAGATATTTATACTTGTAACATGGAATAGTTAGAATGTAGCATAATGATGCAAAATATAGATGGATATAATTTTAGGTAAATGAATAAGAGCACCTACATGACAATATTAGTTGATTTTTTATACAGTATCATCCTCTATTTTGTGCTATAATGGTGTAAATTTAAGAAATAGAAAAATACCAAGGAAATAGGGAATATTAGCTTTTATGGACTTAAAATTCAATAAATAAATGTAAATGAATAATAAAATTACAAAGAATCACATGTTTTTTGACAAGAATCTGAAGAGATGAATTGCACTTCCATGAGGTAATATACATTAAATATTCCTTTAATATATAGTGTTGTAGGAAGGACAGTTCTCAACATGAGTTTTCCTATGTGTTTGGGAAAAGGAAAGGGTTGATGTAAAATTAATTTCATGGAGGTAAAATTAGTAATTAATCACTATTTTAAAGGCTACATAGTTTTCCCACAAACTCAAAAAATTAGTGAGTCAATCATTTTCCACAATTTTATATATGGAACACAACCTCACAAGGCTTTTTTCATAGTATGAAAACTTGTTCCCAACTCATGTGTGCTCAGTGTCCCTAGGATCAACCTCTTTTAGGGTTAGGCACATAGTTTGGGAAAATTGTATGTTTAACATGAAATGTACTCCTAGTGTTTATTATAGGGTTTTCACATATATGCACCTCACCTCAAAAGGTTAAACTAAACATGATCCTCTTTTTTGGGCCACACAGTTGATCTATATGGCTACTAATAATGGTGTACCAACCATGCACCTCTTTTATTTCACCAAAAACCACATCTCCAGGATCGTAATAATCCCTAAAAACGCCAAAAAACTCTATATCATCCTAATGAATTCCCATATATATAGAAAAATATATAAAAAATTCAATGGATTTGAAACCCTATAAATATTATAGATCTTATAAACATATCCTTCATAAGTTCACCCTATGATCCCAAAAGTCCTTAAGATTCTTTTTCTTTCAATGGTTACAAAAGTATGGTTGGTTTCAATAGATATTCATCCAATCCTACATTTAGACTTATCTTTCATTTCCTTTGGACTTATCTTCGAATTATGTGACTTCTCACTTCTATCCAAATTCAATAAATTCTGTATAGGTTATCGAAATTCCCTTCAATTTAGATCCTAATTTTGGATTATTTTCCTAATATCCTTAAACACAAAGTAATATTTCATGTAATATATGAAAACAGTAGTTACCATCTCTTTTTACTGTCTAATAGTGATGAAAATTAATGAAATTTCCAACCAACTTTGACAGAAATTCAGTTTATTGAATCAATATAGGTTCAGATCATATTGAAATCATTAAAAGAATCCATCTTTAGAATCACTTATGATAAAATCATTTTTAACATCCATCACATCATGAATGAATTACTAAAACCAATTAGTTTTTTTTTACAAATCTATAAGGGTCACCATAAAAAAATCTATAGTTATATTTTCCCAGATATTGATTTTAATGTTCCTTATAAACACATAAATATTATTCTATTTTTGTGGTGATATATTTGTTTCCATTATTCGTTATATATATTCACTATTTTGACTCGATTCAACTTAAAAAAATCAATTTTAGAAGAGATAATACTCTGTCAACAATCCTTAAAATCCAATGTATGTTCCATTAAATTTATCAAAACAAAACTTATACTTATATTACTTCGCAACAGTCAAAAAAAGGTAACACACACGAACAATCAATTATCTCAATAGAACAAGTGAATAATGACACCATATTATGATAGTAGTGTCTCAAATTCTTTAAATATATATTTGATATTAATTTTTCGGGAGTGAGACTATCAACCTTTGAAGAGACCATAAATTTAATCTACTATACCATCAATCGTTTTTCCACCAGAACGTCAACAACCAGATGTCACACATAGTTGAATAAAATAACTCTCAAAAAATAATTTTATTCAAAACCCAAAGAAGAATATATAACCATAAATCACCACATTATATCTTTGAACATTATCACAAATACAAAAATATTACATTGGTGAAAAAAACAAAATGAAAAGGAAACATTGATTTCATAAGGTTTAGAAATTATATCCTATATCCATTGGAAGAAACTAATTTATTTTATTACATCAATATAATATAACTATTTTTTCAATAACATTTACTATACCACTATGTATATCACTAAATTTATTGTATTCTCATTCCATAGGGGTAGGTGGTCCCACCCCACTTTTATAAATGGGTCTTTCTGATCTTCTTGTAGAAATCATTTTAGAAATTTTTTATAATCCTTCCATTGGAATGATATGATTTCCAAACTCCTATGAAAATTATTATCCTAACTACTAATTGTTTGTGGAAGAAAGATCAACCCCATTTTTTCAAATTGATGTACTTATACAAACAAATTTTGCAGAACTAATCAATTCTGATTCTATATTAATAAGTTAACTTCTTACTAAACAACCATTCTACTCTAGTTTTACAATACCATTGAATTGTAGTGAAGACCAGACCATGTTTTGGTGTCACTACTTCTAATAAAATTATGTGATTTCTTGAAAACAATCATCACAATTCTTAACATGATTGTGGGGTCTAATTTATCCAATACACTGACTCAACTGGATCTATCAAACATGTGGATAAATTTTTTTGTAACTATATATGATCTTATTTGAATAGTAATTAATCATATTCACATATCAAAATAGGTATGTAGTAGTACATCATCGATGCTAAAGATATAATTATAACTCATAGCTACAATAAGCCCTTATGAATATTTTCTATGTAATATAATGTTATTCCCTCTTGAAATGATTAATAATAGGATACAGTCATTATGGAATCATATTTAATGAATTTTTAATCTTTGAGGAATGTTTTAGTTAAAATTTCCATTGTCTATGATTGAAATGGATTTAATTAGGTAATTAGAATAAGATAAAAGTTCGTAATGATAAAGTAATCCTTTAAAAAGAATCTAATACAGTCATAATCATTCAGTCAACATGATACGACCAATGATACAATAACTTCATGATAATTATTTAAAAATACAAATGAAATAGTTCTCAAATTTCAATAAAGTATAAAATAAAATGATATTCATTGATAATGATCTCATGTGAAGAGACTAATACACATGATTGTTGATAGGAACATCTAATAATACCTGAAATATTCCATGTTACCATTGGAATGTTAGTCATTATTATATCTTATTCTTGAGATCACCAATTGAAAACACAAAGAGAAGAATTATTCAATATTTATGATCCCAAAGAAATAAATATTAATAAAAAAAATTGTATCATTATAATGATTTATCTAGACAATATGACATTGTTTATAATTTCTATCATACTATATCATGATTCTCATTATTTCTAGGAACTTGTATAACATTTATATATAATAAAATATTCATTTACTTTATTATTATATAAAAAATAAATTACACATTTATAGTAATATAACACCATGCATAAATATCTATATACAATATATGGTAATAAAAAAGTATTACATAATTTAGGTTTACATAACCCACTTTTAAAAACACTTCAACATTCACTAGATCCATATTTATAACAATCTATTTGTTTTCTCTCATAATATAATATCATGATTTCACTACATCATTACTTTACTCATTAGTCACACCATTCTTTCATGATGTCTACTATTATATATATGGCATCATCTAATTGAGTAAAAAATATCTTATTAAATTATACCCATGAGTATAATCATTTTTTAATTTTTCAAAACATTTACATATTAATAAATATCATCTTATTATTATTATCAATGTTTCAATTACTTTAATATTTTACACTCTATGTTTTATTCCATGAATCATAATAAATCATTGGGTTTATTATAATACTTATTTAGATATATCAAAAGCCACACTATACCCAGTAATTGTATAGATGACTACCACTAGTTTAAATAATAATATTTTCTCATTTATATAGCATTTCATTGATATTATATTAATTTATTGATATAGAAATTAATTTTATATTCCCTTTATAACTAATGTTCTATCTACTCTAGAAACTAAGTAAATATTATTTTAATAGCAGGGTGGTTGTTACTACTACTTGTAGGATTATCGAAGAATTATTCAATATTTTCTAACCATAATGTATTACATGTAAATGTTATATATAATATATATCACAGAATATGTGATAGATCCATTGGGAAAGTGTATCATTGGTTCTTAGCCATTTTAATCACCTCTTTTTTCTTAAATAAGTCATCATAGAGTGATTTTATACATGCCACATTAGAATCCAACCCCTCTTCAATTGTTTTATTTTTTATGCTTCTATACCTCATTAGTATATTTAAATTCATGATATCTAATAATTCCTTAGATCTAACTTAAGGGATAATGTTCTGATTGAGTTATATTTGAATATTAATTCATCTTATAGAGGTTTTTTCAACCTGGACATTAATAACTATATGACTAATAGGTATTATTAATAGTAAATCAATATATTTTACATAGAAAACTATAGAGCTCCCAGTAACCTCTTTTATGACATAAGAAAATATAATTATTCCACAATTTAATGTATTCCATGATATATTAAATGAACATTATAGAATTAAAATATTAATCATTGTAGAATATTAGGAATTCTAAATTAAAATGGATTTCTTTATCTATATTGGTCAATATATTCAGAAAAATTAAAAAATATCAAATATTATTCCATTAACAAAGAATCTTATTTTATATGTGATCAATTTATCATCCATACTCAAGTATCCCTTGAATACTTGTTCCATCGAAAGGGGTTTCAATTTTGATAAAGAAAATAATAAAATAATGATTTGATTAAGATAATAAAATCAATTATTTAATTTTTAATTTTCCGTAATTTATATCATATAGTACACTTAAATCATTTTTATCTAATTTTTTATTATTATTCTCAATAAACAATATATCATCTAATGATAAATTATAAAACAAATTATTTTTGGTCCTCTCATTCATATGAATTGTTAATCTTAGTGACATTCATTTTCCACTTGCTCTTATGGAACATGTACCCATGCCAACTACATGTTCATGTAGAATATGGAATTTATCAAAGTTAATCTAGATCTCATTAACTAAAATATATATGTGTATTGTTTTATCGATATATATTCACTAAATTAACTACCAAATTTATATATTATGTATTTATCTAATATCCTTCAAAACTGATAGGATAGTTGACTATGATTAACTCTCTATTTCCATTTATAAAAGTTTGTTTCATAACTCACTCCTAATAGACATAGTGGAACTAAACACATTAAACTGTGACATAATAATTTTCACTTATATTTAAACTTAGATGATATCCATTTTTCATTACTATAGGAATACAGTTAAGGGTTATAATATATATATTTAATACATTCTTTAAAAATATTATATAAGACTAAAGTAGTCATAATAATCATCATTAAATATCCTTTTACTAACATTATGTATATAATGTGTATAAGTTAATGAGTGTTTAAAAATAATTACACCACACAATTTAATGAATTATGAATTATTAGTTATGTTATTCCTTAGCTAAAATACCCAAATAATGCCTTATCTTATGACCAATAAAATTTCATTTGATCAATTTTACCTTTCATACATTTCAAAAATAAATAATAATTATAACAATAATTTACATCTAGAACTTAGATGAATTATTACACATATATCCTTTTTAAATAATTATAGAATATTTCTGGACTTATCACCTTCTATGTTAAAATTTGTATTGGCCTCTTTAATACCAACATGATATCATGTAAAATAATTAATATTTTTATCTCAATTTTATCGTAAACACCCATCATGTTTTTTCTATGACATTTGGTTATATATTTACATGGAAATGAATTAGCATTAAACTTCTAGGAATAAATTTATTATTACATTTCTTATTCATCATTAATTATTGTAGTAGGATGACATTACTCATCAATAATTTTTTATATAGGATGGTGTTCCATTAAAATGGTGTGAAATCCTCAGGGGATGAATCAATTGTGATTGAAATGTTACTAAATTCTATAATACTGTATGTTTTTTCTTTTAAAATACCCTTCTTAGTATCAAACCACATGTTAACTATTCTAATTTAAATGTATCCATTTATTTCATACCCAATACATAATTATCACATGAAATGTGGAATGTATTTTTAATAGAATGAAATCACCAAGGTATGGATCCTTATGTTCGTTACTAAATATAGTTCATAATCCAATAGGGAAACTACTATTCTTATGAATATGGTTATTAATTAGATCACTCATATTATGATTTTCTATTGTTTTATTTTTGGGTAGATGGAAATTCCTTTTTTGATGAGTTACCCACCTTTTGTCTTATATTTTATAACAAGTGAAAAAATTGAATTCAATTTGAGTTAAAAGGTATCATCATCCACTCAACAACTACACTGTTTGATTATACACTAGGGAAAACTTTCATAATGTTCAATATCCACATCTAGGGGATAATTAACTATCTTATAGATAATATATTTATATTTATTAAAATGATTTTTAAAATGGTTCTTAGATATAATTAATTCTTTAGTTTTCCTCCTTAGAAACCATTTAAATATGATCAAAAATATTTTCTAAGATTTCCCTATATCAAATTATATGATCATATTCCTTTATATAGTCTTTGATATTTAGAATATCTTTATGAACAACAAAAAACTACTTAATATCCTTATACAACATTATTCATCATTATTGTTAAATTTATGATCCATGGGAGGTCTAAACTCAATCATCAATAATTTCAACTATTGTTAAATATTCACTATAACGTTATGATTATTTTAATTCATCATCTCTTCTTTCTCCTCCTTCTTCTTCAAATAAAGGGATCTAATTGAAATAATTTTATTAAATTCACCACCTCCATTGATATATAGAATGATTTTTCTTCTTTAAATCCATATCAAGTTCTCTCCGCTTATATCTCTATTAAGTTCTCAATCATATCATTATTTTTTCCACCTATTACGTTTTATCATAAAAAACTATAATTTCAATATATTTATGGAAAAAAACTCATCAATATCATATAATGATTTCCTCAATATATCAATACATTGAAAATTCTATAAAAACTAATAAAACAATTTATTCTAGATTCTTACGTCAGTATTGAAACTATAATTTCAATATTCTTTTCTCAATGGATTCCCCCTTGAGTATTCTCATTTTCAAAGAATATTCCCTTGTAATCTCACTCCTTTCTGTAATTCTTTTTTATTTCTATCCAGTTCACATTTCTTTCTCTCATTATTCCCATTGAATAATTATCTTATTATTCTAGATAAATAGATTTTATGTCATATTTAAATATAACTCCATCAAAATATAAAATTTATAAATATTCATTCCTTTAAAAATAAATGGTTTATATATTTTATGGTGTGGTTTATTTCTTTGAAACACTAGTTCGTTTGAAAACTCATCATTATCTTCTCCTTGAAACATTAATTCTTTTATATCATATCTAATTTATCTTCTTCCCCATAATCAAAAATATTGGATTTATTTTAATATATCATGAATCATAATTTCACATGTGATCATGAATCCATTAATGATCCACATTAACTAGGGTTGGTTTATGCCCTCAAATTCCATTAGCATTGATTAACAATATTTATTTTAATATTTCCATATTTTAAGATAATATATTAATGTAAAAGTGATATCCTCAATAAATTCTAATTTAAAAATTTAAAAATCAAGTAATGACACATAGATTAATAAATAATCACGACATTTTGATCTTGAAAAAAATCATCAGAGTCATCTGATATAGTTTCCTTAAGAATCTCACATCTTAAAAAACCAATAAATTCTCTAAGGAAGAAATATTCTGTCGTTACCTCCTTTGTATCATAGATCTAAGAATATACATAATATGTTTTCCATGGATTAATATTAAATATTTAAAAAAAAATTAGAAACATATTACATGCGTCCTAAAAATCATATGAAATGACAACTATCTTATGAATTGCAATAAACATCTTAAAAAATGAAAAACATAATACACCATATCACAATGACTTATGAATCTAAAAAAATATTTTGTTTTACCAAAAACTACTATAATAATTTCATATGTAAATGAGATTCTCCTTAATTTCTATTCCACTAATAAAAATATTATCTATTTTAGGGACATCTTATATAATCATAGAATTTGAAAAAATATATGTACATATTAAAAAAATCATTATACATTAATGTAATAATAAAATATATCAACCAAATGTAATAAATTATATAAAAAACTATTTCCATTTGAATAAAATCTTTCTCATTCACTCAAAATCACCTTAGAATAGCATCCAAAAAATCAAATATTTAGAATACTACAATACAACATTAGATATCTAAAAATTTATTTGGAATAATTTAAATTATCACATTAGAATATTTTAAAATCCTCTACTAAAAATTTATTTCCTACTTATATTATCCTTATTATGACCATCATCTGATATATATTTAACAATAAACCCATAATACAAGTTTGTTATTAAATCCTCGTATGGTTTCTCCATGCTTATACAATCCATTTATTTATTTTAATAAATGATTAAAAATATATTCACTATCAAGCATCTATATTTCTCTATAAACAATTTTAGATAGTTATTATCATATTTATAAACAAAATCATTTGATTTGAATGAAGGATAAATCATTAATTATAAGATTTATATAGATATTCCTAAAATTTAATCATACAACTATTCTAAGATAGTATCTTCAATATTCATTTCCAATAATTGTATGGGAAGAATATATATCTTAATCATAAGTATCTTCCTCTATCATTGAACTTATATATAAATTAACTTCAATCACACAACTTTATTTAGGGAAAATAAAAAATAATTATTATTAATACATTTGTGTACATCAAAATTTACCTTTTTTCAATTCCTAAGGTAATCATTCCTCTTAAGGTCAATTTCATGAAACATCCCCCTTATAGAAAATATATGTAAAAGTATATAAGTGAGTTAAAAATGTTACAAAAACTTTAAAATCCTTATTTTGAAAAAAAATATTATCTCATCTATTGTCACTCTTTTTTATTTACACCTTGCTCAGATAATTAGTTAATTTGGAAAGTGGGATGTTTGGAATTAAACATTTATAATCTTTTTTCTATCAGTTTAAGGTGAATTAATTCTACATGATCTAGGTTATTTTTATTGAAAAAATGAGAAATAGATCCAAACAAAAAAGTTATCCGTATGGAATCCACTTTTTTTAACCAAATGAAATTCAGTTTCTAGGGTTTATTTATAAATATTTTGAAATAAATTCATAAGCTTCACCCATAATCAACAACACATTAAAAAAAATTGAAGAGTTTCCCTCTCCATATTTAAACAAATATTCTTGTTTACCAATATCTTCAACATAGTATAAATACATAATATAAGAAAAAATATAAATTGATATCAATAATCCTACAATAATCAATAGTTTTTATAAAATCTATCAAAAATTCCAAGTTTTACAATGATATATTAAAACACTGGCAGCATCACTTTATGAACTACCCATCAAGTATGAACTTAAATAACATACATCCTATATTGTATTCCCTATTTTTGGATCCTCACTTATATTCTACCATTTTAACCCAGATACCAATTGAGGTGTTTAAATTGATGTTTTCAAATGGTATAAAATGAAACCAATTGATGTTCTCTATGATGGATTGTGCATGTTGTTATAAAAACATGACAATATTCATAGATTTTATACCTATTTTATACATAAAATTTAATTACCTATATAAAGTAACACAAAAGGGATAAATAGGATTAATAAGACTTTACTTAAAATCAATAATGATAGAAATATTTATGAGGCATGGATATCAACCTAAAACATGATTTTTGGAAACAAAAAATTTTCAAGATATCTTTATTATTGTTCCACCCTTAATTTATAGAATCATGAAATTCTTGGGAAGTATGGATTTAATTTCCTCTCATGAATTATTAATAGTTAGTATAAGATTCTTTGAATTATCTTTAAAAGAACATTTACTTTGATTACTTATCAATATTCTTATCCAACTCACATTAATTTGGACATATGAATATGTAAACATTAGGCATGTTTTCAACCTTACTTTTGTGTGATGAATATTTATTAGTAGAATCTGTTTTTTTAATTGATTTCATTAGTGTTTTCTATTTATTCATCAAGGGGTCCTTTGTACATTTAAAAATAGAAATCAATTTTTACCTCAATTTCCTTTCAGTTTTCACCTTCCACACAAATTTTCAGTTGAGTTATGGGTTCCCTAAATATATTACCTCTTATGAAATTCATATTCTTAATCTTCAATATCTACCACTAACCTAATCATGCCCCTTGTTTATTAGATTGATTAAATTTATGAATTATTTTTATTCCATTTTCACAAAACATTATGTCTTCCTTAATTTGATATATTATATAAAATTTTCATCCATGGTTGAATCATCTCATTTTTTTGAGTCATCCATCTAAATATACATCTTAGTAGCACATTGTACAAAACATTCTATTTTTTTACATAAGAATGAAATACATTATATTACATTTTTTCTTTATTTTATTAAAATTTTATCTTCAAATATATATATTCATTATGTATGGATGGTACACACCCTCACCTTTCACAGTAATGAAAGAATTTGTTACTGTACTTATATTTCTCTTCAAAGAATCCAAAATTTTCTTGATAAAAAGTATCATTATTTATTTGAAATATGATTTAGAAGTATATGTATTATTTATTTTTTAGGTCTACACCCCCTTAATTAAGGTCAAAATTAATTATCATACATAATAATGTTTTACCATTATTCAAAATAATTGTTCCCAAAACTCAAACAAAATTATTAGTGAAAAAAATTATCGTTATTTTTCTTGTAGATGTAGTGTACAAAAGATGAATCACTTACTGGTTTTTCGAATATTACACCATTCTTTAGGAAATAATTTAGGGATTTAATCCTCATTAATATGATAAAATCCAACTATAACACATTGGTTATTGTCTCAAAAAAATTAACCCATATTTTTATATAATATTATTTTAAACATGCATGAGAATATATAACTAAATATTTATAGTGATAAATAACTAAAGTATGGTTTTCCTTTTTCCAAGATCCAATGGTGTATATTTCCCTAGGGGATCTATTAATATTCTTACCAGAAATAATTTTCATTTTTGATTATATTTTTCTTTAAAAAAATTGTATGGTTACACTTTTTCTATTCTCTAAAGATTTTCATTCTTTGGTATTATCCTCTTCTGAACATTCGGTTTCACTTCAAGTTCTAGTCATTTTATTATGGGGGATTATATTCCTTGCTTAACTGAACTCAAACATTCTTCCCATTGATTATTTATTGTATTTATATTTTCCTCATATATATCTCTCTTATAATGAATTATATAACAATTTATTTTTTTTATTTAACATCCAACCAATAATGTATGAAATTCTTAGAGACATATTATAACATTTATAGTGCATTGATAACATTTTAGAAAAAAATATTATCATAAAAATCCATTTTCAATTATTCTTTATGAATTTTAAATTCTTAATTTAAAAGTAAAATAGTCTTTTTTTTAATGTACAATTTGTTTTTTGAGAGCATTTTATTTTTATATGTTTTTGAGAAACACATCTTCCATTATATTATCTCCTAAATCTAACAAAGATTTTTCAATATATAGTCCCTTGATAAATGAAAATATTTGATTGAAAATTTTAACAGGACCATTATTTAGATAGTGCTAGACTTCTATGTAGTTTTCCCCCATAGATGATGTGGACTCATTCTCCTCATAGATATTACATTATTCTTAAATATATTTATATGAAATTGATATATCTAATTTAAAACCACATTAATTATATTTAGAAACTGGTTGATCCTCTATCAACTTTTAATTATTATTTCTATTATCCACCACTATATTATTTCTATTTTTCAGAGTCCCTTCTGAAACCTCAATATTTAATGAAACAAAAATAGAAATATAATTTTCCACATGAGTATCTTCTAAAATATCTTAAAATCATAAGTTCATGTTACTGAAATAAAAGGAACCTTTACAATAATACTAAAAATCATACTAGAGGCAACCTTCTTCACTGACACAATATCAAGTTCCCTTGGAATGGTGTGTAGGCAGATAAGATGGCTGGTGGTGACTTTTTATTAATGGTATTTTTTTATTTTTTAGTACATTAACTCTTTCTATGAAAAGACACCTCTCATTATCTGATCTTATGATACTTGTTAGGTTATAAATGAATTATTTTATTTCATAACCAATATAAAACAAATAAATTCAATATATAGTTTAATTTAAGGAGAAAAACATGGTGATTTTACAATTTTCATCCCAATTACAGAAAACCCACTCCTTTCTGGGATTATTTATTCACCATGAGTCATGGATTGTGTCACAAGTTCATAGATGTGATTTCATTTTAGTTTAATAAGGGTTAATTCCTAACTTAATACCTAAACTATATTATTCTACAACAGATGTAACATTATGGAAGGTTTAAAAACTCAACTAAAATATAATTAATAATCATCTCGATCAGATCATTATAGTTATTATTAAAATCATCACAATGTTGTTTATACAAACTACAAGTCTTTAATATTCCTCCTTCTAATGATTTTTAATATTATTAACAATATATTTTGGGATTATTATCAATAAAATTATCTAATAAGAATCCTAAAAAGCATATTTATCTATTAGTTGATATTCAAGAAGTCCCAAATAAAACTAATCCTATGTAAACATCCAGGAACATAGATTTTGTTTAGAGTTAGATCAGTAGTTTGTCTCAACCTAGAATTCAAGGATCACTATTTTCAAAAAATTATTAGTATAAATCAATGGAATTAATCCTTCTCCAACTCAAATTATTCCTCTTTTTATTTTTCCCTATTTCTATTTTGTACATTAACAATTATCATAGGAAGTCCATTTTATATACTTATGCATCAACTCAATAGATCCGGTTAGTAGATTTATGATGTCTTGTACTTATCCTTCAACACCCAAAAATTTATTTCATTATTTAGAACCAAATATATCTCTCATATACTCCCTCTATCAAGAGACCACACTTCTTATTCCATTTCATGAATTTTATATTCTCTAATAATAGAATATAATTTTTATATATTATATATATATATAATCCCATGAATAGAATTTGTAAATTTCTTCTATAATTCATAATTTTGAAATTTCCATACAAAAATTATCTAGTGAATTCCAAAATCTACTATTACTTTTGATTTTATGATCACAATATCATTCTAATAAATGGATCTTGTATTTTTGAAAAAATTATAACAAAATATTATTTTTCCTCAATTGCATGTCTCTACTATTTTTCTAGGATTACCATTTTATACTTTAATTCCAATTTTATTGACATTTGATAAATAAAACATATAATATATTCAAACACCACATTTATAATCTTCTAATATTAATATACCATAATATTTTGTTCATCAATATTTATGACTATATTAATATGTACGGTGGTGATATATTATGGTGTGGAACAACTCATTATGGTATGGGTTATTCTAAAATACTAGTTCATGATAAAGCTTGTGTCATTATTTATCTGATATTATATCAACATTATATTTATCTCCACAATCATAATATTCATATTTTTTACATTTTTTCTTCAATATCAATTTAATTTATGATTTTTAATCCAATGATGATTATTCAAAGCAACGAAATATTTATCTCCTTAAATTATATCATCTTAAAAATTATTTTCAAATTTTACTAATATAAAATCCCATATTAAATAAATTAAAATCACCACACTCACTTCTAATTTGGTCTTATACCAATCATTAAATGAATATTTTATTTTATAATAATATTTATAATTTGATCTTGAATTATAACATCAATAACATCTGATGTAGTTTCCATGATAATATCCCATTTCTCGAAAACTAATTTTTTATATATGTTAATCCTAATACATATCAACATCATTTGAATCACATATTTAACCATCTTTTTAAGGTGATTTCCTTTTTTTACATTCAAATATCATACTTAAAAATCAAATGTAGAAACATATAACATGCTCCTTAAAAATAATATGAAATTTCAATCATTGTATACATTAATAAAAACATCTTATAAAATGAAAAACATCATATGAACTTCCTCAATGTATTATAAAATCTAAAACATATTATGTTTTACCAATAATTTCATAAAATATTTTACTAAGCTGATGGACATAGCAATATTTTCTATTCCTTTTTAAAAGTAATCTTATGTATTTTAATAAATCCTATTGAAGTCGCTAATGTTTTGAAAATATCATCACATATAATAAATATTTTTATTAATTCCCATATATTTCATACATATAACTATTAATAATAAAATATTCCCAAAACATCATTCAATTGACTATGGGACTTACTAACCCATCTAAATAAACTCATAATATCTTTACATATTTTTTGGGAATTATAATAATAAATAAAAAATCATAATATTAAAAAATAAATTTTTTCTTATAATTAAATAATCAATTAAGATATTTGATAAACCCCATAGCTACATTAATTTTGACTTCACATAAGTTTCCTCAAACATTTATCCCATAGTTATTTCACAACGAATAGTACATTTATCCTTCATGAAACATACATGGATGGTTTCTTCTTACATCTTCCATCATTTTCAATCAATGAATTAAAACCTCACAAGATGTAATGAAACTAGTTAAAACAATTCTAGGCATTACTTATTACAATAATTGATACATATCCTTGATTTACTTGAAGATCAAATCAATAATAACTAAATTTATAAAATTAATACATAGAGTTTTCCATCAAGGAATTCTAATGTATTAGTTTTCTCTTCGCTACCCTTCAATGTATGTGAAATATATATATCTTCTTTATTTGTATCATAATCCATTATCCAACACCATCATATATTGAATTTATATTATCAAACCATATTGATGAGAGATAAGACATCAAAATAATTAATCTATTTAGGTTTTTTATAGAAAATAGTTTATTTAGGAACATTCAAACAATAAATTTAGAATGGAATTCCACAAATAATTTTTTCATATAAGGAATAAAATATCATTATGTATAAAGTAAACATAAGATAATTCCTTATGTGACAAAAATTACATAATAATAGTTCCCTATTACAATAATCTTCCCACATTTAATTAATATGTTGTAATAATCTATATCTATCATATGAGTCAAGCACCATAAGAAAAATTAAGATTCCCTTCACACTTATAATCATTTTGGTCTTTCATGGTTTATGTGTTTAGATATAAATATATAAGTCACATATTATATTTAATAATCATGATATAAATTAGAAATTAAAAATTATATGATGGATATTACTGTAGTATAATATTTTTATTTATTCTTCTTTAATTCATTTTAATATCTCTTCCAATGACCTTTTATGAAATTTGTGATCAAAATAAAATAATATTTGATGTACTCCCACTTTATCATTAATTTTTTTGAATCACATTATGAAGCTTCCAGAATCATTGTAAATACCATTTTTCTTTTCCTCTTTTATTTATTATTGCACACTATAGTCACTATATATTTAACATTCATTAAGTTATAATCTTCTTACGGAACCATACCCAAATTATATTGATGTATTATCTCCATGTTTTTCATATTTTAATTCTTAAATAAATAATAGTAAATATTGAAAATATTTATAGAATGATATGTATTAAAATATTATGATTCAATATAATCCTTAATTATCCAAATAGATCAATGTACTTTATTATAATGACTACATGACAACTGAACTAAATTCTATCATTCAATTTATACATGTTCAGCTGAATGATAAGTTCATTAATTTATTTCATCACTTTCTCTTTTAAAATTTAATAGAGATGTGAAAAAAATTTGTAACAATTAAAAACTATATGTATTCTTTTTAATGAATCAAATGTTTAAAGTAACATTATAATATGAATAATGAATTCATTAACCATTATTCTCTTACAATCTTCTTTTTCATCTTTACACGCTTCCCAAGGTGGCCAATCGTGTAGAGGGGACTCCAACACATACTATTTAATTTCATATGATATTAATATGAAGAAAATATTGTACCAAATTAAAAAAACATAGAATTAAGATATATTTATTATCCAATATTTTTCATAGTGATTTGTTGGTATTACTGAACAATTTTTATAAAAAATGAAACTTGGAAGATTAGTACTTTTATAATGATTACTAATTTACACATCATATATTTAATATTCATCAAAATTATTTCAATCAATTATATTTGAATCCCATAATCCCACAACCACTAGATTCATATTAATCTATCACTTAAATATCTATGAGGGATATGATCTTTAAATCTCATTTCAAAGTCTGAGCTATAGAATTTACCCTATACCATGTGTTTTTTGTAAGATTTTGGCTGGTCAAATTCCTTAACTTATGGGTCCTTGATCACCCAAATAGATACTCATATCCTATGAAAGTGAATCATGTATTATCATACTAATTTCTAGTAAAATTATATCAAGATATCTATGAGTATTTAATTAATTCAAATTTTAGTTAATTGTACACACCAATTTGGTAAAATCTCCCTTATATATGGTAAAATTGTCGCATCCCACCCCATAATCCACATAGTGGATCCCCAATATGGCGGGCCACAATACCTCATTCATTCCTCCACAAACACTAGAGGATGAAAACTAGTAGTGAGGGCCTAGCTTGTTTTCATTGGGATACTATGCCATCATAAATAATGGTAGAGCGTAGTGGTAAATAAGAAATATCAAAAGGTAGAAGTAAACATTAATATGACCAAGATATTAACCCACCATAGATGAAGTATTAATCCTAATCATAAAACACTGGAAATAATAAATAAACAATCAACAAAGATAAATATACCTTGTAATCATCTAAACAAGGATTGATATAAAAATATGATGGTCATGATGTCGGTAACAATATAAAATGAGTAAAAGGGGGTTAGAGGATAAAATCATATACTATATGATATAAAAAAATAAAAAAAATCCAAAATTAGCTAGTATTAGCCTCCTAATCATTGGATAGGTCCTCTTCTCTAGAACTTCATCCTATAAAATCAATCAATTATTGGAAGCAAGCTGCTTACCCATAAAAGTACCATAAATCATGAAGTATTCAAGGGTATAAATGGAACCTAAGATGGGTGTGCGATATAATCCCAATTTTCCAACACCAATAGTTTCTATATCAAAATAGTTTGTGAAATATAAAAATAAATGTGTTCCAATATATGTGAAATAATGGAAATAAAAAAATAAATAAATTACACCTCGGCATTGGGTCCTAAACAGATACCCAAATGATTCTACCTTCTTCGGCATAAGTCGGGTATCTAGAAAAAGGGTACATGTACATGTAATATGTTATTGAAATGGGTCATTCTGAATAAGGATTCATGTATAGAACAAACCCATGATTATTATTTCACATGGTGGATGTGTCCCTAGTACATCAATTAGGAATTTTCATGGCTTAATAAGAATGCATCACACTTAGGCCAAGCAGGAAATTTGAGAAATACAATAATTAAATATTGATCTCAACCAAGGTGATCCATAATGGAATCTATAGGGTCTCTATGGGAGCCTTCGATAAAACCAATACCATAGTTTCTACTAGAGGTGACTCGTAACAGCATCCCTGATATCACTCTTGGCATGGTAGCCTCTAATCCCATCAAATATATCTCACATAGGGGAATGATTATCACCTGAGGTATGTAATATCCATCATTCCAAATATTTCATTCTTTTTTTCTCCCCTCAGGGAATTGTTTTCACTCAATAGTATGAAATAATCAACCTAGAGAAACCATAAAAGAAAATAAAAGTACCTATGTAGGTGTGTCATGTAGATCCAATCAATGAATGATAATTTTAACCATGACATTATTAAGATGAGACATGATTTCACTATTTGCATATAATTAGTTAAGTTATAACATTCACAATCACACTTCATTAACAATTCATATCATATACAACAAAAAAAGAATGATAGAGAACTAATTTTAATCCAATCCAAAGAACTATGGGATAAGGCATTAAGAAAATTGATGTAAGAGATAGTTATATAGTATATGTCACATGGAATGGGTAATAAGTAGTGATGCATTGGAATAAAGAATAATACATAAGAAATGAAATATAAGAATAAGGAATAAAACTCAAGGGGATTCACTCATGGGCTACAATTCATCTCAATTCAATTTATATATTTAAGGCATTTATCAATGGTGAAACACAACCTCAAATGTGTTCTAACCATCAAATCTCATGAGAATTATGTCTCAATGGAGGAATCACACACATCAAAGTGTCTAATGTCAATGAGATCACCCAAATTGGTGATTCACTACCCACTAGGGTTGTGTTGGACATATAATCACATTAAATTTAATTTATATAAAATATTATATGATTATTTGAAAATATTTGGCATCTGTTACCATGACACATAGTATAGAATGTAGAAAAACTTATGGGCAAGAAACAGACCACCTAAATTTACCTCTTAGAAGACCTTTTATCCATTTTTGTCCCCTAATTTCAGCTAGAATGGGTGTTATCAATGAAATGTTCCAATGAAATTAAACTAGGTCTAAATACCTTGATCCTTATTAGAAAAACTGAGGATAAGAGAACTAGAAATACAATTTAGAGGATTGTTGAGATTACCTAAATCATTTTGATTCTTCAAACTGAAATTGATTTGGATGAGGGATGAAAGAGATACCTTAAATACTAATAGAGGAGAATAGGAAGGCTCCAAACGAATACTAGATGGAAAACAAGGGATGAGAATAGAATTAAGGATATTAAACATTTTAATGAAAAAATGGGAATTTCAACCGCATATATAAGGTTTCATGGTTTGGCTGCATGGCTGGAAAATTCATGCACCAACGATTCACAAAGACACTTCCTATAGAGGACCCAAACATGGTTGAGGTAGACAGCCTAACCAACCATTCTAAACCATGAAAAATGCCCTTATCTAATTGGTCTCCAACCCTTCATGGCCATGAACCAAGGATCACATGGCTGCTAAAACCCTAGGTAGCCTCAAAAAACCCACTATCTCACACCTTATAGTTTACTAAAACTGTTTGGGACGGTCTGCATAGTTTTTTTACTATAGGGCTCAGTCCACCTCTTCAAATTTTTTATCTCTAGGCTCCACGGAGGCCTCAGACACTCTTGAGACCTCTATAAATCCCTAAGTAAATATTATTAGGTCTAAAAATAATATTTCAAACTAATAAATGATGGTTTTTTCCTTTGAGAAAAGATAGGACATTACAACCTCCACTCCATGAGATAACTCATCCTTGAGTTTCCCTCCATAGGGTGGTAAAATGAATTTTGAGAAAAGTTATAATTAGTGTGGGAATACATCAGCCTCCCACTCATAGGTATCTTCTTGAACACAGTTCTGCTACCACAACACCTAGACCAAAGGAGCTGACATTACTTGGAGATCCTTCATGTTCCAATGAATGATAAGTATCATATGGTTCTTGAAGGATGAATCTTCCCCCATCTTAATAACATAAGGGTCAAACAAATGTGATGGGTCATTATGATAGTGATAAAGCTATGATATGTGGAATATTTCATTCATGGAATGAAACCTATGAGGTAATATAAATTAATAGGATATTATATTATCTCTCTCTACTATCTCAAAATTCCTTAAAAACTAGTTTGATATCATTCCATGTCTCTAAAATCATCTATGAACCAATCTAAGAGAAACACTTAGAAATACCCTATGTCACACCTCGACCAACAATGGTATAGAGAGAATATCAATATAATATTTGTTCATAGAGTGAGTTATAGCCCTATTCTTAGAAATCATATAAAGTTTCTCTAAAGTCTTATCAATTAGATGAGGACCTAGTAGCACTACCTCACCTTCCACTAACCATAAAAAGTTAAATAGAATGTCCTACCATAAAGGGCCTTAAATCTGGTCATATGGATTGTTTCCTAAAATATATTGTTATAGGTGAACTCAACTAGAGGTATATGATTTTCCCAAGAACCTATAAAATCATGGACGCATGAAATAAAAATGTCATCTAACACTCGTATAGTCTACTCGGGCTTCTTGTCATTCTAAGCATTGTATGATGTAATCAAGAGAACCTATTAACCAAGTGCATTCTACTACCCTTTACAGAACCGTGATGTAAAGTGGGTGTCTCTATGGGATATGATATAATGGGGAAATCATAAAGATACATGGTATTCCATATATAAATCATCTCAATGACATCAACATAGAATAAATCCTAGATAGGAAGAAAGTGTGCGACATGGGTCAACCTTTCAATGATCACCCATACTAACTCAATGATTTAAGGGGTTCTCTACAAAACGGTTATGAAATCCATGGTGATGTCTTTCCATTGACCCTTAGGAGTGGATAGAGTCTATAAAATCATGGTAGGTAACTAGTGATCATCCTTCACTCGCTGTCATGTGTAACCCTTCATGATGAAACCTATTGTATACACCATCATTCCAGGAAACCAATACTCTTGATGTATATCTCAGTACATTGTGGTAAGCCAAGGATGAACTACCCAAAAAAATTCATGTGATTCCCATATAAACTATTCTTGTATATCTAAATTCACCCATACATGACCGTAGAATTGTAGGTTTCATTCTCATCAATGACCAAACCAGAATGGGGAATTTCACCTATGACACTCTTCGTCAATATGAGGCCCCCAAAATTAGATAGTTGCCTCATCCAAGCCTACTCTAAAAGAGAGAATTTCACTTCTAGAGCTACTGAGGTTGTATTCTCATTCTGTTCATAAACCTCAAAGTATAACATAAGGAACAAGTCCATCATCTTCCACTCATTACTAGCCCCATGGATTGATTGTGTCTGAGTCTTCCAGCTCAGGGGGTCAGCAGCATCATTTCCCTTACTTGGCCTATAAATAAGTTCAAATTCGAATGACTACAGGTATTAAACATGCCTATCCTACCTCAAATACATTTATTACTATGAGGATATATATTTGTGAATATTTTGGTTCATTTAAATGATGAATCACCCAATCCACATGTAGTGCCTCCAACAGAAAATATCATGATCCACGACAACTAACTTGGGTCATAAGTTGGGTAATTTTACTAATTAGGTCTCAAATGGAGGGACCCGTATGTGACAACATTATCACCCAATATTAGAACTACACCCATCCCAATTCCTGAATCATCATAGTAAATATTATAGCCTCTTTCAGATTCATGAATAATCTGTAATGGAGTTAATTTTAGTATTCCCTTTAATTAATGAAATTATATCTCATAAGCTTTAGTCTAGTTGAATTTCATATCTTTCATGGTCAATAACATAAGAGGATCTACCATTAATGATAAATCCTAGATTAATAACCAATAATACATATACATCCCTAAAAAACTACATGTGTTGAACACAATCTGGGGATACTACTAGGAATCCACAGCTCTCACCTTCTCTGGGTTAACACATATTCTTGCCTCTGATATGATATGACCCAAGAAGTAAACCATTCTAATTTATAAGTGGAAATTTTTTAGCTTCTTATATAGTTTGTTCTCTCTAATTGTATTCAGTACAATATCAAGATGGAATACATAGTCATGTCTAGTGAGATAATACACTAAGATGTCATCTATGAGGACTACCACGAAAGTATCTTGGTACGAGTGGAAAACTAGATTTATCATAGACATTAAAACTAATATGACATTTATAAGACCAAAAATCATATACAGATAATTTTACAAGACATACCTGCTTCAAAATGTTTTATATGGTATGTCTGATTACCTCACAAGCACCTAGTGGTAGCCCAACCTCAAATCGATCTTAGATAAAATTATTTCTCACTGAAACTGGTTGAAGAGGCCATTTATACAAGGATATAGATGCCAGTTCTTCACAAAAATCTAGTTTTGTTTGTGTTAATACACTCACAGTCTAATGTTATCATCTAACTTCCTAAAAAAAGGATAGGTGAACCCCATCACAATGTGTTGGGTTAAATAAAAACTTTTCCCTTTGGATATTATATATTCTTCTTCAATTCTGAGAGCTCTCTAGGTTCCATCCCATATGGAGGAATGGATGCTGGTGCCACACTATGAACATTATTGATGGTGGAATTAACCTTTATCATAATAGGTAGTCTAGATAGATATTTAGTTAATATTTCTCTAAAGTGATCCACAATATGATGTAATTCAACAAGATACATTACTCGATTCCCCATAAGGTGACTCGCCATGTAATATATAACTCCACATTTCCTATTATGCTTGGATCCTATTCAACTTTCATAGATATCCCATTCACCCTTATGAATATATGTGATTCCTTCAAGTGATGTGAAGGACACCCTTTGGTGAGAGAAATCAACTTGATCAAGGTAAAGAGAAAGACAAACCATATTGAGAATTATGTCAAAACTGGTCATATTGAGGATGAAGAAACTCCATAATAATTTCTACCCACCTATATCAAGGTGGAACTCATGTAACTATAATATGACTTTTGATCTGACCCCTTTATTATTTTTGAGAGACATAAATCAATTGAAATACTCACTTCCAAGGACCATAGATTCTGTAACTGCAACATATATAAAACAGTGATAAACACATGTATAAAAAGAGATGAAACTGAAGTAGATGATACAAGAATAGTACCTATAACTTTAGATTTCCACGATCCATACTCCTCAGGTGAAAAATGTACTATATAGATATGACCCAAACCATGGCCATGATATCCTACCTAACTAGCTTGAGTAGGTCCACTCCATTGATGATGAACCTATGATTCCACACTACCTCAAATATGAAAAATACCACCATAACCTAATCACATGGTAGAAAAAAATATCCCAAATAAACATGGTTTAACTAATACTATGCATGAGGGAGTTTTTCATGAAGATCCCCATTCACTATAGGGTTGAGGAAAGGAACATAAGAAGCAATAAAGTTGACCCATCCTTCCACAATCTCAACATTTGATCTATTTCACCATCTATTGGAGATTTTAATGGATGAGACTTCCAAAATGGTGAAATAATATATGAATTTATGTGTGTGTCACCACTCTAGAACTACCCTTGTGTGATACCTCAAAATGGATCTTCCTACTACCATATGAACTGTCACCATAATTCATCACTGAACTACCCTAGCTCACATTTCTATCTTCTATCATATTCCATTGTGTAATAAGGGTCTAGTTCACTATATCTATAATAGTTTTAAACCAAAAGATGTTTACATGTGATCATATAGAATATATAATCCCGCCCTCAAATTTCCTTGTAGTCATCAACTAATCACCAATAAAATATTGAGAAAAATATTATAGCTCAATGAAGAGATCTGAATAATTGAGCATGGTCCTAGTGCCCTAATTAAGATATATAAACTCCATGGAATAACATGCTCTTTGTTTCTATGGAAATATGTTATCTTAGAAGTCTATATAAAAGTGTTCCTTGAACATAACCCGGTGAGACTCTTCCTAAGATATGATGTACTACAAAAGATAGGAGAAATCATGCAACATATATTTAGTGAGCTTTACCCTCCACTATGGAGGTATCTTAAGATGGAAAAATGTTGACACCATATCTTTTATCCAAGACTCTATATCTTAAGCTCCTCCATACCTCTAGAGGGTGGGAGTATGCTATTGCTGAAGGTCCCGATTCAGCACTTCCATAGTAGAGTAAGGCCTAGGAGTACCCTGAATAAACTACATAAATTGGAATAAACAGTTACAAAAATGGGAATTGGTTCCCAATGGTTGATCTGTAGGAGTTTCCACGAGTGGAACTAAAAGTGGTTTTACTGGTGGCTCAGGGACCTCCACCTATAGAGTGTGGTTATCACCACTTTCTGGGAACACAACATGTGGGCATCATGGTAGTGTAGCTCTAAAAATTTTAAAGTGCACTCCTCAGATAGGATTTATATTATACAGGGAAAGATAAAATATAGAAGGATAGGTACAAATTATTCCTATAAACACATAACTGGCCTCAAAAAAATCCTATAGGAATGTATAGATGGTATGATAACATCAATGAAGGATCACCAGATACATAGCCTACTTCCCACTACTGAGGTTAGATCGGGTTCAAGGTCTCGAATCACATATAAAGGATGACCATTTCATTTAAAAGGTTATGTTCATTTTAATATAATATTAATTTATATATTTCAATCCCTTTAAATGGTTGAATTAGTTGGATCACCATTCACAATATATAAGGTCCCATATAAATTATAAATTGAAATGTGTCATCCACATAATCTTAACCATACCACATTCTAGGCCATAAGACCAATGGTTCATGGACAAACATGCCATAACTGAATACAGAAGGTGATTTCATTAACCTATGTAGGATAAAAAAGTTTAGGTTAAGGGTGGAATGTTAAGTTTCATTTATGTTTCCTCTATCCTATAAGTAATATTAGTAGAATTATATATATATTAGTCAAGAAACTACAATAATAACATACATCATAGGAAATGAACATAGAATGTAAATATGGAACGGATGAATTCATGAAATTTATGTCCTATGTGACTAGTGTGATTAATGCTTTCGATACTCCCTCTTATAATTAAGCTTATCCTGATAAAACCTTTATATTAATAATTTATTCAATTAAATATCAACAGAAATCAAGTGAGTCTTCCAATGGTGAAATCCATGAAACTGTAACAATATAAGAAATAATAGCATTTACATATCCCTGTAATTTGGGTTTCCCCTTTACGTGGGTTAGCTACTCCCAAGAACATGATCATTACCAAATACAAATGTCCTAGTCTCTTATATATATCAAAAACAGAAAAATAAAAGGAAAAAAAAGAGGCTCTGATACCACTTTTTTGTATCCCTCCCTGAAATCCACTTAGTGATTTCTGAAGATGGTGGGACACAAGTCCTTAAGCACTCCTCCCCATATTATAAATGTTACTATCTTGTAGAGAGGTTCTAGTCTATTTTAATGGGGATAATATTCTCTCATAGATCAGGGTAGAGCATAATGGTAAATAATAAATAAGAAATATTTGAATAAAATATTAATATAAATTTACTAGTAACCCATCATAGTGGAAGAAGTAATACAAATAGACAACGGAGAAAATAATAAATAAATAATCATACAATATAAACAAGCACTAGAGAAAGATAACCTAAAATAGCTACACTAAATGGTAGTCATGATGTCAGGTAGCTATAAAAAAATGAGTAAAATGGGATCATGTGATATATTCATATACAACATAATATTCAAAAATAAAAATAGAAATAAATAATCTAGTACCAGTATCATGAGAAAAGGATTGGTCCACTACGCCCGAACTCCATCCTCAAAAATCAGTCAACCATTAGAGGCTCGCTACTTCCTTTAATATATAACTTCAATTAATAAGTCTTCTTGGTTACCCAAGGTACTCGATTTAGGGCCTAAGATATTATCAATTATCCCACCACCAACAGTGTCAAGATCAAACAAGTTCATTCAATATAAAATGGAAAGTTTTTCAATATAGGTGAAATTAAGGTAATAAATAAATAACACTTTGTTCTAGGTTCTTAAAAGGATACCTAACTAATTATACCTACTTCGGCTTAATATTAGAGTCTGGACTGAGTGTTCTTGTGCATGTAATATGTTATGCACATCGGTCATCATGAATAAAGAATCATGTGCTGACCGACACCAAGATTTTGGTTTTTCATGGAGGACATGCCCCTGTTAAATTGATTATGCATGCTCATGATTTAATAATAATCGTCACACTTTAGAAAATCAATAAATCCATTAAATCCAATAACTACATCTCGAGACCATCTAAGGATATCCATAATAGAATCACAAGGGTCGCTGCAGGGTCATCTTGTATAACCAATTCTATAGAGTCCATTGAGGCAACCAATAATGGAATCTATCCAATCACTCTTGGCATGGTAACCTCAAATCCCATCCCAGGTATCTCAGATAGTGGTCTGAGTATCACCCATCTCATGACATAGCTATAATTTCAATGATTCAATCCATTTTTTCTCCCCTATGTAATTGGTGTCACTCAAGATTGTGAAATAATCCACTCTAATAGAATGTACAATGAAATAAAAGTATCAATCCCAGCATGTCAGGTAGTTATAATACAAGCATTGTGAGACTTTCTATGACTTCATTAAGACAGAACCCAAGTTCAATCTTGGCCTGCAAGCACATAAGTAATAACATCCACAATCATAATTTATCAACAAGGCATACCATTTACAAAATGATAACAGAGCTATCTAATTTAATTAAATCCACAACATATAACTATAGAATAAAGTAATAATTATGTGGCACTAAGAGATAATCATATATTATATAGAACCTTATATAGGGAAGAAGCAGTGACGCATTGGAATAAAAAATAATGAAAAAAAATTAGTATATGGAATAAAACTCAAGGGGATTAACTCATTCCCTAAAATTCATCTCAATTCAATTTATATAATTAAATCATTTATAAAATTTTATATTAACCCTCAAGGGTGTTCTAACCATCAATGTTAAAGGGAATTGGGTCTTTAAGGAGGAAGCACACCCATCAGAGGGGAAAATGTCAATGTGATCACCCAAAGTGTCGATTCACCACTCACTGAGGTAATTTCAGTCATGGAAAAAAATTCAATTTATTTTATTTAGAAATTTATATGTTTCATTGGAATGGTTCAGTGCGCGACACCACAATGCATCATATAGAAAGTGACGAAAAAAGAATGAAAAACTAGATCACCTACCCTGACCTTGTAGAATACCACTCATCCATTTTAAACCCTTTAATATAGCTATAACAATAGTTTTTAATGAAATGTTATAGTTCTCTAAAAATTTGGGGAAAAATAATTTACATAAATATTACAACATAGGAGAATAAAAATGGAAATAAAACCAAGAGAACTGTTGTTATTACCATAGAATTTTTGATGCTTCTAATGAAAAGATATATGGATATAAAATGAAAGATATACATAAAAATTGATGAGGGGAGGATATGAAGTCTTAAAAAGATGCAAAATGAGAAAAAGATGAAGGGGAAGAGAATTAAGGGTTATAAACATTTTAAGGGAAAGTTGGAATTTCACCCACATAGATAGGGGTGCACGGTTTGGCTGCACTTTTTAGAAGATTGTGCACTAATACACTTTTTATTGATGACCCACACATGGTTGTGAATCACAATTATCATTACTTTAAAAACACATGAAAAATTACACTATCCAAGAGGTTTGTAACTATACATGCGAATGAACTTGGGCTCACATAGTTGTAGACAAATCGTACATCCACCAAAACCCTATAGTCTCACACCGCTTGGTTTACTAAAATGTGTGGGTTAGGTGGAACGATGTCTCCAAATCATAAAACCCAGATGGCCTCTTCACATTTTGGGTCTATGGGCTCCGCACAAACACCAGACACCCTCGAGACCTCAATTCCTCCCTAATGCATTTTTATTAGGGTCGAATAAAGGAATTAGAAAAAAATGGTATATACCTTTTAGAAAATCTAAGACATTATAGAAGCCCTTAATTATTGATGATTAGAACCCAAAATTATAGTTTCATTATAATAAAACTGGTTAAAAGTTTTAATAAGGTAATATTTTATTTTATGGGTTTTCAATGTTTTATTTTTCTTCATGATAGAAATATGATTTCTTTTTAAAAAATTGATATAATGTGATCACACTTAGGATAATAATAATTGTTAAATATAAATCATTCATCACACATGTTAGTTTTTGTTATCTTTGAACGCTCGTTATTTATACTATGTGATTACATATCATCCATGAATTAAAAAATAATTAAATTTATATAAAAAATAACTAAACCTCAATGTGATCATCAGATGTTTTATTCTGGTTGATTGATCAAGAATAATATACATCAATCAAGACCCTTAGGGAATTAATTGAGTCATTTTCTGACACAAATTAAAATGCCTATATAAATACGTTGCTTTTTTCATGAAAACACTTTACCCACAACACATTATTAGGAAATCCTAGAGTCATAATAATATATGTTGAAATGTAGGTGAGGTTAACTCAATTTGAGAAATTTAAATTTGTTCACTCAAATGTTCACATTCATTCACTTATAAATTTATGGATGAAGGGATGATTCATTGATCATTAAATTTATACATAAAATTTAATTATTACATTTGTAATTATAAATATAATAATTAAATTGAATAAATAATTAAATAACCAAACATGAATAGGGAATTCAGTATTCATGACCAGTCAAAATGAATTTATATTTCATTTTAGAAATTAATTATGTTGAAATGTAACATTAGGTAACTATTAATAATTTAATGTGGAATTATAATATTCTTTATTAATAAATGATACATTCCATAACCCCCTTAATAATTATAAAACATTACACAATTTCAATAATTTTATGTAGTTTTATGATGATGTTTCATTCTGGATTAGACCATAAACATCTCTCCATAGAGTAATTAAAATCAATTTTTTCATGGATGGGCTATATGGTTTGATTACTCCCCATCCTGTCTCTACTCATGTCCGAGTAGGTGGCATGCTTCATGCTAGGGGTGGAGGTTATAATAAACAGATCTCATAGGGACATACTTCATTAAAAATTTATATATATTATTTTAAAGGACTATGGTCATTCCATGTATGAATAATACCTATCTTCCCACCTCCAAAAAATAGGGGCTCATCAACATAGGCTTAAAAGTCACTTATTATTAGATTTGGACTATATTAGTTACCTCTATTTGAATTCCATGAAATTTAATTAAAATCTCAATATATATAATTTTACAAAAAATCTGATACCACTAAATAAAAAATATATACAAAGGTAGTGTGAAAATGGATAATATTACATTTTTTGGTTGAATAAAACCAAAATTAATTCTTCTAGAATAGACGTACCTGATTAATTCCATGAATAACTTAAAAATAATTTTATTTACAAATATAAAATTAAAATGCTACCTCAGTGGAATGACACAATCCTCTTATACTTTCATCATCTCTAGACTTTAATATCAAGAACACGCCTTATTATGAACCTTGTATATCATCCACATAATTAATAAAACCAATAAAATTCTGTTTTTAGAATTTTTGGGATCTATCAGGGTTGATATAAGTTCTTTTTTATTCTCATTGGGTTGTGAGATGATATTGATATCAATCATTAATCAATTGTATTTTTCTTGTTCTTCCCTTTGAATTATCTCTATAAAATCTTTTAAAAAGGGTGGAGAGGATAAAAAATCCATAATATTAATATTGGATTAGAGTTCTATTCTTGTCTAAGAAATTGATTAACTATTTCTGTTTAACATGCCAAATTTATACATATTCACTTGTATAAGTTGAACATATTTAAAAACCCCAAAATGACATGAATAACCTAATAAATTTTTAAATATCATGAATATATCACCACTGGTTCGTGATGTTATTAAATTCCACTTGTTTAAATATACATTATTTACTTAGCTCAATCCTTCATTAATTATTTTACCAATATAAAACACATAACATTCATTAAAAAAATACTTTCTCTTACTTACTTTTCTATTTAGATATGTTTTGGACATCATGAGAAGTAAATTTAGTTATCATTATTCTAAAAATTAATAATATTATTTATTTTATTTACTTTTTAATTTTAGCATATAGATACTCCTTGTCTCCCGTATATAGGTACTACTACATCATGACCAATACACCATCATAATTAGTTGAATATAGGGATATACATTCCATGTGACATTCTAATAAATTACCTTTATATAAAAAATCATACTCAATGACCAACATGAGTATCTAGGAATATAACATGGCCCCTCATGTGATAATGATAATTTTTATTTATAAAAAATACCTTTACAAACATGAAATTTAATATAATCTCCCCATTTTATGATATTATAAATCAAAATACCCAGTTTTTTCAATCATATATAATTCTTAATTTTCTATTTTTGATTGTACAATATATAGTTTCCTACATATAAAATGGACATTGATTTAATCAAGTTACTCATGTACAATTTAATACACTATGATACCTTCTTCTATTTAGAGGAAAAAACACTTTTCTTGATGATTGATTCAATTTCATACCACCATTGATGTAGAATATGAAATCTCTGTCATTTCAATGATAAATTTCATTTTTTTACTTTTAATCAATTTAGATTATTAGATTATATTAGATGATATTGATATCCTGTCAATAGACCAATATACGTTCTCATGTATGGAAACATCAAATTACACCCAAAATAAGTTACATCCAAATTTCTGAATATGTCCTCTTAATGAACTCAACCTATGATCAATAACTATGAACCTCGTTACAAGAAGTCTCAGTGATTATGAGCCCATAGTACCAAATAGTCCAATATAATTTATTTTCCTTTAGTATGATGTATCTAGACCAAAGTACATACATTTATTGCTATTTTCATAGTATCTTTAGGTACTTCTTTTAGCTTGGACCTACTAAAACAATTTTATATAAAAAATAATCAAAATACATTAACATTTAAATAGTTTACACTTATTTAGTAACACTATTTTTTGATGATATCATCATTGAAAAATAACTGTATGAATGAATATGTAATTGAAAGTTAGAACTCGTTTTCAGCCTAGGGAACCCACTTTTATAACAAATATCTGAATGAAATAATCCACAATGAAAAACATATTACAGAAATTTTGGGAGTTTCTTAATGATGTCCCTTTGATTTAGATTAATTCTTCTTCTTGATATGATGATGTTATAATTTTTCTTATTATGTATATGTTATTATTGTCCCATTTTTCACTTAGGAGTTTGATTTTATATTTTTTTCTATTCATGGGAGTTGGAAATTTATTTCTAAAATTGTTCACAAATAAAAATAAAATACAAATAATATTTTTGTATGGTAATATCTATGATAAAGATTTTTCTTCATCTAAATATTATTTTATAATAAATGGTTGAACATTAAATGATAATTGGTTTATGTTATGTAATTATTTATCCTCATTTATTAATAAAATGTTATTAATTTTAAATGATTATTAGTATGGGAGGATATACAGTGGAATTATTTTATTTAAAAAATTCTCTAAAGGGACTAATGATTCCATAACTAAATATAAAAAATAATACATTTTTTTTCTTTTTTTTATGAGTTTTTTATTGTATAAATAATAAGGCATCTCTATAGAACAAAATTTTACTACGAAAATGTATAGGATGTATACTAATTTGTAATGTTTAAGAAAATAATTTTGTCACATTGAATTATAAATGGATTACAAATTTCTAGTTGCCTCTCAATAGTAACTGATTAGTGGTATGAATTAATGATTCACCAACTTCCTTAAATGTATTCATATCTTTAAATTATGGTGTAATAGGATAATATTGTTTAGTAAAAATAGTATTGTTGTTGTTTAAGAACTCCTCACTAGTTTGGAATTTATAAATAAAATATCGTATACTACTCATTTACTTAGGGTTCCATGAGTAGAGTTTATGTCCTCGGTTATATAGTGTCTACCATCTCAAATACTCTTTGATTAAAACAATAATTTAAATAATAGTGAACATAAAAATTCCATTTTTACCTATAAATTAATTAAAAATCATAACATTCATTTTTATATAATTTAATAATAAAGAAGACACCATATTAGATCTTATAATTATTTTCTATTTGGTTTTGAATGTTAATATCTACTTCTGTTTTGATTATTAATTCTTCTTATTCTTCTTATACACACTCCCTCACAAGACAATTATTTCCAATATTACCAGTGAAAAATTCAAGGTCATGTTTTTGTGGTTTTACACTATATCATATTGTTTCACCATCATCAAACATATAATTCAAGTCTCTTTGTTTAATATGAACAATTAAAATACACCCTTCATAAACTATATCATAATTATAACATACAATTAATTATTCAGATTAAAATATATGTGTATTATTTTCATTACCTTCATCGGTATCGATCAACCAATCAAAGTTTTAATACGTAAATTTTAATGATTCATTCATTATACACATATGAATATTATCAAACTTTCATTTTAATAACACCAAAAAATTCCAAATATAATTGAACACTAAAATAATAAGAAACATTCCACTGAAACCATAAAGATAAACTATAAATATTTTTTAATTTTTTTAATAAACATCACAATTTATAAAATGAATCTTTAAATAAAAATATTATAATCATTGAATCTTAAATAATTATTCATTTGAACATTAGAAAAATAGTTTAAATATTCATTTTTATCATCATGATTATAAACATAATGATTTTAAAAACATATAGTGGAATACAAACATACATGATGTGAAAACCTATCAATAATTTCTTTGTAAAACACTTGTATTGTATATACTGAACATTAAGATCCACTTCCAGGATGTAGTTTTATTTATGTACTCATTTTTTTGATATTTTTATTAATAGTATATGTATTGAGTAACACATATTTGTTTTCTAATATTAATATAGCTTTGTCCACGAAAATGATAAGAGATTTAAACTTATGTATATAACATTGGAAGGAAAGTAATATTATTATCATCTTGAGAATGATTTTTATTGACATAAACATTACTAATTTTATTAGACATTATCTTATTAAATATAAACACCATAATATGATGTTTAAACACTCTTAGGTATGGTAACCTTCAGAATTATAACCTGCTAATTGAGATTTATTGTTCAAATATGACATCAAGTGACCACGGTAATTAATGAATTAAAAGTCTAAAATTAATTAGAAGACTTTTAAATCATTTAAATGGATAATTTAAATTTCATAAAATAAATGAAAATAAAATAATTTACCTCTCTATGACATATATCCAATGGAAATGTATATGTCCCTAAAAAATTATCATCATTTACCAAATGAATATTCTAATGAATAATCATAATGAAAAATTATGGGGGAATAATCATCTCAAAATTAAATAGTTTTTGTTCAATTCATCTCTAAAGATTATCTAATTCAATGAAGATAATGTTATTCCCTAAAAAGTGTTTTATGAATGAAAAAAACTATAAATTCATTTATATTTTTGGTAATTATTTATACAATTCCAAAGAAAGAAACTACCCTATTAGAATATGAAAATCTATAATTATCAATCTATGTAATTTTGATGACCCAAATCACAACATGATGAAATGTTACTTGAAAATACCTTAGGAAAATTCTTATTTGTTAATATTCAAAAGAGAACATAATTTATATGACTTTTTCATTTAAAAAATCTATATTATACTAATAGTTCAAATTTCCCCATAGATCACACTTGTTATTCAGTGCTTCAATGTCATTAAGATAATATAGAATATTTTAATATTTCCAATATAAATAAGAATTTTATGATGAAAATTAGGACACAGAATCATCTCAATGTGTATAACATCTTAATTATTACATAACAATCTAATTTCTAGATAAAGAAGATGAAGAAATATGAAAATTTTCATCCATTATTGTGTTTAAAATTAATACAATTGAGTTTAAATTATTTTAATAACTTCATTTAGCTAAATTTAACTTCTAATCATTATAAATACATATGTTAATTTTTACCATATCTCTAATATAGATAATATCATTTTTTGAAACCTCAAATATAATTTTCAATAGAATTAAATAGGTTAAACTATAATCAATGAAATGAATAATGGAATTAGAATGTATTCATCAAAAACTAATTTATCATAAAAGTTAGTTTTTGAGGCTCAAAAAATTATTAAAATAGAAAATCTATCGAACTGTGTGTTTTCCACTCAAAACAATTCCTTTTATATGAAATTAATTGATGGTCCTGGTTAGGGAAATATACATTTTAATCATTTTTACATTATAATAATTATATTTTTTACACTAATATTTCATAACATAAATAATTAATTGATAATAGGATAATTATAGAGATCAAGTTAATTTAATGGAATTATTTTCAGTGATCATCCATCAATAAGGCCATTAATGCTTTTCTTCAAACATATCCAAGGAGGTAAATTATAATGGGTCAACAAACTAGACATTTAACATTAATTGATTCATAATATCTGTAATGAACTGAATCTATTAGAATCTAATGTAATATATATATATATATATAAGTGTAAATGATAAATCATGATGTAATGAATCAATAGTATTACATGCTTTTGAATCTTTGGGATATCACATGAACGCGTCATTTTAGTTTTTTAATTTGTGTCACGTCATATGATCAGTGCTTTTAGATGATGTAAAAAATAATCAGAAATATTTTTTTGAAGAAAATGATTTCCAAACATTCATTTTTATTTTTCTATTAAGTTTATAATTATAGTACATTTATTCATACAAGAATGATTATTTCATAACATTTTTCTTCAGGTATAATATCATTTTTACTCTTTTCTATTAGGGTTTTGTTCCCGATATAACATATAATATTAGGGAATGAATTTATCTTCAATTAACTATGTATTATAAAACCTTGCCTTCTCATAATTTAATATGGGGATATTATCTTTAACAATATAATCGTACAATAATTGGAATATTATTGAAATTTCATTATTTAGAATTTATCATATTCACTTGTTGTTAAACAAAATTAGTAGATTAAATAGTTTTTTAAACAATTATAATATTTCATATATTTATTGATTTTTCTCATTGACTAATTTAAAAAATGAAGTTTTTTTCTCAGTTACAATTTTTTATTAGTATCAGAAACCTTATAAATTAATATTTTGTTTCATATTAATCATATTGTACTACAATTCTGAAAGTGACATTAATATTTTCAATTCAAATATTTATATAAAATTATGTGTTAAGATACTATAATTGTTTCCCTAATTTGATAAAAACATTTTTCATGTTCTATATTTCATTATCCAATACCAGGGAATCATCCTATTCATTCTAATGATGTATATAACTAATCAAACTTTCTATAATGTTCAATTCCCCATTATATGTCCACCAAAAATATTAAAGAGGATGTATTTCAATATTAATTTCTTAATTAAAAAATATATATTAATCTGTCATTAAAATGTATACTTAGGACACATACACTTTATTCCTATGATAACATATTGATTTCTAGTAATAAAATCCATATACATTTATAAAAAGTTAATATATATATATATATGTTTTCTTGGTTAATTGTTTATTTATTTTCTTGAAATGAATTACTTAAGATCCATTTATTTATTAGTGAAAACACTATTTTTTTATCTGTCCTTACATGATGTTTTGTTAATTCTATTTTTTATAAAGACATAATACCCAATTTACTATATGTTAGTGAGCTGATTTTAGGGAATTAATATTTTTGAAACATTCGGATTTAATGATGAAATTCATAAAAAATGAAGGTAGAACTCAAACATCCCCTTTTATATAACCATACTAGAACAAATGGATAAATTTCTTCTCACCAATGTTTCTAAATTTTTATAGAGGAATTGAGGAAAAGATTCTAAAATTAACTACATCTTCTATATTTGATTTATACACAATATGATTGTTATGAGATGCTTTGTTTCTATTTTTTCACTTATATCTCAGATCTTATGTATGTTAGGGTTCCCATTATATATTCTCTTTATTATACATTTTAAATTATTACTTATAATATTATGAGATCAATTATTTCAATGGATATGAATTTTTATCTTCTAAACTTTTGTGTTTAATGAAATATAGAGAATGACATGATGATGATATGGTTGATTGAAGTGGATATTTTGGAAAGAGCTACATACTGTTGAATTTATTTTTGATGAAGATATATTTTTTGTAACATTAATTTATAAAATAGTAGATCAGTGAGTTTATAAGTTCAGAACCTATATCACATTGATCTATGAACTGACCCACTAGATACATTAGATCAATATTAAAGATTTACCATGATTATAATAGTTGATAATATCTTTTAATAATATCTGTAAAGAGGGTTTAAGAACTGTTATACAACACTCTATTTTTTGGTTCCATTAATACTTTTTTCTAATTGGATTATATATCTCATTTCTATTTTTTTTCTTCTATGTGTTTTGATTTCCAATTTTTTTTATTATACTATGATCTAATTATATTTTTTACCTTGTAGATAGTTTATTTTAATTAATAGGAAAAATAATATTTTTCATTAAGATTCAACTCAACCATACTCTTGAAGAAATCATACTTGGAAAATAATTGGTATTAGATCCTTTATTAAAATTTTTACTATACACTCACATGTTTTTGGTTAAAGGATCATTTTTTTAGGATAGGTTTTCAAGTCATAATATTAGGGAATTTAAATCTCAATCATAGTCTATTATTTTATGGAGAATACAAGGAGTATTGGATAGATAGTATGGAGACATATTTTTTCTAAGAACCCATGTAAAATATTGTATTTTTTAAAATAATGATGAATTTTTTATTAGAATGAGGATATCATTATGTTTAGAAGTGAATTTTTGCAATCCTATTTAGGTAATTCCATGATATAAAATACATACTGACATGGAGAATATTTTTATAAAAGATAAAAATATTATTAGATAAATATATAAAAAATAGTAAGAGTTGAGTCTAAATTCAATAATCATTTTACATAGATTCAATGGTTTTTAAATTCACTGATAATTTGGTAATGGGCTATGCATCTATTTCATTTGAATACCAACATATTTTTCTTTTTATTTCCAAATAATTTTTTATTTTAACCATTTTAAATTTTTATTTTGATGAAAATTTCTATTCATGTGTCATTTTCATAACTGATAAGTGAGAGGACACCTAAGCATAATGAAATAGAAGTTAAAGATAGGGGAAACAAGTTTGGGTTGGAATTAAAAGGTATGTCACATGTGTGGGATTTATAATATTTATTGAGTCATAATGGTAATAATGTGGGATGATTTGGATTATGACTATCCCCATGTTTTCTATTATATGAAGAATATAAATTTTTCAGTTTTCATCAGCATCAAAATATATGTGTGTGTTATACAAAATAGCATAGAGTGTTTTCTCCAACCACTTACCCAATAGGTTATTTCTTTATGTCATTCCACTAGATCTTATTTTTCACAAATAGAAGGATCTCGACTCTAAATGATCCCAAATAACACCTCTAAAAATCATTCCATGAGTATTTTCATGCGATCATGCATATATCTTGCACTAAGAAATTCATAATTCCAAAAATATATTGAGGTTAATTATTGTAATGCAACACTCGTTGAAGGTAATAATGACCATTCATGGAGTGGTTATAATAAATAGATATAGTGATGAAGATATTCATATATATAGAAAATACATGCATGATAATTTCATCATAATCTACTAGTATTATACAGATTGCATTAAAAAATGATGATTTCGGGCATGTGTAGGGGTGTATGAATTCTTATGAGGTTAAATTTATTTCATTTTAATTATATTTCTTGATTATGATTTCATGAATATAAGAAAATAAATTTTAGTGTCTACCATATTAGTGAAATATCATGAAATGTTGGTAAAGTTCACTAGAGAAGGCTATATATCAAACAATGTGCATGTACTACACCTCATGGGAGTAAATATCATTGCCTATATATTTTCATACTAAAATTAATTTTTGAACAATAATTAAAATTTTGAACAAGAGAAACATGAGAATTATACATGTTCATATCCGTTTATAATTGTTTAAAAATACGTGTACATAAATATGAGGATTGTAATATATTCATATCATATAGAGATATAAAATTCTAAGTATTCTGGTTGATAAAAGAAAAAAAATTATTTAAAAACGCCTATGATATTATTAATTGATGCAAGATATTATAATAAATATTATTTTCATATTATAGTGAATATAAAAAATAATCAATGTTATAAATATATTACTGAATTATTGTGAAAATAAATATGAGATAAAGAATAAAATATTGGTTGTTCAACTATATTAATTATAAAAAACAATATATAATTTGAATAAATTATAGATTGAATATGATCAATTTATTACAATACATATCAATTGAATATAAATTTGAGAAGAAAAATAAGTGGAGAAATAAACTATTGAAACTAATAAGAGCTGTAGTATTTTTCAAATAATTAGAAGAAGATTGAGAAGGAAAAAACACTACAGCTAAGGAATCACTATTTCCATTGAGAAACATAAATATTGTGGACCATTACGATCTAATATCAAAATCTTTATATATAATGAATATGTAAGATAAAAATGATTGATTACTAAAAATTCTTTTTTAGTTGATGACTTATTAATTAGTTCAAGTACAACGCTAGAGACTAGTTGTAATAGTATAAATAATTTCATTACACTGGTAAGAGGATAAAGAACAATGAGGGGTAGATTCAAACCCAACAGTCATGCAACCAAACTACCCCTATATTTCCAAAAACTTATATAATATAGTATAAATAGTTTCTTGAAATATGGGTAAGAAAATATCTCACAATTTTTGTAATCAAAATCATGTATCAAAGTTATTAACCTAGGTCTTAGAACATGAGACAAACCTGTAAAGTCTTAGTCTCTCACATTTGGATCTATCCTTGTAAATCCTCAGTTGTGTTTTCTCTTGATTACTCCATATTACTTACTATGGTGAGGGTTTAGAGTACATTATTATATCCACTTCGTTTTAGTGGGGTATATTTTTAGTCTGAATAGGGTATAATAAAAATAATAATTTTTAAATGATGGATACACTGATCCCCCCCGACCCATATCATTATTCCTACACTACCCCTAAAAATTAAAATTGGTAAAGGATCAATGGTTTTTTTCTAATTAGCTCTATGATTATTAACATAGTTATATTTATAAATCTTTATATTGTGTTAACAATTGAATAATTTTTTGAAGTTTCATAGATGAAGATCTCGAATTCCAATATTATTAATACTGATAAAGAGGTTAATGAAAAAAAATTAACTAGACAAAAAATAGATAATGAAATTGGAAAAAATAATAGTAAAATAAAAAAAAACGAGTCACCATTTATTGCTAAATTTTTTTAAAATTTATCATCTCCTAAATCATTTGATTGTTATCCTTTCAAGAAACAACATTATATTGTTAAGAGTAAAAAATAGAAAGAATCTATGAAAACTTTTGAATACATCTAATATCAGTTTGAATGGTAAATTAAGAGTGTTCTAATAAAATTTGTGACATATATATATATATCATTAATAACATCAAGATTCCAAAGGATAACTATAAAAATAAATGAAAGAAATTTTTAATGCACTAAGAATGAAACTTTGAATGCGTATTTTTCTCCTAGACCCTTTTTTTGATAATAAAACATTAGTGTTAAATTTCAATTAAAATATTTTATTAATTTAAGGAAAATTACCTTTCCATTTTTTGTGATGGATGTGTTAAAAATTTTTATTGACGAATTAAATTCATTATGGAAAATTTTACATAACATGTCTTTGAATGTCAATAATGGCCAATTTGATGTTAAATTATTAAGAAAAATAGATTGATAAATCTCTATGAGAATCAAGAAAGATTTCATAAAATTACATTTAAAGGCTACTAAATTGTTATGAAGTAATTTTGATATCAATGCATATTGAACAATGTTCCCTAAACATGATCTTTCATGATCTTGGGATAAAAAAATAAATTATGGAAACTTCCCAAGTTGTAACCTACCTAGATTATGACAGTAATGGTACTACCACAAAAGTCTCAATTGTGTTCAATGGTTCCAAATATTAAACAACTTAAAGAATAAAACAAATGATCATATAGGTAATAATATACATCAAACTCTTGGAGAAAATTACAATTCATTTCAAATTCTATTAATCAAACTAAATAAGTATTTCTTAACTACCTATATTTTAATGAAATTTTTTGAAACAAATGGGTCCTAAAATGTGAATAGTATCATAACACCATGTTAAGGGTTGATGAGATAATGTATGGAAGATAATATAACATACCCAAAATGTCATCTAGAGGCAATCCTTTGACTATTTATTAAGAAAGAAAATGCATCAAGAAAGTACAAACAGGGCAGAAAAGAAGGTATAGATCATAAAAATCATACTCGTCACCACATCCCTTATCAACTGCTTCATCTATTGTAGCTGATTCCCACTCAGAAATTTCATAACGATTAAGAACCTTGTAATATTTCCTTCTCATATTCAACTTCTCCAATTATAGAAACTCCTTCAAAGTCTGTATATCCCGAATCTCCTTTGTAATAGAAGATCTGGTGGACACCGACCTTGAAATAGAGGAGTAATCTTTGTTTATATTTCACCGTGGTGGGGAAGATATAGCATCCTCCCTACCGAGAACCTTCATCCTCCCACCCTGAACAGCATCATTGTAGGAAGGTCAGTCCATACCACTATCATTATCCTTGTCACTATCAGAGATATCCCCCCACTTTCTAGAGATTTGCACCTCTTGGTAACTCTCATTCAAGACTTGTTCCTCCTGGAATTGACTATTGGAATCAATTATATCCAGAAATTATGGTTGTTTCATTATATTCTATATCTCACCTTCTCCGGTTGCAACATCCTTAGAGAAATCATACTGCATATTGCCACCTTCTTGGCTTCTATAATCCTCCTCTGCATGACAGCTCTCCTCGTTATCCAGCTCAGAAAAATGGTTACCAGTGGAGACCGTGATAGCCATTCCTCTAGTATCGTCTTCCTGCCCTTGCAGTACTTCATCACAGGCATCCACTACCTTCAAATCTGAGACATAAGAGAAGCCCAAATAATTCAAAAAAAAACCCAAGATAGAAATATTCTAATTTTGTAAATTATACATAAGATGGAAGAGAAGGAAGTAAAACAATGATTATTTTTCATTTATGTGATTTTTATAGGTTTAGTATTATAAAATTTGATTTCTGGAAAAATATATCAAATATATAAATGAGGCTATATACTATGGGTAGAATCCTTATAAATTAAATCATCCCAAATTTATTAAAAATTTCCCTTACTGAAATAGATTTTTGAAAACATAAACATGTCTATGATGTTTTATATGGTTATGGTCACATACATGGTGCATTCCCATTTTATCATGAATAAAAATAAAATTATAGAAATCATCTTCCATAACTAGTTCATAAAGAAGAGACAACCGTATAAAGGTTTGATAAAATGAAAAATATTATACCACCCCCATGAAACTTCAAAATAAGAATGAATCTACCTTGGAAAAAATATAAGGAAGGAAATCATTAAAGGAATTTCGAGAAGACTAAAAGTTATGATACATTATATAGATTATTTTATTATATTGTATAAATAAGTATAAAATCATTGTCCCATTAAAAAATATCATAGATGTATGTATTTCAAGTAAGATAAAGGATAAAATTCAACTTAGTAATATATAATCATAAATAGACCATTTTGATAAGTGGATATATTTACCTAGCATTAAATATTACGTAATCATGAGTTTTAAGTCAAGAATTAATTAAATTACCTTAGTTAATCATTTTAATTTTAGAGTTTTATATAATTAGTCCATAACTCATTCCGAACATAACCATTAATACAAAGTGGGCACTTTAGTTTAGTATCCACTTTCATTAATATATAAAACATTTAAAACAAAACATGATTTTATTTCCTAAAACTTTTTATGAAATTCAACATGATCAATTCCTTTCCCTTAAAAAACCATAAATCCCTTGAAAAAACATGTTAAAAATGTGGGATGATCGCAAAAATCCAAGTAAGGGAAAAAATTGAATAATGACATTAGTCAAGTGAGAAACATGAAAACCCGAACAAAAAATATATTAAGAACGTTAACATTTATACAGAAAGGTAATTATCATTCATTTAAAAAGATAATTTTTATTACCCTTTAAAAAAATTATATCCATGAAAAAAAATTAACAAAAATAGAAAATAAATATATATGTACCTTTGTACATCATCTCATATAACCCTTACATAACACTTAAAAAATTATTACATATTAGAATACTCATATGACGGACATAAAATATAATTATTTGGAGAACATAATCATTACCTAATGAATTGGAGTGATATCTTGCTGTATCCATCATATAATATATAATAGGTTCACCTGGCGCTATTCGAGTTCACCCATCATATATAATATTCAAGAACAACTACATAAATAAAAAAATTTATGCAATTACTTTTTCTTCATAAAAAGTTTGAGAAACAAGTTTAAACTTATATGAAAATCACTTTCTGATATCAAAATTAATTTTAATTTAAAACACAACATTCAATGCCTTATACCCAAAAAATGGTAAATATGGATTTCTATTGAATAAAACATGAAATATTTTATAGGAAGCCTAAAATAAAATAATGGTCATGGGATCGAAAAAAGTAATTGTTGTTGTTTCTATTAAGAATAGAATGTTCTTTCGTATTCAAAATCCATTTTTAGTTATTTTTGAAAATCCACTTTATAGTAAAGTGTTATCCATACATTCACTAAATTCAACTACAAACACCCCCATATCCCAAATTTGAAATTCCAAATAGTACACAACAAAATACACATTTTAAATTAGAAAAACAATATCTCGAACCAATCGCTACAGAGCCACATCGATTCATGGAATTTAGAGCAGTGGGCCACCTCAATCTACGCCCATGAAAGAACAAAATCACTTTCACAATATCCACTTCTAGAGATAATGCACAAACAATCATCCCACCAAATCTTCAAACCACTGTCACTAAATACACCTTCAAATTCACCATCATCATTTCACCTTTGAGTCGAACTGAAATATATAACTAGATCATTCCTTTATAATAAACACCATATTAGAAAAACACTATTCACAAGAATAAAACAGACCAAATTCATCAACACGGTCTCTACATCTTCCATAGACCTCATACCAACTTTATTATTTTCATCACGAGCGAAGTGCTGAAATCATCATTGTAGGATACCAAAACAAAAAATATACAACATTAAAATAGAACAATAAACCATAGAAAAAGATATCTGATCAACAATAAGATAAAAAAAGAAATTGAATAATAACAGGAAGACAACTTAGAAAGAAACACCAAATAATCCGAATAAGGAGAAGGATCCAAATAGGTGAGAAAAATTAATTTCATTAAAAAATCATTGATACTACCACCATCCCCCGTCCAACACCATCCCACATTTCCCCAAAACCCTCATTATGCCTAAACAATATGGGTTCAAGCCTGATAGTTTAGAATGAAGGGAAGTTGATAAGATGATCATCGGACTCCACCACCATTTCCTACCTAAAACATTTGAGACACTCACACATAGACCCAAAATAGAGGTTTGATGTATAGGGTAAGTCAAACAGAGGGGTGGTGAGAGGTGTATGATATCCCACCAGTGAAAATCTCTAAGAAAGAAAGGAAATGAGAATAGAAAAAGGGAATTGAAAAAAATTGAAGCCAAGCGAGGTGTTCATTTTCTACTAAAAGGAATATTGATTAATGATGTGACAAAATGGTTCAGGACCAAAGGGGGATAATTCCACATAGGTGTAGTGCTGTCAAATAAGGGATAGGCTAGAGGAGGTAAAATGATGGAAATAAAGAATTAGAATAGAAGAAGAATAATGTTTGGGCATGGCATTGATCCCATAGTGAAGTATTTAAAGAGGAAACCATGGGTAGAGTAGAGATAGGGGTTTTTTGGGGGAGAAATGAGATATCTTCATGTTCCTTTCAAATTTTTCCAAATAATAAACATAAAAAAAATTAAATTAATACCCTTCAAAATCATTGAAAATAATGTAAAAATAAAAAAATACACATTATATATCATTTAAGTCAATATAAATACTTTAAGGAAATCATTTTCAAAACATGGATTTGGAAATGTATGATTTGAAAGAAAAAAACTAAAAGATTATTTTTTTAAATAATGGCCCCTTATAACCTTGGAAATATTTGAATAATAATACCCCGTAATAAATTATATTAAATAAAACATTAAATAAAAATAGAATATATAAATTCATTATGTAACATGTCAATGGGGTTCTACATACACATCATAAAATAATATAGGTGAATAACATAAAATTATGCCTCTATGAAAGGAAATTGAGATGAAGTCTATTACCCTGATTTTCACTTCTCACATAATTTATTTATCTTCTTAAATGATAAAAATATCATAATTATTAAAATTTAATAAAACCTTTTTCATGTTGTTTATTCCTTTTATTTCACTTATTACCATTTAAATCAATTATGTTTATATAATAAGTATCAATGATATTTGGCTTATGGGTCAAAAATGACTTTGGTGGCTTGCCTATGGTTAAAGTGGAAAATATTTAACCATATAAAGAATAAAATTTATGAAATATTTATAATATTTATTTAAAAATTATAATTTAAACACCAATAATTAAAAAATAATAAATGAATTACAATTCAATCATGGAGATGGTAGGTCATACAAGCGCATGAGTGACGTTTCCATTTTTCAATTATCATTATGAAAAAAAGGTAAGTAACTTTTTTTCAAAAATGATAATAATATTATTTTTTTCATATTATTTTATAAGTACACTTATATATATAATCTATGTGGTTTGGGGGTGAAAATAGAGTCACATTTCTTCTTGAAGGCGTTAGTCCGCACAATCACAAATAACGTTATCTTTTTTTCAATGATTGAAAAGTTAAGAATGAAAATGATATATACTCATTTAATAATGAATAATATTTAAATAATCTAATAATTATGTCTTTTATATCACATATATTCATTATTATTACCCTTATTACCTTCCATGTAAACCATTGGTGAAAAATGAATCACATCCCATCGTGATGTGGTGGTCGTTATCCACAAGGGCGATGTTGTCATATTCCTTATAGAATGGAAAGTAAATGTATATATATAGGCTGAATTATATCCATATGTAGATATCATATATATAATTTATATCAAACATCATACCCTACTATGGTATTTTTTATTGGAAAAAATGAATAACCTTGGTTCATGATGTGGTCGTCCAGAACACACATGAATAATGATTTTAGAGCCTATTTTATTGAAGAGGATAAGGATTTGGGTTTTTTCATTAACATAATAAAATAAATTTATTTTAAATAAAATGTATATTTTATAAAATAATATCTTAATAAAAATTTAATGGGTTCTTAAAGAAATAAAAAAAATGCTCGTTTAAGAACATTACCTTTTCTTTAGTCACATTTTCTAGTTTTCACCAAAATAATTATTAGGTTGGTTTTCTGAACAACTGTATATTCTAGGAGGTGGATAAGGAAGTAGTTGATTTATTTTTTAAGGTCCTGTAAGATCCAAATGGATTTGATGGTGTCTATATTATGGGATAATGGGTGGCCTTTTATAAGTGAGGAGAGTGACACAATTGTAATTTTCTAAATGAAAAGGTGTAAACATGTTTTTCACATCACACAAGGGTCCAAAATAGAGTAATATTAATTAATATAAATATTAGTCTCTAAATATGTCCAAAATAAATATATTTTAGATATGTTTATTGGTTATTTTAACCCTTTACTTCTAAGTTTAACCCCTGTTAATCCATTTTAATTTAACCACAGTTTATAGTTTCAATTATTCATTATTGTTACCATTTAAGTTTTAATTACTAGATAATATAAAATATTATGATTCCAAATATGAAATCCATTTTACCAAATTAAATTTACATAATAATAAATATCAAATATAATACAAAATCAAAGACATGACGAAAAAACGGGTTTTAAATAAGCATATTTTTCAAGAACAATTTGATTTTATATTTAATCTATGACTAATAATAATCATTGTATGATTCTAAATTAATATTTATTAATATAATTTGTAAAAATTTCATTTATAAAATTGATAATTATGTATTATAATGATTAATTAAAATTAATTTATATTATTCATTATAAAATAGTTTTTACAAGAATATTATTCTGAAACACAAAAAAAAATATACGAAAACCAAATATAAAGTAAATTAAAAATGAATTAAGAATATTAAATATAAATAAATAATAATAATTTTACATTAAAAAATATTCAAAACATATTGTGACTTTTAAAATAATTAAATTATTGTAAATAAATGACATTTTTCATAAAATCGGTATTTTTTATGCACTGAAAAATAATTATTTTCTAAATAATACCCAAATTTAACCATATATAAATTTTGATATTTTAATTTAAAAAATGATATTAATATTTTTAAATTAAAATTCTAAAATTTTTAAATTAAACATCTAAATAAAATCATATATGAAAAAAGTTTGATTAATAATATTTACTTTTTTATTGAAAAATATTATTATGATTAAAATAACTATATAATTCATATTATTAAATAATGAAATGATTTATTATATCATTAAATAGTTTTTTACATTCTTAACCTCTTTCAGAAACTATATACTACAAATTTTATTCACTAATTAAAGAAGTGGTATATCTTTATCTTATAGATCTTTCAGATTCTGATGTTACCTATTCAACCACATGGATTTTCCATAAATCCTTAACTAGGTGAATCACATTATTCCTACACATATTATCTCTATGGAATATAATATGATCTATCTATTCCTCCTAATAATGCTTCTTTTCTAAATGAACGCCGTTATAACTCAAAAAATGATATGAAACTGGCACATATTTTCTTAACATAAAAACCTAAAATGTGTTTTGTACCTAAGAAGGACTTAGAGAAGAAGAAATATTTTAAGGAAATCATTAATAATTATATATTATTTCATACAATCCAATGAATAATATAAATATATTTCCCTTTTACCATAAAACATAGGTTTTTTCATGGATAAACTTTGAGAATGGCATGATCATCTACCAAGAAAGAATGAACTACCCTCTGGTTATCCTTACAAATTTTCTACTACTCTGGGAATTCCTCATATATTGATGAATCAAATACACCTTCTCATCCATTTCCTCTACCAATTTTCATCACATAAACATCCTTCTCTTAAAACATCCAAAAAATCTTACCTCCGATATAGCTTTCAATATAATGACTCAATTGGATCCATATGCATACTAGAATGAAAACTATATTTATAAGAAAACATAACCAATAAACTATGTTGATCCAAAATTCACTATTAATCCATTTAATAAGAAAAAATAATATATTCCATGGTCTGAATTGTTTTCTTATTCTATACATCATATTGAGGACGAAAAGTTATACTAAAATCTAATTCAATACCTAATGACATCTAAAGTCCTTTTGAAAAATTATATGTATACCTGGTATCACAATATCATACAATGGAGAGTGAAACTTCATGTAACATGACTACCTCTATTAGATATTATCAAGAATTCAATATAAATACATCATTTCTTGAGTGAGAAGAAAATGTGAATATTTAGTTAATTAAAACAATAAACCAAATAAAATTATTACCTCTAGAAAATTGTTGGATGTGACATTACAACCCTGCTTCCACTCAAAGGTGCCATGAGATTGGGGTACACATGGACTCAAGAGCACCTCCATGTATTCTAGAGGACTCCAACTAGTAGAAAGGGCCTAGGGTGTGTGAATTGGGAGACTATACCACTCATGTCAGAGTAGATCACAAAGAAAATATAATAATATATTGATAATCAATAGTGGAATAATCTTTATAAATAAACAAGGCTGGTAGTATAAGTAATAATAATCATCCATCGGTAATAATAAACTCAAAATCTAAACAGTAACATGTAAAAAAGATGAGGATATAGGTCATGTCTCTACCAAACTATAAAACAAGTAATTATGGATTCATAGAAAAAAATACAATACATGATATGCAGAAGAAAAAAAGACCAAAAACTATCTGAACAGACTGAGTACTAGCCCATTCATCTACTAAAATGTTCCACATTAAATAATTAAAAACATCAAGTTTCCAAGGTGTGACACTTCCCCATGACCACACCTACAATCATATAATTATCCAATGTACCCATGATGACCCAAATAGGGTTTGAAATATATAATAGTAGGACAACACCAATGGAATCGACAATATCAATTTAATTAATATTAATTGACCAATGTGTAGGTAAATGTAAATGTAAAATAGTTCTAGAATAATAACTCATTCCTACTTCATGTAACATCCCAAGTAAGTAATGAATAATAAATATTTTTATCTATGCCTATTAATGAATTATATAGTGTTTTAGAGGCTTAAAATGAAAATAAATACAATCTTATGCATAGAATACACTAATATTCTTAAAAGATTGTTTTACTACCTTTTAATGGAAAAACATTTTTAAATCAATCTTTTGAAAATTTTTTAAGCCACGTTTGTCAAAATAAACGTATTCTTTATGATCGGGACATCAAAATTTACTTTGTGTGAATTTTTGGTATTTTTTCGATAAAGTTCATTTTTTAATGAATAGTAAAAAATGTTGTATTTTAATTCAAAACCTCTTTTTAATCTAATTTATTTATATGATTATATTATCTTTTGAATTGGTTTTAAAGTGAAATTAGAAAATATATTTACCATAAAATCCAATAGTGGTCGTTGGAATCAATTTCACTTTGAAATTGGACTTAAACTAGTGTCAATCTTTTGATACTTATTGTTTCATAAAAACACCTTATATGCTCTGACAGCGGGAATTAATTATTAAATTAATTAATGAAACTTACATGTTGTGAATTTTGTAAAATGGACTTCATTTTTGAATTCGGAATATCAAATATATCTTAGGGTGAAATTTTTGGTATTTTTCTGAAAACCTTCAATTTTTGATGAATAGTGAAACCACTAAGTGGTACTTATAAAATCTGATTTTTCGTTTAAATGAAATTTTACCACTTTTGTGTTTTGAATTTCAAAAATCCGACATATATGGTTGTCATTAAGAAGTAAAATGTGGTTCAATGAGCTAAAAATAATTTTTTTGGTGAATAGTAACTTATTAAGTTTTTAATCACGATTAGAGGTAATTAGTGCAATTTAAGGCCAAAATGATATTATAATAAAATGAAAATACCTTGAAACATGTCATACCCTTATTGGATGTGTCATGGCAGACCAAGACAAGCCATGGGTCAACTTGGGGACCCCATGGAACCACTTTGGTTGGGAAATAACATAAATAACTTTTTATTTAATGTAAAAGTAAAAAATGACACAAACATAATATGTTTTACAAAAAAAAATTTTACATGGGGTTATAAAGATCATATTTTTGATTATAAATAGTCATTGGAAAGCTAAAAATATTTCCTAAATCATAGTATTTTTTTATAATTTTTAGACATTAAAGAAATTATATTATTTATGACATCATGATGATGCAGCGATGACCTCATTATTTAATGATTTAAATAAAATGGAAAGATAATGTAATATCTAAGACCTACACATGTCCAAAACCTATTGGATGAGTGAATTTCAAACCCTTATCACCTTATCCTTGAATTATATCAATGTGGGACCTTTTCAATCCGAAACTCTTTTCAAAATAAAATAACTTATCTTTACTTTCCAAGAGTGCCCCTCCTCTCCTCTTATAAAAGGCCCCCACCTCTACCTCATTTCACACACTCCTCAAGCCTTTGTCTCGTCCATACCCTGCCCATTTACTCTCTCAAAATCCCTCTCCTCATCCTAGAGGATTACCTTTGGGCATAATCCTTTCAAAGGAATCCTTTAGGCTCAAATCAAAAGGAGTTACACTTTTAAAGGTAATTCATTCTCTCATGTTCATTTGTTTTATTTTGCTTCTCCAACCCCCTAAACTCTTTTTATTTACTTCTTTTGTAACAACACCAGTATCTTCAATATACTAGGATGTTGTTATAAGATTTATTCGAGCTAAAATCTCACACAACTACATCAAATGGTTAATGAACATACGGTTTCCGTGGATGGTGAAATTCTGACTCCCGAAATGATGATTGTTCAATACTCATTTAACACCTTCAAAGGTGGCCATTATGATGTCACTATTTTTATATATGATATATAATATTTTTATTCTCTCCTTAAGCTTCTGTATTTTTAATTTATGGCATACCATTATTGTTTCCATTATGGGTAAACACGATATCTTCATTTTAGGAAGTGCGGACTACCGCCCCCTGAAAGTGATCTGATTCGTTAATACCATATGTGGGATGTTTAAAGGATAAAGTTAATGATATTATATATGTTATTATACTGGAATTATAATATACTCTTATATCATTATGATTCCATTCCATAAAATACGAAATAGAAATGGAAGTAGCGTTCATGCGTACGTACGACTTACCGTCTCCATGAACGGTGCATTTCATTTCTTACCTCTAAATGTGATGTAATATTATAAATACATGTATATGATGAATATATATGATATATATGTTATCCAAATCATTGATATAATTCTGGATATAATGAACCTTTGACCAAATTAACAACATGTAAGTGTAAGAAGTCTATTTTTGACTTAAGAACCAAATACCGACAAAATGAACATTATTAACTTAAATGATTACATGATGTTCATAACATGGTATAAAAGGAATAATGAACTTGAAAAAGGTTCTTAAGAAAGTCGAGATTAACTCAAGTTTATTATTCAGGAGATTAAAGAACGGTCGGGTCAAGTCGGATACGAGGTATGGGACTTCGTCTCAATCTCCTTTCACTGAGGAATATTTTATTTTATACACAACTTTCTTTTATACGGTTTATAAACCCCTTTGACTTTTACGTTTATTCAAAAGGAATCTTTTTTATACGAAGCTTTTACTAAACGACAAAAGAGAATGTTTTTGTCGTACGTATGCGGCGACAACGACTTCTCCGCCGTCATGACCGTTATTTGAGTTTCGGCTTCCTCTACAAGCCATACCTTCTTTTTAAAAGAAAAATAAATACCATATTTTACTTTTCTTTTATTTTGGTATCGAAAATGGTTTTCATAATGTTTTTATATCAGTGTGTTGTATTGATATCTTGTGATTGAAAGGTGGAAATGTTATGTTTCCTTTATGCATGTTTTATGTGATATGATTATGTTGAGGTTCTTGGGAATTATTATGAAAACGGGTGGTTCCGTGATAAACTAAGGGCGGGTGAGCCCGATATAGCTCTCTGATGCATTGGGTAACGCAAAGGAGTGAAACGTTAAGGTTTCTCCAAAGAGATTTAGGGAATATACTATGATGGGTATTCCAAACGTAACCAAGAGGGTTACTCCCTACGTAAGAATGTTATGAATGCCTAAAGTTACCTTTATGTCTTATGATTTCTATGATTTATTCATGATTTGATGAGGTATGTTAAATTGCATATGTTTTATGGGTAAAGTATGATTTCATTCTTATGTATATATGTACCCATGTTTCCTTTCCATATTTTAATATCCCTTACTGAGCTTTTTATGCTCATCCCAAGTTTTTGAAATGTTTTTCACAGGTCATGGGAAAGGTACATGATAAGATGATAGTGTCAAGGAAGTGTCAAGAAAGAATCCATGTTTTATTTTCAATATGTTTCTGTTGATGGGAAAAAGAATACTATCTTTTATTGTAACCACTTTGTTTAAATGTGGGTTGTAATGCATGTTTTAGGATCTAATTCTCTAAAACTCTAAACCCGAAAAGATCCTCAATGTGTAATCTTATGATAACTCAAGATTATGTTAGGTTTAAGGTTGGGGCCTTATAGTTGGTATCAAAGGTCGGTTTAGATAACTTTAGGAGTTAGAATTCTATTAAATTATTATCCAAAAAAATTTGAAATGATATAGCATTTAAAGATTACCATGTTGCTTCATCTAAGACATTTTTGTTCAGAATGGTTTTCCGCAGAGGAAACAGGTAAGCAGTGCTAGGAAGGCATACAGAAGGAAATAACCTTCCGAATCCGCATCCTGAGATGGTCAGAATTGGAACTGAACAGTTTGTTGTAGTAATGGCGCAGTTGACTCAGGCTATAAATTGTGGTTGTATCCATGCACGAGATCAGCCAGATCAACTGGAGAGGAACATGTCAGTGGTGGAACATTTCATGAGGCAACATCCCCCATCATTCAGAGGATCATCTGACCCTGTGCTAGCTGAAGGGTGGATTAAAGCACTGGAGAAGATTTTTGATGTCATGGGGTTTTCAGACAATCAAAAGGTTAGTCTTGGCATTTACCGTTTGGAGGGTGAGGCAGATTAGTGGTGGTCGATGGTTAAAAATATCAGGGATGCTGATGAGATTGATGCTCTCGACTGGGATGAATTCAAAGGTATGTTTCTTGAGAAGTATTTCCCTAAGGCTGTTCAACTTAGGATGGAAAATCAATTCATGTAATTGAGGCAAGAGGAAGACTCAGTGGCTACCTATGAAGAAAGGTTCACTCGATTGGCAAGGTATGCTCCAAATTTTATCCGAGACCTTGATAGTAAAATCAATCATTTTTACTCAGGATTAAAGCTAAAATATCGAAGGGAATTAGCTTCTAGTGAGTTTAAAAGTTATGAAAAGCTTTTTCGATGTGCTGAGAAGGTGGAAATGGAGTTTGTCGATGATCAAGTGTTCTATAACAACCAACAGAAGAAGAGACCAAGGTGGCAGGAGAAAGGTAAGAATTCTTCGAAAAAGTCTGATGGTAAGAAAACTAAGTTTCCAGTTTGTGATAAATGTGGCAAAAGGCATGCTGGGGAATGTCTTCTGAATTCTGGAAAGTGCTACCGATGTGGTAAGATGGGACATAAGGCTCGTGATTGCACTAAAAAAGATTAGGGTGATGGTAAGACCAAATTTGATTTACAGTTAGTGAAATGTTATAAGTGCAATGAGATGGGCCACTATGAAAATGAGTGTCGGACAAAGATCTTGAGTGATGGGAAGTAGTTAGACTACAAGAAGAAAGGGGTGGTGAAATCCTTTGCAACTACTTCAGCAGATGTCGGGCCATCAAATGAAGTTGTATCAGGTACTTTGTTTTTTCAGATTATGCCAGTGTGTTGTTTGATTCGGGGTCTACACATTCTTTCATCTCTGAAACCTTTTCTACTAAAATGGGAATACCATCTCAATAAATGACTCCTGAACTTTTGGTAAAAATACCTGGGGGAATGTTGAGGCAAAAAGAATTTATAAGAATCTTCATATCCTTATCTGTGGAAAGAAACTACTTGCAAACCTTATTGTTCTACCTCTAGTAGAGTTTGATGTTATCCTGGGTATGGATTGGCTCTCTATTTACCATGCTAAGATTGACTTTAGAGCTAAAGAAGTTTCTTTTCAGAAAGACTTTCAGTTTGTGTACAAGAATGAAACCTTACTGTTGATAACATATCAAGAGGCCGAGAAACTTGTAAAAGATGGAAATGGATGTTACCTTGCATGCATTGTTGAAAACAATGGAACTGTTTAGATTAATGATGTGAAAGTGGTAAATGAGTATCCTGATGTTTTTCCTAATGAGTTGCCTGTAATAATACCAGATCGGGAAGTTGATTTTACTGTTGACTTAGTTCCTGATGCTAATCCAATTTCAAAACCCCCTTATCGAATGGCTCAAATTGAACTTTTAGAGTTGAAGGAGCAATTGAAAGATTTATTAGAGAAAGGTTTCATCCGACCTAGCACATCACCATGGGGTGCTCCCATTTTATTTGTTAAAAAGAAAGATGGTTCTATGAGACTTTGCATTGATTATAGAGCCTTGAATAATATTACTGTTAAGAACAAATATCCTTTGCCTCATATCGAGGATTTGTTTGATCAGCTCCAGGGAGCTAAGTATTTTTCGAAGATTGACTTGAGGTCGGGGTACCATCAGTTGAAAGTAAAAGAAGGAGACGTTCCGAAGACTGCTTTTCATACTAGATATGGCCATTATGAATTTGTAGTTATGCCTTTTGGGATTACCAATGCACCTGCTGTATTCATGGACTTAATGAATATAATTTTCCATGAGTTCTTGGATAAGTTTGTGGTGGTTTTAATTGATGATATTTTGGTGTTTTCTAAAAGTAAAGAGGAGCATGAAAGACATTTAAGGGTTATCTTGCAAACCTTAAAAGAAAAGAAACTGTATGGAAAAATCAGCAAGTGTGAGTTTTGGTTGCAACAAATTTCTTTCCTTGGTTACATTGTTTCTAAAGATGGGATAAATTTTGATCCTACTAAAACAAAAGTTGTTGACGAATGGCCAAGACCCACAAATGTAACCGAGATACGTAGTTTTCTTGGTTTGGCAGGCTATTACCGAAGGTTTGTTAGAAATTTTTCACAGTTATCTGGTCCATTGACTAAGCTAACTTGGAAGGGTGTTAAGTTTATCTAGACAAAAGAATGTGATGATTTTTTTCAGGAACTGAAAAGAAGATTGGTGAATGCTCCAGTTTTGGCACTACCTTCCAGAAAGGGTGAGTTTGTCATCTACAGTGATGCTTCATTGAAAGGAATTGGTTGCGTCCTAATGCAGAATGATTAGGTAATTGCTTATGCTTCACGACAATTGAAAACACATGAGGTAAATTACCCAACACATGATTTGGAATTAGCTGCTGTTGTTTTTGCTTTGAAAATTTGGAGGCATCATTTGTATGGAGTAAAGTGTGAAATATATACCGATCACAAAAGTTTAAAGTATATATTCACTCAGAAATAATTGAACATGAGACAAAGGAGATGGCTAGAATTAATCAAGGATTATGATTGTACGATTCACTACCATCCGGGAAAAGCAAATAAAGTGGTTGATGCTTTGAGTTGAAAAAGTAATGCTTCATTAGCAATGTTGTGTTTGGAACGTGATCCTTTGGTTAAGGATTTGATGAACTTTGGCATAGAAGTTGTTGGTGCAAGAAGTTCTTCTGTTTTGTTTGAGGTATCAGTGAAATCTTTTCTATCAGAAAGAATCAAGCAAGCACAGAAGCAAGACAGTGAGTTGCAGAAAAAGGTAGATCTGGTTCAGAAAGGTAAGTTTCATGAATTCAACACTGATAATGATTGTGTTTTGAGGTTTGGGAAGAGATTATGTGTGCCTTGTGATTCACAGTTGAAGAATGAGTTGTTATGTGAGGCTCATAGTTCCCCGTTTTCAGTTCATCCTGGCAGTACTAAGATGTACAGAGATCTGCGGGAGTATTACTGGTGGGATGGAATGAAAAGAGATATTGCTGATTTTACTGTGAAGTGTTTGATTTTTCAGCAGGTTAAAGCAGAGCGGCAGTTACCTAAAGGGATTCTTCAGCCTTTACCAGTGCCAGAGTGGAAATGGGAAAACATATCCATGGACTTTGTTGTGGTATTACTGAGGACATCTCGAGGTAATAATGCAATCTGGGTTATTGTTGATCGCTTGACTAAATCTGCTCATTTACTTGCTATACGAGATACTTTTTACCTAGATCAACTTTCCCGTTTGTATCTTAAAGAGATAGTCAGGTTACATGGAGTTCCTCTCTCCATTGTAGCTGACAGTGATCCCAGTTTTACTTCTAACTTCTGGAAAGGCCTTCAGAAGTCGTTGGGTACTGAATTAAATTTTAGTACACCTTTTCATCCTCAAACATATGGGCAGTTAGAACGAACAATTCAGACCTTGGAGGATATGCTACGAGCTTGTTCGATGGATTATCAGGGAAGTTGTGACCAACATCTTTCTTTGGTTGAGTTTTCTTATAATAACAGCTTTCATTCCAGTATACAGATGGCTCCATTTGAGGCATTATATGGAAAACAGTGTCGAACTCCAGCTTTTTGGGATGAAGTTGGGGAAAGGAAGCTGATGGGACCAGAGTTGGTAGAAGAGATGGCAGAAAAAGTTCAGTTGATTCAGAGACACATGACAACAACTCAGAGCAGGCAGAAAAGTTATGCGGACAACAGGAGGAAGGATCTCTCTTTTGAGGTAGGTGATCATGTTTTTCTCAAAGTTTCTCCATGGAAAAGTGTTATGTGATTTGGTAAGAAAGGAAAGCTAAGTCCAAGGTTCATTGGACCATACGAAATTCTGGAGAGAGTTGGATCAGTTGCATACCGAGTGGCTTTACCTCCGAGTTTATCTCAGGTACACAATGTTTTTCATGTTTCGATGTTGAGAAAGTATATGCCAGATCCATCTCATGTTTTGAGTCCAGAGGTAGTTTAGCTGGAAGAGAACCTATCTTATGAGGAACAACCGGTCTAGATTCTTGACCATAGGGAGCAAGTGTTACGGAATAAGGTGATTCACTAGGTAAAGTTTTTTTGAAAAAACCACATGATTGAAGATGCAACATGGGAATCTGAAAATGCAATGAGGGAAAAGTACCCCCATTTATTCGATAAGTAAATAAATTGCAGGGACGCAATTTTATAAAGGGGGGAAGGATGTAACATACCAAGTAAGTAATGAATAATATATATTTTTATCTATGCCTATTAATGAATTAGATAGTGTTTTAGAGGCTTAAAATGAAAATAAATACAATCTTATGCATGGAATACACTAATATTCTTAAAAGATTGTTTTACTGCCTTTTAATGGAAAACCATTTTTAAATCTATATTTTGACAATTTTATAAGCCACATTTGTCAAAATAAACGTATTCTTTATGATCGGGACATCAAAATTTACTTTGTGTGAATTTTTGGTATTTTTTCGATAAAGTTCATTTTTTAATGAATAGTGAAAAATGTTGTATTTTAATTCAAAACCTATTTTTAATCTAATTTATTTATATGATTAGATTATCTTTTGAATTGGTTTTAAAGTTATATTAGAAAATATTTTTACCATAAAATCCAATAGTGGTCATTGGAATCAATTTCACTTTGAAATTGGACTTAAACTAGTGTCAATCTTTTGATACTTATTGTTTCATAAAAACACGCTATTTGCTCTGACAGCAGGAATTAATTATTAAATTAATTAATGCAACTTATATGTTGTGAATTTTTTAAAATGGACTTCATTTTTGAATTCAGAATATCAAATATATCTTAGGGTGAATTTTTGGTATTTTTCTGAAAACCTTCAATTTTTGATGAATAGTGAAACCACTAAGTGGTACTTATAAAAACTGATTTTTCGTTTAAATGAAATTTTACCACTTCTGTGTTTTGAATGTAAAAAAACCGACATAAATGGTTGTCATTAAGAAGTAAAATGTGGTTCAATGAGATAAAAATAATTTTTTTGGTGAATAGTAACTTATTAAGTTTTTAATCACGATTAGAGGTAATTAGTGCAATTTAAGGCAAAAATGATATAATAATAAAATGAAAATACCTTGACACATGTCCTACCCTTATTGTATGTGTCATGGCCGACCAAGAAAAGCCATGGGTCAACTTGGGGACCCCATGGAACCCTTTGGTTGGGAAATGACATAAATAACGTTTTATTTAATGTAAAAGTAAAAATGACACAAACATAATATGTTTTACAAAAACAATTTTTACATGGGGTTATAAAGATCAGATTTTTGATTATAAATAGTAATTGGAAAGATAAAGAGATTTCCTACATCATTGTATTTTTTTTATAATTTTTATACATTAAATAAATTAAATTATTTATGACATCATGTTGATGCAGCGATGACCTCATTATTTAACGATTTAAATAAAATGGAAAGATAATGTAATATCTAAGACCTACACATGTCCAAAACCTATTGGATTAGTGGATTTATAACCCTTATCAACTTATCCTCTAATTATATCAATGTGGGACCTTTTGAATCCGAAACGCTTTTTAAAATAAAGTAACTTATCTTTACTTTCCAAGAGTGCCCCTCCTCTCCTCTTATAAAAGGCCCCCACCTCTACCTCATTTCACACACTCCTCAAGCCTTTGGCTAGTCCATCCCCTGCCCATTTACTCTCTCCACATTCCTCTCCTAATCCTATAGGATTACCTTTGGGCATTATCCTTTCAAAGGAAGCCTTTAGGCTCAAATCAAAAGGAGTTACACTTTTAAAGGTAATTCATTCTCTCATTTTCATTTGTTTTATTTTGCTTCTCCAACCCCCTAAACTCTTTTTATTTACTTCTTTTATAACAACACCAGTATCTTAAATATACTAGGATTTTGTTATAAGATTTATTTGAGCTACACTCTCACACAACTACGTCAAATGGTTAAAGAACATACGGTTTCCGTGGATGGAGAAATTCTGCCTCCCGAAATGATGATTGTTCAATACTCATTTAACACCTTCAAAGGTGGCCATTATGATGTCACTATTTTTATATATGATATATAATATGTTTATTCTTTCCTTAATATTCTGTATTTTTCATTTATGGCATACCATTATTGTTTCCATTATGGGTAAACACGATATCTTCATTTTAGGAAGTGCGGACTACCGCCCCCTGAAAGTGATTTGATTCGTTAATACCATATGTGGGATGTGTAAAGGATAAAGTTTATGATATTATATATGTTATTATACTGGAATTATAATATACTCTTATATCATTATGATTCCATTCCAGAAAATACGAAATAGAAATGGAAGTAGCGTTCATGCGTACGTACGGCTTACCGTCTCCATGAACGGTGCATTTCATTTCTTACCTATAAATGTGATGAAATATTATAAATACATGTATATGATGAATATATATTATATATATGTTATCCAAATCATTGATATCATTCTGGATATAACGAACCTTTGACCAAATTAACAACATGTAAGTGTAAGAAGTCTATTTTTGACTTAAGAACCAAATACCGACAAAATGAACATTATTAACTTAAATGATTACATGATGTTCATAACATGGTATAAAAGGAATAATGAACTTGAAAAAGGTTCTTAAGAAAGTAGATATTAACTCAAGTTTATTATTCAGGAGATTAAAGAACGGTCAGGTCAAGTCGGATACGAGGTATGGGACTTCGTCTCAATCTCCTTTCATTGAGGCATATTTTATTTTATACACAACTTTCTTTTATACGGTGTATAAACCCCTTTCACTTTTACGTTTATTCAAAAGGAATCTTTTTTTACGAAGCGTTTACTAAATGACAAAAGGGAATTTTTTTGTCGTACGTATGCGGCGACAACAACTTCTCCGTCGTCATGATCGTTATTTGAGTTTCGGCTTCCTCTACAAGCCATACCTTCTTTTTAAAAGAAAAATAAATACCATGTTTTACTTTTCTTTTATTTTGGTATCGAAAATGTTTTTCATAATGTTTTTATATCAATGTGTTGTATTGATATCTTGTGATTGAAAGGTGGAAATTTTATGTTTCCTTTATGCATGTTTTATGTGATATGATTATGTTGAGGTTCTTGGGAATTATTATGAAAACGGGTGGTTCCGTGATAAACTAAGGGCGGGTGAGCCCGATATAGCTCTCCAATGCATTGGGTAATGTGAAGGAGTGAAACGTTAAGGTTTCTCCGAAGATATTTAGGGAATATACTGTGATGGGTATTCCAAACGTAACCAAGAGGGTTACTCCCTACGTAAGAATGTTATGAATGCCTCAAGTTACCTTTATGTCTTATGATTTCTATGATTTATTCATGATTTGATGAGGTATGTTAAAGTGCATATGTTTTATGGGTAAATTATTATTTCATTCTTATGTATATATGTACCCATGTTTCCTTTCCATATTTTTATATCCCTTAATGAGCTTTTTATGCTCATCCCAAGTTTTTGAAATGTTTTTCACAGGTCACGGGAAAGGTACATGATAAGATGATAGTGTCAAGGAAGTTTCAAGAAATAATCCATGTTTTATTTTAAATATGTTTCCGTTGATGGAAAAAATAATACTATCTTTTATTGTAACCACTTTGTTTAAATGTGGGTTGTAATGCATGTTTTAAGATCTAATTCTCTAAAACTCTAAACCCAAAAGGATCCTCAACTTGTAATCTTGTGATAACTCAAGATTATATAAGGTTTAAGGCTGGGGCCTTATACTTCAGCCCCAGTAGGCAATGTCTCTGATTATGACACCATTTAACTAGTTCATTTATGTTCATTTTATATAGATAAATCTTGTGAAGTTTTTATCAACACTGAAATTGTTTATAATAATAATAAAGGAGCATCCAAGTTGAAACCAAGGCAACCTCGACCTTAGGTGTTGGAAAACACATAAACATAACTCATAGAGTCAGAAAATAAATGGGTCTAAGTGTAATACATGGGGTTTCTCATTGAGTTCCACTATAAATGAGTCTAACTGAGTCCATGGATCTCATCTATATTAATCAAATGATAATAATGGTTGGACCAAATTGGATGAATCAATATATCCATATGTCCAAATGCATCATGATGGATCTATGGAGTATATCCATGGCATCGTAATATCTATAAGGATAGATAATGGATCCTAGGATGTCATGTTAAGCATACACTAGTAGAAAACGTCTATGTAACACGGTGGGTATCTCACTTGGAAACCAACTCCTTGAATAAGAATGGAATCCTCTGAGTGGTTAAGGCATTCCTAAGGGAATCTAAGGCAGGCTCTTGTCTGTTATTTTGTGTATTGATAAAAAGGTCCTTATTAAAAATGAACCTTAAACTTATTCTATTTATATTATATGTAATAATATTCCATGTAATAATCATATATTTAAATCATGTAATAGGTTCATTCCTTTACCTTTCACTAAAAACGAAAAGGTGGGTTAACTATATAAAACCAATAATCAATCCTATTATAATAGAAATTATTATGTTCATGCAATTTCAATTCATTTAGAATGAAATGATAATTAAGAGATATAAGGCCAATATAAAATTCAATTTATAATGAAAGGAAAATTTATATCAATATCATACATTAAATATTAAATTTTAATGTTTCATTAACTAATTTAAAACACCTACATTATTAAGGTCAAGTTCAGTGCACCTGAACAGTTCCATTGATGAACCCAACATGAATTACCATGGAATAAATAATAAAACACCCCACTTGTGGTGGTTTTCATTAAGGTCATAACCTCCGAATATATGAAAAAACTTACAAATATGGCTCTAGAACATGATTTCAATGATTATAATAAATTTATATCAATTTTAAGGGCATTCACAGTAAAACTAGAGCCTATTACAATGATGAAATATTATAAACAATAAGACATGTATAGAAAATTAATAGAACCCCACCCATGTTCCTATAGAAATATCATCACCCATTATTGGCCCTTAGTTTGGGATAAATAAAATGAAAATAAAATGATACATCAAAAACATGAAAATAGGTCATAATAGATTGCTTGAAAATAGTGTAGATAATAGAAAGAAGAAAAATGAAATGAGACTAAGGATTGATGATCTTATAAAGAGGAATCAAATGAGTCCAAAAGAAGTAGAATAGGACTTCGGATAGATGATTTATCAATAACACTATATCACTTCTATATAGGGTCTTTTAATGTATGGTAGAAGGGTGTTAGAATCACTGAATGATAAATAGAAAAGAAAACATTATTATATTTAATTTAACTTCAAATAGATAATTTTACCAGAAAGATAATGGGTTAGACGGTTTGGCCACATGGTTGGAAAAACCATGAAAAAACTATGCTCCTTGAACATACCATTTATGGGACCCACACATTTTGGTCACATAATTGGAAAAATAATTTTCCAACCATGCTTAGCTCACAGTCCAAGAAGGGTACCTGAATGGTTTGGCTACACAGTCTTAGAAACCATGTTCCAACCATTATATTTGGATCAATTATAAACAGACAAAAACTCACATGGTTGTGTGGCCCTGGATGTATGTTTAGGGAAAATTTTGTGCACTTATTTTACCTATAGAACCCACTGCACTGTTAGGATAAACAATATGTGATGTGAGGAATGGTTTCTAAAAATCTTGAAGCATAGTAGTTTCATCCACCTACCTGGGTTCCGAGATTTGAACAAGGTCCAAAAAATACCAAAATAAATGTGACCTCATTAGTCTTCCATAATAGTTCTAATATAAAGAATTAGACTAAAATTTAAAGAATATTTACATTATAAAAAACTATTTTCTTACAATCTCCCCCACCCTAATAAAAGAACTCGTACTCGATTTCTATTCCAAGGGAGGAAAAGTTTTGTTTGGGAAAAAATCCCACCTCTAAGTATGTAACTCATCCTCCTAATCCCATGTCTCATCCAATACATGGTTGTGCTACCATATCACTCCTAATAAAGTGAAAAACTAGACTCAAAGAGCCTTAATTCTCTGGTCAATAATGCATATGAGATATTACCCAAAAAAATGTTTCAAAATCTAACACAACCTCCACATGACCAAAATTGTGAGATGTGTCCACCTAATAATAGATAATCTATGAAATATTGAATACATAATGCATGGAACAGTAACTATAAGGTAATATATTCTGATATCCTACCGGCCTAACTCCCTCCAAGATCTCAAAAGGCCCAACAAGGTGAGGTGATATCTTCTCTTCCCTCCATATCCAAATATCCCAAAGTATGATTGATAATCGTAGGAAAACACAATCCGCAACAATGATCTCTAGAGTAAATTAGTGGAGATATTCATATGAATTATATCTAGACCTATTTGTATACATTTTATTTTTGATCAGTTCTACTTACTTTGAATTCTCCTACACGTGATGAGAACCTAGTAACATTGTCTCTCCTATCTCTAACTGGGACCGGGGTAAAGTGGATGGCATACCATAATTGTCCTCCTATGCAGAAGTATGAATAATTTTCTGAAAGTAATTATTTTAGGAAAATTTTACAAAAGGAATATACTTATCCCTGAGTATGTTGAAATCAAGGACGAAAGCTCAAAGCATGTATTCCAAAACCTATATCTTCTATTATTATTAGCCATCAGTTTGAGGGTAAAAGGTTGTTCTCATAAGATCCTATGTACTCATGAATATCTATAAACACCTTCCAAAAACATTATGTTAAGCAATAATCCTTATCTCAAAAAATTATATAATGGATACCTTGTAGATGTATAATCTTACGAACATATATTCATCCCTTCTCATCAACAAAGAAAGTCTCTAGGATTGGATGGAAGTTTTATTATTTATTCAATCAACCAATGACTACCCAAAACACATATATTCTTCGAGGAAACCTCGGTAATAAAACCAAAAAGTACATCACAATGTCTTCCCATTTCTATGCAAGGACCAAAAACTATTGTAACAAGACAACATGTTGATTTTCCACTCCCTTTAATTATCGATAGTTGGATCACCTTGTCATAAAACATGTGATCTGAAATTTCATCTTATGAAACCAATTACAAAAAAATATATCAAGGAACATCTTGGAGATGCCTGGATGAACTGCCTGTTGAGAAGTGTGGGACTAAAACCCCATTTTCTCTCTAATGTCCGTTGTAACCCAGATATGTTGATGTATATATAACATATCATCTCCATAAATAGACCAGTATAGATTTGTTTCCTCACCAAAAATACTCTCTTGTAGGTCCAAGCCTCCAATATCTTAGAACTTAATTACCTAGAACATATAATGAAGTGATGAGGTAAGTATTATGGTTATATGAAAAGTTTACTCATGTAACATCCTATATAATGATTGTATAATTTATTTAATAATTATTAATATTTTTGAATTTGATTGAAAAATTAAATTAAAAAGGATTTAATGTTCAATAGCTTATATGATATGTAATAAGGAGTTCCCTCAAAATCTTGCATTTTATGTAATACTGAGTTATACTAAACAATAATATATTATTAATATGGTTATTTAATATGGTTATTTTGACACCTTTTAATGGAAGTCTTAAATTTAAAATAAATTTTTACACTTTTTTAATTTTTAAATGTAAAAATAAAATTCATTTTTGGAATAATAATATCAAAATTTACATTCATTGAATTTTTGGTATTTTTCTAAGATGTATCATTTTTTATGGAATAGTGAAAAAAAATTGAATTTAAATTTAAAAGTTTTTTTTAACATATTTATATAGAATAATAATAATTTTAATTGGTTTTAAAGTATAATTTGATAAATTTTATGTCATATAAACAAATGTAGGTTATTTTAATACATTTCACATTGAAATGTGATATAAAAACTTTTCATACATTTGAACATTTTTTTTCTTTCAAAACATGTTGTATCCCTTCTATGGGATAAATTTGAAAATAATTTCTATCAATTATTTGATTGGAATTTGGAAAATTTTATTCCTTATTTTTATTCATAATAATTTATAATTTATATTAAGGTAAACATATCTTTTAACAAAATTATTTCCAAAATAAATTAAAATTAATTACAGTAATTAAGGTAAAAATGTAAGGAATCGGCCCTAAACATAACTTATAATAGTGTTTTTTGAACTATTATTCACATTCAATGATCTTTTTAGTTTATAGTTTTATATAATTTTGAAAAATAATACAAATAAGACCCATATATTACATGGGGACACTTATACTTAGTATCAATTTTTTCCACCAAAGGAAACCCTTTTAAAATAAAACATGACTTCTTTTCAAGGAACGTATTTGATACATACATCACGACATACTCTTTATCATTAAAAATCATAAGACCTATGAAAAAAATTAATAATTGGTATGAGATAAAAAATCCTAGTAAGTGACATTAAATAAGAGAAGAAACCAGTATTCCATGAATATTTTAAAATCATGAATACATTTTCACAAAATCATACCTTTAACCCATAAAACATAAACAATTTAACTTACCTCTTGAATTTATATGACTCTTGTAAAAAAATGTAGAAATAATAAATTATAAAGGTAAATTTTGGAATCTATATCATTATTACATAGTATCTTTCATGACTACATAGGGAGTAACATTCATGGTTATATTTTAAATACCCATCACGTTATATTCCCTAAATCTCTTTGGAGAAACACTGACATTTAACTCAATCTCATTAACCAATGTATTGGAGAAATATAATGGGATCACCCAAACTTGGTTTATCATGGAACCACCATTATTAAAAAGTAATTTCCAAGAACCAAACATTGTCACAACACATAAAATAGTAATAGATGATAAATAATATTTCTATATTGATATAACATTTAATTTTTTAAAAGTTGCGTACTCATAAATGAAAATATTTTATTTGAATATAAAATTTTAAACATGTAATGTAAACATAAAAACATTAATGTTATGTAAAAGTGATAATTTAAATTCATACCTTATATGTTAAAAAACATTCCAAGTTATTTAAATAATCAATCCATTTTATAAACACAATTAAAACATTTAAAAAAGAATATTTTTCAATCAAAGTGTCCCATAACACATTGAAACATTTGAAAGAAATTTAAATTTTAAAAACATAATTTCCATATAAATAAATACTTAAAACTAGTTTGATATCATGTACATTAATTGTAAATATTTAGACGAATAAATCTTTAAAACATTTAAATGATGTTTTAATTAATGAGTCTTTTACCATTGAGTCTGACTCATCACGTATAATAATTATTTTCCTGACTAATATAATTTCTTTAGTTATTTAATTTATTTATAAATTTTTTAATGATTAATATTCCTTTTATATCAGTTAATATATTGTTTTAACAATTACTTAATTATTTAAGTTCATGTCAGACATTTTGACATTACTCGGTACTTAAGTCCAAGATGACTTTGATATGATTCCTATACTCAAAATGGTCATAAATCCATCATATCTATAATAATATTAATAAAATAATAATCAATTTTATACATTAATTATTATTTTAAATCAAACCATGAATTATGGTTATGAAAAATGAATTGTGTTACAATCATGGAGACGGTAAGCTGTACGTATGCATAAGTAACATTTCCATTTTCCAATAATATTTTTGTAAAGAAGGTAAGTATTATTTTTTGTTATATAATGATAATAATATCATAAATATCATACAAATCATTTAAATATACTTATATATATTTTCCAAGTGATGTGGTGATTAGAAATAAATCACATCGCTTTGTGGAGATGATAGTTCATGTGTATGCACGAACGTCGTTATCATTTTTATGTGCATGGAAAGTAAGAACATAATTAATATATTATTCTCTTATCATGATACATATTTCATAAATATCACGTATGAATATTAATTCCATAATTATAACCAATCTTTATAGATGATTATGGGAAATGAATTATATCTGTTCGTGGATGTGATAATTCACATGTAAGAAAAAACGATTAATTCATTTCCCATTTGATAGAATAAGAGATGGATTTTATTGATGATGTAAACATAATAAATCTCAGCATATTTAGTAAACTGGAGTTATTATTTCATCATGATTTATGAATATTATAAGTAAATGGAAGAATAAATAAAATAGAAACTCATAAGTAAAAATGTTACCTTTCCTTCGGATGATCTCCTTTGTTTAACACATTAACACCACTAAGGAAGGTGCTCTGGCTAAAATAAGGACTCTAGAATATGTGTATTTATTATAGGAAGGGTTTTTAAAAGATATTGGCAACACCAAACGTTTTTTTCTAAGTTAAATAATATATTTGAATGGGTTCCCTTTTATAGGAGTGGGGATGGACACTCTTGGAATTATTAAAAGTATTAAATTAATATAAATTCATTTTATTTTTAAAATGGCTCGAAAATAAATTATTTCTTAAATAATATTATTTTGGGTATAAATTCATTCATCCAATTAAAATTTCAAATTTTTTGATTGTTTTTTAATTCTTATCATTTTATTATTAATTCTTTCCTTGATATTATTTAATTTTTACTCTAAGAGTAAATATAATTTCTATGAAATTCAAAAAAAACTAAAATGATTCATTAATGAAAATTTTATACTTTCCCAAATAATATTTCTAAAGGTTATATTTGTATGAATATTCTACCATTAAATAAAATATGATTTATTCTAAAATCTCATAAACATCAATTTTAACACTATTCATAATTAAAATTTCAAAAATATAATATCAACTTTATTCTATAAAAAATTACATTAAATTATATCAACAATTTTAAATTCATACAAAAAATTTATGGATGGAATCAGAATTTTCAAATTATGTTTATTTTAATATTATTAATATCATTTATTTTATTCTTTGTTTAATATATCAATTATTTCATCTTTATTGTGTCACAATTAAATTTAATTATTTAATTTCTAAAAATTATAAATTAATTATCATGATTTAGATAAAACTTTTATCATTAAATTGAGTATTTATAATCAAATTTATCTTCAGTATATCCTTATATTAAAAATTATTTTTTTATTGAAATTATTAGTGTGAAATTTCTAACTTATCTTTAAATAAAAACTAATAAATGTCATATTCTTACCGTAGTGTATTAGTAAAGATATAATTCCAGCCGAATGTTGATTTTGGTCAAAATACACTCATTCAATTAGGACTAGTGTTAGGGTATTTTTATTATATTATTTCATTATTTTTACCTTCAATTACCAGATTTACCCTTAACTGTGGTAAATATAATACTAAAGTTACTATTCACTAAATATTATGTTTATCAAATTAGACCAAAATTTTTATACTGATTAAAACCTTGTTTGTACATTTTTGAATATTCAGCTCACATAAGTGGCTAAAATTAATTTAAAATTAATCTCATTGACGGATCAAGGAAATTAGTTTTTAATGTAAAAATTGTTCAAAAGTCCACGGTGTTTTTATATCCAATTTTAATTTTAAATTTATTCCGATGACATAAATTTTTCTAAAGGATAAAAAATTATTTAATTAAACTTTAAAACCAATTAAAATAATAATTTAACTATATAAAAAATAATATGAATATCATTTTTCTAATAAAATGCTATATTTTTCACTATTCATTCAAAAATGAATATTTTCTTAAAATATAAAAAATTCAACCAAATTAGTGTTTTATACTCCAATTCTAAATAATAAGTTTATTTTTTCAAATATAATTTATAATAGTGAAAAAAGTGGATTTAAAATAGGTTCTTTGTCAAAAGGTAATAAAATTTCATTTTTTGAAAAATACTCATTTGTATGAAAAAAAATAGATTTTATTCTTATATCATGTCTAGAAAGCATATATGATAAATTTTAAACATTATATTGAATATAGTACATAGATATTTCATTAATAAAATACATAAATGTTGATTTATTAACTTATTAGTATAAAACACAACATCTACACATTAAAAAAAAATTCATAAAAACAAACATCCTTTATATTCATTTGGTTTTTATTTCCGTTTCTAATTAATTTGGTTTCCAATGAATCATTATATAAATTTTTGTAAACCTTATTTTCACTATGTATTTAATATTTTTCATTATATCTATTTTAATTTCTAGGTTATAATAGTAACATTTAAAATAATAATATTTAGTTCCCTTAAGCTTGATGTGGTGTATCATGCACGCTACCAAGAATAGGGTTTCCTTTTTAAAACACATGATATTAAAAAAATGTGTGTACTTAGTGGTTAAATTTAGTCTTAATAGTCTAAATGAACTAGATACTTGTCCATAATTCATTTTATGACCATATTTAAACCCTATGATCCCTTTTCTCTAAGAGGGATCATTATTGGAGGCATATTATGTAAGGGATATCTCCCAATAGTTTTTATGATTTAAATTTACAAGAATGACACTCCCACTTTGCTATAAAAATGAATGCAAACCCTTAAATTATTCACTCTTATCAACAAATTTTTCTCATCCAAACCCTTCCCAAACAATATAACAACATCCATCCATCCCCACCCTAGTTTCCTCACTTTGGGAAGATAACAAACCAATAAGTCTTTTGGATTAAACCAAAAATATGTACATAAAAATAAGGTAATGCTCATCAACATTCATTTTTTTCCCCTATCCACTCCCATAATTTAAATTTATATAATTAATATATAAGTTCCTAGGTATCTTTAATATACATAGAGGTTTTTATATCAATGGATTGACCTAAACTATCACACACATCAATCAAATGGGTAATAAAATCATAGTTTGTGTGTTTGTAAGACTACAGCCTCATGAAATGATGTTGTTAAGTTTTCCTTTACAAGATTTAATGGTTGGGAATTATGTTAGATAAACAGTATTTATATTATATTTATGATATTTATTATTTCTTAGTACTTATGTAATTTTTATATACAGACACCTTTATTCTCTCCATTTTTTGGGAATATAATAACATTTTTATGGACATGTAGACTAATGCATCCTCAAAGCAATGTGATGCATTCACAAGTTACAAGGAATGTATTAAGGAAGGGTTTAATAAAACAAATTGACATATATAAAATCTATATGATATTAATGACTTAATAACTTATCTATAAATCTAAAATATCATTTCCTTTACAAAACTTTCACACATAGAAAAAAGTGATAACTTTGTTCATGGATGTGTGGACTACCACCTCCTAGACGTGATAAAATTACTTTTACATAAAAATAATTATATAATAAGTTTAAATGATTAAATGAATTTTAATAGGGATATAATTATCATTATATAATGATAAATGTTAGTTACCTTCTTTTTAAAATGATCATTGAGAAATGGGAGAATTACTCATGTGAATGCACAGCCTACTGTCTCCACAATTATATCATTGGTTCATTTTTCATAAAAATATTTCAATATTTGTTTAAAATTTATATATAATTTATAATTAAGATAATTATTTCATTAATATTATTATGAGTATGTTTTAATGATGAACATTTTGACATTAGTTGACCTACCAAAGTCATTTTTTGTAACGTAAACTGAATATGGTCAAAGCACCTGATATAAACATAATTGTTTATGTAGTTGTTTACAAAATTTTAATAAGTTATAGAAAATTAATGATTAAATTGAAAAAATTTCTAGTGAAATTAAATCATAAAAATAATTTTATTATTTAGAAATTTAAATACATATTTGACAAGTTAGAATCATGGAAATGGAATTTTTATGAATGTCCTTTCATTGAGGCATATCTTGATATTATTCACAATTATTCATTTAAAATGTGTATATACAGCCTATTTTACATTATATATCATTAGTTTTATATAATCTCGTGATATGTACTGTTTTTCATTATAATTCATTAAAGAGTGTTATAATTCAAATATTACAAAAGTGTTATTGCACACTTTGATTTAAAAAAAATTTAAAATATGTTAACATTTATTTACAAAATTATTTTCTTTATGTCTATATTATTTATATTATTTTACATGTTTATTTATATTAAAATATTATAAACTATAATTTACGTTTATTTTTTCATACATATGTTTTCAAAGAGGGATCTTTTTACAATTTTTATACAGAATGTTTTGGAAAATGACAAAAGGAATATTATATTCATAATATACTTAGTTAAAATGACTTTTCCACCACTATAGACATGTTTTTTATTTTCAGATTCCTTTTAAATATTTCATCATTCATTAAATGAAAAAATATATTTATTATTTTGGTTATTTTTGTATTGGATGTTGTTTTTTCAAGAAAATGTGTATTTTCTGTTGAAAATGGACTCTTGAAATAAAATGGTATTTCCATATCTAAAAGTGATTCTCGTATGAGTTTAAAAGTGTTTTTCGAATGACAAAATTTTTTATTCCACATTCAGGCTCTTTTAAATTATAAATTATGGGGTCACACAAATATATTCAGGTGAGCCCATTATAGATTAAATAATGAGGGTGACCAAAAAGCACTATAATGAATTGGGTAATGATTATATACTTGGAATAATTATACTGGATGTTGGTCATATGGTTATTCAAATATTTAAGTGTTCTTTAAGGGTTCTATGTGATGATTTCCCATATAAGCTACATAATATTTCTATTAGTTCTAATGAGTTATCATGGGAATCATTTTTTTAAAAGGTTAAATAGATGATATATTTTTAAGAATTATATTTCCATTTGTGGTCTAAATTTTAGTTTTTCAAGAAATGGTTTTTTCTTGGGTTTTAATTTTTATCAATGTACTAATTATTTCTTAATTATTTTATTCCTTACTGATATTTTTATGCAAATACTATTTTTAAAATTTTTATCACAATATTTAAGGATGATTAATGGTTCATACGATTTCAAGTTTAAAATAATAATGATTTTTTTAAAAATAGGTTATTCTTACTCTTAAATGTTTTATATTAAATAATAAATGGATACTAATCAAAAGTTTCAACTTTTTATTTTTAAGGTTTTGTTATGTATGAATTATGTCTGAAATTATCAAAAAATATAAACATGAAGAGATCCTCAATGTGAAATAAATTAATTTATTCTCTAAAAATCAATATTGTGTAATGTTTTTGTCTGAGGCCTTATAGTGGGTAAAAACTGTTATTTAGATAACATTAGAGGTCAAAAAAATTTATAATATCCTAATAAATGATATTAACTTATATTCAAGGTAAAATGTTATAGAATTTGAATATTACCCTGTTTTTTTATCTAAATAATTTCTTTTAAGAATGGTTTACCCCAGAGGAAACATATAAGCTATAGTGGGAAGGAATTGAGAAGAAGATATCCTTCTAAATCAACATCCATAGATGGTGGGAATTAGAACAGAATAGTTCTTTTTAGTGATGGTTTAGTTGACTCAGTCAATAAATGGGGGTGGTATTCATGCTAGAGAGTAACCCAATATAACATTAAGGAACATGTATTTTGTGGATAATTTCAGGAAGCAACATCCCCCATAATTTTGTTTGATCATCTGTGTAATGTCTCTGACCCAAATAGCTTGGAATTTATGCCTTATCTTATAATATTGGTATTATGAACAAGTCATCACATCCAAAAGGACTGAATAATTGATTATATTTTGAAAAAAAAAATGAAAACATAATTTTTTTACATTAAAATATTAATGTGAAAACAACATAGAAACTCTCTTAGAAGCATCCATAAACTCTTATATTATCCATGAAATTCATTTATAAAATATATCTTCACACCTTGGGAGAAAAAAAAACATAAGAAGTGGGTTATCTAAGAATCTTTTTAAGGTTAAAAATATAGTAGAATCTATCATAAGAATAAATAACAATTCAAGGTGAATAACTAAAACACATGACATTAAAACATAATCTTACAAATAATATAGAAGGAATAAAAGTTGAATAAATGATTCCATTTAAAAAATCGCATGAGAATGAAACGTAACCATGGATATTATAATAGAGAAATAATAACATGGTCTATCAATTACTAATATCGTACTAATGGAAATCGTAATTCAGGACATCATAAACATACCTTCAAGGCTTTAGTAAAGACACCATATTTATAAATGGATAAAAACCTTATCTATTTTGTATCATGAGACATAGTAATGAATCGAGGGGTTGTAAAGGGCCCCACAAGTTACATAATAAGTACAATTCATTCCTCATATAAAATGGTAGAAACATAATCAACATAAACATTCATATTTAAACTATCATATGAAATTTTAATTAATTTACCCAATAATAAACATAATCATAAACCTTCCAGAGTAATATGGATAATGATATAAATATAGTACATCCCCATTCAAAATAATTATAATACATTCAATAAAATATGTTATAGGCTAACATAAGAGATATATTTTACTATATTATAATATTTAACGAAGGGTTTTGAAGTAGATAAAAATTCTCTAACAAAACCATTTATTAATTCTTAAGAGAAATATGCTTTTTTACTTTTGGATAGAATATTTGTTTTTAAAAAATCATATTGTATTTATCATAAAAAACATTATAGACATGTATATAAAGAAAAATATAAGAGAAGGACAATGAAATTATATTTTATGCTTAAGTTATGTTTAACTAAAGTGAAAAATTGTAAAAAGAGTTTTTAAAAAACTTTAGAAATGGGCTACTTCAATGCAGTTTAAGGGAAAATAAAAAATAGTATTTATAGTGGAGAAATTCTTAATCGGTTACATAAAACCAAAAAAGTGTAAAAATATTATTTTTTAATGAGAAAAATTGTGATTTTATAGAAATATTGGTGTATTAAAAAATATTATAGTATTTACATTACAATGGGTGAGAAATTGATAAAAAAAAATTAATGAGGCTTGCTTATCGAGTGGAATTGTATAGGGACCCTTATAAAAAATGTACTTCCCCATAAAAATAAAGTTAAACTAGTTTGGATACATGATTTTGGTACATATAAACATAACGTATAATAATTATATACAAATAATAATAAATACATTTTGGTTAAGATAGATAAATAATAATCGGAATGAAAAATAGTGGTTCAGAAAGAAACCCTTACAATATGTCTAAAAGAGTTCGGCACTTGTTCTTAACATCACGGATAATGAAAATAAATTCATTAATAATATAATTAAGAACGTATTAGATATGCAATTAGTTTATTATAATTTTATTAAGTTCATTTTTGGTCTTTTTTATGAGTTATAATATCCAATTTCGTCGCTCGAAAGTGTTCATTTCCTTGGATTTCAATATTGGTTCACTGGTATATGTGTAAAAAAGATCATTTGAAATGGGAATAGTTATTCAAGATTTAAATTATATGTTATTAATGATCTTATGGAATATATAATGGTCTTATATATCATTTTTCATATATTTGGATGATTCATTAGATAAAATGTTAATGATAGCCATTTGGATTATTTTGGCGTGTTTCCATCATCATGTACTAGTTTCATTTTATGAATTAATATTATTTATATATAATATTTCAAGAAGTCTAAATAAAATTAATTTCAAATATTAAATTCTTTTTTAACCACAAAAATGGTTTTATGACCAGTCTTGATGGCGGAAATGAAAAATGAAAACTCTTCATCCATGAAGGCGGTAAATCAACCCTTATGGATGATGTTTTCATTTTCAGAATAAAAAGGGGTAGAGAAAATAATTTATGATGGATATAAAATTATCATAATAAATTCATAGTATATACATTATAATATAGTTATCATTCATGTTTTGACAGAGGTCATAAGGAAAAAATAAGAAAATAAAATAAATTGATTGAAAATTGCAATAGCGAAAGGGGATTTTACCTCTTGAATTCCTCTCATTCAGAACCTCCTTAAGAAACATTGAAATTGTATTTTGGTTGAGATCAGAAAGATGATATAATGGGGGATAGGTTTGGGATAGTTTTTTGGAATAAATTGGACAAGCTTCAAGGATTTGTAGTTTTAGGAGAAGAGGTTGTGAGTTGTGGTATTTATTGTAAAGAAGTGGGGTGGTTTTTGATTATTTTATTCATTAGTTTATTATTTGGGATAAATAACATGAATAGTTTGATCATTATCACTAAATATATTTCAATAATTAATTATTTTTTTAGATTGTAGGCATACATCAGCCATTCATAATTTATGACACAATAATTCATGTATTTTTTAAATACCGTAAATTACCATATTTCACTATTCTCAAGAAAATCAACTATTTTAGAAAAATCCAAAAAATTCACCATAACCATTTTTCAATGTGTAGAATTCAAAATTGGACTTCATTTTATGAAAATAATTTTCTAAATATGTAAAATTTAATTCTTAAATAAAATCATCATTTACTCAAAAATACAGATTTTAACATTATAACAGATTTTATGAAGCATTCAAATATTAATTAAGGTCACATAAAATTATCTTATAATCATAAGAAAAAAATTATGAATATATTTTTTAAAAATAAATTTTCATTTAAATAAAAAAATTAATTATAAAATTTCAAATAAAAATTTATGTTTCAAAAAAATAACAAAACTAAATTCTCTATTTTTAGATAATTTAATTACTTATTCCATGATATAAATATACCATATTTCCATTTATAAGATACCTAAATGTTATTCAAACTTCAATGTGTGAAGTTAGTATTCTATTGGTAATATTACTATTTCTTATGGTTATATTAATATTCCAATGGTCATATTTTATAATATATTACTGTTCTAAACTCGGTGTTACGTAAAGCATAAACTATCAAATATGTTAAATTTTAAAAGAGATATACCACAAAATCTTGGGGTGTTACATTCTCCCCATCATCAAATAATTTTATCCTAAAAAATTCCATAATTCCACCTCAATAAAAGATTTGTTTAGTTACTCATCATGAATTATCCTAGTTCCCAGGTTACCTCTTCAATTATATGATTTTTCCAAATTAATTTTAGAAGATGAGTCATCTCATTCCACAAAACCTATTCTCTGGAGTCCATAATCTGGATAGGCTCTTTAAAATAAGATATATCAGGTTCTAATTAAATTCTTTCAGAAGTGAGGGCATGTGTTGGGTCTGGAAGGTACTTTCCTAATAAAGATAAGTGGAACACATTATGTACTTTATAAAGGTTAGGTATAATCTCTAAATAATAATTTATAGCTCCAATTATCTCTAGGATTTCAAAAGGCCATATGTTCCTAGTTCTTAGTTTCTCTTTCTTTAAAAATATTATAACACCATTTCATGGAGATTCTTTCATGAAAACATGATTCCCTCCTTGAAATTACAAATCCTTCATTCAATTATATCCATAGCACTTTTTCCTTTTTTGAGATGCTTTTATATGAGTTCTAATAGACTTTACCTTTTCTATTCCTTCCTCCACCTATTAAGGGACTACGAACATCCTATCACCCACTTCATCACAATAAGTTTTAGTATGACATCTCTTTCCATATAATACATCATGTAATGTCATTTGAATTATTTAATAGAAATGATAATTTTAGTAAAAATATAACAAAGGTAAATACTAATACCACATACCTTGATAGTTAAGTGAGTATGATCTGAACATGTCATCTAATGTTTGAATGGTCCTTTCAGACTTCCCATCAGTTTTAGGGTGATAAGTAGTGATCAAATGAATATTATTATCCAATTCTTTTAGAATTATTTTCCTTTATTTCAATGTAAATCATGGATCATGATTAGAAAAATTGAATGATGTGATCCATGAAGTCTTACAACATCACTAATATAGAGTTTTTCAAGGTGATCTAATCGAAAATCCTCCCTTATATAAATTAAATGTGTATATATTGTAAGTTAGTCAACAATTTCCCATATTTCATCAATATTTATTGTATTTTTTGGTAATCTAGTGACAAAATCCATTGTTATTTCATATTATTTCCATTTAGAAATAAGAAGAGATTTCCTGACACCTTTGGAATGTTGTGTTTCATCCTTCATGTGTTCATAAACTAAACATCCTGATAAATAATCAGTAGTTTCATTCTTAATATTATCCCACATGAAATGCTCCATCAAATATTTATACATATTATTTCTACGAGGGTGTATATTGAAATTAGAGATTTGAGCATCATCCAAAAATTCTCTCTTTAGCACAGGTATAGCGGGAACAAAAATCATGTTCTTAAATTTAAAGATGTTATATTTTTATACGAATTCTACCAATTTATAATCATTCACATCTTTAATTTTATTTTAAAAATTATCATCATCAGACAAAGAACTTGTAATCTGTTCCAATAATGATGGTTTAGAAACCATTTGGAAAAGTTTTGATGTTTCTCATTCCTTGATAATTTCTATATCCATCTATACTATATCCATGTACAAAATATCCTTGGAAATAATCATTTTTCTTATAACTCCATGATCATTCTTACTCAATGCAACTACTACCTTATTTTCCTTCCCTTGGCGATGCTATATTAACCAATCATTAAACGTGAGTAGCTCAATCCATCAGATTTTTCTCATGTTGATTTCTTTCTATGATGAGTTATATTTCAAACTATTTGTATCTGTATATATCGCATATCTATCAAAATATAGATAGTGTTTCCATATCTTTGTAGAAGAGATTATAGTTTCTAAATGAAGATCATGATTTGGGTAGTTCTTTTCATGAGTTTTTACTACCTTAATGCATAGGTAATAACTCTATCATTCTGCATAAGGACATAGTCATTTCCTTTCATTGATGCATCACTATTAATCACAAATACACAATTTTTTGATGGTAGAGTCAAGATTAAAGCATTCAATAATCTCATCATCAATTCTTAAAAACATTATTCACATACTCTAATCCATACGAACATATCAACTTTATGAGTTAGCTTTGTTATCTAATTATCTAGGTAGGAAATATTCTGAATGAAATGCTGAAAGTAACCTGCTAAACCATTCAAAACACATACCTAGGTTATTTTCATTGGAGCAGTCCATACTTTAACTGCCTTTTTCTTCATAGGATAAACTAGGATTCCATCCTTAGAGACAATAAATCCAAGAAAAGAAATTATTTGAATCCCTAATTCACCCTTTCTAAACTTCCCATATAACTCTTTTATTTAATGAGTCTTCAAAACAATCAAATATTGGTTCTCATTTACATAATATATTTTAGAATATATCATGATATAAATAATAAATACCAAAAAATCATCAAGATATTCCTTGAACACTTTTTTCATTAGATCAATTAAAATGGAGGGTGAATTAGTCAGTTTAAATAGCATTTTTGTAAAATTGTAATGTTCATACCTGGTTCGAAATGCTATCTTTGGAATATCTTATTTATTCAAACACAATTAGTGATATCTATATTGAAGATCCATCTTTGAAAAATTGTGACCTCCATGAACTTGATCAAATAAGTTATCAATGTGAGGTAGAAGATACTTATTCTTTATTGTAATGTAATTGATCTCTTTATAGTCAATGAAAAGCTTCATAGATCTATCTATATTATTAACAAAAATAATAGGACCTCACCAAGGTCAACCACAAGGGCATATAAATATTTTATCACTCAGTTTCTCTAGTTGTTTCCTTATATTTATTGACTACATTGTTTCCATTATATAAGGAGTATTTGATATATTTCGTGCCTTAGGGATTAAATCAATGGAGAACTAAAATTCTCCCTCCATAGGAAGTCTATGTAAATATAATGTAAATACATCAATTTATTCTTGTAAAATAGGTAAATCATCTATTTGAAGATAAAAATTTTCATCAGTAGGTTTTATATGATCTTATTCTCCAAGAATATAATTTAGAAAATCCACTTGATATAGTCCCAGAAATGACTTAGATGATGACGTCTCCCCTTTAAAGATAAGAAGTTATATATCTTCTTCTCAAATAATTATTTCCTTCCCTTTGTAATAAATTTTTTCATTATATTTTGAAAACTAGTGCTTACAAAGGACTATATAAAATTAAACTATAGGTATGATGATTAAATAATAAATTATTGCATGTATATGTGTTATAATAGGAACTGATCGACACATATTTATTACAATAACATTTCAACATTGATTCTTTACTAAAAACTCTCTTATTAAGTGGAATTTAAAATACCAAATTTTTTAAGGAAAAATGGATGATATAAAGAAATTTGATAATCCAGAACCAAATAATGATTTCGTAAAATTTGAGGATATAATTAAAGTACGTGCCACAACACCATTGGTAACTTTAACCTCAACTATTGTGACTGCATAAGAAATTCCATGTTCACTTGGACTTTTCTAAAGTAAGTTTACATGATTCTTAGGAAAATAATTTATAATCATCCCAATATCTTTACAAATATATCATTGATCATTGGTAGGTTCTCAATTTACCTTGCTATCACAAGATTAAGAGCCGTTTTATCCACACTTGTAAGAGAATCCCATCCCTAATAGGCATGATCCATGATGTTTCATTCCACTTTTATTGTAGGATGTAAATTCAAATCTTCCCTTCTTCCCATCTTCCTTATTTCCTTTTCTAGAGTGTTCATCGTACTTCTTTTTATCTTGATTTACTTTAATGTCATAAGACCTACGAAATTATTTATCTTTGTTGATAGAACATGAAACTATATCTCTTTATGATGATAAATTTTGTGGGAACAGAGCCCTTTAGAGGAAAGGTTTTATCCCATAAAATAATTGATCAATCTTTCTCCTTGGATTACTCATGTAGTTATTGGAATACCTTTCTAACATTGAAATTTTTTATTCATATTTGAAAAAAATTTCATCATCCTTTTCTCTTAGACTCAATAATTATCTCTCCATATATGCCCGATGTTCATGATAGAAATATTGATTTTAGAAAATTTCATTAAAATACATACATTCCATATTTAAAATTTATTCCTCCTCATTTTTTTAATCTATGACCATCATTGATATTCATCTCTTGATAGATGATAAACTGTCATGATAACCTTTACCCTTTCATTGATTTACAATACGAGAAATATCATCTCTATAGAACATATCCACTAATAATCTACAAATGGGATTATAGTCCCACTAACTGATGTAGGTTGGTGTCTCATGAAGTGATATAACATTGTTCCTCTACGTTTTGGATCAGGATACACTATACAGGTAAGGTTATTATTCATAACCTAAGTCAGATATCCCAATATAGTTATAAGTTTCCCAACTCTAGTTTCATCTCCAAATATAACATCATTATCTTGCATAGAAGTGAAATATTTATATGGGATATTCATGTTAATATGGTTTCCATTAATTCTACTAGGTTCTATTTTTTAAACAATGGAATATAATAAATTAGTTTATGAATCATAATTCATAATTTTGAACTAGAAAATAACATATCTTAAATTGAAACATTTATGCATAGCTAATATCATAATAATAAACATTGATTATTTACAAATATATTTACTTTTAAATCATTTATAATAATTTGTAAATAAAAATTTTAATTATCCTAACCATGTCCTCTGGGATTTTCAAATTCAGAGAAAAGTAAGGTCTATTTTTATGTTTTAGGTTGCACCGAGTTAGACCTGATGCACCTTCAAGGAGTTGTTATCCCTAGGTACATCTATTCCAGAACCATATCCACTTATAGTATCCAGATAGGGATGTATTTCTAGGAAGACCCACATAATCTCTACCTTACTAAAATTATATTATTTTCTTTTATGATTATCCTCAATGTATATCTTATCATTATCTTCAATAATATACATTTTATAAATATATTTTCCATGGATTCTAAAAACATCTTATAATACAAAATATAAATTCCCTAAACCAAGTATCCAGGAATCAGTGCCTTACATTACTATAGTGTTACTATGAACAATTCCTTACATCCCAAAGGAAAGAATAGTTTAGTTTCTTTAGAAAAAAACAGAAAAACATAAGTTTTACAGTACAATATAAAAGGAAAAAATATAGAAACTCCATCAGAAACATCAATAAACTCCATGATTGTCCCTAAATTGCATTCATATTATACAAATTTTCTTTCTAGGTAAATGTAAAACAATATAAATGGGTGAGTTTAGATGATTAGTAAGGGTAAGTAATACAGCAGAAGCTGTAATGACACAAAATTTTATCAATAGAATTACTTCACTTATTATAATTTTTTATATTGAATATAATTCATAAATATCTTATATATATCCTATAAAACCATTATTTTCTTGAATGAATAATGAAATTAGTAATATTTAAAGAAATTAAGGAACCTATTCTGATTGAATATTAACTTGTCCATTGGAATAGAAACATGACCATTAAGAATATTAAATTTTCCAATAAAATAATAACCTCACCTATGGAAGTATAAATAAAATTCAGTCTTCTTATAAATTAAAATATTATAAAATTATATAATCTTATAAGTCAATAAATGTTTTCAAAATGATAATGTGTTGGTAATTTGTTAAAACAAAAATGTTTATTTATAGTTTTATAATTAATATAATGATTTAAAAGAATATTTATTTTCTTTAAATATATTCATAAATTAATTTTTTATTTATGATCACAATATAAGTTTACATCACCTTAATTAATTTTTCAATGTTTTATAAATTCACTTATAATTTTAATATCGGTATTTTCCTAGTAAATGATGGTTTTAACTAAAAATTAAATTTATCATATTTAGAAATTTATTTCCATTAAATTTAGTTTTTTTTAGAATTATTTTCATTGAAATATTTTTAGGTTAAATTTTTGGTATTTTAATAATATACATGAATTTTTTGTGTATAGTAAAATTTGACAATTTAGGATAAAAACTAAATACATGACTTTTTTGGGTTTTTTATGTTTAGATTATATAGGCCCATAATATATAATTATACTTGATTATTTTAATATATTTGGCGATAATTCTTAAAATATTAATATTCATGAAACAAAATAATAATCTAATGAATAAAATAATGAGAAAACACCCTTATCCTCTCCTATAAATATCACCCCTCACCACCTCTTCTCCTCATACTATCCACGCTCTCTACCTTGTAAAACAATATAGCCAATCCTATTCTTGATTCCCTACCACATTTCTAGGAGCCCTTAGTCTCATCAAAATACCAAAACATTTTCCCTACGGAGGTTCACAAGGAGGATAAATTCAAGAGGTAAAATCCACTTTCTTTTTTTATTTCTTTTCAATTTGGTTTCTTTTCATATTATATCCTTAGTTATCCTCGTATAAGTGGAATGATAACATAGGTATCATATATATACTATAACTTTATTATATTAATGTATTATCCTTCATCAAATCCCTTCTCCTATCCTTTTAAATTCTAAAAATGAAAACATTGTCCGTCATGTGTCAATTTATAGTGATCATGGATGATGCATTTTCATTTTCCATTAACTACCTTCAAGGATGGAAAAAAACCATTATTGTGGTAAAATAAAATTTAATTTTACATATAATATGTTATATAATGTTATTTAACTAGTATATAAACATGATATTAAATAAAATGATATACGTTCGTGATGGTTGTAAAAACTGCCTAAATAAATTAAATCATTTTAATTAATAAATTATCTAATGAATCACCCTCGTACTATAAAACTAGATTATTTAAAATACCAATTAATATTTATTAATTTCATTAATATTATATAATTTTAATTATAGAGAAATATTCTCATTTTACATGATCTTCAACACGTGTACATAAGTGAACAGATCATGAAAACCAAGAATAAGAAGACTCGTTAAAGATGAAATTGAACTCTATAGCTCATCAAAAATAGCCATAACTTAACTTAATAAAACTATAATGAATAAAATACATGTATTAGTAGTTATGTAAATTTCAATTAATTAATTTTATTTTATTTATCTATGAAATTGATGTAAATAAATCATACAAACATAAGGTTGAGTGATTCATGAACTCAACTTCCTTTCCTTGGGTTTTCCCTCCTTTAGTCAATTTTCAGAATGAATATTCCTTTAATGTTACTTTAATGTTACTTAAATATAATTTATATATATTTAACTTATTTTTTCATATATATATATATATATTCAAATCTAATTTTATGACAAATTCAACTTTTTTTCCAGAAGAACTCTTCTTTCTAAAAATTTCATCTACTACTTCTCATATGATTGTTTCTTATTCACTCAAAACTTATGATTCTTATACAAATATTGTTATTCCATATTAATTTTGGTAACCTCAATTTTTATTCATTAATTTATTATTTATGAAATGAAACTCATTCCTTTCCATGGGATACTTGATGTCCAATATTGGTATATGTTCTATATGGAATGCATGATTTTGTAAATCTTATCATGTGACGGATGCACCCTGAATTATATTGCACTCTAATTCATTGGGTGATGTTATTAATCTCATGAGATAAAGTGAAATATGTGTATAAAAGATGCTAAATGTTTTTGTAACTATGTGTTGTAGTTACTACTAAGACCATATTTTTCATTCTTTATGCATTGATACATTCCATACCTTTATTTTATGCTTCCACTCATGATTATGATGATGATGTTATGATGATTATTATTCTCCCCAATGTTTCATGACTTTTATTCATCCTCTTACTAGGATTTTATCTCACCACTTCATATGATAAATATCCTCAAGTGAATACTTATACTAAGTATAACACAAAGTCCAATGAGAATCTAGAGATGAAAGAATTAGGTAAATGTTTATATGTTATTATGTAAACGTTCTATTTGGTACTGATCTTCCCAAGGCAATAAACATTTGGATCCTGGATTTATAGAAATATTATGTTGTTTATCTTTAAAATGATATAATATTTCAGTAAGAAAAATCAGGGTCTCTATATTGAGTATCAGAGCACCATTTAGTTAATTTATGAATTAAGATAATAGAAACATATTTAAAACCCTTATTATGAGGCTAAGTATAAGTAAACACCCAAGAATCTTTGTTTTAAAAAAATTCTAAACATATGCATCCCAAAATATTTTCCTTTAGGGTTAATTGCACTAATTAATAACTTATTTTTCATGAAGTGTTGACTTATGTTTTTTTCAAACCTTTTCTATTTTAGAAAATGGTGGGAAAAGGAGAAACGAGGCCTACAACCCATGTGAGGGACAATACAATGATTACAGGGATGAAAATCAAAATTCCTTGGGAGGTGGAGTTCAAAATTTCATGAAAATTATTACCCAAATATCATAGGATATGAAAAATAACCTGAATAATTTACAACCTACTGCTTCATTGATGAGGGATCAACTAATAATAAATTTTTTTTATGCGGCAACAACCACTGATGTTTAGTGGATCTTCTTATCCACTTGTCATAGAATAGTGGGTATTCTCAATAGAGAAGATATTTTATGTACTTCACTATTCTAATATTGATAAGGTGGCTCTATCTATCTATCATGTAAATGGAGAGGCTGATCAATGGTGGATTTTGATTAAGAACCCCAAGCTAATGGTTTAAAATGAAGATATTGAGTGGGAAGACATTAAGAAAATATCTTTTAATAAGTATTACCCTCTAACTCCTCATAAAAAAATGGATAGATTATTCTAAGAGATGAATTAAAAGATAATTGAGTATTTCATGGCCTATAAAGAATATTTCATAACTCTTCAAAGTTATGCCTCGAGATTTTTTATCAATAATTAAAGAAAAAATATATTTTTTTTTTGGTTTAAAATAACCCCTCAGAAAGGCTCTAGCTATTCGATAATTTTAAGGTTATGAAGAAGTTATTTGATGTTATCTAAAATTGGAGACTAAGTTTGGATAATGATCCAATGGATATGGTGATAAATAATGAATTATGGAGTTTCAAGATAGAATATTTAATGACAACTATGGAAAGAAAACTGAACCAATCCCGTGTAAACAATGTGGGATGAAACATAATGGGAACTACATCAAAGGGAGGAGGGAATGCTATAAGTGTGGGAGAGAAGTCCAAAAAACTCATGAATTTAAAATTGACATAAATAAGACAGTCGATTTGATATAGGTAAAGAAATTACAACCCATGGTTCAACAATTAAACTATAGAGAGAAAGGTCATTATGCAAGCTAGTGCACAAAACCTCTTGTTATCGAGGCTAATCAATTCCAGAAACTACCAAAGCCAATAGAGAAAAGGAAGGATTATACCATCACTACTATATAAGTAAAGAAAGAAAATGAAGTCTTAGAAGATAAAATTCACATTCACTCAATAATAAAAAAAATAATTATTTGATTCTGGTTCTACGTATTCATTTATATCTTTAAAGTTTTCTAGAACTACTAAATAAAATCCATGAAACCTTGATGTAGATATATCAGTAAAAAACACCTAGTGATGAAATCATTTCAACTGATGTGTTGGAATATTCTCCTTTTGTTTTATCTTGGAAGATTCAACCAGTGAATCTCATAATATGTCACTTGGTTTAATTTGATTCTATAATGAGGATCGATTTGATCATTTTATAAATAGAACACATAAACGATCATGCAAAATAAATATCCTTTCATATCCCAAATAATACCAAATTTCTATATAAATGAAATAAATATCATCAAACCTATTATTAAAAATACTTCAATAGTGTGGGTATTAATTCTCTATAAAGTTGCATAACCCACTAAAATGGTTGAGTAAAAGGAAGGTATCAACCTAGCAGAAATTCCCATCATGGGGGAATACACTAATGTATCTCTTGAAGAGTTACCAAGACTTCCCCCATATCATGAGGTAGTTTTCCCAATATAACTCTCACCCAAAGATACTTCTACCTAAAAAAGTCCTTATAGGGTAGCCTCTATAGAAATGGAGGTGTTAAAAAAGCAGCTGCAAGAGAATTCGGAAAAAGGGTTCATACTCCCTAGTGTGTCGCCTTGGGTTGTACCAGAGATCTTTGTAAAGAAGAAGGATGGATCAATGAGGCTGTATATAAATTATTGAGAACACAAAAATACCATTAAATAGGTAAAATATCTTCTTCCAAGGATTGATGGTTTTTTTTATCAGCTACAAGGAGCTCAATACATCTCAATGGTGGATCTTCGTTCTAGATATCACTACTTGAAGTTAAAGTAAATAGATTTTCAGAATACTTCTTTCTATAAAAGGTATAAGAACTATGTGTTTCTAGTTATTCACTTTGGAATTTATAATTTTCCTTAAATATTCATTTATTTCATTAATATAGTCTTTAGATATTACTATGAAAAATTTGTGGTAGTGTTTATTGATGATATTACCATATACTATAAGAGAAATGTGGAACATGAAAAAAATATAAGGATTGGACTGGTGACATTAAGGAAACAAAAAATTGTAGGCCAAGTTAATAAATTGTGAATTTTGGACAGAGAAAGTCACATTATAGGGACACAATATCACAAGACAGGGAATTTATGTGGATCACACAAAAACAAATGCAATTTAGGAATGGACCAGACCAACTAGTGTCACAGAAATACACAACATTCATGGCATAGATGGGTACTACTATTGTTTTGTGAGAAATTTCTCATGATTTTATATACCACGAACTATTTTAATAAGGAAATGGGTAAAGTATTTCTTGATGGAAAATGTGTGGAAAGCATCGAGGAGCTAAAGATAAGGTTGATCACTACACCTATACTCACATTACTGAAAAGTGGAGAATGTTTTTTGATATACATGGATTCTTCACAGAAATGATTAGGCTGTGTAATCATCCAAAATGGTAAAGTGACAGTGTATGTTTCATGAAAGTTGAGGATCCATGTGTATAACTATCTGACGCATGATCTAGAGGTAGCGACTATGATTTTTTCATTGAAAATATGGTGCCCCTATCTCTATAAAAAATTGTGACATATATATTGATCAAAATATCATAAATTATATATTAACACAAAAGTAACTCAACATGTATAGAATTATATGGTTATAGATAATCAAGGACTATGGTTTCTCTATTCATTATCATCCTGGTAAGGCAATCAAGGTATCTGATCCTCTTAGATGAAAATATCCTACTACTTTATCTATGATGCAGATTAAGAAAGACCATATCTACCTAGAGATACAAAGGATATATTTGAAAATAATAATTGCAGGGAATATTTTATTCCTTTCCCAAATTATTTCCCAATCATATTTATAAGATAATATTAAATAGGCACAATTAAATGATCTGGAGTTTCAAAATAAGGCTAAAGTAATAAAGGAAGGGAAGCTGAAAGAGTTCCATACTGATAATGATTTTGTAATTTGGTTTGGAAATAGGTTGTGTGTGCCTTAATCACATTTGATAAATAAGAAGATATTCTATAATGCACATAATTCAAATTTCTCTATCCATATTGGATGTACCAAGATATATCATGATTTTTTAGAAAACATTTGGTTGGACAATGTGATGAAGTATATTGTGGAGTATATCTCAAGGATCTTGATAAGTCATCATGTTAAATAATAGAAAAATAAGTCCAATGGGATTTTTCATCCATTTCCTATACCCATGTAGAAATTGGAGAGTGTCACTATGGACTTCTTCACCGGTCTCTCTAAGACATTAAAAGAAAACAATGCGATATGGGTTTTGGTGGACCGAATCACCAAGACTTCCCCCTTTATCGCTATTCCGGAAGTTATCATGCTTGAAAAACTTGCTATGATATTTTTTAAGAAAGTGATAAGGCTTCATGGAGATCCAATTTCAATCATCTCTAATCATGATCTGTGGTTCAAATATAAAATTTGAAGAAGTCTTGAACATTCTTTAAGTAATAAATTGAATTTTAGAATATCCTATCACTCCCAAACTAATGTAAAAACTAAAAGAACTATTCAAAAACTCAAATACATTCTAATAAACTAGCCAATTGAATTCAATGGAATATAGAATCAGCATCCCCCATTGATTGAGTTCTCATACAATAATAACTTATACTCGAGTATTTATTAAGATCCATATGAAGTCGTGTACGGAAAGAGATGTAGAACTCCAACATGTTGGGATGAACGTGATGACAAAAACTATGAGGACTTGATCTTCTGCAATAATTGACAGAGAATATTTAAGCTGCCTAGGAACATATCAAAGATAATCAGAGTTGAAAAAAGTGATATGCTAACAATCTTCGAAGGGAATCTAAGTTTGATGTTGGAGATAAAGACTTCCTTCAAATATCACCATGGAAGAGAGTCATGTGGTTTGGAAGGAAAGAGAAGTTATGCCCACGGTACGTTGGTCCCTTTTATATCCTTGATTACATAAGAGTAGTTTCCTATCGGCTTTCATTTTCACTAAATATGGCTCATGTTCATAATGTGTTCCATGTATCTCTCCTTAGGAAGTAAATACCAGATCCCTCACATTTGCTGAACTCATAAGTGGTACAATTAGAAGATAATCACTCTTATAAAACGACCCTAAATTTTATAAATATAATTATTACCCTTATTATAAATATATTATATGGTATAAAACACATAAATATCATAGATAATCCCCAATAGAAACATTATTTTCAATGATGAGGAATGAAATAATTAATATTTATTGAAATTAAAGAACATGTCCTGATGGAATAGTAACTAGACCATTGGAATAGAAAAATGACAATTAAAAAGAGTAAATCATCAAATAGAATAGTAACCTCACCTATTAAATTATAAAAAAATAGATATTTTATAACTAAAAATATGATATAATTATATCATTATTTAAGTAAATAATATTTTTAAAAATGATAATGTACGTTTTTTATATTTTTATAACCATTAAATCTTAATATAAAATTTTATAATTAATATAATGATTTAAAAAAAGATTTATTCTAATTAAATATATTCATAAATTGATATTTTGTTTTGTTATGATTATAATATAATCTTGTGAGACCTTAATTAAATTTTTAAACACATATAAAATTAATTATAATATTAAAATCAGTATTTTTCTGAAAAATAATGATTTTAATTATAAATTAAATTTCTCATATTTAAAAAATTATTTTCATAAAATGGGGTTCATTTTTTTAATTATACACATCGAAAAATGGTGAGATTTAATTTTTGGAATTTTTCTGAAATAATAGATTTTTTAGTTAATAGTAAAATATGACAATTTACAATAAAAACTGAATAAACAAATTTTTCAGTCATTATGTATTTATGAATTATATAATCCAATAATCTCAAAAAATAATTAATTAATTTAATATAATTATCGATAATTCTAAAAAGAAATCATATTCCCGAGCCAAAATAATAAACTAATATATAAAATAATGAGAAAACACACATCTCTTTGCCAATGAATACCACCCCTCGCCACCTCTACTCTAGAATCCTTATAAAAATTATTACTTGTCCAACATTTTCCCAATAATATTCCAAATACCCTCCCCCAAATCTAGTAACCCTTGATCACATCAAATGACTAAAACCTTTTCCCAAATGAGGTTCTCAAGGAGGAGAAAGTCAAGAGGTAAAATCGTATTTCTTTTTCTTTTAATTTGTTTTCAATTTCATCTATTTTCTTGTTATATCTTCATCTCCACTCATCCAATTGGAATTATTACTCTATTATATTATATATATTGTAATTATATTATGTTAATGGAATATCCTTCATCAAATCTCGTCTCCTCTCCTATTAAATTATAAAAATCGAAACATCATCTATGTTGTGTCAACTTACTGCCATCATGGATGATGCATTTTTGTTTTACATTAAAAAATTGAAAGTATGGTCATAAACCATAAAATTTTATTATATAAAATTCTAGTAAAAACCACACAAATAAATAAAATTTTCATTATACACTATACAAGTAAAATAAAAACTGTGTAAAGAAACACAGTGTAAAAACTTGGTAAAGAAACATAGTGTTCATTTTCATTTTATTTTCATTTTATGCTTAAATAAAATTTTATTATACATTATTTAATTTATATAGTGTTATAGAACTAGTAAATAAACATTATATTAAATAATATAATATAATTTCCTGATGAATGTATAAACCAAATAAATAAAATAAATCATTTTCCTTAATGACTTATCTAATAAATCATATGCATACTATAAAACCAAATGATTTACAAGACCAATTAATCTTCATTAGGTTCCTTAATAATATATAATTTATATTTTTGGAAATTGTTCTCATTTTACATTATCTTCAACACAAGTATACAAGTGAACCGATCATAAAAATCAAGAAAACGAACCCTCCTAAACAATGAGATTGAACTCTATAACTCATAAAAAAGTACCAAAATAAAATTAATTAAACTCTTATAAATAACATAAATATATAATAGGTTATTTATTTTTCAATTAATTGATTTTATTTGATTAACCAAAATATTAATGTGAATAAATCATTCAAGCATAAGGTAAGGGGATTCTCGAACCCAACATTATTTCAATTATTTTTCCCTATTTCACTACTTTTTTAGTATGAATGTTCCTAAAATTTCATTTATTTATAATTAACTTATATTTTATGGGATATAAATGTTTCTTATCTGATTTTATGAAATATTTTATGATTTTCCAAATTAACGCTTCTTTCCAAAAATACATCTCCTACTTCTATTCTGATTGTTTCTTCATCACTAAATATTGATGATTCTTATACCATGTATGTTATTCCCTATTTATTTTTTGAACCCACAAGTTTATTAATGAATTTATCTTTTTTTAAATGAAACCCATTCCATTTCAAGGGTCATTTTATTTTCAATATTTATATACATTTTATGTGGCTTGCATGATTATTTATATGTTATGATGTGATGGGTATACCCGGAATTATATAGAATTCCAATGAATTGTGTAATGTGATTAATCTCATGAGATAAAGTGAAATATGAAGGAAAATTATTATATATTTATTAAAAACTATGTTTTGTAGTTTAACACAAAGACATTGTGTTTCATTTTTATGTATTTCCCCGTTTCATACCTTTATCAAATTCTTTCACTCATGATTTTAATGATGATGTTATGATGATGATTATGCTCACCCATGTTTCATTTCTCTTATTCATTCTCTTATTGAGATATTAGATCACCCATTCCTATGATTTATACCCTCAGGTGAATATTAGTAATAAATATAACTTGAGGGCCAATAAAAATATAGATAATAAATAATTAAATAAATGTTCATGTTTTATTTTTTAAAAGTTGTGTATGGTAATAATTTTCCCAAGACACCAATCCTTTGGATCTAGGATTTGTAGAAAAAAATATTTATCATTGAACAGATATAATAGTCATATAATAAAAAGTAGGGTCACTATAGAATCTATCATTAACATAAATAATAAGGCAAGGTGAATAACTAATACACATTCCATTAAAACATAATCTTGGGAATAATATTGTAGGAATAAAATCTGAATAAATAATTCCATATAAATTGTCCAATGAAAATGAAACTTTACCATGAATATTATATTAGTCTAATAATCATATAAGAAATGAATTATTAATATCATAATTAGTTCATGTATAATTTCGTACATCATAAACCTACTTTCAAGGCTTTTCCCAAGACACCATGCATAAATGGGTAAAAATCGGGTCTACTTTGTCTCATGAGACTAAATGATGCATCAAGGGCCTATAATGGGCCCATACCATCACATAAAATGTCCAATACATTCTTCATATAAAAGGGTTGAAACATAATCAATATATACATTCCCATTGAAACTATAATATGAAATGTTAATAACTTTCTGTAAACAACAAAAATAATCATAAACCATCTAGAGTAATATAGAGAATGGTATAAAGCTAGTACATACCTAGTCAAAATAATCATAAAAAAATTAATAAAAAAATTTATATGGTAACATAAGAGATAAATTTAAATAAATTATAAGATTCAACATAAGGTTTTTAAATATATGGAAATTCTCTAATAAAATCATTAACGAATTTTCAAGAGAAATAACCTTTTTCACTTCTGGAAAAAGAGTTATTTTTGGAAAATCACATTGTATTTGTCATCAAATCATATTATAAACATATATATCGATGAAAATAAAATCTAAATATAATGAAATTATGTTTCAGACATAAATTATACCCAACTGAAGTGAAAACATGTAAAAAGAGTATTTAATAAACATTAGAAATGGGGCACTTCAGTACTGTTTAATGGAAAATATAAAAGTGTATTTATATTAGAAAAATGATTAATTATTAACATAAAACCAGAAAATTTATATGATACTTTTTCATGATAGAGAGTAAAATTTTATAAAAATATTGGTGTCTGAAAAAATATAATGGATTTTACTTTTAAAACAGGTAATAAATTGGGAAGTTCTTTATAATTGAGCTTTCTTATCCGGAGGAATTGAAAAGTGTACCTTATAAACCAGGTAAATCCCAATAAAATAAAGGTTCACTAATATAGATACATGAGTTTGTAACATAAAAAAATAATTTTTATGAATTATTTAAAAATAAATAATAATTACATTGGGGTTAAGAGATAGAAAGTGTAACCTGAATTATAAATGGAGGTTCGGGAAGAAAATCTTACCTTATATTCGAAAGTATTCTGCACTTGTATATAGTGTCCTCGATAATGAAGTCAAATTCATTAATAATTTAATTCAGAACATATTTAACATTTAATAGATTTTTTTATAATTTTATTAAGTTAATTTATGGTTATTTGATAGTTATAATATTAAATTTCATCGTTCAAAAGTGTTCATTTCGTTGGTTTTCATGATTGATTCACTTGTATATATGTACGAAAGATCATGTGGAATGGGAATAGTTATCTAAAATTAAAATTATATGTTATTAATGAAAATTAAAGAAAATTAATGTTCTTATATATTATTTTTTTATATATGAGGATGATTCATTAGATAAAATGTTTGTGATAACTATTAGGATTATTTTGTTGTTTTTGTCATACTGTACTAGTTTTGTTTCATGAATTAATATTATATATATATACTAGTTCCAAAAAATTAAATAAGTTGAATAAAATATATTATATTATTTTTGAACCAAAAAATGGTTTTATGAATATACTTGAAGGTGGAATTGAAAAAAAACCCCATTTTCCATGAAGGCGGTAAATCAGTACCTCATGGACGATGTTAACATTTTTAGAATGAAAATGGGAAGAGATAAGAATTCATGGTTGATATACCGTTATCATAAAACCAATCCAACATATATAATATATTAGATTTATCATGCATTTTTGGAATGATTAGGTAAGTAAAATATAGGAAAAGAAAATAAATTGAATGAAAATTAAAAGAGTGAAAGGGGATTTTACCACTTGAAATCCTCTCCCTAAGAATCTCTTTAAGGAACTTTGAAATGGTCCTTTGGGTGAGACAGGAAATTTTAAAATGTGGTTAGAGTATTATGAGAAGTATTGGTCAAAAATTGTACATGCTTCAAGGATTTTGATGTCTGAGAAGACGAGGTGTTGAGGGGTTGTATTTATAGTGGTCTAAAGGGGTGATTTTGGGTTATTTTATTCATTAGTTTTTTTCTGATCAAGACTATGATTAGTTTGAACCTTGTAGCTAAATATATTAAACTAATCAATTTTAGTTATAAATTATGTAATTACATCAGACATACATAATTTATGAATAAATAATTCATGTATTTTTTAAACACTATAAATTACTTTATTTCACTATTCACCAAAAATTGAACTATTTTAGAAAAATCCAAGAAATTCACCTAACCATTTTTTAATGTGTAGAATTAAAAAAAAGAATCAATTTTATGGAAATAATTTTCTAAATATTTGAAATTGAATTTTTAAATAAAATTATCATTTACTCGAAAAATACCAATTTTAAAATTATAACTGAATTTATGACACTTTCAAAAGTTAAATAAGGTCTCCTAAAATTTTATTATAATCATAAGACAAAAAAATTATAAATATATTTTAGGAATCTAATTTTTTTTAAATTGTAATTTTATTTATAAAATTTCAAATAAAAATTTATATTTCACAAAAATACCAACTACTAATAAATCATTTTTAAAACTTTGAGGTACTTATTCCATGAAATAAATTTTCCATATTTTCATTTATAAGATAAAAAATTTTATTTATACTTTAATAGGTGAGGTTACTTTTCTATTGGTCATATTACATTTCTTAATGGTCACATTACTATTCTAAAGGCTATATATTGTAATATATTAGAGTTCTAAAAACAGTGTTGTGGGAAACATAAAATATCAAAGATATTAAATTTTAAAAGAGGCATACCGTAAAATATTACAGTGTTACAATCTGACCCAGTGGTATCATAATGATGGATCAATGCTCTGGAAGAGAAAGTTGATTTCATGTGATGTTCAAAACATGAAAAGGTAACCCTTTCTATTTATTATTTTTAAGGTCAAGATGATCTATGGTGGTATTTGGTTAAGAATACTAGAGAGAAATATGATTTTTCCATGTAATAGGAAACCATAAAATATATTTTTCTTGAGATACATATCCCCAAAGGTGTTTTACTCTAATTAAAATAACAATTCATGGAGTTTAGACAAAATATGAAGATTCGATAGCAACATATGAAGGAAACATCAAAAGTATGGCCATGATTATATTGAATTTTATGCAAGACACTGAAATCAAAATTAATTTATTTTAATCAAGATTTAAACCAAGTCGAAAAAGTTATTTTTTCAGGAAATAATTTAAAATAATTTAGAAATTTGGTCATTGAGATAAATATGTTGATATGTAGTTTTCTAATAATTTTGTGTGTCGATATGATGAAAGTAATAAGCATTGATGATTAAAGGTTATGGGGAAACATGTAACAAATAAATATGAATGTAAGAATATGAATTTTCAATCTTCTAGAAATTGTGCTAAAAATAACCCTTGATAATGTATCATGAAAACATGGAAGTGTTATTTATCTAGAATGTTTGGTCACATGGACCATGAATTAAAAGAAAAGAATCTTGAAGAATCAAAGAATTTTGTAACAAATTACCATCCATTGGTAATATATTTTGGTAATTTCTTGACATGGAATCTATATAACCTGATCCCTGAACTTGTGGTTCGCATGGGCTCAAGGGCACCTTAGTATATTTTAGAGACTATCGACTAGTAGAAAGGTTGTAAAGGGGGTATGGTGGAGAGACTATACCCTCATATCATAGTGGAATAACAAATATAATAATAAAGATACAATAGTGGAATAATATTGAAATATAAATAATAATAATGTAATGAAAGAATAAATAACTTAACAAATAAGTAATAATATCAAAATATACTATGCGGTGTCATATATATGGATGCATGGCTGGATGATATACAAAAGGAGAATATAGAACATTCATATACAATCATACTATACAAAAGTAAAAAAAATAACAAAAGGATTCTACTTTTTCATCTTGATCATAAGTTTGGTCCCCTTCTCCTATGATCCATCTATGAGTAATGAATATCAAAATTATATAGCATACAGCTTTCCCTTATTTGTTACCATAAAAAAATAATCTACTCTGGTACCAAAGGTTGGCTAAGAAAGGTGTGAGATAAAATCACAATAGGCCAAATTCCATGGTGTCTAGACATAATCCAAGAAGTTTAAATAAATAATCTTTGTTCAAGTATAAATATAATATTAAACAATACTGAACAAATAAATAACAGCCCACTCAAGATCCTAGAGGACACTTAGTGGCCCTATATATATTATCTCAAGGATAGAATGAATGTATGATCATCTACTATATATATTGGGATAATATAGAGTATATTTATATAATTCATCAACCTATATGGACCAAGTATGTATAGACATAAGTTTCCATATACTTGGAATACTAACTAATGGCTAGACTATTGTGTAACTCAGTCATCCATAACCATACTAAATGATCCTATAATCTCAAACAATAGTGTAAATTCCCTACATCATATAATTAGTGGGAGACACCATGTTCTTCACTCAATAGGGAGTGTGTTCCATCATGTCAACACTCAAAACAAGGTATGTGGTTCATTATTCCCACCATCACAACAGTGTCGGTGGTGTGAGACATCATTCTCAATACCTTAGGTAAGGGAAAATGTGACTGTCATACCAAAAATATATTTTATCATAAACCCATATCCTATAACATGGATTAATCATATTTATAGTGTAATACATGAGGTATTACCTCTAATTTCCCTCATTTGTCATGTTCATTTCCAATTAGTTGTTATAATTAACAATGATAAGTTAGTAAAGCATAAAAAAATGTGTCCAGACAACCCTTAATAATTCATTCCATTTCATATATTTAATTTACATAAGTAAGGGAAATCCATCATGAAGAATCAATTCCATTTAATTCAACCCATTTAATTAACCAACACATGGAGATTACATTTATAAGTCTCATAGGGCCATTTAAGAGGTTTCATGGACAATAGATAAATTACCTACTTGTTAAATTCCAAGAAAAGGTTGAGAAAATCACTTAAAAGGGGTCTTGGAATCATTAAAAATTTATTTAATAGGGGAAATTCAATTTATAAACATTATTTAAAACATAGAAGCTATTCCTAGAAATTAAGGAATTATCAAAAGGGAAAATCAAGTTAGAACACCCATGGAGTGTCCACAACTGAGGTAAACATCATTTAACCTATTAAACAAGGACCAAATTTCATAAATCAAGTTGTGTAGATCAATTTAATATAATGAAATCGATTAAATAGCTATGTGTGGAAATGGTCTCTATTAGGTATAATGTAAATGCTATGAAAACACAAATAATCTTGGTTAAAACAATGATGACACCAACTTTAGAGATTTTGATGACTCTCCATTATATGGAGGCCTCATATTTCAATTAGGATTGGAGAAATTGAAGAAACGGACTAATTCCCTAAAAATAGGTAAAATGAACTTTTACCTAAATAGCGTAATAGATTTAAAGATAAACTAAAATAGAAATGAAGATAGATCTTGTTAATACTTTTAGCTATCTAATTCATCCTTTGGATCTTGATTTGGACTTCAAGTCAAAGAGTTATTAGAGATACTAGGTTGTGTTATATTTGAGCACAATAGGATAGGAAAACCGTTTTAGCCATTGGAAATGGAAGGTGAAGAAATAAATAGGTTCAAAATATTAATTAAGAGAATTTGTGACTTTTCACCCTCAAAATTGGGGGTTCACGGTCTGGCCGAATGGTTTAGAAAAATCATGGACAAACATTTATCATCTCACTATTCAATGTAATACATAACAAATTTAAGTCACCATATTCTCTTAACTGTGTGAAAACCATGTGAAATTCCACTATCAAATGTCTATGGTTTTCCAAAATTTCATGCATATGGGGTTATATAGTTTCTAAAAAACTATTTATCTCCTATTTTACCTCTATTTACCCCGGTATTATTATTAGAAACTATATGGGATAGGATCCATGGTTTCAACTAACCATAAAACTGGTCATTTATCCATTATTTTTGGGTTTCTAGGCTCTAAAAAAGTTCTGGACACCCTTGTGACCCAAAATAATCCATTGGGTAACATTACAAGTTATGTTTAAAAAATTTTAAACTAAAAAAAATTATTTTTATATTAATTTTTAGATAGATCATTACAACCTATCCTCGTTAAAGAAACTCATACTTAATTTGGCCTTTTTAAGGTTTAAGAGTCATTTTCTGCAAAGATTTCCATATGCAAAGCTCGTATGTTAGCTTTTGGCTCCCAGGTCCCATCATGTACTCGGTTGTTCTTATATATCACACATAACAAATGAATTGACCTACCTTAGAGTGTATTCACACTCTTATCCACTATAAAAAATGGATACTCTTCAAAGGAATCATCTTCATCCAACTCAACCTCATCAAGATGGAATGCTTGTGATGGGTATAGAGAATACTGATGAAGTTAAGATATGTTAAATACATCTTTAATAGACTGGTATCTTTGAGGAATTTCTATCTAGAAATCCACTTTCCAAATATTTTTCAAAACCATGAAGGTTATAAAGAAATTTGGTGGGATCTTACACTACCAATGAATACATCTATTTCAAAACTTGGTTCAGATTCATAAGAAAACTATGTCTCTAACCTCAAACTCAAGAAGTTAGTGGCATCTGTTGGCATATCAATGATGTCTCGACTAAGCTATCATCATTTGATTTCTGATCAAATGGACTTAATCTGTAGTATCCTGTAGGAGACGTTGTCCAATCATAGTTAACTATGTTTCATCTATCCAAGATAGAGGTGAATGGAAAGTCCTAACATGTAAGACTTCATAAGTGACCATCTCAATGGAAGCCTAAAATCTATTATTATAAACAAACTTGACAAGGGGATTATTTGTTTCATGAACCCCCAAAGTCATGGGAACATGTATAGATCAAGTCCTCTAAAACTTAAATTTTATTCTCTATCTATCCATCGATATGTGGGTGATATGTTGTTCTTAGAAGAAATTTTTTACCCAGATCTGTCTGTAACCCCTTCCAGAACCATGTCGTAAAGTGAGCATCTCTATAAAAAATGATAGAACTAGGAGCTTTATAAAGAAATAAAACCTACCAAATATAAAAAATTCATATATCATCTAACGAGATGGTTTCTCACATATTTAAGAAGTGTGTGACATTTATCAAATGATCAATTACAATCCATACTCAATCATTTCCATTAGGTAATATGGGTAAACCAATCATGAAATACATCAATACATTATCTGATTTCCAAACGGGAATATAAAACTGGTATAAAATCCCTATTGGACACTGATGTTTGTAATTCACCTATTTATAAGTAGAACATTGAGTGATGAATCTGTAAATATTGTGTTTCATACTAAGCCACCAATACTGGTGTCGTAGATCCCAATACATCTTGATGAAACCAAGATAAACACCTATGTTGATGTATGAAATTCTGGAATCATCTCATCTCTGATGTTTGTTGAGACCCATACATGTCTATGGAATATTAAATTATCATCTCCATCTATGGTTCATCCTAAATATGAATTGACATTTGAGAAACATTCCCTTAGTATAAGGCCTTCGGGAGCATATTTTTGCCTCATTCATGGACATTCCCAAAGACAAGAGGTCACTATTAAGGATGTAAGGATAGTCTATCCTTTTGAACCCCAATGTGAATTTTTGAGAATAAGTCCATGAGATAAAATCCGCAACTAAAATCCAAAACTACATGTGTCTGAGTATTTCATCTCATAGAATCTTCTACTACATTTCCTTTCCCATGTGTATAGGCACGCTCAAAATCAACTGACTATAGGTACTCAACCCTCTTGTGAAACTTCAGGTTAATATATCACTATGTAAAGATTTAATTGAAGATACTATGATCCTTAAATACCACAAAAATCCTTCCAAGTATATAGTGTCTTGAAATACATAAATCATGTACAATATTAGCTCACTCGAGGTTGTGAGTTGAGTAATTCCACTCGTAAGGCCTCATCTGACAAGACTCGTACACTACGACTCACTTCTTCTGCATTAGAATAGCTATAATCCAAATATTTTATTCATAATCTTATACAATATTTTTCCTACCTATCTTTATAATAATTATTATAGACATTGAATTTAGTCATCCTTTCAACTCCCAAAAGGCTACTTCCCAATCTTATGAAAATATTATTTTCACACCCTTCTTTGTCAATCCCATAACCAGCACTGTCAGACATGGGAAATTATAGATGAATAATTTTTAATTTCCATATAGTCACAAGAAACTCCTAACATCAAATATTTTCTTATGCTTATCCAAGGAAACTACATCTCTCACATTCACTAAGTCTAATGAAACTCTTGACTCTGAGATGATATGACTCCAGAAGTGGAATTTTTCAATTAAAAAGCAGCATTTAATGAGATTATAATAGATCTAATTATCTTTTAGTTTATTTATAATGATCTTAGGTTTATTGGAATGGTTGGTTCTAGAGTTCAAATACACAAAGATATAATCAACAGATACTACCAAAAATGAACTTATTTATTTTTGGAAAACCATATTCATAAGATCCATGAAAATCCAGCTGCATTCGTGAGTCCAAGTGGAATGACCGGGTACAGATATAGAACATACCTATAGCGACCTAGTATTGATATATATTATCCTTACATAAATTTTTATAATTCTTAAAAAAATTACAATGTGATGGCCAAAGACTGTATTACTTTATTGCCTTTGGAAACATGGAAATGTAAAAAATGGTACATAAGTGATATAAATTTTCTCCCACTAGGTTATCCAAGACTAGAACCACTCTTAGACTTATTATACATGAAATATATATTCATAACCTTGGTAAGTAATAATAAAAATGTCTAAGCGTAGTTTCTTAGTAAGGGTAAACAAGGGTGACATGTAAGCACCAACATGGACATAGGGGTATGAGAATGAAATCATAACATTAGAATACCATATCTTTCATATCAAATATCATAAACATGAGTTATGTTATAAATAATAGAATTTCATTATACATGAATCATAAGGAAATAAAAATCACAATCCATGAAATCATAACTGAGGAGTAAGACATTGAATTTATGGCATTAATATAGAAAATATAAAATCTTGTGTCAAGGAAACCTACCAGAAACTTCATAATAGGTTAGTCAAGGGCTATGAACCATGTACCTGCTTTGGTCTTGGGATAACAACCCATATTCCCTTTTAATTTTTTTCTTGGTCTATAAATTTTGTACTTTATTATTTTCAAACTTGGTCTACAACCCATGTAACCTATTACTTTTAGTATTAGGCTACAACCCATGTACCTTCTTATTTTTAGGCTTAGGCTACAACCCATATAGCTTCTTTCTTTCCGGATAGATCTATATCCCCTATACCCTTTGAGATTTTATACAACTTATCACTACCCAGTTCATTGGTGGGATATATATTTCCCACCCATCTCATAATAAAATCATTCATACATGTGCCAGAAGATAATAAAACATTCATCATATCATGACCCATAAAAAAAGATATGTTTTATAAACCTCAAATCATAACCCATGAAATAAAATGTTTTTCATTAACATTTCATCCCATCATAACCTATTAAAATAGATAGATTTGATAATCACTTCCTGAAATCATAACTCGTGAAAAGAAGCGGGTTTTAAAGGCATAAAATCTATGGAAGTAAAATATGTTTATTAAGCATCATTCTATCAAAACAAAAACCATTCAGGAAAGAAAATGAATGTATCCTTTTGATAATTTCATATAAGGGAGTTAATAACATCATTATGTGCTATATTAGATGGAAAATAACTTGGAACGATATTTTGAAAACATTTCTTGAGGTAAATATCCTTTCTTCTTTGAAAATGGATCTTTAAAACATAAAATCTTTTGAAAAAAATTTTCCATAAAAATTTATAGAAGAAGATTGAAAATATATGAAAAACATATCCCTTTAAATTCTATTTTTTAAAAAAAATTCTTAAAAATTAACCTTTTAGTCATGAAATTAAATATTCAATGAATTGATGGTGGTTAAATTCATACATGTCTAACGAGGTGAAAAGAACATTCTTTTTGGGTAGTAAAAACAATAGAAAAATTAACAATTCAGAAAGAGACAATATTATTCCATTGAAAAAATTCATAAAAAAGGGTAAATTTTATTTTAAATATTTTATGAGAATAGTATAATATTCTTGGATACCCTTTTTAGAAAATATTTTTTTACGAAACACAGATTTCTTCCCGAAGAGAGGGTAAAGTTAGGCTTTCTTAAAAACACTTTATTAACTATATTATGTACCAAAGACTGGGAAAATGGTTCCAATGCATGAATATTACATGAATAACCATAATAGAAGATAATTCATGAGTTTTTTTAAGATATAAATCATAATATTTCATCAAAAGAAGCATAAACATAAAAAATCTTGAAAAATGATGGGATTTTTTCAATAAAATCTTACAACATGGTAAATTTGAAACATGATACATATTTAAGAAAATGAGATTATATAAATCATAAAGTATCATGAAAATAAAAATATTGATTGTATAACATATCAATGTAATTATATACACATCATGTAAAAATATAGGTTGTTTCTTCTGGAAATGGGGATAACCTTGTTTGTTTAATGTTCAAAATTTCCAATCGGTTTCTAACAGGTTTATTCATAGAACTGGAAACACCCTATGATTCTATATCCATTTGGGCCTACTTTCCAAAGGTAGGTTCTCATTAGTTGTGGAACGGTGAAGCTTAAGAATTTGTATTGGTCGAGAGGATGGGAGGTCAGGCTCATTACACCTTTTTGGGGGAAATTATTGCCTACTCTGGGACTCTATTATAGATTTAAGTTATGTTCACGAATCCTTATTAATTATCCAAGCATGAAAATGAGTTTTACTTTATATTTGGAAATCAATGATTGATATTTATGGGATTTAGAGAATCTTATATATGTATTTTAGGTTCTTCACTGATTGAGAATCATCCATATGTACTGGAGATTATTAGTCAATGGTATCCTTCAATATATAATATAGAAATATCTTGGTCACTATGATGAACATACTGGTTTTAGAGCCACTCAGTGGGGCACTTGAAGATTATTATCGTTCAGAAAGATATGGATTAATTCAGAGTTGGGATCATACCTGTAGATGGGTTACCTATGTATCCTTGTTAAAATGTAATCAGAACCCACGTAGTTCGATAAAAAGGATATAGTTTAACGTCATATGGGATGGCAAATAATTAATGAAATATGGCATTGAACCTTATAAAGGCTTCCTACGTACTCTACTTTTAAGGAAGAGATCAAAGTCCAAGTAGTTCAGGCAAAGAAATATGGGGTTTATGCATAGTTAATGGCCCAAAAAGATATGTTGTGATTACTTTTACACTCTAAGACCATGTGATTCATGCTCGGTGTGAGAAACAAGAGGTATCAATAAACTTGAAAATGGTTCCATGAAAGATGCAGTCATGAGAAATGATGTAGGGCTTACGTATGTATGATAGCCCAAGTAAATAAAGACCAAGACTTAGGAAATAAGCCCAAGAGCATGGTCCATAATGGTATTTGTAATTTATAGAGATTTGTAATTTTAACATGGGAATTACTCTTGAGAAGGAGGACCAAATTAAGAGGGACTTATGATTGGGTTTTATTCCTAAAAGGAAGCCCAAATCAAAAGAAATTAATATTGGGGCTTACTTCTGAGGAGGATGCCTAGGTTAAAGGGACTTGAGACTTTGGGCTTACTCCTGAGAAGGAGGCCCAGGTTAACGGGACATGAGACTTGGGGTTTACTCCTGAGAAGGAGGCCCAAACCAAGAGATCATCTCATATCAAAGGATGAGGTTATATAAGAAACCCCTAACCATGGTGACATAAAACATGTAAGTTACGAGGTTTTGGGAGAGGTACTCACATAATTACTTTAATATAAGGAAACCAACAAAGGAACCATTCCATAAATGGATTTGAAGAGGGTTTTTAAGGCTATATCTTGAAGAGGAGAGGTGGATTTGAGGAAAGGAGGTGACTAGGAAGGAGGTGCACAAGTATCATTCTGGCACGCAAGTCCTGGTCACGCAAGTATACTTGCGCGACATGAGTCACCTTGGGTGAAAAATAATCTATAGGGTAATACTTGGGTGACTTTGAACTCAAGCCCTTAGTATCATCCTTAGAGGCTTCCAAAAGGGTGGTGCGCAAGTTTCCTTGAGAGGGAAAGGCAGCGCACAAGTGTCTTCATTTCCCTTAAGGGATGGACACTTAGGCACGCAAGTATTGATGATTTCTAACACTTAGGCCTTATTGTTCTTCTTTAGATCTTCCCTTCTAGGTAAATAATTACATTGGAAGTGTTCGTAAGACGTCAAACAAAGACTTGGGTGACCAGATCTTGAAAATGAGTTTTGGAAAATTCATCCCTGAAATGGGGGGCCCGCAGGGGCTATTTATAGGCCACTAGGAAACTTGGGAGAAAAAAAGAATAGGGCATGCAAGTGACTTGCATGACCCATATGTGGCGCACAAGCGACTTGCGTGGCAAGAAGAAAACTTGTTCGGCTCCTTCTTAATGAGTTCCTTGTTCATGCCTTTGTCAATTTTTTTTATTCTCTTCAAAGGATGACTTTCTTTATGCTTAATGTATTCCCCTTTTCCATTAATTTGGACTCTGTGATGGAAAAGAGTGTCAACCAAAGTCCCCCCTCAGTGTTGGATCTGAATAAAGGAAAGAGGACTTGAATTTGAGGAAAAAGAGAAACCAGGGTTCAGCGGCGCGTAAGTTTTAGGGGCGCAGGTTGCGGTGCACAGGTTCTGGCACGCAGGGTTACAGGATTGCCTATATATATGGGTGTCACTTCATGCAAACCATCCTTCCTTTAATGCTTTTGATCTCTCATCACACAAGTATTTTTCTTTCCTCATTCGATCGCTCTTCTTTGTGTCATGCTTCCCCTGTATGGATTTTGACTTGTGTGACAATACTTGTGTGGAAATACTTGTGCGCCAACACTTGCACGGAAAAACTTGTGTGCCTTAATTTTTTTTCCATTTTTTTGTTTTATTCACAAATATTTCTTAAAAACAGACTTTCTTAAAATTTAATTGTTTGATCTTTTCACAGATTCAATACCTCCCAAAATAATTAGATCGGTTGATGAGTTGTCCAGCAAGGGAATAGATGATATGATGAACATCGTTGGCCATGACTATTATGATATCTATGATAGCACTATCCCTGATTTGGCTAAGTACATGAAGAAATATCATTCCAATTTCCCACATAGCATTTACTTGCCTTTATATGGCCACGGTCATCTGTAATGAGTCAAAGTTCCAGAGGCAAAGAATTGTGTTCCTCATTCTTGGTTTCAGAATTACACCAATTTATCTTCAACAAATGTCTCAGTTGCAGGATCATTTTTCAATCCTGGAATAGTGGAGAAGGCATACATAATTCATCATAGCCCATGTGCTCCAGATCTGAAGCCCCACAAGCCCGAGCTGCAGCCGCATTGTTATCCCTCTATTTTCTGAAATTCTCAGATGGATCAATCTAAGGGGTGGAAGAATAGTTGGTATTTTCGTCCAGGAGGAGGTGTGACGCCAACTTGGATGTGGGCATTTTGGGTGCAAAAAACCTGTGCAGAGTTTATCGAGGATCTGAAGGGAGCTACAATATATGAAGTCTTCTAGGCTGGGCAGACATATGTCTACAGGAATGAAAAAATTTTGTTGGAGCTAATCAGTTGTTGGAGCCTAGAAACCAATTATTTCCATCTAACTTATGGATAAGTAGGCATCATCTTGTGGGATGTCTACAAGATCTTGAGGGCTCCAATTTTGGGAGATATGTATGATTAATTCATCCCCCCCAAGGTGACCTAGAATGATTCAAAGAAGACTTTGGTTTTGGCTAAAGAGTTATTGAAAATTTTCCACAAACTCAAGAATTCAATTTCCACCAAAACTCATTCTATAAAGGATATTCATCCAGAGGAGTGGATGGATATGTTTTTGATCAAGAAGAATGAGAAGGGGGCCACCTGTACTCATCATACCAGCTGCCCTAGAGTAGATAATAGGGGTGATCTTGGCACATTCTGGCCAACTCAAGAAGGGGGAGAGTTTGAAAAGTGGGGTTATGAAGTGGATCAAAGAATCCCATAGAATACATTTCTGGTGGGCTTCTTAGCCTTTTGGCTCAGTGTTTATCTTCTGCCAGTTAGGGATTCGAAGGGAGGCATCAGGCCAAGGACCTTTGTTGTTGTAGCCAAGTTGGCTGAGAGAAAAATGGTTGGTTTGGTCACCCCGGTTTTGGAAAAGATTCACAGGAGCATACTCCATGTATATATGGGTAAGTCTCCTTTGAGAATAGTGGGACTATTCCAAGTATTGTGGGGATGGATCTCCACTCACTTCAGGACCTACGATGTACAGAGTGGAGTACAAGTTCCTGGAAGTTCTTTTAGGCCATCGATGCTGGAATTTTCCTGAATTTCTCTATTTTCCTTTAATCCTTATGATCTAAAGGTGAGGCTGAGCATGTTCAAGGAATTTCATTTCTTTCCTTATGGAAACCTTCCAACCGGGCAGTTTTTTTTTATGGAACAACTTGCCTAGAATTGAGGTTATATATTCTGGCTTGCAAAGATGGTGTATTGGCCACCTGAATTGACAGAGAGATTGTATGCAAGGCATATACTCCATATAGATTTTCACGCCAATTCATGTGTTTTCAGCAGATTGTTGTATCCCCTCCCATTCATGTTAGGTCAGAGCTTTCCCGAAAACTATGGTTGCTGACATCTATGGAGAAGATTGTGGCAGTGTTTGATCTACCAGTTGCTGGAGTGGCGATTCAATTGACTACATGGTATGTCGAGAACTAGGTAGCATCATACCCGGTAGGGGTATTGAATCTTCCTGTCTATCGGTTGGGGAATAAAAAGAGAAGTTTCATGAAAGAAAAATTTCATCTTGAAGCTGACTTTTCCTCACTCAGAGTTGATTCACTAAGTTCTTCACCTAATTCCCAAGATGGGGATGATGAGGCGTAACATGAGTCAAAACGGCCTCATTCCACATATAATCCTCTTACTAGAGTCAAGAGACCTACTCCATCGACTCGAGGTGAGTTATATCATTGAGGCAATTTAGTCACCATTATTTTATAGAGAAACAAGTTTCATTTTCTTATCCTTTATCTGTGATTGCAGAAGCTGGAAACAAGTTGAAATCCCAAATTGTAGGACCCTCCCCGCGACCTTCTGGTGCACATTCTGAATATTTATGACCAGAGGCTGTCCAGACATGGCGGATTTTATATTGTGATGTTGAAACCGCCTAGATGGATTTATGTGAAGGGCTACATATCCCTGGAGTGGGGAATCTCCAGGATTCTGCTGATATCCACTTCAAGGATAACCCCGATGAAGTGTGGGCTTGCATCAGAGAGCTGGAAATGCTCATATATTCCATTGATGATTCCACTCTTATCCCTAAGAAGGTGAAGGAAATGATGGACCTTAGCACCATTGAGGGGATTGGTGCTTCAATAGAAGAGAATTGGCACGATTGCGTGTCTCTTAAAGATGTAAGTTTCTTTCCTTATTTTCTTTGCAACTATATTTCAGTCAAATCATTGTTACTCAAGGAAATTACTTTCTTCATCCTATAGCTTGTTAAGGAAGGAACTACTGAGGTCCCTTCACTACAGTATAGCCCTGGTGGAACCGCTCTTGGAGCCACTGAATCTCCTCGTGAGCCGGGCAAGGTATCTCTAGGCTAACAAGCCATGGACGAGGAGTTAAAAAGGAATTTTCACTCTCCAATACCTGTATTTGGAGGTGACGATCTCAAAACACCCAAAAAATCCAAGAAGAAAAATCATCGAAGGAAGAAGACCAAATCCAAACACTTCATCAGTAGTGGTAAGTCCTTCGGATAGTCATGATTCTTATCTCATAAAAAGGTTGCTCATACTTCTTGGTATTTCAGGGGCTTCTTAGATTTCCCCTTTGATGGAGAGGATTGACCCTCCTTTGAGGAAAACGCAGGGTTCTGGTGAACAGTCACAAATTCTTGATGACTTGGCTACTCTTGAAGAAACGAGGAGAGAAGTAGAGCCAGCGTCTGTTCCCAATACTGCTCTTGTTGCTGCTGCAAGGAGAGAAGATCATGCTTCTGGAAAATTACCAATACTTCATAGAATGTTGAATGAGAACATCAACTGACTTCCATTCTATGATGCTTTAGGTTCAACACCTACACTAGAACATTTTCCGACCACTGTAACTGACTCCGCAGTTTTTTATGAGGAAGCTATTCGGAGTCAGAGGTCGCAGTAGGAGGGTCACCAAGAAGACATGTCAAATGCTCCCAATGGTGATACTGACCATGAATCTAGGATATCACTGGATGAAATGATGAAACATGGCACGTCTTTTGAAGGAATTTTAGATCATGTTAAATTACCATGTGATTTAGAAGATTTTGGACATGAGGGTTATCCTTCATCCAATTAAAAAAATTATTACATCTCTGACCATGATTGGTTGAAATGTGCAGTTCCATCTGAGGAAGCTGATGATCTTCCAATGCTTGAAGGGGGTAGAGACAACCCTATCATTGCAGAGACACTATATCAAGTGGATCTTAACCCAGCAGAGCTTCTGGAAACCCATCTTGAAAATCCTGTTGAATCTAGGAAAGACGGGGAGGAACCTTCTCATGATATTGATCTACCTTTGGGTAAAAGATGATAATATGTGTGGCTATACTTAGTTTGCAAGATATCTAAACAACTTTTTTATTCTTTGAAACTAACCAAATCTTTTAATTGACTATGCAGGGCCGTCAACTTCAGTGGATAGATATGGAGGTGAATCCTTAGCCTCATCCCCAACAGGAGTAGAAAGTGAAGTACCAAGGGTCAGGGGGAAGGAGTAGAATAGGGTACTTCCCTAAGTGCATTAATCCCAGACTATATTCTCCCATGTGATAGCGATACTGAATCAGACCCAGAGGTACAAAAGGTGCTCTAATTCTCACATCCCAAGGCATGGAATAATATATGGAAGATCATATCTGAAGTTCCTCTTGAAGATCTATCTTCGAAGATCCCGTGATTATCATCCTTATTCGTCATGCTGGGACATGGAGGTTTTGGATATCAAGAGATCCATACCGCGGTGAAACAATTCATCAGGAGAGAGTAGGACAAAAAGTGGTGTCAAGATCTGACCAGAGAGAGGCTGCTGACCAATATTGGAAAATTCGATGCTGCAGTGTCCCAAGCTGAGGTTGATAATGCTGTAAAGCTGAAGGAGCTGAAGCATAAGATCGAGGATAAAATTTTCTTGTAAATGCACCTTCAGAAATAGCTAGATGTTATTACTAGGGAACTTGACCAGCTTAACAATTCATTGGAAGGATTCCAAATGGATGGTATGAAAGCCATCACAGATACTAATAAATCACTCCATCAAGCTAAAAAGAGTGAAGTTGGTCGAGTGAATGAACTTCAAGTGGCTGCTGATGAAGCTCGGGATGCCGTAAATCAAATGAAAAGTTATGTTGAAATCCTCTTGTAATTTTTGAAAAAGATAAGACACATCAATCTATGAATGTTCTTCTAATCTTGTGCATCAATGAAAAACACATTTCATCTTCAATCATTTGTACCTGAACTCTCTTGATAATTACTTAATTAATTTTTACCTAAGCCAATGGGCCTAGTAAGCATAGTTTGATTTTTTTCTAGGATTATAAAAACAACCCCACAAACTTTGCTACTTTTTGTTTCTTAATATTGCCTAAATCATTAAAAATGTACCTTTAGAAAACTGGGACTCGGCTTTTGTTCAGAGTTCCTTTTATAGGTTCCCAATTTAATGAGTACCATGTCTTTTGTTGGCAGTTTAAATTCATGCATGTCAGACATAAAAGGGATAATTTTTAAGGTCGAATAGCTTTGACTGAATGGATTAAAATTGACTAAATTCCTTAATAATTTGTTTGAAAACATATTACCACATTCAAGTATGGGGGAAAACATGTAAAGTATGACTTGATAAATTTTGAATCTGAGTGATGATATGAAAAGAGGGCTAAAAGGAAATAGAGGAATTATTTCCTAAGAGTGAAGTTACCACTATTTAACAAACCCATTAGGGGGGGTTGAATTATGCAGGTCCACTTAAGGGCATTGGATTCATAGTCAAATAATAGCATCTTTTGGCTGATAGGTCCATTATGTAGACTACTTATGCAAGGCCACCTAAGGACACGTGTTTCATAGTTAGGCAAAAGAACTCTTAGAAATTTTACTTTTCTATTGCTAAAATCCGGTGAAAGTTTATGGAGATTAAAATTTCCCAAAGCATAGAGTCTGCTGTATGGAGAGAGGTACTTGAACATGGAGAGGATATTCCCAATCAATATTTTCAAATAATTGGATGAATGTCACTATTGTGAAGGTCTGACTCAAACGTAGGGAAGGGAAATATAAACCATAGACTTGAATACTTTCAGATCATGTAAAAGAGTATGGGAAAAAAATATTAAGGATGACTGTTTTTGAAAATCCCTACATATCATTATTAAGACCAATAAGGACAAAAGATTTTTTCCCCCCAAGAATGAAGTTACCACTATTTGAAAACCCCATTATGGGGGTTGAATTATACAGGACCACCTAAGGGAATTTGGCTGTATAGTCAAATAATAGCATCTTCTAGATGACAGGTCTGTTGTGTATAATATTTATGCAAGGCCACTTAAGGGAACGTGCTACATAGTCATGAAAAAGAATTCCCAAGTATCAGAAATTTTTTTGACCAAAAGTAAAGAAAAGGTTTATGGAGATCTGGAAGCATTTAATGTTAGGAGTATGACACATAAAAATGGGTATTTTACAATGCATGAAGGAGATATAAACCAATGCTGGCCATAATCATGTTGTGGTTGGGTCCTGAATTGAGATGCTAGACTTCACTACATATCTCATTAAGATGAGAATCAAGCCATACGTAGTTCTTGAAATACAATTTAATGTCATGTGGGACAAGAGAGAAGGAGATCTTAGTTTAGGGTCGAAGATCTCGAACCATAATTATGGAGACACTTTGTGTGTTTGTTATAAACCTGATGTGAATAAAGGCCAGGGTTTTCATAACACATTTATGTGCTCGTAGGGGGAATTCTCAACCAAGGGACTAGAAGTGGAGTTTGGGGATAGGCCCAAAGACTTGGTGCTGGATTCAAGGGATGCTCGAACGTTCCTACGTATCCCATAAGGATGGGAATCAAGCCATATGTAGTTCTTGAAATTCCCTCTGTATAGATTTGGTTCGTACATGTGAAGGGTGAAAGGGGAATTTAGTGCAATGATGGTTGGACCCAAGATTAAAGGTTTGGGCATTGCCTTGTATTCATGCAGTCCTTGGAATATGACATGATTAGAGATTAATGTCAATAATGATTCTCCCTCAGGTGAGGGTGTCAGAGACTGCTGTAGTTTATTATCATACAGGACAAACGTGGGAATAGTTTAAGGTCATATGCATGGATGGGTGCTGCACAGTTTAGCATCATATAGCTAGAATGTATTACTATGTAGTTTAATGTCTCACAATGAGTACAATGGGAGCTGTATATTTTAACGTCAAATAGAAAGGACAATGGTGTTGCACAGTTTAATGTCATGTAGCAGGGATGAAAGGGACGTACATAGTTTAACGTCACATAGGACGATGGTGAACCAATGTGAAGATATTGGTTTCAGGGGGGATTCACGGATCAACATCATATGAGATGGAGGTAAAAAGATGTGAATATATTGGTTTTGGGCTTGAACCTCATGAGGTTTCCTATATACCTAGCCTAGAATGAAAGGATCAAAGTCCACGTAGTTCGATTGAGAAAGAATTGGTGATCGAGTTGTACTTGAGGATAACGACCCGAAGATGGTGTTGGGACTTATGCATGTTTAGCATCCCAGAGAGGGTGTTATGGTTGAATCTTACTCTAAGCTCACGTGAGTTATGCTTGGTGTGAGAAACAAGAGGTAGCAACAACCCTAACGATGTACAGTTTTACATCATGTGGGACAAAGGGTGTTGTACCGTTTAGCGTCATGTAGCTAGGATGTATTGTTGTGTAGATTAACGTCTTGTAGGACATATGCATAGTTTAACATCATATAGGACGTATAAGGGATTGTTTGCAGTTTAACGTCATGCATGATGATAAAGGGGGACACGGTTTAACGTCATGTTGGAAGATGGAGGGAGCTATGTAGTTTAATGTCCTATAGCAAGGACATTAGGGACCGTGCAGTTTAAACTCTTGCAGTGAGGACTAAAGGGTGTATTTGTGTTACACAAAATACTTATTCAAGAATCTGGCATTGGTTGGAGTTGTAATGAGTTCTCCATCCATTGAGATTAAATAATAAGCTTCATTGGAGTAGACCTTATGTATTGAGTAAGGTCCTTCCCACTTTGGCTCAAACTTTGGAGGTTTCTTTCCTAGTATCATTGGAGTTTTAAGGACCAATACCAATTCTCCTTGAATGAATGAATGAAGACAAACTTTTTTATTGAAGGCCCATGCTATTCGATTCTGATAGACTTCCATGTGGTGCTGGGTGGACAATATCTTTTCATCTAATCATTCTAATTCATCAAATCTCTTCTGATATTGCTCATCTGTGGATGACTGGTCACAAATGGCTACTCTAAGAGAAGGTAATTGAACCTCAATGGGAAATATTGCTTATGTTCCATATACCAATGAATATGGAGTTGATCGTGTAGCAGTGCGGGTGGTGGTCCGATAAGCCCATAAAGCATGAAAAGTTTATCAGGCCATGATTTCTTATCTGTATCCACCATCTTTTGAAGTATGTTTGAAAGATTCTTATTAAAGGCCTATATTTTTCCATTGTCCATTGCATTATACCAAGATGAATGGTTGGATTTGATGTTGTATTCTTGATAAAACTTTCTCACCTCGGATGAACAGAAGTTGGTGCCATTTTTTCGTTAATATGGTATGAGGGACACCAAATCTGGTAATGATGTTAGACTTGAAGAAGTTAACAATGCTTTTAGAACAAACTTATTTGAGAGGTATTTCTTCTACCCATTTGGAAAATAAGTCAGTAGCAGTAAGAATAAACTTAAACTACTTGGATGTAGCTGGAGGATAAGGTCCTACTACATCTATTCCCCTTGTGGAAAATGTCCATGAGTATTTAGTTGTATGAAGCAAATCTGGGGGTTGATGAATGAAGTTGGCCCATACTTGGAAAGATTGACACTTCTTAGTGAAATCAACACAATCTTGTATCATTGAAGGCCAGAAGTATCCAAGTCATAAAATTTGACCAGAAATTCTATGTCCAAACAGGTGGGCACCACAAACTCCTGCATGAAATTTACTCATGAAATCCATTGTCTCTTTGCAATCAATACATCTGAAGATAATTCCATCAAAACCTCACTTGTAGATAATTTTTTTGGTGATCTGGCCTATCATTAAGAGTAAAATTTACCACACGTCGCCGAACATGTTATTTCCTAGCTCTATCAGGTGGGAGTGTTCCATTTTGACGGTATTCCCTGATAGGTGTCATTTATCCTATAATATGACCATATGGTTCAGAAATGGGACTGATTTCATTGATTTCCTCTTTTTGTATTTGAACAAAAGGTGAAACTACACAACAGTGGGAAATACTAATGATTGTTTCATCCCAGTTTGGATCTTATAGGGATGTGGCTACATTAGCCAGTGCATCATCTTGGGTATTTTTTGATCGTGGGACACAAGAAAATGTTGGTTCCGAAGGAAATTCTACCATTAACTCTCTGACATAATCACACAAAGGGATTAACTCTTCCTTTCTGATTGCATAATCCCTATTTATTTGTTTGATTACCAAATCTGAATCACCTTTTACTTTCAAGTGATTCACATGTTCCTGAAGCGTCAATTCCAAGCCTGCGATGGGAGCTTGATATTCTGCTTCATTTTTTGTACCACCTTCCAACAATAACAAGGAATAGGGTAGCACAGTCTTTTCTTGAGAAATAAGCACGATTACAAACCCAACTTTTTTGAATTTAGGATCTTCTATTTTATTACTTTTTGGACTTCTGGAGGCATCATCAAAGTATATTTCCCATGTTTGAGTATTATCTTGAATAGAGAAGACTTCCTCATCAATAAATTCAATATTTAAAGATTTATCTTCTATATATGGGTGTTCAGCAAGGAAATCGACCAGAGCTTGGCCCTTTATTGCCTTTTGAGACACGTACTGGATATCAAACTACTACAAAATAACTGCCCACCTTTCCAGACGTCATGTAAGCATTGGATGACTAAGGATAAATTTGATCAGGTTATTACGAGATACCAATTGGACCTCATGATGTGGCAAGTAGTGTCTCAATTTATAAACTACAATGATTAATTCTAGGCATCACTTTTCAATACTTGAATATCAATTTTCTGCCTCAATCATTATCTAACTAAGATAGTAAAGGTTGTTTTCATTCCCAGCATCATTCTTTTGGGAAATGAAGGCACCCAATGATCTCTCTAAAGCTGTCACATAGAGAATAAGTGGTATTCATTAAATAGGTTGAATTAATACCGGTGGACTCAATATATATTTCTTAAGGGTATCAAATGCCTCTTGGAAATCTTTGGTCCACTGGTAGGTGACTCCATTCTTCATTAATTTGGTGAAGGGTAAAAACTTGCCTGCCAAATTGGTAATGAAACGCCGAATATAGGCCAAGTGTCCTTGAAGTCCTCTTAATTCTTTCAAATTTAGAGGAGGTGACATACCAAGGATTGATTTTTTCTTCTCAAGATAAACTTTGATACCATGATGGCGTACAACAAAGCCAAGAAATTTTCCTGAGGTTACCCCGAAAGCACATTTCAAGAGTTCATCTTCAAATTGTGTTGTCGAAGTTTGTTGAATATGATTTTCAGATCATCCAAGTGATCAGAACGTGGTCTGGATTTAACCACAAAATAATCCACCTAAAATTAACAAATTTCTTTTAAAAGGGCTTGAAGATATGGTTCATGGAACGTTGATACGTTGCACCTACATTCTTCAGGACAAAGGGAATTACCCGATAGCAAAACACACCGTGAGGGGCTCTGAAGGCTGTAGATTCTTCATCTTCTAGAGCCATTCAGATTTGATTTTACCCCAAATATCCATCCACGAAGAAAAGGGCTTAATATCCAGTTGTTGCATAAATTAAGAGTTCTATGATCAGAACTGAAAAATCATCCTTGGGACAATGCTGATTAACATCTCTTAAGTCAATGAAAACTCTAATTTTTCCTTTCTTCTTTTTCACTGGAATAATATTAGCTGACCATTTGGGATATTGAACTTATTTGACAAAGTTATCAATGATAATCTTATCAAATTCAGCTTCAATTTTGGAGGCATAAGTTGGGTGTGTTCTTCTTGCGGCTTGCTTGAATCCTCGATGTTTTTCTAGAAAACCCAAATGATGAGTGGCAACATTGGGATCAAGACCTAGAATTTCTGTATAATTCCAAGAAAATACATCTCGATTTTGATTAAAAAATGAAGTATACATTTCTTTCTCTTCAAGAGTCATGGCCGCACTAATTAAAGTGGGGTGTGGATCTTCTTTTGTACCCAGATTTATTTCTCTGAGTTCATCTATAGTGGTTGAGATACCCTCTTCAAATGTTGGAGGAGAATCTCTGAGATCTTTCTCTTCTTCTTCAATATGTGTTAATTCCTCTATTTTTATTTTCATAGTAGATAATGAAGCAGAACTTATATGGTCAGGGTAGAAGTTAAAATTTGAACATCTTTGAGAAGAGGCTACTATTTCTGACCCTATTGATAATGAAGGGTCTTTTTGGGGTGATAGAGAGAAGATGATGGATTGAGAATCGAAATCATTATTTTCCCCTGGTATTGCTATAACTTATTCTAATATAATTGATGAAGTATAGAATTTATGGATTTCAGCAGATGAAATGAAGACATCTCTATCTAAGATTTCATCATTTCTTAGTGAATCAACAATTTCTCACATGTTGTCTTGCTCGATTGTCGTAACTAACATTATGGAAGTTTCTATAAGAGTGTTTGGATTTAGGTATATCCAGTCAATTTGACTAATAGAAAACACATAATCTATACTCACATGTATGAATGGGTTTATTGGAATCTTTTCCAAACCACTTGGATCATTAATCTTGGTAACCTTCTTTGTCGTGGATTTTTCCTTTCCCTCCATGTGATAAAATTCAGCCTTAATGTATTGAGATCCACATGTTTTGAATGGGTCTTTTTCACCATACAATGTCCCAATTTGACCATTGAGACAATATTTGAGACATTGACGGTATGATGATGGTACAATCGCATGTTGATGTAGCAAAGGTCTTCCAAGAAAAATATTGAAGGCAGTGTCCTAATGAACAACCATGAAATTTGAATTAGATACAAGGTCTCCAAACTGAATTCTGAGTGTAATCTCGCCTAGAGGTTCTTGTTCATTCTTATTGTATCCTTGTAACATCAAAGTATAAAGAGATAAATCAGATTCGGTGAGGCTCAATCGACGAAGTGTACGAATATTAATGGGATTGACTCCCGAGTCATTATCAATGAAAGTTCATCGGATATCTATATCATTCACTTTTCTAGATAGATACAATGGTCTGATATGTCCATGTACAACATCATCTTCATCTTCATCTATAAAATATATTACATCATGGAATTCTTCAGGATTATTCTATATAAGGTAGACTTCAGCCACAACAATTTCAGTTTCAAATTATTGAGGACTTCACAAAGCCTCAATAAGCACCTCCCGAAGATCTTTTGATTGATTCAAGGCATCCAGAATTAATAACATGACCGGTACTTGGGCAAAACGTTTCAAGACATCATAATTTAGGTCCAAAGGTTTGCGTTTCCCATCCGGAAAATGTGGTTTTGTAGGTTCCTTGGATGTTGATGCTTTGGAAGTAGATGCATCTCGTATCGGGGTAGGAGTTGGAAACACTCCTGGATTTTGTAAATTAGACTAACTAGGTCTATCTATTTTCTGAGAGGAAGAAGGTGTGACCTCTAACCGATCTTCCAAAATAACTGCATCAGGACTAAATCTACCATGTGTGGAAGAACTTTCTTGTTCTTGTTGAGCTCACTAAAGGGCTTTTCCATGAGTTTTTTCCACATATACAGTTCTAGCAGGGGTAGGATTGAAATAGTGTCTTCTAGAATATCCATGTCTTCCCCTGTATCCTAGAACTCTATCTATTACTCTAAATCCTCTATTAGATATAGGTAACTTAGGCTCATCATAATAGAAACTTTAATTGGCATAAGGATCGGTTAAATGACTCATGTTAATAGAACCAAAGATCAATTCTTCATTTGATGAAGATTCTGCCTGATTAACCAGTTCAGGTTGTTCCGTTTGGTGGGGTGGTGCCCATTCTTTTGAAGAAAACGACATAAAATCTGCCAAAGTCAAAGACAACTTGGGCTTTGACACGAGATAGTCTTCTTCTGACTGCTCTTCTTTCTTCAAATTATGCCGCTTCTTTGAGGATTTTCCTTCTAATGAAGGGGGTTTTGCTGTGGGATTCATATTAGAAAACACAATTGGTTGATTAAATTGTGTTTATAAAATGGAATGAGCTCAGTTGATTATTTTCTTGACCATCCAATCATCATATTTCTGTGCATTTTTACTTTTGAATTCATTCCACTCACATTCTTCCTCTGGATCAGTAGCAGTAACACATGCTACCTGGGTTGAAGAACCTGTCATCTTTACTTGTCCTGAGTCCACCATCTTTTTTAGGAGGTCTTTGAAGACAAAACACTCCTGAATGAGATTCCCCAACATCTAATGAAATGGGAAATAGTTCGAGAGGTCTTCATCTCCTTCTTTTTTTTGCCTTTTGGGCCTTAGCAACTGAACCAGATTGTTTTCCAGAGCCGAGATGAAGTATCCATGAACTTTTTCATTCCAAAAATAATAATCTTTTTTATTCACATATTCAAAATGTTTCTTCCTATGATATTTTTGATCATCTTGATGAGGCATCCATTGTTTTTTATGCTCAGGAGGTGGAGCCCTTCGATGTGATGAAGGTTTGGAAGTGGAAGCAGGTACAGGTTCTTGTTTAAGTGTAACTGTAGCAGTCTTTGCATTCCATATTCTTCTTCCTGGAACTGATGGAATTACACGAGTTTTAGTCTTAGTCTTTGTAAGAGAATCTTCTATCTGCTAAGGGATTGAAGTAAGGTCTCGAAACCCTCCTGCATATTTCACAGGGATCAATAGTGTGTGTAATTCATCATGCAGATTTTCCACACAGATTGGCAACAATTCGTCTTGGGGGAGTGCTAAACTTAAAGAATATGTTAATCCCCTCTAGCGAGAAATGAAATCCGAAAATCTTTCATTTTCCCTTTTTCTTACAATTGGTAAGATCAAAAACTATTATCTTTGGCAACGTTGAGCTAAATTGAAGAATAAATAATTGATAAAGATCTTCCCACCTGGTAATTGACCGAGATTGAAAAATTGTATACCAAACAAAAGTAGGTCCTTGTAATGACTGTACAAAACACCTGAGTTTAACTGCTTCTTGTTATTGAGGAGTTCCCATCATAGAATCACAACGAGAAACAAAATTTGTTAAGTGTTGTTCTGGATCTCCCGAAACATTAAAAATTGGGAATGTGGTATTCACAAGATTTGATGGGGGAGGGATTTCTTATACCCATTCATGGTAAGATCCCTTTTCTAATTAAGCTTGTGCACACTTTCCTTCCATATAATAAAACTGAGCTGTTAATGAAACAATGGTAGAAATTAATGTTTTGGAAACATTTGGTTGAGTTTGGGCTTGAGAAGGTGCAATAATTTGAGTTTAGATGTGTGAGGTGACCGGTACTGCCACTAATGGTAGTATTGCCAGTTTCTATCGTGCATAACACATAAGATTGGACCTGTGAGGGTGTAATTGTAAAGGGGGATATTCTTAATCCATCCTAGTAGTTGCAATAGATTCCCTTGATTGATTAACTCTAGCATGCTTAGGAGGAAGACTACTTTGAATTAGTTCTTCATTTAACCTCCTTAATTCCTTCATTTCTTCTTCTTGATGGGCAAACCTTTCCTCTAATGAGTGTGATTTTCCTTCTCCAGAGGTAGGGTGGAATGTAACTTTACTTTTACCATTTTCCTTGTCATGTTCCTTTCTGGAGTATGGAAGGGCATTACCCAAAGTAATGCCTTGTCCTTGGGTAGCCCTCTTTCTTCTGGTACAAACACCTCATTCATTCATTTCTTTGTATACAGCTTCTTGAATAGGAACTTCTTCATCTGATTCCTCAGAGTGATCCTCATGTCTTGGGGGATTAGTGACAGCAGCATTGATGACATTTATCGATGCATAATACATTGCAGTCCTTCTGTCAGTGCTTCTGTGATATTGTCTTCTTTCATGTCCATTATGAGACATTGCCTTTTGTTTTTTTGATCCCTCAGTAACTTCTTGATGAACCGTAATTTGAAATTAATCACCTGATAATTTGTCCATGTGTTCCTCTTTTGGATTCTTCCCTAATTGTGATAAGACTAACATTCACTGAGGAAGAGATTGAGAATCTGAAAAAGTCCCCAGTCCGGTGGACTGGGGTTGTTCCTATTTTTCTATTCAACTCCTCGAATCCTGTCTCTTGATCCCGAGGGTTGGATTAAAAGAGTCCCCAATTTGGCAAGCTGAGGTGGCTCTTGAGATGCTATATCTGAAACATTCATAAAACCTCTCATGATTTTGCGGACATTAGTCCAAAAATTGGTCGGATGCATCATCCTACATCCACTCAAGTCACCTGGCTCAAATGACTGTTGTATTATTTCTGACACTTCTGTCACCTAATAATGTGCATGCTCTAAACGAGAATCCTGCTTGATATTTTCATTTGCTTGATGCAAGAGTAATTCGACAACTTGTTCTTTATATGCCTAGCTACGGGAAGAACTAGTTGAGGCCTGTTCTTGGGAAAGCCTTTGATTACGCACAAAACCAGTTAAATTTGGCCATCCATGAGTAATAACATTGCATGAGTCCACTTTTGGTGGTCTTTTTTGACTAGAGATAATAGTGAAATGCAATGTTCCATGAACACCCCATCCCCTGATATGAATACAAGATGAGGTATTTGTAATTAATTGGTGCAAACTTTTCAATGCGCCAAGGCATGAACACTGAAGGGCTCTCTGCTACTTTTCAACCTTTGGATGTTAGGAAACTGAGAGAGATTCCAATTAAATTTGGTGTTGCAACCCTTCTATTATCTTGAAATAATTTTGATATTCATCATAAGATAATATTTTCTCTTTTAAGTGACAAATAGTTTTCCATATGTTGAGACGAATATCGTGAATACAATCTTCTATAAATGTTTCTAGAATATCATACTGAGAGTCAGCCAAAGGCCAAAACATGACACGTATTTTTCCTTTTTCTAGTTGTTTTCTCATATTCAGCACTTCCTATTTGTCATTTGATAAAGATTATTCTACCTGATTTGACCAAAATTGGTGCTTCTTTGTTGATTCATCATATTCAACAATATTGGTAGAGAATTCATTTGTCAAATTAGAAGATGGATGACCCAGGGGTGGTTCAGAGAATGACTTACACCCCAAGATATATTTTGATTGAGAAAGTATTTCACCTGCTAGCGGTAAGGCATCAGACATGACTGGATTCGCATTTGAAAGTGAATAAAGATAAGAGGGATTTCTCATTACTACATTACCCATTGAAGAATTTTCTATGCAATGCGAATTACTACTGCGGGGAGGACTTTCATAGCAAAATTCCTCATCATGGGGAGGACCACCAAGGTGGGTTATAGAAAAAGATGAAACCTCTTGTTCCTTGGTCTTCTGGAATTGCAGAGGGTTATTGTGGCTCTCATATGAAGATGATACTTCAAGATTGACCGAATTGTCGTGAAGTAGGACTTCGTGAGGAAGTATCTAATGAACACCTTCGGAATTATTATTTTTACTTCCGGAATCTGGAAATGAGGGAGTAGAATCTTGTGTTGCAACAGAAAATTTTCTGGGGGCTTTAAGAACTCCAGCATTGAGCAAGGCCTTATTGAAGATTGGCTCTTGATTTTTCAACTATGTTGGATGGGTATTTTTCTTGGACACCTTCTTACTCACATTGGAAACCACTTTTTGACAAAAGTGGTTATTATGGGTAGTTGTTTGTTCTTACTCAGGAGAAATGGTCAGGTTAGGCTGATTATCTCTCCTTAAATTGGGTGTTTGTGCCCAACTTGATTATTCGAATGACATGGGGGTGTATGCCCCACAACCCTCCTAGATTGAAATAAAGGTGTGTATCTGCTTCGGAGTGACATGTTGATGAGTTACTTCACTAATAGAGATAGATTTATGATTCTTTCCATATGATGTTGCTGAAGTTGTTATAATATTCTGACATGTATCCAGAATATGTGCAGGGATTTGATTCTTCTCTTTCACCATTGTCAGAATGTTCTTGGTGACTTTAGCTGTCGGAACACGAATATACATCCATTCCGTATTTGGATTAGGTGTGTGTTCCTTCTCCTGTCCTCCTTTTACTATCAGTGAATTCTAACAGTACTCATGTGTGGGGGCAGAAAGTTGTGTCTGCCTCTTGTTTTTCATTGGAACTTTCCAATTGACATCTCTGGGTGCTACCAAACGAGAATGTTGGTTAGCTTGATGCATTGCAGGTGTATGTGTCTGCTGATTTTTCTCCACCAAATATGATTGATTAACTTTTTTCAAGACTGGAAGAAGAGACAACTGGAAAATTTGATGAGTGTAAGTAGGTGTATGTGCCTGATTACAGGTGGTCACCACATTTGATTGGTGAGATCCTTTGAATGAAGTCAGACGAGCCTACTGACTGGCTAATTAATTGTAAACAGGTGTATATGCCTGCCTACAGTACCCTGCTGGAATTGCCTGGTGATATTGGTGCGTTGCTGCCAAACGAGTCAGCTGGACAGCGGGATTATAACGGATGGTTTTGTGTGCCTGCTCGTTTCTTTCCATCAAGTTAGGTTGATGGACTTCTCCGGAGGGGGTAGAGGTAAGATCCTACTCCCTGTTGGCCGAATTTCACATCTAATGATTTGTCTTGCATTCTCGGGTCTGAGGGACCTGATCTAAACATCTAGAGGTGATACCTTCATCATGTTGAGGGTGCATGACCACACGAGTCTGGCGGTGATTGTTGGTGGGAGTCCTCAGCAAGGACTCATGTATTCTTGAACTGAGGCCTTGAGTGACCTCTTTATTCACCTCCCTGTAATATGGGAGGGACTGGTTGTTTCATTATGGGGATAACGACCCAAAATAGTTGGAGATGGTGGTTGGAACCACCTTCTTCTTGACCACTGGTCGTTGTTATCTGGACAACTAGGGTGAGTTGTTAACTTGGAGGGCTTGTTGGTCGACCTCCAGAGTCAGGATAATACCGTGTTGATGGTATTACCTCACCAATGCATTCAAGACCCAGCATTGAAGACGCTGATTAGGTGATGTCATCCTCAGAGCGGATGAGGATCTAGCAGGATTAGCGGCCAAGGCATTCACAGGTGTGAACTTTAAAGAATCAATTCTGTGTTGTAGAGAGATCTTGGAAAAGAGTGCATGTTTGATATAGCAGACATAATCGAGACAGGTTTGTCCAGACTACATCTTTTGGATGAGAACATATGTTCTTGATTGCTTTGTTGGCCCTCATATTGAGTTTAATAGGGGCCTAACAAATAACTATAACATCATTTAACTTGGTTAAGGATTCACGTCGGTTCACCATTTTTTTGTTTCTTCTGGAAATGGGGATGACCTTGTTTGTTTAAGGTTCAAACTTTCCAATCAGTTTCTAACGGGTTTATTCATAGAACCGGAAACAACCATTGATTCTATATCCATTTGAATCTACTTTCCAAAGGTAGGTACTCATTAGTTGTGGACCGATGAAGCTTAAGAATTTGTATTGGTTAATAGGATGGGAGGCCAGTCTCATCACACAATTTTTGGGGGAATTATTTCCTACATTGGGACACTCTTATAGATTTATGTTATGTTCACGAATCCTTATTAATTCACCAAGCATGAAAATGATTTTTCCTTTAGATTTGGCAATCAATGATTGATATGTATGGGATTTAGAGAATCTTATATATATGTATTTGAGGTTATTCATTGATAGAGAATCATCCATATGTACTGGAGATTCTTAGTTAATGGTATCCTTCAATATATTATATAGAAATCTCTTGGTCACTATGATGACCATACTAGTTTTAAAGCCACTCAGTGGGGAACTTGAAGTTTATTATCATTCAGAAAGATAGGGATTATTTCAGAGTTGGGATCATACCCAAAGATGGGCTACCTACGTATCCCTGTGAAAAAGGAATCAGAACCCATGTAGTTTGATAAAAAAGATATAGTTTAACGTCATATGGGATAGAAAAGAATTAATGAAAGATGGGATTGAAACTTAAAAAGGCTTCCTACGTACTCTAATTTTAAGGCAGAGATCAAAGTCTACGTAGTTTGGGCAAAGAACTGTGGGGTTTATGCATAGTTAATGGACCAAAAAGAGATTTAGTGATTACTTTTACACTCTATGTCCATGTGAGTCATGCTCAATGTGAGAAACAAGAGGTATTAGTAAACTTGACAATGGTGCCACGAAATATGCATTCATGATAAATGATGTGGGGATTACGTATGTATGATGGGCCAAGTAAATGAAGACCAGGACTTAGGAAATAAGCCCATGATCAGTGTCTATAAAGGTATTTTTACTTTATGAAGATTTGGAATTTTAACCCAGGACTTACTCTTTAGAAGGAGGCCTAATTTAAGAGGGACTTATGATTGGGTTTTATTCCTGATAAGGAAGCCCAAATCAAAAGAAATTAAGATTGGGGCTTACTCCTGAGGAGGATGCCCAGGTTAAAGGGACTTGAGACTTGGGGCTTACTCCTGAGAAGGAGGCCCAAACCAAGAGTTCTTCTTATCTCAAAGGATGAGGTTATATAGGAAACCCCTAACTGTGGTGACATAAAACTTATAATTCACGAGGTTTTGGGAAAGTTTCTCACAGAATTCATTTCAGATAAGGAAACCAACAAATGAAGCATGCCATAAATGGCTTAGAAGTGGGTTTTTAAGGCTATATCTTGAAGAGGAGAGGTGGATTTGAGGAAAGGAGGTGACTAGGAAGGAGGCATGCAAGTATCATTCTGGCATGAAATTCCTAGTCATGTAAGTATAATTGCATGACATGAGTCACCTTGGGAGACGAATAATCTATAGGGTAATACTTGGGAGACTTTGAACTCAAGCCCTTAGTATCATCCTTAGAGGCTTCCAAAAGGGTGACACGCAAGTTTCCTTGAGAGGGAAAGGTAGCACGCAAGTGTCTTCATTTCCCTTAAGGGATGGAAACTCAGGTGCACAAGTATTGATGAGTTCTAACACTTATTCCTTATTCTTTCTCTTTAGAGCTTCCCTTCTATGTAAAGAATTACCTTATAAGTGTTCGGAAGACGTCAGAAAAAGACTTGGGCAGCCAGATCTTGAATCTGAGTTTTGGAAAATCACCCCTAAAATGGGGGGCCCATGGGGGCTCTTTATAAGACACTGGTCACCTTAGGTGAAAAAAGTAATAGGGCATGCAAGTGACTTTCATGACCTATATGTGGGGCATAAGTGACTTGCGCGGCGATAAGAAAACTTGCGCGGCTCCTTCTTAATGGGTTCCTTGTTCATGACTTTGTCAATTTTTTTGATGCTCTTCAAAGGATGACTCTCTTTGGGATTAAGCTATTCCAATTTTCCATTCGTTTGGAATCTGTGACAGAAAAGAGCATCAACATAGGTTCATAATAAAACATGTGTCTCAAATAGGGAAATTTGAGACAAATTTGTCTTACCGATTTGGTAGCTTTTGAAACATTAACCCTGTTAAATAAAGATCATAGAATGGATATTTAAATATCCATATCATTAATTATATGAATAATTGAATACATACATGGTCAATATACACACCATATAAAAAAAATTAGTGTGGAATAATTCATGTATCTCACAGAAACAAAAAGTGAGATGAAATCCCCTTTCCTTGTGTCTTGGCTCTTATAATACTCATTCAAACCTCCTATATAATAAATATAAATTTATTATAAATCTATCATAGAACCATATTATAACTTCTAATACTTTATAGGGTTTTATTATGGCTTTATATTACTCTCTTATTAACAATTCTATGTTAAGGTTTCACTTCACGTAATATCTCCTTTGTTTTCAAATGTGTCTTAATTTGTTATATATTTAGTTTTTATAATTATATAATTATTTCATTAATTTAAACCATGATTTAAATATAATTTATATTTAGTATACATGTATTATAATAATCCAAATAATATATAAGTATGAAATGGAATATACCAATCATGTAGATGGTGAGTCGTATGTGTGCTTGAATGCTATTTATGTTTGATTATTGCGTTGAAAAAAAGTAAGTAGAAGAAATATATGTATATACATGAAAATATATCATTATTATATTAGATTTTTTATATCATATATATTCACTAAAATTATCCTTAATACATTCCATTTAGTCTAGGAATGAATTGCATTACTTGAGCAAGTGATAGTCCACACTTCCTCAAATTAAATTATCGCATTAACAAAAAATGGAACATATAAATACATGTGTCATAAAAGAATAAAATGAGCCTAAAGACATAATAAATATAATATATAACATATATAAATATATTTTCCATCATAATTTCCTCCATGAGAAGTGGTAATGGAAAAAACGAACAATCATCATTTTGTGAAGTGTAGTTTGTCGTACATGTAAATAGTGTGTTCATTACCCATTAAATGAAGATGTGTGTAAATGTAGGTAAAAATTTATCATAATAAAAATATAGTATATTTAGAATAATTTTTTTATACAATAATGGAATAAAGATATTTAATGAGGAAGATAATGGAAATAAAATAAAGGATCTTGAGAGAAGACGTTACCTCTTAATCAGGTAACCCTTTTTGGTTTGATCCAAAAGGCTTCATTAGGTTTCTTTATTCCCAAGGGGAGTATTCTAAGAAGAATGAAGTGATGTTTGGAAGTTTATTTGTTAGATCTTTTCCAAACCTATTTGGTTTTAGAGGTGTGAAGAAGAAGGAGAGGTGGCGGCCTTTTATAGGGATTGGAAAGGACACACTTGGCATTTTTAGAAGGAAGATATGTGTACACTCATTTTACATAAAAAATTCATACCAAGCCAACAATAATAAATAATTGAAGGATAAATAAAAAATATTTTCCATAAAATAGGTTTTATAAAAGTTTATGTATTTTTTTTGTCTTAAACTTACAGTTTATTAATTTATTAACCTAATTTTTCTCTGAACCATTGTAATTAATTTTAATCACTTTTCCTAATTTTTTGGTAAAATTGTTTTTGTCCTTATTAGATATTATAAATTATTCCATTTTAAAATATTTAATCTATTTTTCCAAATTCTATTCATAAATATTGGAAGAAATTATTTTAAAATTAATCTCATTGATGAGAAGACACTACGAGTTTTTAAAGTAAAAACATCTAATCTTTTGCTATGTTTTTATACCCAGTTTCAAAGTGAAATTTATTCTGATGACCTAAATTGTATTAATTGATAAAAAATTATATAATTAAACTTTTAAATCAAATTAAACTATAATTTAAACTTATAAATTAATTAAATTATAAGGTAGTTTTGATTTAAAATTTGGTATTTTCACTATTCATCAAAAAATGAAGTTTCTCAAGAAAAATCACAAAAAATAACCCTAAGATAATTAATACATTAAAAATTCAGAAATTATGTTTATTTTATCATATTAAACTTATAAATGTATCTAAAATTAATTTTATTGTTTTCAAAAAAGTACATGAAAAATAGATTATTTGAGAAAATAGTATTTTTAAACATATAAGGACTTTTCCAAAAATTATATATTTCATAATAAACAAGATTTATTTATATAAAACCATCATAAAAATATTTTTAAAATTAGTTATTATTAATCATATTACTGTGTTTAATGTCTAGATTATAATTATATCATTTAAGTAATTATAATAAAAATGATGCTTTGTAGAAACTCAGTGTTGCATATAGTACAATCCATGTTGGTTCCATATGAAAGGAATTTTTGAATTTGTGAATTAATAATAAAAAACTACTTTTAATGCTACATGAAATGAAAAATATCAAAATATTAATACATGAAAGATTCATTCATATAAAACCACATCATAAAAATAGATACTAAAACTTCCCTTGAAAGGGGAAATTTTGAACAATAATAGTTACCCAAAGTAACATGTAACTAGATTTCCACATAGGATAACATAGGTTAGGAGTGAATATTATATATAGAGGAAAAGCATAAATATTTATAGGGAGTGATTGTGGTTATCAATCACTAAAATATTGAATGATCAAATAAACGTAGAGGGCCTCGAATTCATAAATATGTGATGATATAAAAGGCCATCAGTTTAAAAAAATTATGTTATTAGGACAACACATTTTGTTTTTATCATTATATTATCATTAAGAAATTATTTTATTGACCCATAATATAGTGAAATATACTTACATGATATATTTCTATAAACAAAATCTCATTATTTAGTTATTCTTTTATCAATTTATAATTCATCCATTACTTCATGTAATGGATGTCGAGAAATTAAGTTTGATTCTTAAAGTGATGAAATACACTTTTAGAAAATTTTAAGGCCCAAAAAAATTGAAATTATTACTATTTATCTATAATTATTATTAAAAACCAATATGGTTAATACATAAGTCCTTAAGCATAAAAATAATCACTACAATTTCATCATAAATAACTATTCATAAAAAATAATTATATATTAAACAATACATTATATAGGTAATGGGTAGGTGTGTAACCCTTGTCTTCCTTAGGCCATGTGTTTAAGACCCATGGCCATACCGGACATCATTGGATGTCACTCGTCATACATTATGTCCTTTTATAAAACCACACTAATATAATTTTTAAAATATAATGGACATGCTTGAAATATAGTTAATCACTAAATAACCTTTTACTAAGGTTTTCAATGCAACCTTAATACAAAAATACATAATCCAAAGATTAACTTAAACATTTCATGAATATATATCCTTATAACCCTTCTAAAGGATGAAAAATTATATAAAGAATTTCATGAAATAATCTTAGCGTTGATCCCCTATGTGTCGTCACATATCAAACATTTGAATGCCATCATTGTATATTCTCTTCAAAACATGTTCTCAAAATAAATTTCAATAAATTAATTTTCAAAACATACATACTTCCAAAAGATAATTTACCCTTTATCCCTTAAATATCCACTTATCTTATAAAAAATTCTATTGGAATCTTGGGTTCATCCCTATAAAACTAGAAAATCAATGTGATTATATTAATCCACAAATCATGTAGATAATGATAATCAATGCTTAGACTCATAAAAAGTTCCACTAAAGGGTAAAAATTATTTTCATATATCTTATTTTTATAAAAATTCCATAGGAAAATATCCACTATTGAGTTTTGTAATTATTATAGTTCAATCCATCCGTGTTAATTTCATATGTGTTTCCTTTTTCCTTTTTCTTCTATGGTTTTTGGCACTGATAACCATTATTAAACCTTGGATTTGGTCACTTTTTGGAGAAATTTATAAACTCCATTTAATTGAAACACTGAAGTGTGGGAAGTGCATCATGTGGAATTTTCTCAGTATTCACATCATTATATAACTTTTTTCAATCAATATGGCATTCAACTACTCGATGTAATTCCATTCCAAATATAAAACTTTCACTATTCCCATTAATAAAATTACCACCATGATTAATTCCACACTTATAGAAAATTTTAAGGATCATATTCTTATCCCCATGGTTTTTTTATTGTCCTTTGAACTCCATATTCCTATTCTTGTTAATGTCATGAGATTAATAAATATCTCCAACCTCCATTTTAACTTTAATTACACAATAAAAAATCAACTCATCTATACCAATGTATATTATAGAAAATTCCCTTTTAATACTTGTATTTAAGCCACTAAAGAACCTATCAACATTAATTTATAGTTGGATAATAATTCTAGAAGCATACCTTATAAGACTTGTGAGATTAGGCTCATAGTCACCAACCGATTCATCATCCTTTTCTGTCAACTCAAGAAACTCCTTTTCTAATTTCATTCCAAGAAATTGAGAGAAATATTTATTTAATAATAAGTTCTTGAACTCAACCTGATCCATGGACCAATTTCATCTTGCCTCCTCATATTCCTGATTACAGTACATCACTAGTCTTCTTCAAATTAAAATTAATAGAAATCCATAATAAATTTATTATGATCCAAACACTAGATAATAAAGAGTATGATTTCAATGGTATTGATCCTGTTTTTAGCATCAATTAGATCAGAAGACCCACCGAAATAAGTTTTACATTGTCTTATAATGGAATCAACAGAAATTTGTTCCCTCCTTTGATCACTTGTAAGTTCATCATGATTTATAGCTTTGGAAAGCTATGTGAGCATATGAATGATGATTTTCATTCTGGATCCCAAATAATTCAGATCCTTAGGAGAAAAATCATTAAATTTTCCATTAAAATCACCACTAATGTGGATCCTTCAAGTTCTATCCATTGACTAAATCCAAAAATCATAGAGTAAGAAATAATTATCATAGAGAGGAAACACATAATCATGAAAATTCACTTATAAGATTTCCAAATTATGTCACCTTCCATAATATATGAATCATTAGGGTTATCCTAAGTTATTTATAACCAAATTCTATTTAAATCCTTTATTATGGTCTTTTAAGAGTTTTGGTATTCCCAAAGAATATCACGTGGGATTTTCAAACCAGGTGTGCTGCAAGGAGCATTTTCATATACAAGATTACCAGAGTTGGGCCTGCAACATCTTTTCATAATTGTTACCCCTAGATACATTTATTTCATAGACACATCCACCTGTAGTATCTAGGCAGTTATGTATTTCTAGTAAAACACTCACACTACCCTTCACTATAATTCAATGAAGTTTTCCTATACTTTTCTTTATCCTTATACATATCCCTAGATATGTCCTCTGGGTTGTCACTAAGGTTTTATCATCCTAGATTCCAATGGTTAACAAAACCATTTCTTTAATAAAAATTATAGAAAACCATTCTTGACATACATTAACCATATATAACTTTTTTGAAATACTTAAAAACAATTTTTAATAGGACGCCCAAAGACCGTATTAGTTTAGTGCCTTTGGAAACATGGAAACTTAAAAACTCGTATATAAGACAGCAACATTTTCCCCCACTAGGTTATACTAGACTAGTATCCCTCTTAGACATATCATACATGAAATATATCTTCATAACCTAGAAAAATATACATAAAAATGGGTGATCTCAATTTATCAGTAAGGGTAAACAATGGAGACATGTAAGCACAAACATGAACATAGGGGTATAAGAATGTGATCATATCATTATAAGATAATACAAATCATATCAAAGATCATAAACCTGAGTTATGGGATAAATCCGAAAAGTTCATAAGACATGAATCATAAGGAAATAAACATCACAATCCTTGAAATCATAACTGAGGAATAAGACATAGAATTTGTGGCATAAATATTAGAATAGAAAATTTTATGTCAAGGCTACCTACTGAGATGTTTATAACTTGGTAGGTTGGGTCTACAACCTGTTTACCTACATCAGGCTTGGGATAACAACCTGTATACCCTATTACTTTTATTCTTTGTCTAAAACCCATGTACCATATAGTTTTTGGTCTTGGGATACAACCTGTGTACCCTCTGACTTTTAGTCTTGTGCTACAACCAATGTACCTTCTTTTTTTAGGCTTGGGATACAACCCATGTACCCTCTTGTTTTCGAGATTGGGCTACAACACATGTATTTTTTCATCTTATAAAGAACTTATAATTACCCAATGAATTGTATGAATATATAGGTCCCACCCATCTCATATTAAAATCATTCATACATGTTCCACGAAATAATAAAACTTTCATCATATAATGACACATAAAATAAGATATGTTTTATAAACATCAAATCATAACCCATTAAATGAAATGGGTATCATTAAAATTTATTCACATAATAACCTATGAAAATAGATATTTTTTATAGTCACTTAAAGTATAGGATTTCAAATGTAAAAAACCTGTTGAAGTGAAACGCGTGTCTTAAGCATCATTCCATCAAAACATAAAACATTCAAGAAACAATATGAATGGAACCTTTGGATAATTTCCTATTGGGGCCTAAGTATCATAAACAGATATTATTTGAGATGTAAAATAACTTGGAAGGATATTTTGAAATAATTTCTTAAGTTAAATATCATTTCTTCTTTGAAAGGGTCTATTTAAAACATAACACCTTTTGAAAACCTTTTTCTTTAAAAAATAATAAAAAATCATGAAAACTTTTCGATAAAAATTTCCTTGAAAATATATTTTAAAATAATTTTCATAAAAATTAACCTTTTAAACATGAAATAAAATATTTAAATTATTAACGGTGGGTAAATTTGTACATTTCATACGAGGTAAAAAGAAAATTCCTTTTGATAGTAAAAATTAAACAAAAATGAATCATTTAGAAAGTGTCAAGAATATTCCAATAAAAACATAGGTAAAAGAAAAAATGAGTACAATTTTATTTAAAATATTTCAGGATAATAATATAATATGATTGGAGACCATTTTTATAAAACATTTTTTTAAGAAACACAGATTTCCAACTGAAGAGACTGTAAAGTAAGGCTTTCTTAAAAACACCTTCTTAACTATATTATGTACCAATGAGTTAAAAACTCATACCAACACATCAATATTTCATTAATAAAAATAATATAATAAAATACATGCACTTTATTAAGATATTTATTATAATATTTATTCAAAGGAAGGATAAACATAAACAATCTTGAAAAGTGATGAGGCTGTTTCAATAAACCCATACCACTTGGTAACATTGTACCATACAACCTATTTAAGGAAATAAAATTAAATTAACCCTACAATATCATGAAAATAATAATATTCATGATAAAATAATTTCAAAATAATTATATACCCATCATGGAAAAATATAGGTGCATAATAAAACATGTGTCTCATAGAAGGCAATTTGAGACAAATTTGTCTTACCGATTTGGTAGCTTTTGAAACAATAAATCAATGAAACAAATATCCTAGAATGGATATTTAAATAAAACTAAATTTAAATATAATAATAATTCATTACATCCATTAAGGTTTTACACACCATATAGAAGAAATTGGTGGGGAATAAAGCATGTATTTTACGAAAACAAAAAGTTAGGTGAAATTCCCTTACCTTGTGTCTTGACTCTCATCGTACTCATCCAAACCTCATGTATATTAAATATAAATTTATTATAAATATATAACAGAACCATATTCTTAATTATAATACTATATTGTTTTATTATTTCTTTATATTACCTTCTTGTTAACAATTCTATGTTATGGTTTCACTTCGTGTAATATCCTCTTTGTTTTTCGCATGTGTCTTAATTTGTTATATCTTTGGTCCCTATACTTATATCACGATTTAAGGAATGAAATACATTATTTAAATATAATTTATATTAATTATATGTGTATTATAAAAAACCATACAATATATAAGATAGAAATAGAATACACCATTCATGGATATGATAAGTCATACGTACATCTGAACGCTATTTTTGTTTACTTGGTGTGTTGAAAGAAATAAAGTAAAATACATATATGTATATATATTTTATATATGATTATTAAATTATATTTATTATAATATATATATATATATATATCATAAATATTCACTAAAATCATCCTTAATATATTCCATGTAGTGTATGAATGAATCACATCTCTTGAGGGGCGGTTATCCACACGTACTCAAATGAAATTATCATATTAACACAAAATTGAAAGTATAAAGTCATGTTTTGTAAAAGAATTACCAAAGCATAAATAAATAATAAATATAATATGTAAAATATATAAACATATTTTCCATCATAATTTCAACCATTAGAGGTGATAAAGGAAAAATGAACAATATTTGTTTCGTGATGCGGTAGTTCGCTTTACATGTAAACAGTATATTCATTACCCATTAGATGAATCTATGTGTAATTTTAGGTCAAAAACTCATCATAAAAAATAATAAAATATTTATAACACTTTTTTGTTATAAAATAACATAATAAAGAGAGTGGAGGGGTGGAGAAAGAAAATAATATAAAGGAGCTTGAGAGAAGACGTTATCTCTTAATCAGGTAACTCTTTTATTTTGTGCCAAAAGGATTGCATTGATTTATTTCTACATAATGGGGTGATTCTAGGAATAGGGGAGGGATTTTGGTAGGTGTATTGGATGGATATTGGCCTAACCTGAGTGGTTTGAGAGGTGTAAGGAAGAGGGAGAGGTGGTGGCCTTTTATAGGTAAGGGAAAGCACACACTTGGCATTTTTGGAAGCAAGTAAGTTCTACCAAAGTTTTACCTAAAAAAGTAATAAAAAACAAACATACTAAATAATGTAAGGATAATTTATTCTTAATGGCCATAAAATGGGTTTTCAAAAAGTTGCTAGATCATTTTGGGTCTTAAATTTATGGTTTTGTACATTATTAACCTAATTTTTATCTCAACTATTGTAATTAATTTTATTCACTTTCAATAGTTTTTGGGTAAAAAAAGTTGACCTTATTAGAAATTATAAATTATTTTAACTCCAAATATAGAATCTATTTTTATAAATTATAATCACTAAAGTGGTAGAAATTAATTTAAAATTAATCCCACTGATGAGATAACACTGCAGGTTTTTAAAGTAAAAACATCCAAACTTTTTCTAAGTTCATTAAACCCAATATCAAAGTTAAATTAATTATAATGACCTAACATGGATTAATTGATAAAAATATAAGGTAATTAAAATTTTAAACCAAAATTAAAATATAATTTATCCTTATAAATAAATTATACAAAAAGGTAGTTTTGAATTAGAATCTTGTATTTTTTACTATTCATCTAAAAATAAAGCTTCATGGAAAATACAAAAAATAACCCTAAGATAATTTAGAACTTATAAATTCAAAATTTATATTAATTTTATCAAATTAAATTTCTAAATGTGTCTGAAATTAATTTTATTATTTTTTCAAAGAAGGGCATGAAAAGTTCTTTATTTGAGAAAATAATACTTTAAATCATATAAGGACTTTACCAAAAAAAATACCATTCATCATCAACATGTTTTATTTATAAAAAACAATTATAATAAATATTTTAAATTTAGTTATCAATATTCATATTAATAATTTTAATGGAAATATTATAAATGTATCATTAAAATAATTATAACAATAAAATGATGCTTTGTAGAAACTCAGTGTTATGTATAGCGCAAGACAAGTTGGTTTCATGTGAAATTAGTGTTTAAATTAGTGATTTAATAATAATAAAACTATTTTTAGTGTTGTTTGAAATAAAAAATATCAAAATATTAAATTTATTCGAAAAAAACAATTCACAAAATCTCGGTGTGTTTTAATACCTACTCCTAAAAGCTATGTGAGGTATGTATGATGACCTTACACCCACCAGATGATATCCTAGCATCAAATATATCATTTAAAAAACTATTTATCATTTGAGATATCAAATATTACATCTATTATTGTAATTAGATATTGATTCATTATCATTATCTAGTTCAACCATTGGTAATTGACACAAATTCTGAGGGTACCATCCACCTTCTTAGAAAAATGGACTAGTGAACCCTAAGAAGAATTGTAGGGCTTATTAATCCTTTATCATCTATATTCTCTATTAATTCATAAGATATAGAATCTCTATATGTTGCATCATATAAGGAGGGATGGTCAATAGTGCAGGTCCCGGCATAATCCCAATGGTGAATTATACCTCTCACAGGGGGGGTAGACCATATATTTTTTCTAGAAGGAAGAACCTAAAGAAATCAAATATTAGATAGAAATAGTGGGTCTTAACTTTTTTTCATCCAATAAATGTATGGAGATCTAAGATGTCACATTGCCAATCCTTTTCTACTTGGGACCAGCTCTCGTCACAGTAACATCCCATTCTCCCTTATGAATGCTCACAATTCCCTCTGGTGATATATAAGTCACCCTCCCATCATAGTGGTAAATGTGGGATAGATAGGGAACTAGATAGTCCATCCCAATGAATACATCAATGTCTTCTATGTTAAGGATAAAAATATTCATTCAGAACATGTATCCACCTATATCAAGAGGGAATTCCTTAGAATAGTGAGATCCCTCTGATCATATTTCTAACAAGGTATCAAGAATAATTACTCCATAAGAAGTGCTCAATATCAAGGATTGGACTCTCCATGATTTCCATGGATATAAATGACTGAGATTTTTATATGTCAAATAAAGTAGATACTAGAGTGGAGGATACTATAATAGTACCTTATACAGTATAAGTTCCAATGCTCTGCTCCACCAACATAGGTTGTACTACATGAAAGTATCATGTACCATAGCCTTAGGACACTACCTAACTGCCCTAAGCAAGTCTGCTCAGCTGGCGCTAAGAATCATGAGTATGACAAACTCTTCCACAACCACAACCTCAGCCCAATTGGCTTGTGGTATTCCATGTGCCTACCTATTGTTATTCTACCCAACCTGCTCTGAAACATGGGGATGGAGTAGATCCATACGCACTAGGAACTTTTGGAAATTTACTAAAAAATCACTAGATATTATTCATCATATCACTACCTCTGAAATCCATTGTGTCTCATAAGAACTATGGAATCATATATCCTGACTTCCCGTAGTGGTGAAAAATAAAAAAAGTATCAGCATGAGGATCCTGGATGTTCGTACCTCTATATGTAGCCTCAAAACATATCTTTAACCCATAAGAATAAATACTAATTGATCTAGGTTCCAAACCTATTTGACTCGAACCATCATCCTACCTCAAATTTCTCTCTATAATAAGGCCTTGGTTGATGATTACCGAAATTATTTTCAACAAAAATACATTGACCTATTTACAAAAGGTATATACTATCCCATCCTTAAATCACCTTGTGGTAATAAGATCATCTCCCTATAGAGTTGGTGTGAACCAATGCAGTATTATAAATTGACTAGATTATTCCATCACATGCATACTTCCCTATTTCTGGTTCATCTATTCTCTATCTTTATCATCCCCTATAGTCTTAGGAAATAAATTGTCATAGAAGATGTTTTGGAAGTCTGCCCAAACCATATATCTATGCTAGTGTTATTGGGTAATTACATCCCACCACTATTTTGAATAATCACACAAAATATATAAATAAATATTGAATCTAAACTCTAGAGGCATATCAATATGTTGTAATATTAAAAAAATATCTTCAATACACGACTCAGTAGAGATTTGTTTTACATCCTCCAAAAATATGGGAGCATGTTGCTACTATAATTCCAAATTAAACTTTATCATACTCAAGGTTTTTTGGATAAAAACTTGCATAATCAACAATATACATAGAAATCCTTCCTAGAACTGGATATCAGTGCCCATATCAGGAATTGGAATATGTTCCACAGGTGTCACTGGTGGAGAAATCACTGGTGGCTCAAGGCCCGCCACCTCAAGTTCATGGTTGTCTCCACCTTTAGGGCATGTGAATAGATGATTATGTGGTTTCATGATACTACAATTATAAATTCATTCCTTAGAATAGGTCTTAATAGTACATATGATTGTAGATAGAAAACTAGGACTGATTCATATCCTTCCTATATAAATGAGTATGCCTCTCTACCTACTCAAAATCTATGTCTATTTGATTTAATAGACCATAATGGTCATAATAACATAATATACACACTAATAACACACTACTAAGGTCATGGTTGGGACTGAGTCTCCGTTTTCTAATATATAATATAGTAATTTTCACTTTAAAAGTCATATTAATTTTTAATTTGTTCTTATTAAAATATTTAAATCTCTTTAAATGGGTGAATTATATGGATTATCATTTCCAATCCATAATGGGACATACGTATTACGGACCAAAATATGAAATCTACTTACCTCACACAATAACACGTTCCAGCCTATGTGACCAATGGTCCATGGATCAGCATTCTGTAATTAAGGTCTTAAGGTATCTACTTTAAACTATGAATGAAAACACTATTCGGTTAAGTCAGGAAGTTTAAGTGTTAATTATATTTTTCAATCCTCTTCAGTATTTTTTATCAAAATTCCATAGATAATCAAGGTACTAAGAATATTAAATAGGAAAGATACATGCTGAAAATATATATAACATGGTTAAATACATCGGATATTAGTCTTTGTGCCTATAATGATTTGTGTAATTTAATTCCCTTGTTTCATTAGGACTAGTTAAAATATATCATAATTTCTATAATACCAAATTCAATAACATAATAATACATTTGATTCGCCCAATGGTGAAGTTGTATCAACCATGAAAGGAAAAAACAATAGGTGAAATTTCTTATCCCATGTAATTTGGGTTTCTGCTCTACAAGGGTTAGTTACGTCAATGAACAAGTTTAAATTACAAATTCCATTAACTCATAGTCTCTTGTCCAATACCGTAATATTAAGACAAAGTAAAATCATCTTCTCTGATACCACTTTGTAATAACCTGGCCTAGGATCCACATAACTCATGTCCTGAGCAGGTGGGTCACATGGCTTTAATCACGCCTCCATGTATGCTAGAGGATGCTGACTAGAAATAATGTTGTAAAGTTGGTATAGTGGGGAGACTATACACTAATATTTGAGTAGAAAAATAGAAAAAATACTAAAAATAAATCCACAGAATAATATTTAAAAAGACCAAATAATAAATTATCTTAAGAATAAATAATAGGGAAACTAAGTACTAATATCAAAATCCATTAGGTGGTGTCATATAAATGGAACCATGGTATGTGGATATATAAAAGGGGATCATAGGACATGCATATATAATAATACTATATAAAAGTAAAAAAAGAACAAAAGGATACTCCTCTATAATCTAAAGAATATTCTCATCCATCTGATCCTATGATCCATCTATAATTAAAGAATATCAAAATTATGTAGTAGGCCACTTTCTGTTATCCATTCTAGTAGAAAAAATACTCGGGTACCAAAGGAGGCTTAAGTATGGTGTGAGATAAAATCCCAATAGGTCACCACCAAAGGTGTCTAGATGTAATAAAATCAATTCATATACCTAAATGGTGTACATGTATAAATGGAATAATAAAAAATACTGAATAAATAAATAACAACCTGCTCATGTTCATAGAGCACACCTGGAGGCTCTACATGATTCTTCATATGGCCAGAATGAATTTATGATTAGTCACTATATATGAATTATAGTTATATACCACATCCAACTATATGTACCAAGTACATATGTATATAATTAGAAAAATTTAGGGAATAATAGCTGTCGTCTTGACCATGGAATAACTCATTCATCCATAACCAATCCGAATAATCCTATAATATCAAGTAATATTGTACATTCCCTACATCTCATAATGAGTGGGATAATACATGAACATCACTCAAGATGATGATTGTTTCATCATGAAATTACTCAAAACAAGGGTCATGGTGAATCATTCCCATCATCCAAATAGTTTCAGTGGTGTGAGATGTCATGCTCAACACTATATGTATTGGAGAATGAAACTACGATGCCTAATAGTTCCCTTACCATAAAACCATATTGTATAACATCGATTAATCATATTTATAGTTTAATACAAGAGGCATCACATCTCATGTTTCACATTAGTTAAGTCCAACTTAAATAAGGCATTACAATTCACAATGACCATTTATTAAAGAAAAAAAAACAATGTATCCTTATCACCATTTATATTCCATGCCATTTCACCCATTTTATTTACTTTTGGAGGTGAAATCCATCCCTAATAAGTCATTCCAATTAATGCATCCCATTTATTTAACCTATACATGATGATTACATTTGTAAGTATCAAAGGGGAATTTAAGAGGTGTCATGGTCAATAAGGAAATTACATACTTGGGAAATTCTAATCATAAGTTGGGAAAATAACTTATGAGGCGGCTTGGGTTCATTAAAAATTTATATAATAGAGTCAATTCAATTTATAATCTATCCTGACTTCTTATATGTCATTCTGAGCATTTAAGAAATTATCCATAATGGGAAAATAATGTTGGCACACCCCAAGGGTGTCCATAATTGAGGTCAACATCCTCTAGCCTACTAAATAAGTATCGAAAGGCATATATCAATTTGTGTAGATCAATTTAATATGAAGAAATAAATTAAACGGTGACACATGACACAATAGTAAAGACACAAAAAACCAAAACTCTAGGGGAAATGATGAGAAAACCTACTTTAGAGTCGTCGATGACTCCTCATCCAATGGAGGCCTCATATTTGAGTTTGGATGTAATAAATAAATCAAATAGTTTAATTCCTTTAAAATAGGAAAATAGATTGCATCAAAATAGCATAATGTATCGAAAGATAAACTAAATTAGGAAGGTAGGGGAAATTAGAGCATACCACTAGCTATATGACATGTCTTTTGGATTTTGATTTTATCTTTAGATTGCAGAGTTGTCAGAGATCCTAGTATGATGGATATTTGAGCTCAATGGGAGAGGAGAACAATATCATCTGCTAGAAATTGGTGGATAAGAATTAAATGGTTTCAAAATATTAATTTATGTAATTTTGTACTTCTCCCCTTAACTTAAGTGGTACATGGTTTTTCCACACAGTTTGGCCAAACTGTTCCCAAACCGTGATTAGACCAATACATAAGGAAAGACCTCACATGATTAAGATGAAGAGTTTTACAAAATATGCACAATCCATGCAAAATACCACTATCAAATATGTGTAGTTTTCTCCATGATCATGTGCCTGGGGTCACATAGTTTCCGAAAAACTATGTGGATTCAGTTAAACCTCATTTTTTCCATATGATTAGTAGATATAGTGTGGGTTGGGCTACATAGTTTCTACTAACCATGCAGCCCAGACATTTCTCCAAAATATTATAGGTTTTGGTCTCCAAATAAGCACTATAAAGCCTTGTGGCCTCAATTAATTCATTGGGTAACATTAAAAGGTTCTTTTAAATTATTTTAAACCAAAACCTAATAAATTGTGCCTTCTTGAAAAGATGGTTCATTATAGTTTTTTCTACAATTTTAGGGGTCATTATACTAAAGCCTATCTAGATTTAGAGGAATAGGATGGAAATATTCATGTTCAAAAACAGAAAGGTGTGTTTAGGTAATTTTCTACAATAATATTTAATATTGGGAAAAAAATAAAGTGTTGATAGGTATGTCACTTTTATAGTAAAATTCTTCCAATACCCTTTTTGACATTTGATCTTCACATTATTTCATTTGCATGAAATTTTCATGTAAATTGGAAATATATCATAGTGAAAGTAAGCTAGAAATTTTGGAAAAAAATCTAGGAGGAAGTATTAATGAAACCAAGATTTATAGGTATCTATCTATTTTTATAAGTGGGATGGTATTTCCCACAAATCAGGTTGAACAAGACATAGTAGAGTATAATTTCATTCTTAGTATGGATTAGATTTTAGTTTATCATGCTATAATAGAATATTGGAAGAATAAAGTTGGATTAAATGATTTTATGTCTTTGATAACTTACCAAGATTATAATAAATTGATTAGAGATTATAATAAAATTTATCTATATCATATTGTTGAAAATAAAGAAACTATACAAATTACTGATGTTCTAGTAGTAAATAAATACATGTATGTTTTTATGGATAATTTTCTAGGTGTTATTCTTGATCGAGAGGTTGAGATTATTATTGAGTTAGTACTCGATTCTAATCTAATTTCTAAACCCCATTATCAAATAGCTCATGTGAAATTTTTATAATTGAAAAAGAAATTACAACAGTTATTAGATAAAAAAATTTCCGACCTAGAACCTCACCATGGGGTAAACCTATATTATTTGTTAAAAATAATGACAGATCAATGACTAATTGCATTGATTATATAACCTTGAATCACATCAGTATTAATAATAAGTATCATTTGTCTCATATCAATGATTTGTTTGATTAGATCCAGGGAGAATAATTTTTTTTGAAGGTTGACCATAGATTGGGGTACAATCCATTGAAATTAGAGGATGTCGATATACCAAATATAGTGTTATGAACATGATAATGTACTTTTAATTTTTAATTATCCCTTTTGGGTAATCTAATTCACCTTTTGTATTCAAGGTTCTTATTATTAGAATTTTCTTAAGTTCTTGGATTAGTTTTTGGTTGTGTTTATTGATGAAATTTTGTTATATTCTAAATTTATAGAGGAACATGAAAGGTAGTTAAGGGTTTTTTTCAAAAACATAAAGAAAATAAATGGTATGAAAAATATAGAAAGTCTGGATTTTTTTTCAAAAAATATCATTCCTTGGTCACATTGTTTCTAAAGATGGAATAATTTTTGATCCATCTAAAATGAATGTTGTCTAAAAGTGTAAAAACCTACAAATATCACTGAGATTCATAGTTTTCTAGGTTTAGTTGGTTACTAATAATTAATTTTTTGAAAACATTATTTTTCATTTCCACTAACTATGTTAATTCAAAAAAAGAGTTAAGGTTCTTTGTATAAAATAATATGATGATTTTCTTGAAAAACTAAATTGATGATTGGTTGATTCTCTAGTTTTCTCCCTTCATTCTATAAATTATTAATTATTCATCTATAATGTTTCCTCATTAGAAGTAATTGGTTGTATCCTAATATAAAATGATCGTGTAATTGATTATGCTTCATGTTAGTTGAAACCTCATGATGTAAATTTCCCTACAAATTATTTGGAATTATATAATGTTATTTATAATTTAAAATTTTTGTGGAATATTTTTTTGGATTAATGTTTGAAATATATAGTGATAAAAAAAGTTCAAATTATGTATTCACTCCAAAAGAATTGAACATTATACAAATATGATGGCTAGAACTAATCAATTATTATGAATGCACAATTAATTGTGAAAATATAAAATAAAACATGGTGGTTGATGCTTTGAGTTGAAAAATAATTCTATGTCAAACTTGTTATATTTGGAACATGACACTTTAGTTAGTGATTTGATGAATTCTTTCCTAGAAGTTGTTGATCCAGGGATATCCCCTATTTTGTTTTAGGTTTTAGTGTAGTTTACATTGTTAATAAAATTAAGAGGGCTCAAATGTTGGATCAGTCTATTCAGAAAATGGTATAATTCATTAAAAATGGTAAGTATCCTGATTTTAATATTTATGGATAATTTGTTTTAATATTTGTATAAATTATTTTTTTTCCTTTTGATTCACATTTGACGAAATATTTGTTTATTGAAGCTCATAGTTCTCTATTTTCCATTAATCCAGGATGTAATATGATGTATACAGATCATCATGAGTATAACTAGTGGTCTAGAATGAAATGAGACATTATTGATTTTACTATGAATTTTTTGACTTGTCAGCTATTTAAAGTATTACCAAAGTTACTAAATGTGATGCTTTCACCTTTTCTAGTGCTGGAGTGGAAATTGGAGAATATGTCATTAGATTTCATGGTATGATAGCAAACTAATTCTCATGATAATAATGTAATTTGGGTTATTACAGATTGATTATCTAAATATGAAAATGTTTCCCCATTTGAGATAAAATTTTATTAGGATAGCTTTCAACACACTATCTAAAAGATATTATCATGTTAAATGGAGTGAATCTATCCATTATATCTAACATTGATTCCAGGTTCACAACTATTTTTTGGAATGGACTTTAGATTACATTAGGTGTAGGATTGAAATATATATATGTGATATTATCAAATACAAGAGGGGGATAATTTTAGGTTTAAAAACTTTCATTATTATACTTAATATAATATATGTTTAACAAAGTTAAAAAAATATAAATTCAAAAACCCTCTTTCATTCTTAAATAAGGAACTAACTTGATTATAATTCAATAATATGGATCCTATAATGAAACTTTAGACAAGTTTACTTAGGTACATATTCTACCTTAAAGCATATAGAATATTATTTATATCAGAGTATACAATAATAAGAATGTATAAGAATATTATAATTTCTTTCTTTAACAAAATGCAACGTAATTAGAACATGTAACAACAACAAGTAAACAAGTATAATAAATATTTTAACCCAAAGAGAAGGGTATCCAAAAACCTTGGATAAAGGTCCATTGATTTATACTTTCAAGAAATTCAGTCTACCCATATTAGTGTAAGCCCTCGATAAGAATATTGGAATCTGTCTTGCTATCCTTGTAATACCTCTATTTCTAAGGTGATCGGTACCTCTCTCTTCCAATCCTCGTAATCCCTAGATTGTACATAGAAACAATTGGAGTCTCATTAAGTAGTTTGAACATTTTTTTCTTCAACTTCAATAAGTTATTCACCGAAATCACATAAGGAAGTCCTGAGAAAAGATCTTGTAGAGTATTAGCACATCCATCACTTCTAAACATGTTTCTAAATCTTCAAATGGTTGAGTTATTTATAGGCAAAAATATCAACGGTTATCTCCTTCTACAATATTCATACATTTACATGAATTTTGGAGGGACATGTATAGGTATCACTCAACCAATGGTTAGTTAAAAAACATATTGTAACATATTTTTTATTGTAACAAAATCATGTGTAAGAAAAAATAATATGTAAGAAAAAGATTCTTAAGTTTAAGAAACTTAAGTAAACTAGGATCCAATAAATTTAGAACAATGTCTTAAAGATAAAAATATATAACATTAATAAGTAAAAATAATCAGATTCTAAATATAGTGGGAAACAGAGTCTGAATATGTATACAAATCGAGTCTAAATTTATGAGGAAATTGAGTTCTAATTTCAGAGAAAACCGAGTTTAAATATTAGAGAAAATTGAGTCTTAAATTATGAGAATTCAGAGTCAGAAAATCGGAGAACTTGAAGTTTGATCTTCTAACAAATGAGAATTAGAAAAACTTTAGAACTCATAGTATGATTTTCTTATAATTCATAATTTTATTTCAATGAATCTTAGAGTTATATTTTTTGAGAAATTGTAATTCAATTTCTATGAATTATGAAGTCAAAATTCAGGATGAAGCAGAGCTTGATTTTGGATAAAAATGGAGTCTGAAATCATATGGAATCAGAGTCTAAAAACAGTGATACTCGGTATCTAAATAACTATAAGATTTTAATGATTATATTTAATAATAATTAAAGGAATTTGGTCTTAATAAAATAGGTTTATTCTAGGATAAGTAACATCAAGTAAAAAAATTTAAATAAAGATAAAGGTTAAGAATGTAAATTTCTTTACTGGAAGAAAATAATCATTAAGAAAGAGTGTTTGTGATTTTCAAAAAAAATGGATTGGAAAAGTCATAAAAGAAATATTGTCTTAAGCTTGGGTATGGAAATAAATTTCAATACAACTTTCCATCCTCAATCTGATGAACACTATGAGAGGAATATTTATACCTTGTAAGATATGTTTCATTCTTTTCTAATGGATTACTAGGGAAGTTGGGATCGACATGTTTCTTTTGTGGGGGTTTTATATAATAATATTATTTATTACAGTATACTAATGACACCATTTGGTACATTTTATGGAAATAATTGTTGAACACTATCTTTTTGGGATGATATAGAATATAAGAAGTTAATTGCAGTAAAGTTAGTAGAGGAAAAAAGCAATTAAAGGTAAGTTGATTCAATGATATATGAGGACACATCAGAGAAGACAAAAATTTTAAGTGTATGACTGGAATAAAGATCTTTCTTTTGTGGTTTGTGATAATTTCTTTCTCAAAAATTCTACATGTAAAGGTGTGATGCATTTTGGTAAGAAGGGTAAGTTGATTCCATGGATCATTGGACTGTATAAAATCCTATAGAAAGGTGAATCAGTTTCCTACCAAGTGGATTTACATCCCAAATTATCCCAGAAACACAATGTATTTCATGTTCTAAAGTTAAAAAAGTATGTATGAGATTCATATCATGTTTTCAGCCCTGATTTAGTTCAGCTGGAATAGAATCTTTAATATGAAGAACAACCAATTCATGTTCTTAACCATAGAGAGAAAGTGTTGTGGAATGAGTTGATTCTCCAATTTATGACTTAATGAAAAAATCATGTGGTTGAAGTGGAAACATGGGAATCTTAAAATTCTATAAGATAAAAATATCTACACTTATTTAATAGGGGAATAAAATAATGAGGATGAAAATTCTAAAAGGTGGGAAGGATGTAACATCCCAGGTAATGATAGAATACGACTTTTTTATATTTATTAATAATTATGAATTAGATAGTAAATTTAAATTAAAATTGATTTTATGTTAAATAGAATATATGATACTCTCCAATGAGTTTCCTAAAAATCATGTGTTCTGGGAGAGACGGATTTATACTGATCAATAGTATACTATTAATATTATTATTTAATATGGATTTTTTCTACATTTTAATAGAAGAATACTGTAAAACTAAATGTTGAAACTATTATAATTTTTATATGAAAAAATAAAATTAATATTTGGAAGAAGAATATCAAAATTTACATTGGGTGAATTTTTGGTATTTTTTTGACAAGTTTCATTTTTGATGTATAGTGGAAAACATAGAATTTTAGTTGAATACTTCTATTTAATATAATTTATTTATATAGTTTAATAATATATTCAATTTATTTTAAAGTATAGTTATATCAATTTTATATCATTTAAACAAATTCAGGTCATTGGAAACAATTTGACTTTTAAATTGAATATAAAAACATTTCAACCTTTTAAACATTTTTTACTTTAAAAAAACCTGCTATTTCTTCTTATATATGAGATTAATTTTAAATTATTTTCTACAAATTATGTGATTGTAATTGGTAAAAATGGATTCTATATTTGGAATCAGAATAATTTATATTATCAAGTATGTTCAAGTTATATTTTGACCCAATATATTAGTGAAATCAATTAAAATTAATTATAGTGATTTAGGTACAAATGTGTTTACTTAGAGATGAAACCTTACTATTTAAGGGAAAATGACCCATAAACTAGTCTAAAATATATTGTATGACCATATATATTCAATATAATCTATTTTCTATAAAATTTATCATTATCGGTTCCACATTATGTATGTGATTCCTCATAATAATGATTACCTTTATATACCTATAAAAATTACACACCCCCTCCACTGTAAAAAGGAACCTCCCAATAACAACTCGAAACCTATAAAGCCTATAGGATTCTACAAAACAGTACAAAATATTTTCACAAAATCCCTCACCTCACCCTAGAGGTCTGAATTTGGGTATAAATAAAAATAATAAGTCCTTTGGTGCAAACCAAAAGGAGTTTCTAGAAGAAGAGGTAACGTTCATCAACGTCGATACTTATTTTGTTTCCCTCTTAAATCCATTAATTTCACATCATATTAGGCTTATATAATTCCATAATTATATTAAATATACTTATATGTTTTTTTTTGATTTTTTCACTATATTTATACAGACTTCCATCAAGTGGGTAGCGAAATAATCGTTCATGTGTACGATGGACTATCGCCTCACGAAATGATGTTGTTAATTTTTCATTTACCACATCTCATAGATGGGAATTATGATGAGCACACTATTTTTATTTGACATATATTATATTTATGATTCCATCATTCTTATATAGATTTTATATACACATATCTTCATGAAGTCTGTTTTGTGCGAATATGATAACATCATTTGTGGATGTGTGGACTACTACATACTCAAAGTGATGTGATACATTCACACATTAATTAGAATGTATTAAGGTTGTATTTAATAAAAATATATGATATAAATGGAATATATATTATACCCATGAAATAATTAACTTTCTGATGATATAATATATCATTTCCTTTATTACCCTTTCTCATAATAAAAAAAGTCATACCGCTGTTTGTGGACGCGTGGACTACCACCTCCTTGACACGATGTGATTTTTATTAGATCTCAAAAATTCTATATATATGTATATATTATTAAATAACACTGTATTTATTATATAATTATAATTATGTAAATCCAAATTTCATATACATTCTTTTCATAATTATCATTGAGAAATGGTGACGTTACTCATGCGTACATATGACAAACCATCTTCATTATTATAATGTTGGTTCATTTTTCATAACCATATTTCATTATAGGTTTTAAATGTATAAATAATGTATAAATAGTATATTTATGTCATTATTATTATTCTTTATATGTTTTAATAATGAACCATTTGTCCATAGATTACCTACCAATGTCATTTTTGACATATAAACCGAATATGGTAAAAACAACCAATATAAACTTAATTATTTAAATGGTTGTTTAAAAAATTGAAATAAATGAAAAAAAGGTAATGATAAACTTGAAAAAGGTTATTAATAAATTAAATAATTAGTATAAGTTTATTATTAAGGAAGATAAAGGCACACTTAACAAGTCAGACTCGAGGTAAAGGACTGCATCTCAATCTCCTTTCATTGAGGCATATCTTTATGTTATACACCTTTATTATTTTCTAAGGTGTATATGAAACCACTTTGACATGATATTTCAGGATTTGTATCCATTTTCATGATATTTAATATCATTTTAATTCTTTTATTTAATTATTTTTGGTATTTAAATATTTCAATGTGGAATGGGACCATTTCATTTAAAAATAACTTTTTTAATGTTTTAAGATTTAATTTTAAAATATTTTCCTATATATCAATATTCTTGATATTATATTGTATATTTATTCATAAAAAAGTATTCTAAAGGATATTTTATATCTATTTTTAATTTCCTTCAATATTTTTTAGAACGGAATATTTTTATGTGTTTTATACGAAAAGGTTCGACAGACATCAAAATGGATGTTTTATTCATAACATACACAGAGATAATGACTTTTCTACTTCGATGGCCATTATTTTTATTTTTTTTTATAGATTTATAACATTTCATGTTTCTTTAAATGAAAAATATTCTTTATCATTTTGGTTTTTTGGTTTTGGTAAAAAATCAATGAAAAGGTGTATTTTGTGTGGAAAATGGTCTTTTAATGGAAAATTGTATTTTAATATCCAAAAGTGACTTAAAAATGAGTTTAAAATGGTTTTTAAAATAATCAAATTTTTTATTTCATGTTTTATTTTTGGGGAATTATAAATGATTGTTCCACCCAGATAGCATTGGGTGGTCATATAGTTTCTTAAACGATGGGTGTGCCCATATAGTGCTCTAATGCATTGGGTAATGATTATATTCTTTGGATAATTTTATTGGAAGATGATTTTATGTTTACTAAAATATTAATAGGTTTTGTAAGGTTTACATAAGGGTTATCTGTATTGATTTCCCAAGGTACATTTACGAGTTTTCTATTATTTTTAATGAGTTTTCATGGAAATTATTTATTCTCAAAAGTTGATATAAATGATATTTTTAGGAATTATGTTTCACTTTTTGGGTAAAATATTATGTTTTCATGAATGATTTTATTTCATGGGTTTCAATTTTTTTCAATTGACTAATGGTTCCCTTATTTTTTATCTGTTGCTGATATTTTTATGACCATCCCATTTTTTTAAAAAAAAAATTCATGGGATTTAAGGATGAGTAATGGTTTATAAGAGATAAGATGAAAGTCATGACGATTTTTCATAAAATAGACCATTAATTATTTTGAAAGGTTTATGTTATGAAAGAACTAGATAATAATGGGAATTTCACACTTTATTTTAAGGTTTTTTTTTGTATGATTTATGGACTAATTATCTAAAACTCTAAACATGAAAAGTTACCCAATTTGAAAGAAAATAATTTCATGGATAAAATTCAAGATTATTTAATGTTTATGTTTAGGTCCTTATAGCTCATGAATCTCATGAAAATAAAGATATATTTTAGAAAATAGGGTTTTCAATTTCTATTAATCACTAGTTTCCTATATGGACAATGCCTGAGTTTTTCAACTCAATATATTAACTACCACATTTTACTTTCTAGAAGTATATGAAAGATCAATTTTAAAAATACTAAAGGTATTCACCCCATTTTCACTATCTGATATTCAATTAATTCTTTAAAAAATATATATTTTTGTATCTTGTGGTCTGTATATGCCACAAATATCTCACCCATAATATAGTGTATCCAACAGTGTAAGGCATGGACAACCGCTACTAGATCAAGGTCATCCATATGGGTAATTTTTCTCAGGAGGTGTCAACTGAAGATACCTATATGTAATGAATCCATCCTCTTAAATTAGAATAGAATCCATCCCAATTTATAATTTATCAAAGAAAAGGGTATAACATTTACTAGGATCCAAAAGAATTAAAATTGATTTCTAGTTAAGCCACTCTTTCAAACCTGAAAAGACATCTCTAATGCTTATAACCAAAAGAGATTCACAAACTTATTAATAACACTAGTAAGAGGTGTATAAAGGCCTTCTCGGTTTGGTATAAAATTTCCTTAATATATCATCAGTCCTAAAAAAATCCGTATATCAAATATGTTTTTTTCTTCCCCTAGATACAGTAACATTAACTATCTTTGTGTCAATGGATAATCCTAATTCTAAGTTAATATAACCTAGGAATTGAACTTTGTTGAGCCAAAAGTGGCACATAGCAATCTTATAATACATATGATTCTCTCTCAGTGAATTTAAAATGTTCTCAAGATTTCTTGCATGGTTTCTATAAGAACAATAATAAATCAATATTTCATTTATAAAAACAATATAAATGGAATCCAAATAGTTGTGTAAAATCATACTCATCAAGCCCTTGAGAACATCATGTGCACTCATAAGTGAGAAAAATATAATGGGATACTCATACGGTTTTTATTAACTAAGGAATGACATATACGGTATATAAGAAGGCCTGACTCAAACTTGATGATATCATGATCCCAGTTAAATCTTATAAAACATAGTAGCTTATCATAAATGATCAAAGTGATCATCTATTCAAGGAAATGGATATTGGTTCTTAACTATATATTGGTTCAATTGTCGATAATCCACACACATTTTAAGGGTCACATCTAACTTCTTGGTGAAAAACATGAGTGAACCCCAAGATTAAGTGTTTGGTAAGATAAACACCCTAATATTTTAATAAATATTTTTCCTTAAATAATTTTAATTCTTTAGTATCTTGCATTTCACCCAACTGTGAGTTTAAATGAACCATGTATATATTATATGTCTGTTATAACCTAGATGTTAAATTGATGGTAAAAATATGAACAAATAATTTAAGAAATAAATATAAATTTAAAACTCAATATTATTGTATTGGTAATTTCAATGAAAATGATCACACATTTTTTAGTAATATAACTTTATTCTTAAAAAACTTATTTTTTTCAAAAATGTGTTTTTCTTCTTCTTATAAATGAATATTAATTTTTAGAAGTTATAGAAAATGGATTTAAAAACTGAATTTAATTTTTTGAATTAATCATTTCAAAATTATCTTAAAATTATAATTTTTATAATTTTGTGAAAGCATTTATTTTTCTAAGGAACAATGAAAATACGGATTTTTATTGAAAATACAGTTTTCTTTTAAAGTATTTTCAAGATAAAATTTTATATAAGATTAGATTTAAATTTTAATAATCTCATTTCACTTTAAAATAATAATTTTTCTAAAAATATTTTATTCATGAACTTGTTATAAAATAATTTTATGTTTTAAAAGTGAATTTTTCTAGAAAAAAAAATTAATCACATTCTACAGATTATATTTTAAATCAAATTACAAAACATATGTATATTGAATTTTGAAAAATGGATGTCAAAAAAATATTTTGAATGTTTAAATTTAGTGAATAGTCCCATTTTATTTTTTCCCAATCTAGGTAGTAACCTTGGTAGATTTTGTTACCACAGTATAGGATAAATTGGGTAATTTAGGTTAAAAATAAAATGATTATGACTATAAACAGACCCTAACAAATGCCCAGATATTTTTGTATGAATATAATTCATCCCTTAATACCTGGGGATAGAAATTATTTCTTTTAATGGATACAATTGTAATAAAATCTTATATATAATATTTAAATAAATGAAAGTCACAAAATCTCACTTTCTATGTCATAAATATCCCCTATGTGTCTACATAGAGAAAAATGTATGTTATGAATGAGTCTAAATGTAAATTTTTAACTTAATAATGATAATTTCATTACTTAAAGTCATTTTTTGACTTTTTGGGTCACTTATAGAAGATTATTATATTTATAATTTTTCATTTAATAAAAAATTCAAATATTTTGTATTCATGTTTTAAATAATATATCATTTTTAATATTGTATTTACTAAAAGTTATTTTATTCTATAAATATTATTCTAAAATATATATGATTTATCTTTATAATAATATTTTATTTTATATTTTTAGTAACGGTACTATATATATATATTAAATAATTACACATTGTTGATGTAGTAAATATATTATTAATTGAATTGTCACATAATTGTTATTAAAAATAATAAAATAAATAAAATTTTCAATAATTAATATGATAAATGAATTTTATATATTAAATTAACCTCTTAGGGATGTAATAAAATATTTTTTTATTTAACTTATTATCATTATATTTTAATAATTCTATGCAATGAAAAGTGTCAAATTTGACACTAATGATAATTTACCAAAATAATATTTTATTAAATTATATAGGAATCATAAAACATATTAAAAAATAAAAAAATAATTATAATATGGTCTAAAATTTTATAAATGGTTTATTTATGGTCTAATTGACCACAAATAAGTAAAAATTTCACCCTTTTAATATTGAAACATTTGTAACCCTAATTAATATTAAAATAGGTTAAATAAGGGTTAATAAAAATGATAATGTTTAAAATAATACCGAAACATTTCTAAAATATATTGGGTGATGAGATTAAAAAATTATCTCATATTATATTCGAATCCATATCCTCTTTGATTTATTTTATTGAGATTGATTTTATTATAAATTAATACTTTTTAAAAAATCCAAAAGATCCCCTCTTCACAATTATAAAATTCCACATTCTCCCTCACTTCTTCATATCACATTGAACCTTTATTCTCCGTCATCCCTAATAATTTATCTTATAAACTTCCCTATCCTTACTATATAGGTTATTTTCTTCTAAAAATACTAACTGTAGTGCCCCAAAGAAGGGAACTAAATAATGTTCATTAAAGAAGAGGTAATCGTATTTACCAACTCTTTCAAGATTATTTCTTATTATACTTTATCTTTATATGTAGTTTATATTATAAGGTAATAAATTTAGTATCAAATATATTATGAGATGTTATTATTACTATGTAATAACCATATTCCACCTTTAATCCTTCCTATGAAAAATATCATTGTGTGTGTGTGTGCGGCTTACCGTCTCCACACCATGGTGTAATATGTTTTTCATCACCACTTTAATTAGATTGGTATAATTATAGAAATATTATATATATATATATATATGTATGTGTGTGTGTGATAAAATTTTATTGATTCTGGAAAAAAAATATCATCAACTTATTCACCATTTCAGCATTAAGGGAATGATACCATTGCTCGTGCGTACGTGTGACATACCACCTCTAAGACGAGATGCAATTAATTTTCCATGATCACCCATAAAGAATGATCATATAAATGTATATAGAGAATAAATATTATATATTTCCTTAATTTCATTCTCGATATGATAGAACTATATCCTATTCACATGAACTATTACGTATACTACAAAACATGTATATGAAAATGAAGTAGTTCACACTCGAAAAAGGGTAATAATGAAATATTATTATCAAAATGGTGATAAGATTATATAAAAGGATCGTATATGATAAATTAAGTATGAATATGTTTATGGTATAAGATAATAACATTCCTTAATCTATTATATAAATGTTTCATATATATACAATGGAAATCATACCTAAGGTAATGGTTAATTTCACAATCCCATTATTATTCAGGATTGTTTATATGTAAGTATCTACTAGGAAATATTTATCCTCTAGGTATATTCTTTTAAAAAAATAATTATTCTTCTATAACTGTTTAAATTAATTTTTACACATATTTCAATTTTTACTAAATTTTTTGAATGGAATATTTTTTTCGTTTTCCGGACATGTTTATTTGTGGTTTTTCTGGAAAAAGTATGAGAGGAATGGTTTTTTAACTTATATGTCATGAATAGATTTTCCCACATTCATGAAAAAATATTGTATTTAATCTTCCATTATAATATTAAAAGGTTCTTTTCAAATAATTTCCTTTCTATTTTAATTGTGAATATTTTATAAAAAATAAATGAAAAGGATATTTTCCACAAGAATTATTTCAAGTGAAATTTCAAAATATTTTTTAATATAAGAATATATTATTTTATATTACTTATGATTTATTGGGGTTATGATTTTAAGGATACCATACTTATTCTTTATTTAGATTGATTATTTTTATGACAACGTGATTCTTGTTAATTCCTCTACATTTACATGGGTTATGAAATGGTGAAATATTTATGAAACTCATTTTTATTAATTGGTCATTCTATGATGAATGGTTTTTTAAATGTGTAACACATATTTATGGTTTTTATAATGTGATGTTTATACCTATATATCCCTCTAATACATTGGGTAATGATTTATATCTCATGAGATATACAAGACTGGAATGGGAAGTAAACTCGGTACAGTAATATATGTTTAGAATAGGGAGTGAACACAATTCAGCAAGGGACTTTGTCTACAATGATGGACTTGGAAGTGATCCTTTATTAATATGAAAAAAAATCTATCATTATGTGTATTTTATAGTTTCATGTCTTATTTTATACTCCAATGAATTATTTTAGCACAAATATGTTATTTTATTAATATTTTTCAATTTAGATTTCATATATATTTATGAAAAGAATGGGTTGTTATAGTTGGTATTAGAGAATGGTTTAGTTATACTTTGGAAATGTATATGATAAATCCTCAGTAATAACCCTAAGAATAATTCTAAGTATATAATTAAGCCACAAAGTTTTTGTAACGATAATGTGTAACCTAGGATTAAACCTAATGTGTTATAAATTGAAATTCTATATATAATTTCTCTTATTTATGATTCATGATCCTCACAGTATGGTTTTTGGTTTTAGTCAATGGATATAACCCTAAGTAACTATATTAATTCTGAATACAATGGGAAATGAAACGATTTTCAACCTAAGAAAAAGGATTTTATGGGAGTTAAAACTACAAAATATTTTTTTTATTCTCAAACAACTTCCTCAAGCTATAAATTGGGATAGAAATCCAAATAAAAAAAGGAGGAAATAAAAATCTTTTTATTCCTTCATTAGGTATTTTCCACCTATCAGTGGTTATTTTGATCCACTAGTGGATGAACAGTGGATATATATCATTGAAAATATATTTTCAGTTCTCCAATGTTTATAACATGAGAAACTAATTTTGGAAATCTATTGTTTGGATGGTGAAGCAGATTCATGGTGGAATATTATAAAGAATAAAAGGAAATTAGATCAAATTAACTCTATGAAATGGGATGAATTCATGAAACTACTTTTCAATAATTAATTTACTCATATTCTTCATAGGAATATGAAGTATTAGTTACTTGAGCTTAAGAAAAATGATGATGAATCCATTAGTATCAATGAATAAGATTTAACAGTACCTTTAAGGTACACATATGGAATTATCATCATACTTGAAAGTATGGTTGATAGATTCTTCATTTCCTTAAAACTAAGTCTCTAAATGGCATTGTCCATAAGGGAATTCAGTAAGTGTGATGAGATAATTTGATGCACCCTCAATTTTGAGATGGATATTGGAGTTTCCTATTAATCTAATAGGTTAAATTATAAGTAAAAAATGGAATCGAAAGGAAACTCTAAAAACCAAAATAAAAATAATATTAGTTTTCCTTTATGCTCAATGTATGAAAGGATGCATAGATGAAACTATCTTAATGGTACTAGTGATTTTTTTAACTATGGGATAGGATTTCATCGATTAATTTACTACCAAAGTGATGTAAAATAGATAGTTGATTATTTGAATAGAGAAAAGGCTACAAAAAATGCATCTCTCACATTTTAATGATTCATGTTCACAGAAAATGGGTATTATGCTATCCAATTCCCAAATATGAGGTTTATCGATGATGATCGATGCCAGTAACCTATAAATTACAATGAGAATGGAAAATTTCATTTTTTAACTATTAGTGATGTGAATTATGATAATTAAGTGGTTAAAGAAACACTTACCATCTATTATAAATCAAAAAAAGTTTTATTTGATTCTATATCCACTAAAAAATTTATTTATAAATAAATTTCTAAGGGTATCTCTTTATTACCTCAACAATTAGATGTTGAGTTAGCTTTGAAAACCCTTAATGGTACAATGGTTGCAACATAAGTTTATAATTGTTCTTCAGTTTATATTTGTGGTAAATTTCTTCATACAATTCTTGTGATCCTTCCTTTAGTTGAATTCAATGTGATTCTAGGTATGCAATGGATTTCCATATATGGATCTCATATAAATTCCTTAGGAATGGAAGTTTCATTTAATATTCTGAATTAATATATGATCATCTATCGATGTAAGGATGAATTTTAACTTCTAGTGGAAGTTAATTCAATCTTATGGGTCTTAATTACCATATATTAAGTGTATGTATCTTAGATTTTTGTGCAGAAACTCACCATTAAGAATACACCAATTGTACAGGATATTGTTAATTTTTTTTCAAATGAATTGCAAGGTCTACCACCAAATTGTGAAGTTAAGTTTTCCAAATAACTCATACCGGGTGTTATCCATATTTCAATGAATCCTTATAGAATATCACCAATTGAGTATAAGTAATTGAAGAAGAAACTTCATGAAAATATAGATAAGGGATTCATACTCCCTGGTGTGTCACCTTGGGGTGAACATATTTTGTTTAATAAGAATAAATAAGAATCAATGATACATTACATTGATTATCAAGAACATATCAAGATCCCAATCAAGAAAAAAAAATTTATCCCCCATATTGATGACTTATTTGATCAACTACATGATTCTCAATAATTTTCGAAGATTGATCTTTGTTTTAGATATCATCAATTGAGAGACAAGAAGTACGATATACCCAAGATTGTATTAAATAAAATGTATGGTCACGATGAATGTATATTGATTCCTTTTGGTCTTACTAATTCCCCTTTTATATTTGTGGATTTAATTAATAGAGTATTTGGAGACTATCATGATTATTGTGTGGTAGTATTTATATATGATATTCTTGTATATAGAAAGAGAAAGAAAGAATATGGATATCACTTTAGGATTTTACTTTAGACCATGAGAAAGAAGAATCGTTATGAAACATTTAACAAGTATGAATTTTGGATTTCAAAATTTTCATTTTTGGGTCACATAATATCAACAGAGGGTATATCTATGGATCAAGAAATGAAAGAAGTCGTTGAACGGTGTCCTAGACCAAAAAATGTAAATGAGATACAAAATTTTTTTTATTTGGTTTGATATTATCATTTTTTTGTTAAATATTTCTCATGATTATCTAATCTACATGCCATGTTGAATCGAAAGGATTTAATTTCATACGGATAGAAGAATGTGAAAAGAATTTCAAGGAGTTGAAAAGATGGTTAATCTGTTCATCTGTGCCAGTAATACAATATATTAGAGAAATTTTTGTGATCTATAGTTCTTCTTTTATGAAGGGGTTGGTGTTTTTTATGATGAAAAACGATATGGTGATTTCTTATACGTTACAAAAATTGAAAGTCCATGAGATAAATTACTTAACTCATGATTTGGAGTTGGTTGTGGTTATTTTTCAGTAAAGATATGGAGGCATTATATTAATATAGAAATTTGTGATATATATGATGATAATAAAAGTTTAATGTATATTTTCACTCAAAATGAGCTAAATATGCACTAAAGAAGAGAGTTAGAGTTGATAAAATATTATGATTTCTCAATACATTACCACCCTGGGAAAGTGAACAATGAGGAAGATTACTTGAGTCGAAAGAAACATGATAGACTATCTATGATGAGTATCACAAAATATCCAATATTTATGGAATTTTAGAGGATAAATCTATAAATAATAATGTAAATGGAGAAATATTATCTTTCTTAGATGAATATTTAACTACCTATACAAGTGAAGATTCAGGATATGTGGATAGAAGATGTAGGGGGAAAAAAGAAGGTGAGAAATTTTCATGAGTTTCACATTTATTTAAAAGGAATAATAAGGTTTTTAAACCATTTTTGTGTCCCTCCCATACAAGATTTAAACACTGAGATTGTAATAACCCAAACCATTATTAATGAAAATTATTCTTGATCTAATTAAATGTCTTATTATGTAAAATGGATGTATAATAATTTCACTTCTTTGGTTTTATGATTTTGGAATTCAAAATACCATTCTGAATTGTTACCATTTCTAATAAAGCAGTTGAATAGTGATCAAATTATTAGAATAAATATAGGGATTTAACAAATCAAATTTACTCAGAAAAAGGAAACGATGTCCTCATCTAGTAGAATTGTTCCGTAAATAGCCCATTTTTCAGAACTCAAAAAGGAGGTGGCATCATTGGGCTTCTCTCTTGACCAAGCCCAAGACGTGCCTTAACACGTTAAGCTCAAATGTAACTTCCTATGTGAGAAGTGGAAGTTGATAGAGATTACCACCCGAGTGATGTTATCAAAGACGCCCCAAGAGTATATCATCATCTCACACCTTACCCTTAGGTCATATGCATGTGTTATAAGGGTTTATGTAATAAGACCCAAGCACTATTATTATGTGTATTATTTTTGTATAGAATAACCAATATGCATTCATTTAATTATTGTTACTTTGTAAATAGTTTTTAAAGAAAAAATCATATTTTTAGATAATATTCAATTAAAACATATATTTTGATGAATTAATGGATTTTTGAATTAAATAATATTTTTATAAAATATTATTACTAAATTTATTTTTATTAAATATAAATTGTCGTATAATTTTTAGGAATAAAATTGTAATTTTTATTAATGTTTGAAAGTTGTTTTTGTCAAAACCCATGAATTTTCGATAAACTCGAGATTTTATTTTAAAAGTTAAAATTCAAATATTTAGAAAATAATTTAGAAAAAATTAATATTATTTTTGGAATCAGGACATCAAAATTATCCTACGGTGAATTTTTCATATTTTTCTGAGACAGTCGAATATTTGGGTAAAAATTAAGTATCGTTTAAATGTATAATATGTTTTATAACATCATAATGGCCTAATAGTGATGTAATAAAATACTATAAATGGTATATTCGTCCAATATATGTTTTTACATTAAAATAATATTTTTTATGTTTTTTGATTTATTTTACAAAGCTTTAGTGGACCCTCCAAGGCTTATAAAATATTTTAACCTTTCAAAATCACTACTAGAAAAACAGGCTACGGTCACGGACCTATAGCCACAGTATTAAAACCATGGCTATTGGTGGCCTATAGCCACAATTTTAGAACCATGGCTATAGGTCTTTCTTCATGGCTTATATCCATGTTTTTTAAAATTATGGCTATAGCCCAAACGAATGGCCACGGTTATGTGCCCTATAGCCACAGTTCTCAAAACTGTGGCTATAGGCCTTTTTTTCAAAGGGCTATACCCACAGTTTTGAAAACCATGGCTATAGGTCTCCCACCCTTATGCGGGAGAAAAAATTTCCTACCAAAAAAATGGCAGGAAGAACTATTGCCACAGTTTTTAGGATACTGCCACAGTTTTTAATAATATATATAACATATTATATATGTATATACACAAAAGCCTTGGTGGTGTAGTGGTTAGGTCGCTGGAACATGAAAGGAAGGTGCTGGGATTAAATCCCGCTAGACAGATAGTATTTTTATGATATTTCCATGGTTTTATAAGGCTATAGCCATGGTTTTAACTGTGGAAATAGGCCACCTATTTCCATGGTTAAAACTGTGGCCAAAGTTCATCTGTCACGGTTGACAACAGAGACACCTACGACCATGGTTTTCAAAACTGTGGAAATAGGCCACCTATTTCCATGGTTAAAATTGTGGCCATAGGTCATACCCCACTGCCATAGTGATAGTACCCATGGTTGGGTAAAACTGTGGCCATAGGCTATGGCCATGGTTGTTGGCCCTATTGTCATGGTTTTGAACCGTGGCAATAGCCCATTTTTCTAGTTGTGAATGTTTTTCTTGAGAGTGTGACTCACCTACACAGAAGAAAGCCTAATAATTTATGAATTTCATCTGTTCTCCCTATAAAATAATGTTTTCCACTCCTCTTTGGAAAAACCATGGGCAAAAAACATGGTATGGTTTTTGGGTTTGATTAGTTTAATGTGTAGTGGACATAACCTAAATAATAAAGAATTCCCTCTCTTTTACTATATAAACCCACCCAAGATCCCACTTCCTATTTACTAAAAACCTTCGTATCTAGACCAAACTATTCCCTCCTCTCTCTAGAATCCTCCCAAGGCACCCCAAGCTCCTAGGAAGCCTCTCTCAAGCCTCTCCCAACCCTTGGGGATCACACTTCCTAGTAATGGATTTCTTCGTTTCTCGTTTTTTTTATGTTTTTATTCCCTTTAAATTTCAATTAGAAATGTTGGGGTATGATTTTTTTACCTCCCACATACTGCCCTCTTTATGTTTTAATGATGACATACCCCTTTATCTCTCATTAATGCCTTCCATGTACACCCATTTCCATGCTGAAATTCCATAAGGAATTTCTCTCTCCCTATTTACATTCAAGAAATTATTTTTTATTATGAATCTAAATTCCATTACATATGTTGAGACATGTATCAATATGAACCTCTTATTTTCCATTTCATGTGCATATTATTAGACAACCCTTTATCTCTCATAATCAATTTTTTATGAATTATTATGTCACACTGTTATGCTGTCGAAATTGCACCACAATTTTCCAAGAAATATTCATTGTGTAGTGAATACCATACCTATTATCTATCAAGGGTATTCACCTTTATGAGAATTTTCTTATTTAATATATAGTTTCATGTATTAATTCATATTCCTTTATCATGGAATAAATTATGATGTTTAATTAATCCATGTTATATGATCCATGTGGCACACTTATGCATGAAATCAAATGATTAAGAAGGGTGTGCCCTAATATCACTCAAATTCATTGGGTAAAGATTAGTATCACGATATATAAAGTTCAATGAGGTTTTACTCATGATAATTCAAGTGAAATGAGTTTTTACTCATGATCCATGTTCAATAATCCTTGGCTCATGCTAATACCATGTTAAGTGTTGTTGCCACATTTCCATGTTATAATAATCATGTTGTATCATGCCTTTATGTTCATGTATCTCTTATGATCCATTAATATGACTATTTTCTAACATGTATTATATTCTTCATTTTATGCCTTGTTTAATTTCTTACTGGACTTTTTAGCTTACCCATTTCTTATGCTTGTCCTCAGATTATCCCGTGAAATTCTATGTATGAAGGAATTTTGTGGTCATGTAAAATAAGTTTTCAATAAAGATGTTGTGTTTTATGTTCTAAGTTGTCATGTAATGTTCCTAATCCCCAAAGAAACTAGACCTATTGATCTTCTATCTTGTGTCAAGTGAATATTTTTTGTAATTAATTATGTTTATGTGTGAAATAAAGAGAAGGATTTTTATAGTTGGTATTGAAGGATAGGTTTAGTTATTTTTTGTATTAAGATTATAAAACCCTAGTGAAAGCCTTAGGGATAAGACTAAGTATTTAGTTAATGGTGTTTCATGAAAACACTTCCCAGTCTGGAAACGAGCAGGTAGAGGTAGCTCCGGTAGAGATGTATCTAGGGGTAAAACCTGAAAACACCGATTTAAGCTAGATTTGGATGGGAACTGGTGTACGATAATGGGACTTGCTGTACTTTTTTTATGACACTCCCAGGGGATATGCTTTGGTAAACTCATAAACATTGTATGAAAAAATATTATGGGAATAAAAAAAATCCACTAGGAATATATATTGGGAAGTAGATCATGGATAACACATACTAAATCCTATAAATTCATTAGTTAAGGAAATAAAAGTAATTTATAAGGTATCCCTTTTTTCATTGTATTCCCCTTTATTTTTTACCCCTAAATTTCCTTTTATTCCATCCAATGGATAGTAATAGGAGAACTCGGGCTAACAACCAATGCAAAGATCAATATGACGACTATTCTAATGATATTCCCAATATGATGGGAGCAGGAATCGCAAACCTTGTCATGATACTCTCTTAGTTAAATCAAGTTTTTAATAGAAACCTTGGTCAAGAGGAACATTCAACCCCCCCTAAGAAAGAACAATTTGTAATCGAGAGCTTCATGAGACAATGAACACCAACTTTAAATGGATCATTTGATCCCTCAATCACTAAACAATGGATTAACCCCATTGAGAAGATATTCTCTATCCTTAAATGTTTTGAAAAAGAGAAGGTACTTATGGCTGCTTATTTTATGGAGGGTAAATCTAATCAATGGTGGACATTGATCAAAAATACTATGCCTCAGGAGGATATTGAGGCATTGGAGTAGAAGGATTTCTAGAAAATGTTTTTCAACAAATATTTTCCTCACACCCTCTGACATAAGATGGAAAAGGACTTTCTTTCCCTCAAGCAAAAAGACTATGAATCCATCGGATCATATGAGGAAAACATCACAAATCTTGCATGATATGCCTTCGACTTTATCATTACCCCTGAATTCAAGGTTGAATGCTTCTTTGGTGGGATAAAATCTAGCCTACGGAAAGCCCTGAAGATCCCTGACTTCGAGAGCTATGAGAAAATTGTCTGATGATCCCTTAAAGTCGAAAAGAAGATCATAGAATCTTAGGGGTATCATGGGAATAATAGGCATAAAGTGGAATTAAATTCAGGAAGTCTGGTGGATAAATCCAATGGTGCTAAGAAAATCAAACACCCCACTTTCCAAAGGTGCGGAAAAAAGAGACCCAGAAATTTATTGAAGGGGATGAGGAAATGCTTTATGTGTGGAAGATAAGGTCACCTGGCCATTAACTTCTGATAAGAAAGACACGTGGTTACGACATTGGAGTGTAATGCTCTGTTCAAACCTCAATGTGTTTTTCATTTCTTCAACTATAAATAATTGGGGCACTTTTCAAACTAGTGCCCTAAGAAAAGGGTTTTTAGAGGCAACCAATAACCTCCAAGGTATAAATGGAGAGATTTTTCCATCACTACCACTGAAATGAACCCTGAAAATGAAGTGGTGATAGGTAAACAAGTTATTCATTCAAGAATAGTGAACATACTTTTTTATTCTAGTTCTACGCATTCTTTTATATCTAAATAGTTTAGTGGAACAATCCCAACACCACCAAAAGTTATGGATGTAAAGATATTGGTGAGAATGGAAAATGGGGCAATCATTGCATCCCATGAATATAACTTTTACCCTATCATAATTTTTGGATTGAACTTCTCAGCAAACCTAATCATACTCCCATTGGTGGAATTTGATGCAATTATTTTCATGGATTGTCTTTCCTTATATAGATATAACATAAATTTTTGTGAGAGGGAAATCACTCTTCATATGGATAATCAACCCCTGATTCTATAAAAGTGCAAGGAGGAGGATGAAGATTCATTAGCACCATCATCTAATGCATGGATATTACATCCCTATGAGCATGTGTATTTGTCTCAGATGATTGATTCTAAGGAAGAAACCATACTTGAAAACATGCCTATTGGGAGGGAATTTACTAAAGTGTTTCCTGAGGAATTTCCTAGTCTTCCTCCTAGAAGAGATATTGAATTATTAATTGATATTATACCTAGGGTGTTTCCAATATCCAAGACTCCATATATAATGGATTTTGTGGAGATTAAGAAGATGAATAAACAACTACAGAAAAATCTGTATAAAGGTTTTATATACCCAAGTACTTCACCATGGGGTGCACCAGTCCTCTTTGTCAAGAATAAGGATGGGTCAATGAACCTTTTCATTGATTATCTTGAGCTCAAAAAATCACAATAAAGAATAAGTATCATCTTCCATGAATTGATGACTTCTTCGGTCAGCTAGGTGGATCACAATACTTCTCCAAGGTGGATCTTCATTCAACATATTATCAAGTAATGGTAAATAAGAAGGATATCCTCAAGACTGATTTTTGTACAAGATACGGGCACTATCAATTCATAGTAATGCCTTTCGGACTCACTAATGCTCTAGAAATATTCATGGACTTCATTAATAGAGTATTTAGAGATTACCTTGAAAAATTTATGGTAGTATTTATAGAAGAAATTCTAATATACTCAAAAACCAAGGAGGAGAATGAGGAGCATCTAAGAACTATACTAGAGACCTTGAGAAATTAGAAGCTATATGAAAAGTACAGCAAGTGTGAGTTCTGGTTGAAGGAAGTCTCATTATTGGGTCATATCATCACAATCAATGGGATATATGTGGATCCCTCCAAGACAGGTACAGTTGAAGGATGTCCGAGGATAGCATTGGTAATGAATATCCAAATATTCTTGGGGTTAGATGGATATTATCGCAGATTTGTGAGAAATTTATCACGATTTCCAATCCCTCTTACCAAGATAACTCCGAAGGGAGTCAAGTTTTCTTGGAGTGATGAATGTAAATAGAGCTTCAAGTAGTTAAAAATGAGGATTATCACTATGCTCGTTCTCACACTACCCAAAATTAGAGAAATTTCTATGGTATTTAGTGATTCTTCGAAGAAGGGAATGGGATGCGTGTTGATGAAAAATGACAATGTCATTACCTATTCTTCAAGGAAATTGAAATTTCGTGAGAAAAACTATCCAATAAATGATCTAGAGTTGGCTGTAGTGATCTTCCCTTTAAGAATTTTGTGACATTACATCTTTAGGGAGAAGATTGAAATATATACATACTAGAAAAGCCACAAGTATATAGTCACACAGAAAGAGTTGAACAGAAACCAACAAAGATGGTTAGAGCTGATCAAATATTGAGACTGCTCAAAACATTACAACCATGGGAATGAAAACAAGGTGGAAGATGCTCTAATTAGAAAGGTCCAAACAATACTATCATTAATGAGAATTGAAAAAATCCAATCTTCTGAAATTTTTTGAAGATATACATGGGAATCATAAAGAAGAGAACATCGCCAATCCTTTCAGAAATGATTTCTCAACTATCTCTTTTGGAAATATTAAATGATTCTCAAAAGGATGACGTGGGAATTCAGAATTAAGTGGAAACTATCAGAATAGGGAAATCCTTAGTGTTAAATTTTAATGAAGAAGGAATTGTGAAATTTGGGACAAGACTATGTGATTCATCAAGTCCAGAGTTAAATAAATAACTTTTGTATGATGCACATAGCTCAAATTTCTCCATTCTCCCAAGAAACACAAATATTTATTGAGATATCAGATGGAATTATTGGTGGGATAAAATGAAGAATGAGATCCCTGAGTATACATCAAAGTTCCTAGTATGTCAGAAAGTGAAGGATGAGGGGAAGAAGTATAAGGGGGTGATGCAACCATTACCTGTACCAGCATGGAAATGGGAGAACATCACCATGGACATTGTCACCAGAATTCCGAATACATACAAAGGAAACAGTACTATTTGGGTTGTTGTGGATCATCTTACAAATAATGCATAGTTCATTTCAATTTAATAGGATTTATCATTGGATCAGCTGGAACGAATATACATTAGAGATGTGGTAAGGCTGCATGGAGTACCAATATCGATTGTATCCAATCAAGATCCAAGATTCACCTTTATGTTTTGTAAGAGTCTTCAACATTCTATGGATAATGAGCTAAACTTCAGTACGGCTTATCATCCTCAAAATGATGGAAATCTGAGCGGACTATCCAAACACTTGAGGACATGATGAGAGAATTCTCAATGTACTTCAAAAGAAGATTAGATCAACATATCCCTCTAGTTGAGTTCTCTTACAAAAACAGTTTCCAATCAAGCATCCAAATGCATCCTTATGAAGCCCTTTGTGGGAAGAGGTGAAGAACACTACCATGTTGGGATGAACTTGGGGAGCGAAAAATCTTAGGTCCAGAAATGGTTGAAGAAATGGTGGAGAAGGTTAAAACCATCCAATATCACATTAAATCTTCTCAGAGTCAAAAATAGAGTTATTATGATAATCGTCAATGAGACCTAGAGTTTGATTTCAGATACATGGTATTCCTCTATATATCATCGTGGAAGAGAGTTATGAGATTTTGGAAGAAGTGAAAGCTTAGTCCAATGTACATCAGCTCTTTGGAGATCCTTGATTGCATTGGAGAAGTGTCTTATCGACTAGAACTCCCATTTAACTAATCATATGTACATGATGTATTCCATGCATCACTCTTGAGGAAGTACATACCTGACCCATCGCATGTCCTCAATCTAGAGGTGGTACCATTGGAGAATGACCTCTCCAGGTAAGATAATCCAGTGAAGATCCTAGATCGTATGGAAAATTTTCTATGAAATAAGATAATTCCCCTCATCAAGGTGTTGTGGAGAAACCATAATTTTGAAGAAGAAATGTGGTAATCATAGGAAGTTATGAAGAAGATTCAGCCTCATCTGTTTTAGTGTGGGAAAAAAATTGAGTGCAAAATTTCTTAAGGAGGAAGACGGTAACGACCGAAACTTTTATTAATGAAAATTATTCTTGATCTAATTAAATGACTTATTAGGAAAAATGGTTATATAACATATTTACTTATTTGGTTTTATGATTTTGGAATTCAAAAATACCGTTAAGAATTATTACCTTTTCTTATATATCCATTGAACAGTGATCACATGATTATTATAAATATAGGTCTTTAACAAATCCAATTTACTAAGATAAAGGAAGAGATCGCATAATTCGGTAGAATTTCTCAATACAAAGCCCATTAGTCAGAGCTCATAAAGGAGGTGGTGTCATTGGGATTCACTCTTAACCAAGACCAAGTTGAGCTTCAACATGTTAATCTCAAACCGAACCGCCAAGGTGAGAAGTGGAAGTTGATAGATATTACCACCCAAGTGATATTATCTGAGCCACCCCAAGAGTCTGTCACCATCGCACACCTTACCCTCAATTCATATGTGGGTGTTATAAGGGGTTATGTAACAATACCCTAGCACTATTATTATGTGAATTATTATTTTATAGAATTACTAATATGCATTCAGTTTATTATTGTTACTTTGAAAATAGTTTTTAAATAAAAAATAATATTTATAGTTAATATTCAATTAAGAAATATATTTTGATGAATTGATGGATTTTTTAATTAAATAATATTTTAATAAAATATTATTACTAAATTTATTTTTATTAAATATAAATGATCATATAATTTCTAGGAATACAATTGTAATTTTTATTAATGTTTGAAAGTCATTTTTTTCAAAACCCATGATTTTTTATAGATGTCAGTTTTTATTTTAAAAGTTAAAATTCAAATATTTAAATAAATATTTAGAAAAAATGAATAATAATTTTGGAATTAGGACGTCAAAATTATCCAATAGTGAATTTTCATAATTTTCTGAGACAGTCAAATTTTTGGGAAAAAATTAAATACTGTTTAATTGTATAATATGTTTTATGACATCATAATAACCTAATAGTGATGTAATAAAATTATATAAATGGGATTTTAGTCCAATATATGTTTTAATATTAAAATAATTTGATTTTATGTTTGTTTTATTTATTTTACAAAGCTTTAGTGGACCATCCAAGGCTTATAAAATATTTTAACATTTTAAAATATTATTCGTTGAGAGTGTGACTCACCACCAAATAAGCAAACCTAATATTTATGAAGTTCGGCAATTGGCCTTATAAAATAATTTTTCACTACTCTTTGTAAAAAACAATGGTAAAAACCCATGGGTTGGTTTGTGGTTTTGATTAGTTTAAAGTGTGGTGGTCAAAACCTAAATAATAAGGAATTCACTCTCTTTTCCTATATAAACCCACCCATGCTCCCACTTCCTCTTCACTCATAACATTTGAAGCTTGATCAACCTCTTCCCTCCTCTCTCTAGAATCCTCCCAAGGCTCCCCAAGCTCCCAATAATCCTCTCTCAAGCCTCTTCCACACCTTTGGGATCACACATCCATGTAAGGGATTTCTTCCTTTCTAGATTTTTTATGTTGTTATTCCCTTTCAATTTCAATTATAAATATTGGGGTATGTTTTCAAACTTCCCAAATAACACCATATTTATATTTTATGATGATAGTCTCCTTCATCTCTCATTAATTCTTCCCATGTACACCCATTACCATGCTGAAATTATGTAAGGAATTTATCTCTCCTAAATTACATTCAAGAAATTATTTTTTATTATGAATCTAAATTCCATTACATATGTTGGAACATGTATCTAATGAACCCCTTAATATCCATTTAATTTACATATATTGATACACCCCATTCTATCTCATCAGCCATTTTTATGAATTCTTATGTCCCGATGTTATGATGTCGAAATTGAATAGTGATTTTCCAAGCCAAAGTCATTGTGTAGTGAATATCATGCCTATTTCTCTATCAAGGGTATTCAACTTTATTCATATTTACTTATTGATTATAGAGTTTCATGTATTAATTCCACATTATATTATCATGGAATAAATTATGATGTTTAATTAATCCATGTTATATGATCCATGTGGCAAACTTATGCATGAAATGAAATGATTAAGAAGGGTGCACCCTGATAGCACTCAAATGTATTGGGTAAAGATTAGTATCATGGTATGTCAAGTGCAATGAGGGTTTACTCATGATAATTAAAGTGAAATCAGGTTTTACTCATGATCCATGTGTAATGATCCTTGGCTCACGCTAATATCATGTTAAATGTTGTTTCCACGTTTCCATATTATGATTATCATGATGTATCTTTCCTTTATGTTCATGTGTCTCATATGATCTATTGATATACCTATTTCATTACATGTATTGTATTCTTCATGTTATGACTTTTTTAATCCATTATTGGGATTTTTAGCTCACCCATTTTTTATGCATTCCCTCAGGTTATCCCATGCAATGATAAGTACAAAGTAATGTTATGGCCATGTAAAAGAAGTTTTCAAAAAGATGTTGTATTTTATATTCTAAGTTGTTATGTAATGTTTCTAGGACCCAAAGACAATATAACTCTTGATCTTCTATCTTGGATCAAGTGAATATTTTATATAACAAAATATTTTTAAGTGTGAAATAAAGAGAAAGGTTGTTATAGAGATGTTGGATGAGGCCATTGTTCATCATCCTTTATTCATCATATAAGCACTATGATGTATAGAGGACTGAAAGAGTATTTCTAGTGGAATGTAATCAAGAGAGATATTTTAGAGTATGTTTCTTGGTGATTCTTTTATCAGTAAGCTAAGGCAGAGATACAAAATTCTATAGGTATTTTACAACTATTATTCATACCATAATAGAAATGTGAAAAAATTACTATGTATTATATCATCGGACTTTCTAAAACTTCTAGAAATTATATTTCTATATGGGCTATAGTTGGTCAGCTTATGAAGTTGGCACACTTCATTAATTTCAAGGAAGATTTATATCTTAATTAATTTTTAAAAATATATATTAATTATGTTTTTAGATTTAATGTAATACCACTTTCAATTATATATGATCCAGACCTAAGGTTTACCTTGATGTTCTAGAGAAGTATTTTTCATGATTTGAATACATGGTTATGTTTCAGCACTTCTTATCATCATCAGGGAGATGGTTAGTCTAAGAGGACAGTTAAAACTCTAGAAGATATGTTTAGATATTTATATATGGATTTAAAAGTTGGTGGGATCACTACCGACCTTTGGTAGGATTTTCTTAGAATAATATATTTCACTCTAGAATTCAAATGGCTCCTTATAAATCCCTCTATAGTAATAATTTCTGAGATACAACATGATGGAATTATGTTAGGTAATGAAATATATTGGGACCTATTCTAATGGAGGAAGTTGAAAATAATTATAGATCTATTAAACAATATAAAAGAGTAGCTCAGAGTCAATAAAAATGTTGTGTTGATAATTGATTAAAAGACTTAGATTTGAGGATGGTGATAAGGTATTTCTATGAATTTATCTCTATAAAAATGTAATGATATTTAGATAGAAGTGTAATTTAATCCTTAGGTATATTATTCCTCTTAAAATTCTTGATCATATCAAGACAATAGATTATCAATTTTGGATTCCCCGAAACATCTCTCAGGTAAATAATGTGTTCCATGTATCTTTCCTAAGGAAGTACATAAATGATCATTCACATGTACTAAAAATAGAATTCATACAGATGTAACAAGATATTTCTTATAAAAAATTCTATTGAGTTTATATATCTTTGATAAATTGATCTATGAATTAAGACCACTCTCTTAGTTAATGCTTTATGGTGGAACCCCCGATTTGAGAAAGCTATGTAGGAACCTAAGGTGGTGATAAGGGATATGTATTATCTTGTGTTTTTATCCATGTGATTAATTTAAAGTTATAAATTCATTTTAATGGTGGTAGAATGTAACACCCCATCATTTTAATAAATATTTCTCTTTAAATAATTTTAATTCTTCAATTGCTTGTCTTTCACACAACTGTGAGTTGAAATGAACACTGTAAATATTATATGTATATTATAACCATGTTGTTAAGTTCCCATTAATAAATATAAACAAGTAATTTATTAAATAAATATAATTTTCCAACTCAAAATGAATTTATTGGTGTGTTCTTATCAAATGATCGCCTAATTTTTAGTAATGTAAATTTCTTTTTCACAAAAATATATTTTCTTCAAAAATGATATTATACTCTATTTATGAATGAATATTAATTTTTAAAATATATTTAAATTTTATTTGATAAAATAAATTTCATTTTCTAATTCATCTTGAAAAAATTATCTTGAAATTATTTTTCTATTATTTTTAGAAAAAATTTACATTTTTAATGAATTGTGAAAATACTGATTTTTTAAAATTTTATTTTAATTTAATGTCTTGACAAGGTTAAACTATATTTTTTATTAATTTTAAACTTTAATTATTTAATTTTAATTTAAAATAATAAAATTATGTTCTCAAAATAATTTTTATATACTATTTTATTATAAAAACAAATTATGTTTTAAAATGCATTTAACTGAAAAATAGTTTTTGATGGCATTTTACTGGTTTTTTTAATTTTAAATTCATAATATTTTGTATTTTAAATTTTTCAAAATGGTTTCCAAATTTGGATTCATAAGGTACAAGTTTAGTTAATAGGACCCTAATATTTTTGTCCAATATAAATAGTATCATTGGTAAATTTTGTTACCACAGTAAGTGTAAATTGGGAAATATAGATTAAAAATAAAAAGATAAAGACAATAAAATGACCATAAAATAATCCCAAGTTTTATTGTATGATGATAATTGGACCCATAATACCTATTTATCGAAATTAAATTTTTAAATTGAAACTTTTCCAAGAAAATGTATTGTATAATATTTAAATCAAAGAAAGTCACAAAATGTCACTTTATTTGTCTTAAATATCGTTTAAGTTTCCACATGGGAAAAAATTTATGTTATAAACAAATATAAATTTATTTTTATTTTTAATATACATAATTTCATGATATAAATTTTTTTTTTATTTTTCTTCCACTTTGATGAGATTAAAATATTTTTAATATTTTATTTAATAAAAAAATCAAATATGTCACAGTCATGTTTTAAAAAATATATCATTTTTCATATACAGATACCAAAATATATATTATTCTATAAATATTATTTATAAATATAAAATATATTTCTTTCTCATTCATTTAATTTTAAAATTTAATAAGGAAAAAATTATATTAAATAATTACGCAACACTATTTCATATTATTTTTTTATTAATTGATATATCAAATAAATTTTAATGAAAATAATAAAATAAATATAATTTGAGAAAATTAATTTATTAAATAAGTTTATAGATGACAATAAACTCATTAGGATATAATTAAAAAAAAATTTGAATTTAACTTGTTATCATGATATTTGTAAAATTCCAAGTAATGAATAGTTTCAAAATTGACACTAATGATATTTTATCAAAATAATATTTTATTAAAATATTAAAAAATCATGAAACATATTTAAAATTAAAAAATAATTATAATACGGCCTAAAATTATATAAATGATTCATTTATGATCTAATTTACATCACATAAGTAAAAAATTACACCCTTTTAATATTGAATATTTTGTTATCTTAGTGAAAGATAAAAATGGTTAACTAATGCTTATTCAAAATGATAAGGTTTAAAATAATACCAAGACAATTCTAAAATATATTATATTATGAAATTAAAAAGTTATATAAACATATATTTTATTCCATTTCCCTTTGGTGGTATTTTTATTGAGATTCAAATTATTATAAGTTATTATTTTTTTAAATTCTAAAAGTGCCCCTCATCTCAATTATAAAATGGAACATCCTTCCTCACTTATTAAAATAACATTGATAACTAAACATTGATCATAACAAAAAAACATTATCTTCTAAACTTCCATAGAAAAATTATAGAGGTTCTGGTCTTCTCAAAACTTCAACCCTAGTGTCTTTAAGAGGTGGTGTAAAGGATGTTTGTCGAAGAAGAGGTAATCGTCTTTACAGACTCTTTCAAGATTATTTTTTTTTATTTTTTACTTCATGTGTTGTTTCCATTATAAAGTATTAACTCTAATATAACCTATATTATGAGATTTTTAATGGTTATTAAAATACCATATTCCACCTTTTATCCATCCTATGAAAAACAAAAGCATCGCATGTAAGATGTAGGCTTCCCATCTCCAAACTGTGGTGTAATCTATTTTTATCACCACTTTATTTGGATGTGTATAATGATAGAAATAATATATGTATACATATATGGTAATTGTAACATTATATTGACTCTAGAAGAAAATATCATCCAATTTCATTCTATTTCACTATTAAGGGAATGATATCATCGCTCGTACATACGTACGGCCTACCGTCTCCACAATGTGATGAAATTCATTTTAAATATTCACGACTAAATAATGATTATATAAATATATATAATTAATAAATATGACATATATTACTATAATAAAATTCTTTATATGATTGAATAATATCTAATGCATAATAATTGGGACTTATACGTCCAAACATGCATAGAAAAATTAACCAGTTAACTCCAAAAAAAGAGTAATAATAAAATATTATTAACAAGCGGGTGATAAGATGATATTAGAGGATCATATATGATATCATAAATATTAATATGGTTTTCATATAAATTAATAACATGATTTAAATCATTATAAAATATTTTTAGATACATACAAAAGAAATCAGACCTATAGTAAAGGTTAATTTCACAATCACATTATTATCCGAGATTGTTAATATGTAAGTATCTTCTAGGAAAAATTTATATTCTATGTCCATGTTTCTTAATAATTATTTAAAAATTATTTTAAAAATTATTCTATAATTTTTTAAATTAATTTTTATAAATTTCTGAATTTTTTTAAAATGGTTTGAAAGGAATCTTTTTGTCATTTTCAAAAAGATATTATTTTTTACATTTATTGTAAAGTATGAAAGGAATGTTTCTTTAACTTATATAGCGGGAATATATTTTTCCTTTATCATGAAGAAGTAATGTATTGACACCTCTATTAAATTCTTAGAAGGATATTTTCAAAGAAAAAATTTTCCTTTATAATTGTACAACTTTTATAAAAAAATGTTTTCCAAATAGAAAGGATAGTTTCATCATTAAATTATTTTAGTGGAACTTTCCATATAATTTTCTATATAAGAAAATATTATTTAATATAATCTATTATATATTTGGAATATTATTCAGAGAAACCATCCTTATTATTTATTCATATGGTTTACATCTATGAAGGCATGAGGTTTAGGAATTTTGATAATTTTCCATCCATTATTAAAGGATGAAATGTTTATGAAGCACATTTTTTTCATGGATCTAATATAATGAATTATTTATGTTAATGTGGAACACAAATGTGTTGTTGTAATTATGTGATTTGTGGGACATATATCTCCCTCTAATACATTGGTTATAGGTTTATATTTCATGATACATACATGATTAGAATAGGAAGTAAACTCAATTTTGTAATATATGGCCTGAATGGGGGGTGAACTCAGTTTAGTAAGCGACTTTTTCTGCAATTATAGTCTTTAATGTGAGCCTTGAATAATATTAAAATGATTTTTTATGCTTAAAATTATTCCAAAATTTCATTTCATATGTTATACTAACATGAATTATGTACTTTATAATTCATGACTTATAATCATCAATGATTTATTATACAATTCAATATCAAGATCCTTGATATGGAGGATATAATTTTAAAAAGTTATTTTCATGTTCTTAGGATATTGTGATTATGTTATCTATCATGATTACCATTACTAACCATATGAGATCATCCTTTTCTATTTTTTGTTTTATCTAGGTTATGAAGAACGGTATTAAGTATGATGTCTCAAAAATGGTTCTAATTATGAATTAATAAGCGAGAGGTGGGGAAGATGTTTTATGAATCAGTTGTTTATGTTTATAAGTTTCCAAATACAGTAATCTTATATGGTTTTGGCATGGTTTTTTATGTTATTAATATTATTATATTTAAATGTAATATCTATGTATGAAATTTATGGTCCATTATAAAACCCTTAGACTAGAAATCCTCAAACCATCTATTAGGATCCTAGAGCTTAGTAGGTGACATCTTGTATAAATGAATAAATACTAGAGATGCTCCTAGAATTAGATCAATCATAAACACTAACTCTATCTTAGGTGGTAATCTAAAATAAATATTTGGATAATACATCCCTGAAATGATATACAATTGGTGAAAAATATATCAGATGTATTCCCTACTCCTTTATTAGATGACTAGAAATATGGTTGGTCGCTTAACCTAGCTCATTATGCTTTGGTCTAGCTCCACCATCCTAGACATCTCACTCATATGTGTGAAGATAACTTCCACCCTCTTGTGATGTAAAAAATACCCTATAATGATAATAATCCATTGAAGTTTCATATGGATCCAATCAGTCCATCTTGATAATTCCACTAAATTATTTCAACATGAGTATTAAGAGGTCTCGTAATAAAGGATGATTGCCTACCTCAAGGGGTTGTCCCTACATTGGTGTATTACATCAGACCTAACACCTTATGGTGTGTCAAGGTTCATAACCCCACAAAATTATTCAATTTCATAACAAAGACTCTCCATGGTCAATAAAGATTTAAATGAGTGTGATACACCTATATTGAATAAAGAAGATACGTTAGTAGAGGATACTATTATAGTACCTCACGCAGTAAAGGATCATGTACTTGGATCCTCAAGTATAAGCTATAAAGAAGTCAATTAGCCTGATATGGGCCCATAAACTACTTTTGGACTACTCTAAGTTGTTCCACTCAACTAGAACTAATAATCGAAGGCCAAACTACAATGGCCATGACCTCCTCCTTAGTCTGACCTACTGGTCATACTCCAACTTCCTGCATGACGTGGAGTAACTGGCCCTTCCCTTGAAGGTGGATCTTTTGAGGATCCACTTCCACTAGAATTAGGTGTAAATGTTTGGAATAATCTATAAATATGAACCATAAATCCATAATCACAACACTCAAGAGGGTCCCTATCACACAGAGTTATCATATTCTCTTATCATTCACACTGATGGAATATAATAGTGTTTCCACTATGCATACTATATCCAAAACTATGTTGAAGAGAAAAATAATGGATATGCTTCCTACTACCAGAATAACTACTACCATGTCTTATAACATAGCCTCTATGCTCAGTACAATTAGCTTCTCTCAAGTTGTTCTCAGTGATAAGTGAATGATTGACAATATCATAAAATGTAGGAAGGAGAAAGACATTCTCCTGGAAGAAGATGGTATACTTGATATCATCCTAGAAATGTATTAGTTGTGATAGATTATCATTAGATATAATTGGAGAAAATAATTTAAACTCAGTAAAATTCATTGAATAGTCCATTAAAGAGATAGAATCCTACTTCAGGTGCATGATCTCTCTAGAATGGTCAGATCTTGGATTTTGAGGAAAAAGTAATCACAGAAGGTACTTTTAAATGCCACACAGACCATTACCTAATGAACACTAGCTTGATTAATCACATCCCATTGTCACTTAGAGGAGTCACAAATCATGTTGGTGGAAAGATTGACCCTTCTCTCTAGAGGTGTCTCTAGCTGACTGAATATATAAATAATAGACTCTATAAAAGAATCAATAGCTTAAGGAACACAATCCCATGAGAAGATAGGATGATTATATTATTGGAACTCACAAGTATGATAATCCATTATATTTGTAGGTTATAAACCTCTCTATATATACTAAATAAGACATAGAAACCCCTCTAGAAACTTATCAACTATGCACAGTTTGAGGATAACACGTGGTTCCTCAGGTGACACTACTAGAGGTGTTGCTGGTAGATCAAACCCCACCACATCAAGAGTGTTATCATCGTGACCATCTTGATGCACAACTAGAAGAATTCTTGGGTGCATATCTCAACAAATTGCAATCACAGTTCTCAAAACAATATTATAAGAATACATAATCTATCATAGATTATAAAAATGGGTCACACTACCCATAATGTAATCCCAGAAAACCACTTATAAGTCTAAGGTATTGGTATGTGTTTAAGTTTGATTTTAAGAGGTTCTAGTAGGTGAAAGGTCAGTTTCACATTTCTTCTTCATTTACTAGAAAAAAATATCATTCTAGAAGTCATGTTTTTCATTTTATGATTTCATTTTATTATTTATATATATCATTGTTCAATTAAATGGATCATCATTCCCTACTAATGAAGTCCCATACACTTTTTAACTAAAAGTGACACCCATTTAATTTCTAATTAGCTATCTTACATTCATTTTCATAATATAAAAATTCAAAATTAAGAGGTATCAACATAAATAATTACCCCTCTCCATTCACAAGGGCCCATACACCTCATAAATTGAGACTAGTAATCACTCAATTATAGCCAAATACCAACTCATTGAACAAGAGTTACTTAGCTGACAAATATAGAAACTAGCTATTTAAGATGCCTCCAACAACCTATATAGGAAAACACAATTTAGAATGATACTGATAATTTAAAAAACTAATTAACCTACACTAAAAAACATATTAGTATCATAAGAATATATAATAACCATGGATCACTCAAAAATAACATGAAAGACATGTGATTGAAGAAGTGAAATGAACCTATATGAAATGGAATATGCATGGAATCTGAATTCTATGTGCCTATAATGATGAATATGATAATGATCCATGCCACACCAGTCTCAGGTAAATTATCCATAAATCATATCAAACCCACAATTTAGGTGAATCACCCAACAGTGAAAGGATTTTAACTCTAATAAGTAGAATACACAATAAAATTTATTATTACTTGGAATTTTTTTGTTTACCTCTAAGATTTGTTAGCTACTCTCAGGCATGGCTCATCACCATCTTCCAATATGTTTCTAATATCCTGTATATATTCCCAAAAAATAATAAAAATGATAAATTAAAAGGGGTTTGATACCACTTTATAATTTCCCATCCCAAGTTCCACTCAATGGGTCCCCAAGATGATGGGACACATGGCCTTAAGAGAACCTACCCATATGCCAGAGGCTACCGACAAGTAGTGAGGGCCTAGTGTGTCTTTGTGAGGGGAATATTCCCTCATGTCAGATAAGAGAATATAATAAATATAATAACAGATGGTTAAACAATATCAAAATAACAATAATTAATAAACAAGTCTAGTAGTGGAAGTAAGAATAATCTTTCATCAATAGTAATCAATCCAATAGTTTAACGGTGTCATATAAAAAATATAATGATGTATGTCATGTCTCTAAAAATATGAAAAATTGCAATAAATGGTAGAATTAAGAGAGTAAAATATATGTTGTACAAAAGAACAAAAATACAAAAAAAAACAATCCAAGATCCCAAGAACTAGACCAGTCATCTACTACCATGGTCCATCTTAAATAAAAAATCACTTCAAATGTCCATGGTAGAAAATTTTCCCTTATCCATACCTACAATCATATGATCCTCATGGTCATCAAAGGTATCTCAAATAGGGTGTGAGATAAATCAAATTATTCCACCAATAACGACGTATATACTATCATGTATGTGAATATAAACTAAGAAGTGTGTAGGTATATATAAATGTAATGTGATGAAAAAATAATAACTCATACATGTTTCAGCCTCAGTTGGTATTATTTCTAAACATGATATCATTCAATAAATTCATTGAATTTCATTTTATATAGATAAATCTTGTGAAGGGGTCATCAACCCTAAAATAGATCATAATAATAATAAAAGAGGATCAGAGCTAAAACCAAGGCATCATTGAACTCAGGGGTCATCCAACACATTCTAATAACTCAGTAAGTTTAGAAAGAAAGGTGTCTGATAGTAATTTATGGGAATTTTCCATGTAATTCCACTATGAATGAGTCTAACTAATTCCATATAGCTTTTCCATTATAATCTCAGTATAATAATGACTGTTCCCAATGGGGTGAATCTATGGAGCCATGTGTCTAAAGACATCCATCATGATCCTGGAGTGTATCCATTGAATTATATTATCCTAATAGATATAAAAATGATCATATAACAACATTCTAAGAATATTCTAGTAGACAAGAACCATGTTCATAGGTGTGTATCCACCCTATAAAATTGTTCCTTGAAATAGAATGGTTTCATCTATGTTCTCAAGGAATTCCATAAGGAATCCAAGAGTGGATCAATTATCATTGTTCCTATAAATATATAATGTTCCATGTGCAATAGGCACATTATACTTGTTCCATTTATATCATATGAAATCATATTCCATGTAATACACATTCCCTTAAATCATGTAATAGGTCTATTCCTTTCCATTTCACTAATCGGGAAAAGGTGGGATAAGGACCCACAACTAATAATCAGTTAAATTATAATATCAATTATTTGGTTCATACCATTTCCTTTAATTTATCATGTAATGGTAATTTTGATATATGGAACAAAAGTAAAATTAAATTTATATGAAAATGACAAGTGATATCTATCACATACATTCCATTTAACATTATAAAAGTTCATTAATAAATATAAAACACTTACCTTATCAAGGACATGTCCAGCACACCCGAATGGTGCTATATATAAACCCAACATGGGTTACCAAGGCATAAATAAGGAAGTACCCTACTTAGGGTTATTAGTGTTTAGGTCATAACATATAATAGCATTAATAATAATTATAAATTGAACTACATAAAAAGATTTAAATTATTATAATAAAGGAATATAGATTTAAGGGAAAATTCTTGGTGAAACTATCATGCATAACTATAATGAGAATTTTTAAACAACAAGACTTTTAGAGAAATTCCATAGAACGCCTACCATGTGCCTATAACACTCTACTCATTCATTTTTTCCTATAGTTTGGTCAAGATCATAATAAAATATAATGATGGATCAAATACCTAAAAATAGTTCATAATATCTCGCATCAAAATAGTGCAGTCGATTGAAAGAAGAAAGAAGAAACGAGCTAGAGGACTGAACAACTTGCCCAAAGGAATCCATCAAGACCAAAAAAAGTCAAAACAGAATTAATATGGAAGATTTATAAAGAAACCAATATCATTAACATATTGGATCTTATAATGTAAATGGGTTGTTGTTCTGTCTTGTGGAGGAGAAGGATAATGGAAAATAGGTTTATAAAAATATAATGAAAGAGAGGTAATTTAAGAAAAAATATCAGGGTAGTAGGGTTTGGCAGCATATTTGGAAAAATAATGCACCTAGAACTACTCGTATACAGGGCTCATGGAGTTAATCTACACGGTTTGACAGTTTTTCTGCCAACCGTGATTAAATATCTATCCAAGAAGGTGACTTGTACAGTTTAACAACATAGTTTAAAAAATCATTCCCCAACTATTCCAATTGGATATGATAAAATTGTAGACATTTTTCATCGGTTTGAAGCCCTAGGTGAATGTTTTGTGAAAATTGTGTTCCATGTATTTCCCTTTTAATGATCCAAAATAGTTAGGAGAAACTTTATAAGTTGGGAAATATATTTTCTATTAATCGTGTGGCATAGTGGCTTCTTCCACCAGTCAGGGTTCTAAGCTCCGAACAAGCCATAAACACCCCTTAAACATCAGTGAATTCATTCGGCATCCATAATAGATCCCAGATAAATAATTTGACTAAAATTAAAATTATTTATACCTTATTGAAAAACTGGGTTCTAAAATTAGAAATCCTATAATGAAATCCACTTATATATTTTTTCTATTTCCACTCCGATACTGGAAAAGGAAGAATCATTATCTTTAGTAATTATCATTATTCTTTAGTCTATTGACAGTATAAACACTTCATGGCGAATTCAAAAATATAACTTTTCATTTCATTTAACTAGTCATAATCACAAAGTTCAATATAAATCTTATTTCTGCCTTGATTAATATAAAACCAAGAACTATGAGCATCACTAAACAACATTTTCATCAATTGGGAATCAAAATGAAGATTTATTCATTTTAAAAAATTTAAAAACCTCATTTTTCAATATTAAATTCTATAACCTTACCCTTATTGATGGATTCTACCTTTTCCTTCAAATATTGGTCCTCCTTTTATGCTCTCTTAATTATTTATGACAAAGTATACTTTACTAAAAACCCAAAAACTGAGGATTTTCCTACATCCACTACTTCAAGGACAAAATTCATCAAATCATTAGCCAACGGGTGACATTCCCAATGTTACATGGTTAATGTATAATTTTTTCAACTCAATGCATATGCCACTTTATTTTAATTTCCATGATGGTACTTAATAATTAATTCATAATATTTGTTTAGTTTGAGCCATACCTTTCTCACGTTTAATTCATTTATATTGAATATACACTTAAAAATTTGGTGAAAAGTTTTTATTTAAACTTTATTTATTATAAGTGATGTGTATAATGTTCTAAATAAAACACCGCTGTATTTAATTATAGAACATGTGAAGGTTAATTTAACTTGAGATGTTTTGACTGACATGAGTAATAAGCAATTACATGATCATTCTACATTAGTACAAAACCAACACTATTCAAAGAACCATCCCTATAGATGAAAAATTATACTTTTATGAAAGGTAGTAAAAAATGGATCATTCGCCATTATTATTTTTCATTTCCTAAAAAAATTATCACACTCTTTTTTCCAAACTAATTTAACTACTTTTTGAGTTATCTTAATCAGTAGGCTAGACAGGGAAAAATTCAACAAACTATCGGTATTGACCCACTATACCAAGAAAACAATGAATTTGTGTGATATTTTTGTTTCATTGTAAATATTCAACAAAATTTATTAGTAGTGTAAATAGTTAATCCATAGAATGAAATTTTTTTGAATTCAAAATTAACACTTACTAAATTTTCCATATTATTCCTTTTCACTCATGGATTTCATCAAAAGCCTAAACTATCTACCATATTCCTCCTAGAATTTATAATATACAAAAATATGATCAATAAACACAACCAAATAACTTTCTAAGAACATATATAAAACCTTATTCATAAGGTCCATAAATACATTAGGTGAATTAGAAAAACCCAAAATTAATAACTAAAAACTCATACTATCCATATCTGGTCCAAACTATAATATTCACAATCTTAACCACCCTAAACATTAGTTGATGTTACCTAGACCTTAGTTTATCTTTTGAAAAATATTTTTCTCCCTAGAGGTGATCAAAAAAATTCATTGATATGAGGAAAAGGATACATTCTTTTTATGGTGAAGTTATTCAAATCTATATATTCAATTAAAATAAACATTGAACCATCCTAAATTTTTACAAAAAAAATATGCTCTCCCCATGTATATGTTTTAGGAAAAATTGAACCTTTATCTAACAATTCATAAGATTTATTTTTTAATTCTAAAAGTTTCACATGTTATGTTTCGATAGGGGGGTTTAGAAATAGTATTAGCAAGAGAAACTGTGTAAAAAGTAATTTTAACCTCCTAATAAAACATTACACTAGGAAAATCATATATAAAAACATCCATGTATTCATTCACTACTAGAATATCACTAATTTGAATAGTCTCTTTATTTTATTCAATATGAGCTAAGTAAATTTCACTTCCATCTATAATCTATTTATCAGCTTCGGGGTATGTTATTAAATGAATAAAATCATTTAATAATACATTATTGGTAATAAAATATATCTTAGAATGAAAAAATGAAATCCAATCAAACCTAAAAATGATATAAAAATATAATATGGTTATTTTATCAATATTTTTAGGAAAGACCATACCGGTCATAACAATAGGAAGATTGTAATAAATCTTGGATTCCTTAATACCTCCACCCAACATTTTCACCATAAGTCCTATCATAAATTGATGACATGATATTAAAAATTTACAATAGAAATCTTATAAATGAAATAATGTTATGATATTTAGTCTAATAGGTTATTGGAATAATTTTAATATACAAGTAACATTCCTCTCACCACTTCATTTGATGTCCCAACACCAACATTGGTAGTAAAAAAAAAATTTCCACACCCTTTTCCCTCTAATCATGGTGATTTTTATCCTGATTTAATAGCTTAATACACATTTTATCATAATGAACTAACTCATTTCAATTGAAATACGTCATCATTGGACGGTTATTATTTACTCTATTATATAATTCCTCAAGATGAGTTTCCTTGTATTCAAAGTCCACATGGACAAAAATTCCACATCATCAGCACATCCCTGATTTCATAAGACATTATCTAGTGTTCTTAATAACACACATACCATGACATAGGAACATTATTTTCTTACCTAAAAATTTCTTAGATTTAGGTTTCCCTATTTCCAACCATCCTAAACACTTCTTACCTTTAGCTTAATGAGGAACATAAGTGTCAGAAAACTTGATGTAAAATGTTTTGAAAAAATGAGAAAATATATCATTTCTTTTAATCCCAATATGGAAAAATAACATCATATAAATGATTTCAATCATGATTAAAATCTATTAATATTACTATTAATTTCATAAAAAATATTTTACCAACCTATCAAGTATAGGAAAATTAGCTTCATAAGTGGACACATAATCTTCATATTTTTACCTCAATTCCACGAATTGTTTTTCCTTCCAAAGATAAAAAACCATAGAAAAATATTTCTCAACGAAATTATACTTAAATTTTTTCCATTTCATGGCATCAATATTATCTTTTTCTCTATTATTCTTAACAAAATACCACCATCAATCAGCTTCACCTTCAAAATGATAACCGTAAATAGTTGCCTTCTCATAATCCAAAAATTCCATGTATTAAAATTATTTCTCTAGATCATTGATCCATTCATTAGCTATGATAAGGTTAGATGATCCATATAAATATGGGGGATGTTTCCTCCTGAAATGATCTAAAATAGACATGTTACTTCATTGTAGATGAATTTATTCTCTATAATGGTTAAAACCATTATTTATAGATTTTTCAACTGAGTCGTCAAAGCAAAAAAATGTTTCATTCCAATTCTATCCATCTCAAGATTCTGATTTGGAAGATTATTTTCCTCGTAGTCCCTTCCTAATATAACTTCCTTGTTTCCCCTTTAGAGAACCATTTTCAAAAGACATAATTTATATTAACCAACATGAAAATATTAAAATTCTAAATCATTTCAACTTTTCCATAAGGTAAAATCATTCATGGGAATGCTATTAATATTATCCTAACCTCAAAATTTATCTAAATCGTTATTTGATTCCAAATATAAGGACTCAACCCTAAACATTATAAAATATATAGGTTTATGTGAATAATTAATTATCAAACATTAGAAGACATTTTTCGGTTTATATTTTTAGAGAATTAGGTCATAACCCATACCTTAAAAAACATATTATTCAAATTGGATGCTTATGTTTAGTATCTATTTTTTCTACAAATTAAAACTTTTAAAACAAATAATGATTTATATTAGAAAAACTCTTCACAAAATTCAATATGACCTCTCCCTTTCACATACCCATTCATAAATCCTATAAAATGCATTTAAAAAACTTTTAATGAGTAAAAAATTCTTAGTAAAGGACATAAAAATAAAGTTAATCATTAGTCCAGTGAAAAATATGAGCATGCATGAAAATATATTTCATAAAAACATATCAATTTTCCCATAAAGGGAATTATCATTCCATTAAAATTTTATTTTCATTATAATTTGATAAAATTATTTCCATGAAAAAAATATTACCAGAATAGAAATTTAAATTAGGTGCCTTGGGAGATCATCTCATATAACACTTATAGAACCATTAAAAACCCATACAAATTGGAATAACCATATGACCAACATCCAATAAAATTATATATAGAAAATAATCATTATCCAATGCATTGAAGTGTTATCCGGTCACACCCATCTTATAAGTTATAATAGGCTCACTTGGGGATATATGGGTGCACCCATGTTATATAGTTTCCAAGTACAAATACATGAATAAAATATTTTATGATTTCACACTTTCAATATAAAATGTCTGAAAAAAACATTCAAACTCAAATAAAAGTCACTTTTACATATTAAAATTCCATTTTCATTTAAAACCAAATTTTTAATACCAAAATACCCAAAAATGAAAAGTGGTTTTTTCGTTGAAGAAAACATGAAATCTTTCAATGGAAGCCAAAAATCATATAATGTTTGTGGTGGTGGAAATTTTATTTTCACCATTTATGTTAAAAATAGATCATTTCTTATTTCGTTTTTAAAACATTCAAAATAAAATATCTAAAAATATTCATTTTTGATAACTATTGAATTTAATGTAAAATAATTAACATAAAATAAACATTAAAAATATTTTATGCTCATATAAATTATTTCATTAAATCATTTTAAATATTTTGACCTAGAAAATAAAGAGTTGGATGGAAAAACATTAAAAGAATATTTTTCAAGAAAAAATCCATTATCACCTTGAAAATATTTGAATTGTCTGAAACATGAAATAATAACATTAAAAAACATAAAATACCATGAGAATGGATAAACTCATGAGAAAACATGTAAATGTGGCTATATATAATCACTGTAAAATAATATAGCTGCATAAAATTAAAATATTCCCCAATGAAAGGAAATTGAGTTGAAGTCCCTTACCGTCAGTTCAAATTTTCATGTAAGTTGTATATCTTACTGAATAATAAACATAGGTTAATTATTTTCATTCTTAATAAAACTTTTCCAGTTTTTTTTCCTTTTATTTCACTAATTACCATGTTATATATGATTAGATAATCAATTAAGTTCACATCATATTTTTTCGATGATATTTGGATTATGTGTCAAAATACTACCATTGGTAGGTTGAATATGGTCAAAGAGGTCATTATTTTATCTTTTAAAGAATAATAATTACCAAATAGTTATCATATTTATACATCAATTATACTCTTAATACCAGTCATGTAGGATGTTTTTTAGAAGAAAAGTATTTTACAATCATGAAGATGGTAGGTCGTATGTATGCTTGAGTGACGTTTCCATTTTTCAATGATCAATATATAATTTAGGTAACAAATATTTTATGTTTCTAGAATGATAATAATATCATATATGTCATATTATTTCATTAAATATGCTCATATATAATCTGTTTCATGAACCAGGCCAGGATTCCATCTAACCAAACACCCAACCTTGCCTGAGAAAAGTCCTGAGAGGCATTAATAATCCTCCCAGACTAAAAACTAGTCTCAAGAATAAAAAATAAACCAAGGTGGAATGATTTTACACAATAATAAACTGATAAAAATAATGAAAACAGATCATGTTTCTAGATATCATAAATCAAAAGAACAAAATAAATACATAACCATTTCAAGATACAACTATAGTAGAATAAAAATAGAAAACTAGAAGAAAAAAACAAAAAGAAAATGAAATTTTCACTACATAACCTCTTGGTCACTGCCAACTAGAAGACTAACCAACCCCATGGGTAAACTTGATCTATAATCTTGAACCTACAAAAGTAGTATAAATATAATGAAACTATGTGGCACAACTAGGGTGTGAGAATAAAATAGACCAGTAAGTAAGAACTACATAATCAATACATTGCCTTCACTGAAATTGTCCATAAATTCTAGTTTGAATCACATATATAAAAGAAGATTTATTAACCTTTTAAATAACTAAACATAGCTTTCCCTCATTAAAACAACAAACAACACATTCTTCTTTTCAAAATAGATTTCCATTTAAAAACCAAAAAAAAAAAACCAAAGAATGTGATCAAATGTTGTGATGGAAAATAAAAGAAATAGTGCAAGTAAATATAAATAATAAATGAACTATATGAACATATTATCAAATGCAGAAAAATAAAATAGAACATACATATAAATATCATAGGAATTTCCTATCCTTCTCTAGAATAAATCCCTCAACATAATCGATTCAGAATCACCTTCCAGTGTTTGGGGTATCTTAATATTCAATAACTAATTTAAAATCTATAAACTAGTATCAATAAGGGCACCAAACACCTAGACTATCCACAAATATAGGGGTACCAACTTCTCTAATCAGTTTTAGCAAGACACCATCACTCAACCCTCTAGATAGAACCTATGAATCCCATGATAATAGTATATAGAGAAAGAGGATATCATCACATACATTGCATAAACCAAAACCCATAGTTTCCACTATGTGTTCCATTCCCAAACTCTAAAACCACTTATGTGATGACCCTCTCCTTAGAGGGACAACCATAGAGGTTCCCTTCACACACTGAACCGTCCAAAAGTTCCAACTAGTCATATATGTTGTAAGAGTTTGAAACCACATTCAAAAACACAATAAGGTACCAAATAGGTCATTCACATCACTAATCCAAATTCACTTATCAAACTCATTTTCACAACCAAGATGAAAACATAGAAAATTCTCTAAATGTTCCTATTATTCTATTATATCATCTAGATACCAAACCACATTCTAAGGTGCTAAAGGGTCCAAACATTAGAGAACACATTTAGAATCTCATTGGTTACTTATATAAAATAAGAATCCTTTTAGGAAACATTAGGGTTCTTAAAAGACCATTTGGATAGAAGAGGGATAATAAATATAAGAGGTAAGAGTGTATATTGTTTTAAAATATTACATTAAGGTGAAAATCACATTAAAAATATATTATCATTTATATCACTATCTATATGTGCACCTCGTTCACATATGGATATGTGAACAACAAATAGAACACTTCTTAAAATCCCTAGAATACCAAAGGTCCCAATTTAATAATCTCTAAGAGCTTAAAAACACATTAAAACATTCCATGTAATGCCCTGACCCCAGAAGTCCAGAGTCGGTGCATTATTACGTATCATTAGAATGATCACAAAAGATCATGTCTCAAAAGACTGATTAGTTTAGTAGCCTTGGAAGTACTAGATACATTCTTAAGGTTTACATTACATCCTAAAATGGAAAAATACAACAACATTGTTTCCATAGACAACACTGAGATCCCAAATACTATCCCTATAGGTCATTCATAATATAATTCTTCGCATCCAGGGAAAAATAAAACATAGAAAGGGGAGTTCTCAGATGCTCAGTAAGGATAACAATATAGTGAAGGATTTAATAAATAATCATAAACATTTATGGCAATGTATAAGAATAAAACAAAATCCTTTTAAACTTTAACTTCAGCATAATATAGAAAAGATAAAATCAAATAATTCCATTTACTTATTCACATGGATATTCTACTAGTCTAATAATCACATGAAATATCAATAGCCACTTTCATAATGATGGAATGCTTAATTCCAGACTTTTATAACCACATAGTCAAGGCCTTGTGCCAAGACTACAAATAAGATTTATGTCAAGGCCTTATGCCAAGACACTAGTTTCTCACATGAAACCTATTGATGCATTGAGGAGATATAGCGGGCTCCACCCGCTGTTGAGTCAATAAGGTTTTCCTTGTGACTTTTCCATTCCTTCTTTTTTTTAAAATCACAAACACATTATACTTAAGAAAATATATATTTTACCTCTATAAGGAAAATTTTCTTCTTTAAAGAAATTTACCCTAACCTAGATTTTCTTATACATATCAATATTTTTTTAAGTATAAAAACCGGATTCATACCCAAAACCCCAGAATCATATAATGTCAAGAATTAGAGTATTCTATTTTTAGGATCCGAATTCTGGATGTGAACTGTAATAAAGTTCCACTCTGAATTCTAGATGTGAACTATAATGAAGTTCCACTTTGAATTCTAGATACGAACTTTCATGAGTTCGACTCCAAACTCTTATGAAGTTTGACTCTGAACTTTCATGAGTTTGACTCCAAACTCTTATAAAGTTTGACTCCAAACTTTCATGAGTTCAACTCCAAACTCTTATGAAGTTTGACTCTGAACTTTCATGATTTTTACTCTGAACTCTTATAAAGATCAACTCTGAACTTTTACTAGTTCGACTTCGAACTCTGCAAGTTCAGATTCTGAACTCTGGTGAAACCAGACTCTGAATTTTTTTAGAAATTCAGACTCCGAACTTCTACAGATTTTAGGTACTGAATTCCTATAAAAAAGAATCCAAACATTTTTTAACATAGACTCTGAATTCCATTTTGGTTACACTCTGAACTTTTATTTACTTACATTTTGAATTCTAGTTTTTCTTATGCTTACACTTTTTTCATTGTAAAATGATGTTGTGCTTTCATTTACACATGTTTTTTTATAAAACAATGACATCCATTATATTTTCTAATTAACCATTGGTATAGTGACACATGTACAGGTCCCTCTGATATTCAAGGAAAATATGACCATTCGATGAGGGATCCAATCATTCCAACCGAGCCTATAAATGGGAGCTCATTTGAAAGAGCTCAATAACAAGTTGATCACTCTAGAGAACACACACTATTAAGGTGATTTCTAGAGAGAGAATATTTTCATGCTTTGTTCGTGCGACTCCGAATGTTGGTGATTACATTCGAGGGCTTCAGGGGATAGGAAGACATAGGTGATGACTACCTTTAAGTTCGAGGGCTTCCTTACTGAGGAAGACAGAGGTTCCAACTACCTTGAAGTTGAGGGCTTGCGGGGATAGCAAGACAGAGACTTTGATCTTCATATTGAGGGTTTACCCTGGTGTGGGTAAGACAGACTTGCATGAAATTATAAATCAAGGGACCTTTATCCAAGGTTGTTGGATACCCTTCTCTTTGGGTTAAAAGACTTTTATCTTGTTACTTGTAGTTTTACTACTTGTTTTTCCGCTGCATTGTGTATTGTAAGGAAAGTATAATCTTCTTATATTTCCTTAAACTTGTACTCTGAATAGTTTATATTCTATATGCTTTAAGGTAGAATCTCATATTGTAAACTTTGGTTAAGTTTAAATTTCTGGATCCATATTTCCGGAACCTGTTTTTTGGAATCACTTTCCATTTTTAAGTAAGTACATAGAACTAGAAGTTTGTAACTTCATACCATATACCAATCCTTCAATTGGTATTAGAGGTTTTGTGAATTTTCTTAGTTTAACTTTGTTAAACTTATATCTTTCCTTGTTTAAGGAAATTTTTTAAAGTATACAATTCACCCCCCTCTTTTATATTAAGCATCTACATCATTATTTTGATCCTACAATTGGTATCAGAGCAGGTCTCTGAAATAATTATACTCACGTATACATTTCTCATGCTCACTTTCTCATTAATCTTCATCCTTGCTTATAAAGATAGTTTCATTCCGAACTTATTCATTCCGAACATTGTCATTCTGAATTGTTCATTCCGAATTTGTTCAATCTGAACTTTGTGGTTACGAACTTTTCCTACTAACAAGTTTGGTTGCCAAAGTTTTTTATTAAGAATGGAAGGAATCAACGTTGGTTCTATTGGCAATATAAACCCTACAAGACCACCAATTTTTGATGGTAATGACTATGATTATTGGAGAGATCGAATGAAGAATTTCGTTATCAATACTGGAGTGGATAATTTTGTTATGCTTACTGGTGATTATAAAATTCCTGATAAGGAAGTTAGAACTTTCACTAACCAGGAAAAGCAAGAATATCAACTCAATTATAAGGTACACAATACTTTACTATGTTCAATGACTAGAAATATATATAGCCAAATTTCTTCTTGTGAAGTAGCTAATTTTATCTGTAATAAGTTAGAGGTTACACACTTTGGAACTTCTAAATTGATTGAAACTAGGAGAGCTATGCTTAGATCTAAATACCATGGATTCAATTTTTTGTATGGAGAACCAATCTGTAAAGTTCAATAGAGATTTATGACTATAGTGAATATTCTTCATTCTATGGGAGAAAAAGGGTTAGATGATGAAACCCTTATGGATAAGATTATTGATATTATTCCCAATGAGTGGGAATCAAAAAGAACAGCTATTGATGAGAACAGAAAGTTTACTAAAATTTCCTTAGATGAACTATTTGGAACTCTTCTTAAACATGAAACAAGAATGAAAAGAGATGCTGAAAACATCGAGAAGAAGAATGGAAATTGTACTGTTTCTTTTACCACAACATCAAATCATATGAAAGCCAAGACTCCTGAGAGAGTAACCAGATCCAAGTCTAAGAAATTTATTATCCAATCCAAATCTAGTGAAAGTGAAGTCTCAGAAAATGAGTTAGAAAATATTGCTCAAAGAATTAACAAGATAGTTGGACAGAGAAATTTCCGATCTAAGTATAAGAAAAAGGAAAGGAAATATAGGAAAGATGGAGAAGTTACTTGTTATGAATGCAAGAGAGCTGGACATATTAGACCGGATTGCCCTTTTCTCAAAAAGAAATAAAGAAAAGAAAGGAATTCTGAAAGGAACAGAAATAAGTATTATAAAGACAAAGCTAAGAAAGTTCTGAAAGCTAATGACACTTGGAGTGCCAGTGGTGGTGACTCTTTAGATGAATCTTCTGATTATGAATCTTTTGGATAGAAGAATCTTGGGCTTATAGCCAGATTACCTATTAATAATCATTTCTTCATGGATAAGGTACACAATTCTAAATCATTGACCAATGTTTATTTAAATTCTAATGATAGTAAATATTATCACTCTTCAGATGAAGAATCCTCTTCTGATGAAGAAAATACTTCACCTACCTATGAAGAAGTTTCTAGGTTTGCTGAACTTCTTGAGATTGAGAATTCCAAACTCAATAAAAAACTTGATAAGGAAAATCTATGAATAATATTATTAAAAAACAAATATCAGATCTTTCTAACGATCTTGATAGGAAAAATGCTTATTTTATAAGTATTTCAAAAAGTCTTGAGGAAGTAATTTCTGAGAAGAACAAACTTTATAAATAGTTAGAAAAAGTAATTTCTAAGAGAAGTGTTTTCAAGCCTAGCACTAGTTCTAAATCAAATTATTTTGAAGATAAAAACTTGATTATAAAACTCAAGTCTGAAATTTTTTCCTTAAAGAAGTGTTTATCAAACATTACCCATGGTAAAGAAAATTTGGATAAGATGTATTCACAAATACGACCTTTAAGAAACAAATCCGGATTTGTTTATACTCATGCAAAACCAACTTTTAGTAACAACTAATTTTTTTAACAAAGTTACCCATTTTGTACCAAGTGTCAATGTGGTGGTCACTAGGAAAAGAATTTATCTTTAAATAAAACCCAATCTTTAGGTTTTCATAAAGCTTACTTTTCTAAGAAGGTGTGGGTTCCTAAAATTTTGTTATCTGGAAATATCAGATCCAAACAAGTTTGGATTCCAAAAGTCTAACTCTTTTATTATTTTCAGGAAGATAAAGGAAGTTCCAACAAAAATACATAGTACATGGATAGTGGATGTTCCCGACACATGACTGGTAACAAAATCTATTTTGAAAATATTATCAAGATGAAAGGAGGAAAGGTAATTTTCGGAGATAATTCTAAGGGAGAAATTTTTGGTATAGGTAATATTGTTCTTCTTGGTAAAACTTTTATTTCAAATGTTTTATTTATTAAGGGTCTTAAGAACAACCTCATTAGTATAATTCAATTATGTGATGAAGGTTACCTTGTGAATTTTAGGAATGATAAATGCTTAGTTCACAATTACAAGGAAGAATTTATTCTCTCATCCAATAAGAAAGAGAATTTTTACACATTGAACTTAGAAGACCTTAGGATCCAAGACCTACCTTGACTTAGTGAAATGGAAGATAATTCTTGGTTATGGCATAGAAGACTAGGTCACTGTAACCTTAGAAACTTATGTAAACTTTCTAAGAAGAAACTAGTTAAGGATCTACCAGAGCTTAGATTTGATTCTTCTAAAGTTTGAGATCCTTTTCAATATGGAAGGAAGCATAAATCTAGTTTTAAGTCAATTGGTGAAGTCTCAACAACTGATGCATTACAGTTAGTGCACATGGATCTTTTTGGTCCAACACAAACTGGAAGCATTGGAGGCAAATAATATGTGTTTGTTCTAGTTGATTATTACACTAGATTTACATGGGTCTATTTTCTAGAAAGGAAGTCTGACGATTTTTCTTATTTCAAAAGTTTTAGAGCCCAAGTTAAAAATGAGAAAAACCTTCCACTGAAAACTATTCATAGTGATCATGGAGGAGAATTTCAAAATTCTGTTTTTGAAACTTTTTGTAGTAGAAAGTTATTACTCACAACTTTTCATCACCTATAACTCCTCAACAAAATGGTGTAGTTGAAAGAAGAAATAGAATTCTTCAAGAGATAACTAGAACCATGTTGAGTGAATATTCTATAGCTAGACATTTTTGGTCTGAAGCTGTAAGTACTACTTGTTATACTATAAATTGAGTTTTGATTAGACCTTTTCCTAATAAAACTCCTTATGAGTTATGGAATGGTAGAAAACCTAGACTTTCCTACTTCAAGGTTTTTGGTTGTAAGGTATTCATCTTGAATACTAAAGACAATATACACAAATTTTCACCAAAATCTGATGAAGGAATTTTCTTAGGCTACTCCACAACTTCTAAGGCTTATAGAGTTTTCAATAAAAATACTTGTACCGTTGAAGAAACAGTGCATGTAAAATTTGATGAATCTGATTCTTTTGTTTTTAAACCATCTCAACCTATATCCTCATATGTGTTTTCAAAAACTAATTATCAACCTTTGATAGAATATCATTATGATAGGGAAAATGTTCAATAAGATACTTATAAAACATTTACCCCAGAATACTTTCTACCTTATGTTGATGAACAGGTTTTAAAAAACCCAAACCAAGTATTCCTTAAGAATTTTCCCAGTGATAGTATCATTGGTGATGTAAATAAACCTGTAAGGACTAGAAGTTCATTAAGAAATCATATATAACATCTAGCATTCTTTTCCCAATTAGAACAAAAAATCACTGATGAAGCTTTAGGTGATGATGATTGGATCAAATCCATGCAAGATGAACTAAATGAATTTGAAAGGAATACAGTCTGGACCTTGGTTGAAAGACCTAAGGAAACTTATGTTATTGGAGTAAAGTGGGTCTTCAAAAACAAGTGTGATGAAAATGGATTCATTGTAATAAATAAATCTAGACTAGTTACTAAAGTCTATAATCAACAAGAGGGAATAGACTATGAGGAAACCTATGCTCCAGTAGCTAGACTTGAATCTATTTGTATCTTACTTTCCTTTGCAGTATTATTCAATTTTAAACTTTTTCAAATGGATATGAAATGTGCTTTCCTTAATGGTTATGTTCAAGAGGAAATTTTTGTTGAACAACATCCTGGCTTTGAAGACACAAAACATCCTGATCATGTTTTTAGACTTACCAAAGCTTTGTATGGCCTTAAACAAGCCCCACGAGCCTGGTATGATAGACTAACCGTATTTTTGCTTCAAAATAACTATGTTAAGGGAAATGAAGATCCAACCCTTTTTATAAAGAAGGATAAGAAAAATGTTTTGATTGTTCAAATTTATGTCGATGAAATCATATTTGGTTCAACTTAGCAATCTTTAGCTGATTCTTTTGCAAGTTTAATGAAATCTAAGTTTGAAATGAGTATGATGGGTGAGTTAACTTTTTTCCTTGGTTTTTAAATTTCTCAAAAACCAGAAGGAACCTATATATCCCAACATAATTATATTAAATATCTTCTTAAAAAGTTTGAATATGACAATACTAAGAGTATAAGTACTCTCATCGGTACCTCAAACTCTTTAGATCTTGATGAAGCTGGGAAACCAGTAGATCAAATAGCTTTTAGAGGTATGATAGGAAGTCTACATTACTTAACAGCTAGTCGACCGAAATTAATGTTTTCAGTATGCTTATGTGCAAGATATCAATTAAATCCTAAGGAATCTCACTTAAAGGCAGTAAAAAGAATTTTTCGCTACCTAAAGGGAACCATGGATCTAGGATTATTTTATACTTCTGGAAATGATTTTGTTTTAAAAAGATTTTCGGATGATGATTTTGGTGGATGTAGAATGGATAGAAAGAGTACATCCAGAACTTGTCATTTCTTAGGAGATTCATTAGTTTCTTGGTCATGCAAGAAGCAACACTCAATAGTTCTCTCCACTGCTGAAGCTGAATATGTAGCAGCTGGAAGTTATTGTGCTCAAGTGTTGTGGATGCAACACACACTCACAGATTATGGCATGAGTTTTACTAAGACTCAAATTTTATGTGATAACACAAGTGCCATTGCCCTTAGTAAAAACCCTTCACATCACTCACGTGAAAATCACATAGATATTAGGAATCACTTTCTTAGGCATCACACACTTAAATGAGATATCATTCTTCAGTTTATCAGAACGCAAGATCAACTTGATGATATTTTCACAAAATCATTACCCTTAGATAGAATTGAATACATTAAACAGAAGTTAGGAATGATAACTGTGAGGTAATCCTTCTTCATTAACATCCTGTTGAGAAATTCTCCTTACAGTAATAAACTCCTTTTCATAGGGGGGTATATTTGTGTGCTAGTTTAACCAAAATTTTCATTGACAATTTTTTTTTCTCTTCTTTTGTAACTAAAATTTTTCGTAACAAGTTTTTGGAAATTCCCGGAATGGAAATTCTCAGAATGGAAATTTCGAAATGGAAATTTCGGAAAGGAAATTCTCGGAATGGATATTTTCAGAACAGAAATTTTCGGAACTGAAATTTTCGTAATGAAAATTTCTAGAACCGAAATTTACATAATTAATTTTCGGTAATTGGAATTTTCGTAATGAATTTTTCATAATGATAATTTTCGTAATGAATTTTTCTTAAGGAGAATTTTTGTAATGAATTTTCCGTAATGATAATTTTCATAATGAATTTTCCGTAGTGATAATTTTCGTAATGAATTTTCCTTAATGAGAATTTTCATAATGAATTTTTCGTAATGAGAATTTTCGTAATGAAATTTTTCATACTAAGAAGTTTCGTAATGAGATTTTCGTACTGGAAATTTTCATAATGAGACTTTCGTAATGAGAAATTTTTGTAATGAACTTTTGTAATGAGGATTTTTTTTCTCATAATGAGTTTTTTCGTTTTTAAATTCATTTCTTCAAGAGGAATATTACCAATTACGAACAATCTTTCTAGCCAATCTGAAAGGTATGATTTCCTTATTTAAATTTTCATAATCATATTTTTCTTGCTGGTATTTTCCTGAGTTTTAAAATAATTCAGATTCTAGTTTTCCTTAAATAGAATGTTTTTCTTAAAACCTTAAAATATCAGAGTCATGTTTTCCTTGCGAAATTTATTCTCAACCATCAGATTAGATCAAAAAGTTTTTCAACCGTTAGATGGATTTTGGAAGATCAAAGGTCACATCTATCGCCTATATAAAGGGGACCCTAAGACTCATCCCACATCAGTTTTTCAAAGATTTTTTGTTTCAAAGCCCAGCTTCTCTTCTTAAGACCAGTTCCGATCTTTGCAAAGCCATTCCAAATCCTTCAGATCTCTCTGTTCCGAATGTCTGTTGAAGCAACATCTCAAGATATGTCAAATACAATGTCGATCTCAAAATGGTTAGTCTTTAGGGAAAGGTTGGTGTATCCGGATTTTTATAAGATTGATTCTATTATAACCAAGAATATCATATTGAATAGTTGGGAAAATGCATGCTTGTACAAGTCAGAGAAACAAGATTCGGTTTACACCGATTTTTTGATCGGGTTCTATGAGTCTGTTTCCTTCCAGATGGAAGATGGCATAGAGTGGTTTTCATTTAAGTCTTATGGGAATACTTACAAGTTATCTTACACCAAGGTCGCGAGCTTGGTTGGTTTATCCTATGAAGGGAAGCTGATTTTTGCTCACATAAGCTTCCAAATGAGCAAGGAAGTTTCAACAAGATGAAGGCTTTAAAATGTATTGGACTTAAGGATGCTACTACTTCTAAGATTGCTCATCTCACTCCGAACAATAAGATTCTAAAGATCTGGGTACAAGTTTTTCTTGTACCAAGAAGAGGCGACAAGGATAATCTAAAGAAAATTGATATCTATGTCTTAGATTTCTTGGTAAATATAAGAAAGATAAATTTGATGAGGCATGTCTTGATTACGATCAAGAACATCAATGAAGGGAACTTGAGAGCTCAAATAATTATATACCATGTCTTAATATCTAAGCTGATAGTTCGGTGCTTAGAATCCTTCAAGGTTGCATGCAAATCAAAATTCCATAATTGTAAGCTTATGTTGTTAAGTGATGATACTTTGAAGAGAATGAAGATGGGTTTTTCTAGTGAATCTGGAGAATTCTATCCTTTATTTGTGGAAGAGGCCGAGGCAGCTCAGAAAGATTCGCAAACTCTGGAACCATCTAAAAAGGCAAGGAATAAGACAAATCTTAAGTAAGTAGATACTGAAGACATATCTCTCAAAGATAAGGAAACTCAGTCTGCTCCCCCCAAGTCAAAGAAGCAGAAAACTTATACAGATGAAGTGGCAACCAAGTAGAGGGAAGACAAGGAAAAGACAAAAGAAGGGGATCCACAGTTCGGATTGGACCCTGTAGGGGCAAAGGCCATAAAAGAGAGAGCTGCAGATGAATTAAAAAAGCAGGAAAAGGAGAATAAGTTGAAAAAGATGTTGTCTAAAGCTGAAGTGGTGCAATCTTTGTTAAGAGATACTGAAATATCTTCTGAGAAAATTCTTATTCAAGAATCTTTCAATGTCCAACCATATTTACCAGAAACTCCAGGTAAGAACTATGTCACTCTGGAAAAATACAAGGGTAAAGAGGTAGTTAAAGAAGTAGAAAAACAATCCGGTGAAGAAATAGAAGAAGAGGTAGTTGAAGAAGAAGAAGGAGGAGGAGGAGGAAGTGATGATCTTGATGAACTGATCAAACAAGTAGAAGAGTATAAAGAAAGGGTTGAATCTGCAAAATTACCCACTCCGGAAAAGGCAGTTGAGAAAGAAAGTGGGAAGGATAATGTTGATCAAGAAGAAGAGAAGGATAATGTTATGTATGATGGGGAAGAATCTTATGAGAAGAATTTTCTTGAAAAAGGGGCAGAAAAGGAAAAATCAGATGATGATCTGATTTTTCAGTTGCCAGAAAGTGAGGAAGAGTCTCCAGATGAACAACCCATTCTGAAAGCTGACAATGGGAAGCAAGTCCTGTTGGATACACCAACAAAAGATATTTTCAGGAAGAAGTAGTTTGGTGGTTCTTCTAAGAGGAAACTGGTGCAAATTGAAGAAGAAAATTCTCCAGGTAAATTATCGGATTCAGATTCATCAGCACATGGTCATGATTTTTTGGTTGAGTCTCTGAAGAAGTTGGTGAACACAATTCTGATTTTTCTAACTATAGACTCCAGATTCCAGATTCTGCAACAGAGTATGAATCAGAAATCAGATTCCTTATCCATGGTCATGGATAAGTGTTTGAAGTTTGAATCTGACCATATAATCTTTCTTATCAATTACGATGTGCATAGAAAATCTTGTAGCAAAATAACTCTGTGGTCTAAGAAAGTCGAAGAATACATGGGTGATTATGATAATTTTCAGAATTAGGTGAAAGATGCTTTTGAAACTGAGGATAACAAGATCAAGAATCTTCAGGAAGAGCTGATCATTGAGAAAAGCACTCAAATTCAACAGGTTAGAGACCTGAATGGGAAGCTTAATTGAGTAGCTCAGAACTCGAAAAGTGAAAGAGACTTCCGGATTGAGTTTAAGGAGAAGCTGGAAAAGCAAGATGAATTAATAAATATGTAGAAAGAATCCATTGAGGCTCAGGCAGAAGCTTTGAAAGCCCAAGACTAAAAGGTAAAATCCTTGGAGAGGCAAGTTAAGGAAGGAAAAAGAGACTTGAAGAAGTTCAAAACCTTATTGAAGATGTTGATCCCGAAGGAAAATGAAGACAAATGAACTCACTCCAATCTTTTGTTGAATTTTTCTTTCCTTGTAAAATTTTCTCAACTCTAATGAAAATTTGGTTGGTTATATCTTGTTATGTACTAATATTTCAGGTACTTTATTTTTTTCAATTCCATTCAATTCTTTTTGAAAATCACAAAGGGGGAGAAGGAAAAAGAACTACTCTTTAGGGAGAGAAAGAAAAAGAACCACTAAAAAGAGGAGAAAGAAAATTCTAAAATGAAGAAGAAAAATTTCTAAGTGATGATATCCTTAAAGTAAGGGGGAGTTGCTCACTATGAAGTTTTTCATTCCCATGATAATGAAAACTCCACTCCAGAAATTCAGAATAAAATCCTTAGAGTTTCAATTCCTAAGGGGGAGTTAGTCGTATTCACTTTCATCCATGAACAAAGAGAGACAAGTTTTAATTTCAAGGTCTAATGAAATTTTTCAAAGCCCTTATATTCTTTTTCGTAAGGATGTTTGTGCTTTCCAAAAAGGGGGATATTTTTTATTCAATAAGGTTTTCCTTATGACTTTTCCATTCCTTTTTGTTTTGAAAATCACAAACACCATATACTTAAGCAAATATATATTTTACCTCCATAAGGAAAATTTTATTCTTTAAGGAAATTTACCCTAACCTAGATTTTCTTATACATATCAATATTTTCTTAAGTACAAAAACCGGATTCATACCCAAAACCCCGGAATCATATAATGTCAATAATTGGAGTATTCTTTTTTTAGGATCCAAATTCTGGATGTGAACTGTAATAAAGTTCCACTCTAAATTCTGGATGTGAACTATAATGAAGTTCCACTCCGAATTCTGGATACAATATTTCATGATATTGACTCTAAAATCTTATGAATTTTGACTCTGAACTTTCATGAGTTCGACTCTGAACTCTTATGAAGTTCGACTCTGAACTTTCATGAGTTCGACTCTGAACTCTTATGAAGTTCAACTCCAAACTTTCATGAGTTCGTCTCAAAACTCTTATGAAGTTCGACTCCGAACTTTCATGAGTTCGACTCTGAACTCTTATGAAGTTCGACTCCAAACTTTCATGAGTTCGACTCCGAACTTTTACTAGTTCAACTTTGAACTCTGCAAGTTCAGATTCTGAACTCTGGTGAAACCAAACTCCAAATTTCCTTAGAAATTCAGACTCTGGACTTCTATAGATTTCAGGTTCCGAATTCCTATAAAACAGAATCCAAACATTTTTTTAACATAGACTCCAAATTCCATTTTGGTGAGACTCCAAACTTTTATTTACTTACATTCCGAATTCTAGTTTTTCTTATGCTTACACTTGATTCATTGTAAAACGATGTTGTGATTTCAGTTACACATGTTTTTTTATAAAATGATGTCATCCATTCTGTTTTCTAATTAACCGTTGGTTTAGTGACACGTGTACAGGTCCCTCTGATAATCAAGGAAAATATGACTGTTGGAGGAGGGAGTCGATTGTTCCAACCGAGCCTATAAATAGGAGATCATTTGAAAGAGCTCAAAAACAAGTTGATCACTCTAGAGACCACACGCTGTTAAGGTGATTTCTAGAGAGAGAATATTTTCATGCTTTTTCCGTACTGAACCGCTCGTTCAGATTGCTTTGTGTGACTCCGAATGTTGGTGATTACATTCGAGGGCTTCCGAGGATAGGAAGATAGAGATTCCGACTACCTTGAAGTTCGAGGGCTTCCTTGCTAAGGAAGACAGAGGTTCCAACTACCTTGAAGTTGAGGTCTTGTTGGGATAGCAAGACAGAGACTCTGATCTTCGTATCAAGGGATTACCCTGGTGTGGGTAAGACAAACTTTCTTGAAAGTATAAATCAAGGGACCTTTATCCAAGTTTGTTGGATACCCTTCTCTTTGGGTTAAAAGACTTTTATCTTGTTACTTGTAGTTTTACTACTTGTTTTTCCACTGCATTGTGTATTGTAAGGAAAGTATAATCTTATTATATTTCCTTACACTTGTACTCTGATTAGTTTAGATTCTATAGGCTTTAAGGTAGAATCTCATATTGTAAACTTTTGTTAAGTTTAAATTTCCGGATCCATGTTTCTGGAACCTATTTTTCGGAATCACTTTCCAGTTTTAAGTAATTACATAGAACTAGAATTTTTAACTTCATACCATATACCAATCCTTCAATTGGTATTAGAGGAGTTGTGAATTTTCTTAGTTTAAATTTATTAAACTTAGATCTTTCCTTGTTTAATGAAATTTTTAAAAGTATACAATTCACCCCACCCCCTCTTGTATATTGAGAATATACATCATTATTTCAATCCTACAACCGTCACTTACTAAGTCCACTGCATTCCTCATATGAAAAGGTTTAAACATAACATAAACATTTGTATTAAAACTAGCATATGAAATGTAAATAAATTATCCATAAACCATGAATGGTATAAAAATAACACATCCACAGTCAAATATATCACAAAACCTTCAATACAATATGGAAGTTTTGTATTGTAGTAAATCGACTTCAAATAATCTTAAAATCCATCAAAGGATGTTGACATAAATGAAATCAAAACCTTTTTTTTAGAAATATCTCTTACTATTTTGAAATAATTTAAGAATCATATAATTATAAAAGAAAAGATTTATTTTGAAAATATTATTATATGCTTGTAAGGGAAGCTTTGACGATGTTATAATGGTGGAAAATATATGCACCCTCCGTATAAGTTAAAAAAACATTCTTACCTTAATTTTGTCGAAGAGGTCATAAAGTACCTTGTTTGAAAAACGACGGAAAGATTCCTTTCAAAAAATATAAGGTCAAATAATGGTATAAATTAATTTAACCCATTGTCTAGTAAATAGTAAAAATTCTTTGAAATATATTTTTAAAAATCATGGATGTGGATGATAAAGAGGTCCCAGTAGATAATTACGTATAAACAACCTCGGATAATGAAGAGGTTGTGAAATTAACCCTTACCTTGTACTTTTCCATGGTCAAGGGAAGGTTAAACTTCTGTATAATGGTGAAATAATTGTTATTAAAATATAAAAGAATCATATACATTAATATGATATCATATATGATCTTTTAACATTGATTTGTTAATAATATCTTAGTATTATCGTCGTTTCAGGTGTTAACTGATTCGTTTTCCTTTATATGCTTTGTTAAGAAAGTAATGTTTGTTATGGATAGGAGGCATCTTTTTCATATTAAGAATGATATTAAGTCTTTAAACATTATTTTTAATCATCTAATGAAATTTTTTCTTGAATGGATACAATGGGGAATGAATCACATCGCGTTAGTGGAGACGGTAATCCGTACATACGCACAAGCGACAATATCATTCTTTTGATATTAAAATAATATATAATTGGATGGTATATCATATATACAGAATAATTATCATGTTATAATTATTATTTACATCAATTAAACATAATTATTATACCCATCAAAATAATAATGTATTGAATAAAAATTACACCACGACGTGGAGACGGTAAGTCGTACGTACGCATGTATGGTGACATGTCATTCAAAGGATGGATAGAATAATGAATATGGTTGTACCATATTTATAATAACATCACAATATATAGAATATACTGTAGTTATTATTTTATAATGGAAATAACAAATAAAGAGGAAGTGGAAGAAGTAAGTAACTTGAAAGAGGTGATGAAATATTTACCTCTTCTTCAGGTTCTTCCTTTTGATTTGATAAAAATGGCTTCTTAAATTGGATTTATGACTAAAGGAAGGCCTCTAGGATGAATTTAGGATAGATTATAGGGTATTTGGGTAGGGTTTGGTCGAGCCAAATGGCTTATAATGTGTGAATTAGATATAATGGGGAGTTCCCTTTTATAAGAGGGGTGAGAGGCACCTTAGGAAAAGCTAGAAATATTAGTTTATAATAAAATAATTTTCAGTTTATAATGGATATAAAATGAATTATTTAAAATATAAGGTGGTTATGGGTCTAAAATCACTCAACCAATAGGTTTTATATAGGTTTGTTCACTATATTAACCTTATCTTTTAGATTTAACTCTGAGTTAAATAGTTTGACATTTACCATGTCTCTTTGAATTTTTATATTATATGGTTAATAAACTTACTATATACTTCCAAAAGAACCCCAAGTGGTTCATTAATGATACAACAATCATTATATAAGTCTTTTGGTCGAACCCTAAATTTTTAGGAATATAATACAAATTAATAATATAATATTGGTTTTAAAAACTCTTTTATGTCAATTTTGACACTATTTGGTATTTTGTTTTTGCTAAATTCATAACAGCATTATTACTTCAAAAACAATTCATATAACCAACTCTAACATTTCGAATTAACCTATAAAATTATTTTAATTCATAAAAAGTCTCAAATTATATTTATTTGGATATTTATAATATCAATTATTTTAATATTTCATTAATTAGATAATTACTTCATCATCATTGTGTCATAAAAAAATAATTATTTAATGTCTAAAAATTATAAATAAAATACCATTATGTAGGAAATATTTTTATCCTTCTAATTCATATTTATAGTCGAATTTATCTTATATAAAACTCTATATTAAAAATGTTTTAGTTATTAAACTTTGATTTTAACTCTTTTAACTCTTCTTTAAATAAAATAATAACAAATGTCCTAATCTAATCCAAGTGGACCTAATGGATCAAATTTTATTCCTAAGTTTGTTTTTGGTCGAATAACACTTATCCGATAGAATTAGGATATGTGTTAGGGTAATAATAATAACATTTTTTCCCTTAATTACCCTATTTACTTTTAACCATGGTAAATAAAACTAAAAAGTTACTATTCACCAAAAATTATTTTCATCTTATGGAACCAAATTTTACTTATTAATATCAATTGTGTCTCTCGGAGTTTTGAAATTCAACTCACAGAAGCGGTAAAATTAAGTTTTATATAAATTTGCAAATGCTCCTATGAGGTGGGTAAAAGACGGTGAAAAGTTCAATAAAATTTTATATATCTAATATTATTACAAAATGACTCTAATGAATTACATTGAACATATATAGGTATTATATATCTATTTTGACCTAAAATAAATTTAAATAAAATAAATAATTATTTAAATGAAAAGTCGGTTTTAGACAATAACTCAGTGTTTTTCACTATTCATCAAAAATTTAAAGTTTTTAGAAAAATACCAAAAATTCACCCCAAGCTAATTTCAATATTCTGAATCCAGAAATTAAGTATATTTTACCAAATTCAAAACATATAAATTGAATTTATTAATTTAAAATTAATTCTCGTTGTCAAAACCAAAAAGCGTATTATTAATAAATAATAACTACCAAAGGATTGACACTTGTTTATGTCCAATTTCAAAGTGAAATTACTTCCAATGACCAAAATTGGATTAAATGGTAAAAATATAATATAATTATACTTCAAAACCATTCATATGTATATTTTGACACTATAAATTATTTTTATTAAAAAAACTGTTTTCAGTTAAATTTAGAATTTTTCGCTATTCACCCAAATATGAATGTTATCAGAAAAACACCAAAAATTTATCAAAAATAAATTTTTATGTCTTTATTCTAAAGAAGAAGTTTATTTTTTCAAATTTAATATATAATAGTTTCAAATATTTGCTTTAAAAAGGGTACTCTATTAAAAGGCGGTAAAATTGCATTTTAAAAAAAAAATACTTCTTTTGTCTGAAAAAATGAATTTGTTCTTATATTGTGTCTAAGAAACCCATAATATGGATTCTAAAATTATAATAATTATATAAGATTCAAAATTCAGTTAATACTATTCATTACCGCTTTTGAATGGCTAGTTTGGTAAGTCATGGTGCGCTTGAACTCAGTGTTGTGTGTAGTGAAAGTTATTGAATTACATTGAAGAAATAACGTACTATGAAATATTGGGGTGTTACATTCTCCTCTCCTTTAATAAATTGCATCCTCGAAATTAGAAATTGTTGAAAATAAAAGGTTAAAAATAGAAAAATACCTTCGTGGAGAACCCACATCATAAATTAGGTTAATAAAATGTAGTCTTAATAAGAGGGAAGGGAAAATGAAAAAGTCACCACCAAAGTATGATCTCGATTAAAAGAACATTGGTGGAAATTAGAGACACATAATTGGAGGGAAAATGTAAATATTTATTGGGAGTGATTGAGGTCATAAATCACAAACAAGTGTAAAATTGAGGGCCTCAAATCCATCAATCTATTATGATTTAAAATATCATCGGTTCAACGTAAGGTATTAGGATAACACATTTTGGGTTTTAAGATCCCTTAACTAAATTTTAAGAATTAATTTCTTCATAGAATAAGAGAAAAATATATACTTGACAAGTAGAGTTCCATCCTTTAACTAATTTCTACGACAAACTCATCTTTCACTATAAAAGATAATAAAAATACTCTATTTATCCTAATCGTATATGGTTCCAAAAAAATGAATTTACAATTCATCTATCATACCTTTTCAAAAAAACTTCATTATACAATCTAGGGCATCATGTAGGCCAGTGGTAGGTGATGCACCCTTGTCACCCTTCGATTGTGGGTTCAAGTCCCGCGGCTTTGTCGGACACGATTGGTTGTCGGCCGACCTCCAGGTTGTCCTTTTATAAAAAATCCAAAAAATAATAATCTTAAGAAATTATTTTACCTTAACAATAGAATCCAATGTCAAAATTAATCCATTAAAACCTTTAGACTTATCCAAAATACTTATTTCTAAACACACAGTCCAAAATTTATAAAGATGTAAAACACAATGAAGATCTTTTTTCCACATAATAATATGTGAATACCATCATCAGGTATTATTTTAGAAGACGGTAACACCCTAAATAACCATAAAACCTTATTGATTACATTCATGCTCCCTTATTTCTTATAGAATACGAGATATATTCTTTATATCCAAAAATTTTGAATACTCCAACAATGATGAAATAAAAAACCCATTAATTAGTTCCAAGATGGTCAAGAATATCCAATATAATTTATCCAAATCAACCATCTATTATTCCAAAATCAATACCTCGGTATCAGGACCATATTAAAGTTTGGTCTTTCCTTCAACCATGTATTTTCCAAAAAAATTAACTTTCCATTGAGTCACTTTTCTTTGTTCCACACAATCTCAAATCCTTAATGAAATAGTACTACAGTACAATCCTTATATACTCTATAATTCTTATAACATGTACATCATTAATACAATACTCAAATGACATAATAATTTAATAACAATATAAGAAATCTTAATCATTTCTCTTAATCTTCATTAGTATCATAACTTGATTATTATCAAATATCATCATTTGGGTTATACTCTGATGATTTGGACATTGATTCGCCTAGTGTCCCAACTTCTTACAGATGAAGCATTGCACATTTGAAACCTTTTTCTCACCCTTTCAATCATGTACTTGGTGTCCTTTTTCTCCACACTTATAAAAAACTCCCATTCCCTTCAATAATTTACCAAGGTGATTCTTTCCATAGTTATCACATATGGGAAAATCCTTCTTTCCCTTATTCCCTTTACCCATATTTCTCTCTACAATCCTTTTCTTCTCCATCTTCCCTTCAAAGCCATAGGACTCAAGAAATTCTTTACTTATCTTATTAACTCATGATATTATTTCTTCATATAATGATAATATGTGGGAGACTATTTTCTTTCTAAATTTTGGATTAATACTGTGAAATATATGATCCTTCTTACGCTTTGGATCATTCTTATTGCTGGAGGTCTCATTCCATCTACTTGGTTCCATTTCTAAACAATGGCATACACTAGGTTAGTTTATAAATCACAATGCATAATTCCAAACTTGTAAAATAGTTAACATAAATTGAATAGATCATGGATATGATCCATAATCATAAAAAATGTTTTCTTTGAGGAAGTATATACTCATAAACCCTTCATAATGGTTTGTAAAGAAAATGAGAATTTTCCTAAGCATATCTCCTGAGAGTGTCGTAACCAAGAGTGCAGCAAGGCCCGTTGTCGTGCACCAATTCCCATTCAAATCTATCTCAAAGCGGTGTTTTCAGGTTTTAACCCTAGTTACATATGTGCCAGAGCCACCTCTACCTGCTCGTATCCAAATAGGGATGCATTGCTTGGAAAACTCACAAAATATCTACAGTACCAAAATTCTAGGAAGTTCTTCCATACTAATCCTCAAAGTCTATCTTAGGGCTATGTGCTCTAATCAGAGTTTATCTAAATCTAGTTTCCAAGGTTTGTATTAAACTTCCTCTGATACCAACTGTAACGCCCCAACCCCAGAAGCCTAGAGTCAGTACATTATTACATATCATTGGCATGATCACAAAAGATCAAGTCTTGAAAGACCGATTATTTTTGAATCCTTAGAAGTACAAGATACATTCTTAAGGTTTACATTACATCATAAAATGAAAAACTACAACAACATTGTTTCCATATAAAATATTGAGATCTCATAGACTATCCCTATAGGTCAGTCATAATATACATATTCACATCCTGGGAAAAATAAAACATAGAAAGGGGTGAGCTCAGATGCTCAGTAATGATAACAATATAGCAGAAACTTTCATAAATATGAATACACATTTAAGGAGATGTATAAGACTAAAAAAATCCTTTTAAACTTGAACTTCAGAATAATATGGAAAATATAAAATCAAATAATACCATTTACTTATTCACATGTATATTCTACTAGTCCAATAATCACATGCAATATCAATAGCCACTTTCATAATGATGGAATGCATAATGACAGACTTTCATAACCACATAGTCAAGGCCTTTTTCCAAGACTACACATAATATTTTTTTGAAGGACTTGTTCCAAGACACTAGTTTTTCACATGAGACCTATTGATACATCGAGGAGCTATAGCGGGCTCCACCCATCACTTAATAAGGCCAATGTATTCCTCATATGAAAATGTTTAAACATAACATAAACATTCGTATTAAAACTAGCATACGAAATGTCAATACTTTATCCATAAACCTTGAATGGTATAAAAAAAACACATCCACAGTCAAACATATCACAAAAACTTCAATACAATATGGAATTTTTTTATTATAATAAATCAACTTCAAATAAGCTTAATATCCAACAAAGGATGTTGACATAGATAAAATTAAAACATTTTTTTAGAGAAATATATCTTACTATTTTCAAATCATTTAAGAGTCATATAATTATAAAATAAAACATTTATTTTGAAAATATTCTTATAAGATTTTAAGGGAAGCTTCGAAGATGTTATAACAGCAGAAAATAGTGGCACCCGCCGTATAAGTTAAAAAAACATTCTTACCTTAATTTTATCGAAAAGGTTATAAAGTACCTTGTTTGGAAAATGAAGAAAAGATTCCTTTAAAAACATATAAGGTCAAATAAGCATATAAATTACTTTAACCCATTGTATAGAAAATATTAAAAATGTTTTGAAATACATTTTTAAGAAGCAAGGATGTGGATGATAAAGAGGTCCAAGTAGATAATTACGTATAAACAACCTCAAATAATGAAGAGATTTTGAAATTAACCCTTACCTTGTAATTTTCCTTGTTTGAGGGTAGGTTAACCTCCTGTATAATAGTGAAATAATTGTTATTAAATTATACAAGAATTATATACATTAATATGATATCATATATGATCTTTTAACACTGCTTTATTAATAATATCTTAGTATTATCGTCGTTTCAGGTGTTAACAGATTTGTTTTTCTTTATATGCTTTGTTACGTAATTAATGTTTGTTATGGATAGGATGTATATTATTAATATTCATAATGATATTTAGAATTTAAACATTATTTTTAATCATCTAATGAAAATTTTTCTTGAATGGATATGATGGGGAATGAATCTCATCGCGGTCGTGGAGACGGTAATCCGTACGTACGCACAAGTGAAAATATCATTGTTTTAATATTAAAATAATATATAATTGGATGTTATATCATATATACAGAATCATTATCATGTTATATTTATTATTTAAATCAATTGCACTTCATTATTATACCCATCCAAATAATAATGTATTTAATAACAATTACACCACGACGTGGAGACGGTAAGCCTTACGTATGCGCGTATGGTGACATGTCATTCAAAGGATGGATAGAATAATGAATATAGTTGTACCATATTTATAATAAAATCAAATTATATAAAATATATTGGAGTTATTTTTTTATAATGGAAACAACAAAGAAAGAGTAAGTGGAAGAAGAAAGGAACTTGAAAGAGGTGATGAAATATTTACCTCTTCTTCGGGTTCTTCCTTTTGATTTGATCAAAATGGCTCCTTAAGTTGGATTTCTGACTAAAGTAAGGCCTCTATGATGAAGGTAGGATAGTTTAGAGGGTATTTGGGAAGGGTTTGGCCAAGAAAAATGTATTTTAAGATGTGAATTATAAATAATGGGGAGTTCCCTTTTATAAGAGGGGTGAGGGGCACCTTCGGAAAAGTTAGAAATATTATTTTATAATAAAATCATTTTCGGTTTATAATGGCTCCAAAATAAATTCTTTAAAGTATAATGTTGGTATGGGTATAAATAAACTCAACAAATAGGTTTTAGATAGGTTTGGGTCACTATATTAACCTTATTTTGTAGATTTAACTCTTAGTTAAATAGTTTGACATTTACCATGTCTCTTTGTATTTTTATATTATATGGTTAATAAACTTACTATATACTTCCAAAAGAACCTAAAGTGATTAATTAATGATACAAATATCATTATATAAATCTTTTTTCATAACCTTATATATTTAGAAATAGAATATCAATTAATAATATAATATTTGTTTTAAAAACTCTTTTATTTCAATTTTGACACTATTTGGTATTTTGTTTTTGCTAAATTTATAACAGAATTATTACTTCGAAAACAATTCATATAACCAACACTAACATGTCATATTAACCAATAAAATTAGTGTAATTCATAAAAAGTCTCAAATTATATCTATTTAAATATTTATAATATCAATTATTTTAATATTTCATTAATTAGGTAATTACTGCATCATCATTGTGTCATAAATAATTTTAATTATTTAATGTATAAAAATTATAAATAAAATACTATTATGTAGGAAATATTTTTATCTTTATAATTAATATTTATAGTTGAATTCATATTATTTATAACCCTATATTAAAAATGTTTTAGTTATTAAACTTTGATTTTAACTCTTTTAACTCTTCTTTAAATAAAATAATAATAAATGTCCTAATCTAATCCAAGTGGACCTAAATGATCATATTTTATTCCTAAGGTTGTTTTTGGTCGAATTACACTTATCCAATAAAGTTAGGACATGTGTTAGGGTAATAATAATATCATTTTTACCCTTAATTGCCCTATTTACTTTTAACCGTGGTAAATAAAAGTAAAAAGTTATTATTCACAAAAAAAATATTTTCATCTTATTGAACCAAATTTTACTTACTAATATAAACCGTGTCTCTCAGATTTATTAAATTCAACTCACAGAAGTGGTAAAATTAAGTTTAATGTAAATTTGCAAATTCTCCTAGGAGGTGGGTAAAAGACGGTGAAAAGTTCAATAAAATTTTATATATCTAATATTATTACAAAATGACTCTAATGAATTACATTGAAAATATATAGGTATTATGTATCTATTTTGACCTAAAATAAATTTAAATAAAATAAATAATTATTTAAATGAAAATTTGGGTTTAAACAATATCTCAGTGTTTTTCACTATTCATCAAAAATTGAAAGTTTTCAGAAAAATACCAAAAATTCACCCTAAGATAATTTCGATATTCCAAATATAAAAATGAAGTCTATTTTACCAAATTCCAAACATATAAATTTCATTTATTAATTTAAAATTAATTTCTGTTGTCAAAACTAAAAGGCGTATGTTTAAGAAATAATAACTCCCAAAAGATCGACACTTGTTTATGTCCATTTTCAAAGTGAAATTACTTCCAATGACAAACATTGGGTTAAATGGTAAAAATATAAACTAATTATAATTCCAAACCACTTATATTTATATTTTAACACTATAAATTATTTTGATTAAAAAAGTTGTTTTCAGTTAAAATTTAGTATTTTTCATTATTCACCCAAATATGAAAGTTATCAGAAAAACACCAAAAATTTATAAAAACTAAATTTTTATGTCCAGATTCTAAATAAGAAGTTTATTTTGTCAAATTTAATATATAAAAGTTTCAAATATTTTATTTTAAAATGGTTCTCCATTAAAAGGCGGTAAAATTGCATTTTTTAGAAAAACTTCTTTTATCTGAAAAAAAATGAATTTGTTCTTATATTGTGTCTTAGAAACTCATAATATGGATTCTAAAATTATAAGGATTATTTAAAATTCAAATTTCAATTAATAATGTTCATTGATGCTTTTGAACGGCTGGTTTGGTAAGTCGTGGTGCGTCTGAACTCAATGTTGTGTGTAGTGAAAGTTATTGAATTACATTGAATAAATAACGTACTATGAAATCATGGGGTGTTACATTCCAAACCCAAGAACTAAATCATATAGGTCACCAAAACTCACACACAAAACTCAATTCACAAACATACTAAGTTTCCATTATGTACACAAGGCCAAACATAACCAACAACACTCAATTAAACTTTTAATGACCAATTAGAATTTTATAAAACACATTATATACATATTGGTATAGGCATAATTAAAGAAACCCTTGAAAAATTAATTTTCATCAAATAAACCACATGAAAACAACACAACAAAAAAACTATCACATCACAAACATGAATAAAAAATTAGGAAATTAATTAAATATTCTTATACATCAAATGAAAATATTAGAAAAGGAGATGGATGTAGACACGTATCTCATTGACGGGATCACCCAACGAAACCCTCCGAGATGATGTAATTAAGCCCAAGGAACAATCCATAGTCCCTAACATCAATGAAAAGAAATATAAACATCAACCCTAGCTTCTACTGTTTGGCCATGGTAATACCCACCCAAGAAGAACCATGAAACCAAGAGAGGGAGTATATAAGAGGATAAAATTTTCCAAAATCATATAGGAACTCTCCTTAGAATCTTGGAGAAGCATCAATGATGAGGGGAGAATAAAATGATAGTATCTTGGGATCCCCTTCATGTACCTAGATCAAACAAGATGGATTGGGGGAAAATTATGGTTAAAATATGGTACGGGTATAATTTGAATGCCAAATTTTTAAGGAAATGGGAAACCTGTATGGTTTGGGAACATAAGATTCCAAACCATGAACCAACAGTGATCACCCTACCAAATAAAGAGGAAAACCCTATGGGATTAATGAATGGTTTGGGAAACTATTTTTTACCTATGTAACTTAGCTCTGTCATTTTGGAATAGTTATACCACATGCTTATCATAGGGTTTGTCTTAACTATGTCCAATCAATGCTATTTACCATAGAAACTGCACAAAATCTATGTGGTTTCTCTTAGGTCTCACCCAATTTGGCTAAAACGATTCCTATGACATGAAAATCAAACCATCCAAGAACAAATTGGGTTGGAAACACTCTCACCCTTAACCAATTATATAGTTTCTCCTCAAAATGTTCAAAAAAATTCTTCATAGGGCCAAAACTCATCCAAAACCTACCAAACACAAAATTACCACAAAAAACTCAACCCAAATCTCAAATGAAAGATCAAATTCCAAGAAAAACACGTAATTAAATGTAAAACCAAGGTTGGGATTGAAAATTCTCCCCACCAAAAAATATTTATATCTCTATTATGTCATAGATCCAAATGGAGAACCAAAACTCAAACTCAGAACCACATCAAGAGAAATGAAACAATAAACATCTTTGTGAATCTTTTAGCACCAAAAGACACACCAAAACAACTATAAATAAAACCATAACAAATAGAACCATGAAAAAAGAAAAGGATATGGGTTATCGCCACCACAAGAACTTCTATCATAATGGAACCAACACTCGAAATCACAACACAATGTAGGATCCTAATGGAAGGAACTCAAAGTCATCACATAACAATACCATAATTTATCATTTCCACAAAACAAGAAAATCATCCAAATGAGCACATCCCAACACAAAACTAATAAAAAAATAAGAGGAACCAATTAAATATTCACTTATATAAGGAAAAACTATAGAAATACAAGAAGACGATACCACCGTGATTTTAAAATATTGTAAAATAAAATAATAAAACTATATCTAGGAAACTAAAACTATTCCCACTCTAAGACTAAAGAAAAATTCTAGGATAAAGTTACCCATTCCCTCAACTATTAATGACTTCATGAATAGTCTCACTCTAGGGAATTTTACTAGAGCCATAATGAATTGAAACAAGTGTTTCCCCATATTCAGTAGATAAAAATCCTCAAATGAAACTTTTTCTCCTATCTATGTTTGTTTTAGAACCTCTATAGGGGGGATAAATGGCCACATGATTAGAAATATTTTGGAGGATTACAACAAGATGTATTTACATGTCTGGGATGACCACACTAGAAATCCACAGTTGAACGATTTGCTAAATGATAGGTTGAAACCAACAAAGGAGACTCTTTAGGAACAAGTTCCTATGGAACACCTTTCTCAAAAAATGGGGAGCCTTCATGGGAACTAGGAGAGACTATATTTCCATAATCTACCAACTACACTCCAAACACCAACTTGGCTAGAAATTCCACATCCAGAAAAATCTTGAATTGAACATCCCCAAATAAAATAAAATTATATTTAATCTCTATACAAAGGAAAAATACAAAGGGGGAAGATTTCAATAGATCCATCCAGGATATCTATGGATAATAGGAAACCAACTCCTTGAAATGGGTAATAAAGGCCTTTACCATCCGTTGACCATGTTGAATTCATGAGAGCTCTACCAATTTTTTTACTTCAGGTCCATGGGCATAAATCATTGAATGAAAGTGGTCTCAAATACTTATGAAGAAATCCCAACATGAAACTATGTAGGAACATTCACCATCTAGTAATTTTAACATGAAGCCTCAAAAAAACCAAGAACGGCCAATAATCTCACTACTTAATGAGTTACTGAGGATTTGAATACACCTTCATGATTCTTAATCCACTCCACAGCCCCTAAAATAAGTTGATCACATTGAAATAGTGGGAAAAACTAAGAAGAACATGGAACTACAAGCCTAATTGGATTTTGTTGGGGGATGAAAAATTTTAAAACACTCATAGGAAACATTCAGGATATTTATAGGTGGCATACACTAGATGATGCAAGACCACATAACCAAAATCAATATCAAACTAAAGATAAATAAAAAAATAAAATTCCAAACCAAGTAAAAACTCAAATGACAAACACAAAAAATGAAACCAAAAGTCTCTTTCACAAATACCATATCAATTCCAATTTTATAACTTCCTTCTTATAAGACTACTTTTCAAATGCCAAAAAACGCTTTTAAAATTAAAATCAAACCCAATATTATGTCTATTTTGAAAATCCATTTCCCAAAAACAATTTTATTTTTAAAATACAATCACACCAAATTGGAAAAATACATAGCACCACTGAAATCAATTCCCCCAAAATGGGGAACTAGTGGAAATGTATAACTCGGCCACATGGCCTAGCAGACCATGACCCGAGAAAGCACCAACCAATGGAAGTATCATGAACTGTGAAGTCAGGCTCCACCTAGGTCTCTAATCCATTCATGTTCATTGTGTGTCATCAGTTCAATTTCATTACCATCACCTATACTACACAAACTAAGTAATAATATATAGTATAATCCCAAGAATCAAAACAAAATATTCAAATCTTATAATATCCTTCATAAATCTAGTATTAGAATGGAAAAGGGTTCATGACATACTATTCTTACCTACCTCTTGATTCTTAATAGTCCTATATTAAAACTAAATAACACCCCAAATAACAAAGGGATTCTCTGATACCATTTTTTCATGAACTATTTTGGCATTCCCTCTGACCCAACACCTGACCCAGGCCAAGATAAGGCCCAATAGTCATTCCTGATCCTCTCAAAATGAAAACTAGTACTAGGAATAAAATATAAACCATTATTGAATGATTTATCCCAATAATAAATTGATATAAATAATTAAAATAGAGAATAAGTTAATAAATATTAAACCATAACATCAAAATAAATACATAACTAGGTCCACATATAATTTTAGTAGAATAGAAATAGAAAACTAGAAAAAAATAAAACCAAACTGGAAATGACATGATCTCTACATGACCAATTAGTCACCACCAACCATAAGACCTTCCTACTCTAATGGTAAACCCATACCATAACACTGAACCTAAAAAACTATGCATTTATACCAATTATGAGTGGAAGAAGTATGTTTTGAGACTAAAACAGCTCAATTAGTAAGCACTATGGAATCTATATATTTTATTTTCCAGAAATAGCCAAAAAAATAAAGTTTTAATTAAATATAGAAAATAGGTTTTTTCATATTTTTAAAGAACCAAACCCAGATTTCCCTTCTTAAAAAAACACTCATCACTTTCCTACTTTCAAAATAGATTTTCATTTTAAAATCTAGTTTTAAAACCCAAAACCAAATAGGAGGAACTAAACCATGTGATCAAAATAAATGTCGTAAAATAAAGGAAATTGTATAGGTGAATATAAAAAAGGAAAAAATAGTATAATTGATAATCAAATGCATTAAAATAAAACAAAAAATACAAATAATAATCATGGGTATTTACTAAACATCTCTAGAATAAATCTTTGGATGTACTCGGTTCGAACTCACATTCTAATGTATGGTAAAGATACATATTCAATTACTGATATATCTACTCTAAATTATCCTAACCAGTGATACAACCCACCAGGAATCTCTACAAATAATGAAGGTTCCAACCCATTTAATCAAGGTTAGAAAGAAACTATCACTTTCCCCTCTATATGATGATAATGAATATCATGATAGTAGTATGTGGAAAATTGGGTGGTCATAACATTTGTGGAATAAAAAATTAGACCATATATTTCATCATTCATGCATTTACCATACAATAACACCACCTATGTGATCACCATATTTTATATGGGACAACCATATAGGTTATAATCACACACCAAGCCATACAAAAGTTCCAATTGAGCCTACACATCACATTATTTCTAAAACCACTTTCAAAAAAATCAAAAGGAATCAACCAATACCTTTGAATCTCCAATACAATTTCACTTCACAAAAAATGAAAACAATGATTAAAACACACAATATGCATGAATGGTTCCAAATAGTACTTTATATCATGTAGTTACCAAATAGCATTCCATGGTGCCAAATGGGAAAAACGTTATAGAACACATTTGGAATCACATTGAGTTCTTTTAGAAACCATGAAACCGTTTAGAAAAAATTGGGGTTTATAAATAAATATTTAAAACAAGAGGTATAAGGAAGATAACTAGGAATAGGGGAAAACATTTTGAAATCTAGGGTGAAGATGAACATCAATTAAGAAATCCATTATCATTTTTGTGACCATCTATATGCACACCCATTGCAGATATGGATGTGCTCGCATCAAATGACACACTTGTTAAAATCTAAATGATACCAAAGGTCCCAGTTTAATTATCACTAAGATCTTTACAACCAATTACAAAATTCCATACACAAGAACTAAAACATATAAGTCACTAAAATTCACACACAAAACTCCATCCAAAAACATACCAAGTATCCAAGACATAAACGTCATCAATCATAACCCAAAACACAAAATTCTACATTTAAAGAAAAAAATTCATTTTATCAACTACTTTATATACATATAGGTATAGGCATAAATAATGAAACACCTTAAAACCCATTTTTATCATATATTCAGCAATAAAACACCAAAAAAATTGAGAAAATTAAAAACATGAATAAAAAAATTATAAATTAATTATAAATAATCAAGAATCAAATAGAATTATTTTAGAAAGTAAATAGATGGAGACACCAACCTCAACAATGTGTGTATGAAATTAAACCTTAAAAGAAGGAATAACTAAGACTAATATATTATCCTCACACCCTAAAATCAAAGAAATGATAGTTAAACATCATCTTTATCCTTTATGATTCATCTATGGGAGAACCCACTGATGAATAACAAAGATACCAATAGAGGTAGAAGAGAAGAGGGGGAAATTGGAAAAAAACCAAGAGTAAGTCACCTTGGAAGCATGGAGAAGAATAAAATATGGGACTAGAAACAAATTAAAGAATCTTGGGAGCCCCGTTCATAAACATATGTTTAATAAGAGGGTGGAGTGGCATATTGGGGTAAAATAGTGGAGGGTTATAATCGAAATATCCACTTTTTAATGAACCCGGGAAATTCGTACAGTTTAGATGTATGATTTTCCAAAACATGATTCAACTATGTGCACCCCAATGAAGAAGGAGGACACCCACATATTCTAGGAACATATTTTAGGAAACCATTCACCAGTCGTATAGCTATTCTCTTTCAATTTGATATGTTTTTTCTAAAGTCTTGTCCCATAGTTTCTCCTAAAAATGTACCAGAAATACAACTTAACTTAGACACCACCCAATAGTTGCATAGTTTCTATTGGGCCTCATAATTTTTTAATATATCCATTCCTAGTTTATTAAAATCAAATGGTTCGAGATCAAATTTATCTAGAAACACCATTAGGCTTAACCATACACACATTTTCTTCTCAAACCATTCACAAAAACCACTCATAGTGCCAAAACTCACTTAAATTTCCAAAACATGAAAATATTATCAGGAACTCCACCAAAACCTAAAAAAATAAATGAAAATAGAAAAATAAATTGAAATAAAAATATGTATTGTGGTGTGATATTTTATGAGTTTTTTTATGAAAATAGAGTCACATCACATCATGAATGTTGTAGTCAATATGTTCATGAATGACATTATCATTATTCAGTGAGTGAAAATGTAAGAAAGAAAATGATATATTATCTTATAATAATGATAAATATATAATTATTTTCATAATTATTTCATGAATATCAAATATATTCATTACCATTAAACTTATTCATTCCATGTAAAGTGTTACTAAAAATAATAATCACATCGCTTCATGAGGTGATAATCTACCGTACACACCAGTGACGTTATCGTGTAACCTATATAATGGAATTTAAAACGTGGTATATATGATATAATGAATAAATAATTATATTTATTTTATCAATATCATATATATATATATATACTTTAGATAAAATATTATGCCCAGCTGTGAGAGGTGGTAATGGAAAAATGATTAACATATATTTGCGAGGTGGTAGTCTTTCATACACATGAATGAAGATTATGTAATATATTTGATAAAATAAGAGAATGGTTTAGATTATTAAATTAACAGAATTAATTATAATTATATTTATTGTACTTATATAATTAAATAATGATGGTTTAAGAAGAATTGAAGGTGGTGGATCAAGAAATAAATCAAAAAACTTTTGTTGAATAATGTTACCACTTCTTCAGGTAACATATTTTAGTTTACACAAAAGGACTTGATTGTATCAATTTATACAAAAAAAATAATGATTATAGGATGATATAAAGGAATTATATAAGTTATTACGTAGGTGATTCTCACTCAAATTTACCCAAGAGAAGAAGGTAAGACGGTCCTTGTAGTTTAGCTTGGGTTATCGAATCCACAGAGACCTAAGAAGAAACCTATAGACACGTACATTCTATGGACTCTTTTCGGCTATAAAGTGGCCAAATTGGATTTATTTTGTATGGGTTTGAAAGATATATAATATATTTAAGTGAATTCAATTTAAAAGAACGAGTTGATCCTAGGTTATCGCTCGGGTGGATTGGACGTATTTTCTTTTTAATGATTTCAATTTCGTAAATTTGAGATGGGTTCATTTAAGGAGATAAAACAACATCATCACTTACTGGTTTAATTCCTACACCCTATAATACTAATCACCTATACACTTTAAGGATCAAAGTTTTGATCACTTCAAGGTAAAGGATCGTATTAGTACTTGAAGTGTGTGGCGTTAAATTCAACAAGGACGATGGAGTTTAAAAATCATCAAATAAAAATCCCAATTAAAGAAGTGATTATACATTAATTAGGTGATAAATAACATCCAATAAATCCCCTTTATACTCCCTTGGATCAACCCATAAGTGGGTTATCCCTCTATTGATCTCATGGTTTCAATGGAAGCAGAAAGTAGACTCATGAGGGAGGAAATGGAGAAGTAAAGAAAACAACAAAAATAAAATGATCACTCCACCGTTGTGTGAATAATTTCACAAGGTTTGGTGTGAATAAATTCACACCTTGATCCAAAGGTATCAAAGTGATATGAATAAAAACAGAATAAGAGTAGAAGAAAAACTTTTATTAAGAAACTAAAGTGAATTGAACAACTTACATGTGAAAGACAAATTTGAGGCAACAAAAATGCAGCATAACATTACAATTGAACAAAGCATCCAAGATTATCAACTCCTACACCACCACTGCCTTAAATAGGAATTTTGGAAGCCTTGGGTCGAGCCTCCAATTGTAAAAATCATCCCACTTGATTATGGTAGGCCTAGGGTGGTGGAAAGTTTGTGGAAAGTTAATTTTTCCACCCTTGACCCGAGGTGGCAGCCAGCTTTCCTTCACCGACCAGACGCGTCTATAAGACCTTCTAGATTGCCGAATCAGAGTGGTCCATAGAAGACAAAACTTTATCTCCTGATGTCTTCTAACATTATGTAAAATTTGGTCCTATTTGGAGTTGTGGATGCCGAGATATGATCAATGTAGTGGGCTGTTTTTCTGAGACGCAGAATCTGGCCCATAATTTTATCTCTAACTTGGGCCGCCTAAATGACCAACATGGAGGCCGAATTAGCATTAACTCATGAATAGTTATTTGTTCCTATACATGTCTTATAGCATCCCAAGAAATTTGGGATTAATTGGGCCTGTATGTTGGGCCCAACAGTCTCATCAGTGTGCTGATGTCCAATCTGCCTTCTCCAGAATTGCTTCCTTTCATTTCCAAATATCTCCATCATCCTCCATGAATTCTCCACTGATCCCTGAATCAAACATGTTCATATTTAAGTGTATATAAATTTTCAAAAATATAAAATTAAAATCTGTATAATTCAATTCCTTAAAATCAGATGAATCATTGGGTACTTTAAATGATGTTAAAAAAATGTACCACATAATAGTGCATTTTAAGAAGGTATTACAATCATAATGTGAAATGATGTTCAAAGTGTAAAATGAACTAAAATGGTGTTTATGAATAATAAATAACATGAATATTATGTATATTAATAATGAATATTAGCCTCATTTAGTGGCTAATCACACCCCCCAACTTGAGTTTTTCTAGTCCCGAGCAAAATATATCTCAACAATATGAAATTCGAATTCCCTTTTCCAAAAACATTTTAATACACAATGATCACCAGAAAAAATTATACCAAACAATCATGAAACCCATCAAAATATTTTAATACAAGATAGTTTCATAAGCAGATCCCAATCCCAAGCTCATTCCTTTGTTCAAATTCATTGCCATATTTCATCCAATATCAATTAAGTATGAGGATGTGTTGTGCATCACAATAGACATGGGGGTTCATCTTTATTCAAGGGGGAAATTATGGAAGCGCTAGGTGGAATCACATTTCAATATTAAGATGAGTATTCATTTTTTTTTGTATATTTTTTTTTTTTTTTTTTTTGTTTTTGCAATTTTTCCATGGTAATTGAAGTTGCACTCAAAAGAGTCAACCCCTGTAGCGAGACTTTGTCGATGACTCCCAGGCTCAAAGACCTTAGGGCACCAAGTGAAACCCACATACTCGGGCATCATCTCGAGTTAACTCAGCCAAAAACAAATTCAAATTACCAAAAATAGAGATAAAATTACTAACTCTGGGCCAGACAACTATGGAGCCACGATCCCCAAGTGCCAAAAGCCACGCATTAGGTCATTCATTGCTCTACGCGCAATTTTTTTTTTAATTTTTTTTTTTTTGAATACTCATATTAAACTAAAATGATCACCAAACCTATGCTATTTATTTAGGGGACCCCATGAACTTAAACTAATACCCCACTATCCAAAGGATGTGCATTGTGATTTTTTTTTTATTTGGATGAAAATATAAACGATGAAATATCACATTGGACAGCCACACTTTCCAAAATCTATGCTCAAGAAATTATACAAGGATTAAAATCAGAATCAGGGTATACTAAATTATTTGATATTCAGTTTCAAAGTGTGCAATGTGTATTACCATGTTTAAAGTTAAAGGAATTTTTCCTTCCATTTAATTATTTTTTAAAATCATTCATTTTTTTTGACACAAAAGCGTTTTTTTTTATTTTATCTCCCTCACCCAACTTAAAACAACACTGTCCCCAGTGTTTGAAGAAATAAAAATTTAGAAGGAGTAGAGGCAGATGATAGAAGTTCAAAAAGGAAATTGAAACTGAGGATCATGGAATGAAATCACCTGGTGGTTGAAGTTGAAGTTCTTGATGCTCCAAATTAGTCCTTTGATCTCTTGGGGGATGTGGGCACCTCCTTGATTGAACATGTATCACCCAAAATAGTACCTAAACAAAAAGAAGAACAAACCAGACAAAACAAACAACACAGCGACTTATTTAATTCCAACTATCATCATTTTTATGGTTTTTCCTGTTTTTTTATTTGTTTTAAATCAAACTAATGATACATTGTCTTCTTTTAATTTTCTGGGTAAGGTATTACTCAAGGATCACACCGTGTGACATGGATGAATATGATACTCCCCTTTCATACCCATCCATACTCGTAATAGAAGAACAGGTCAATAGTCTTTTTTTAATATCAAAATGTATGATTAACCCTATTTAAAAAATAAAGTTGATTAAAACAATGAAATTATTGGAAACTTGAAAACCATGGGTTGCCTCCCATCAGAGCTTTGTTTAATGTCGTTAGCCCGACATGGACCCTAAATCTATTAATTTGTTCCTGGTTCATAGGTTGGATCAGTTAACTCAACCTCTATTTCCTGTTTATTGAATGACTCAATGAATGGTTTTAACCTTTGACCATTGACCTTGAAAATGTAACCACTTGTGGGATCTTGAATTTCTACTGCCCCATGGGGGTACACATAATGCACTATGAAAGGTCCTGACCATCTAGACCTTAACTTTCCTGGGTGTAAATGAAGTTTTGAACTATACAAGAGCACAAGTTTTCCCGGTTCAAAATGTTTGACCTTGATATTCCTATATTGGTAGGCTTGAACTCTAGCTTTATTGATCCTTGAATTTTCATAAGCCTCCATCCTTAGTTCCTCCAGTTTAGTGAGATCTAATTTCCTTTTTGTTCCGGCCAATGAGAGGTCATAATCCATTTTCTTAGTTTCCCAAAAGGCCTTATGTTCAATCTCCACTGGCAAATGGCATGCTTTACCATAAACCAACCTATATGGGTACATTCCTAAAATGATTTTATATGCAGTTTTATAGGCCCAAATAGCATCTAAGAGTTTCTCAGACCAATCTTTCCTAGAAGGATTTACAGTTTTCTCAAGAATTTTCTTAATCTCCCTATTAGCTAACTCAGCTTGACCATTGGTTTGAGGATGGTATGCAGTGGACACTTTATGAGAAATACCATACTTAGACATGAGTGAAGAGAATGGGAGGTTGTTGAAATGGGTTCCTTGATCACTGATTATAGCCCTAGGAATTCCAAATCTTTAAAATATGTTCTCTTTCAGAAATAGAATCACAACTTGATGATCATTGGACTTAGTGGGAATGGCCTCAACCCATTTTGAGACGTAATCAATAGCTGAGAGTATGTAGAGGTATCCCTGAGAGTTTGGGAAGGGACCCATGAAGTCAATTCCCCAACAATCAAATATTTCAACCACTAAGATGGGAGTGAGTGACATTTGATTCCTTTTTGTGATGGACCCTACTTGTTGTCACCTAGGACAGCATTGAAAAAATGTGTAGGAGTCCCTTGAGAGGGTGGGCCAGAAAAGACCACATTGAAGAATCTTAGCAGATGTTTTCTTAAAGGAAAAGTGACCTCCACATGCCTCACTGTGACCGAATTTAAGGATGGACTCTTGTTTAGATTCTGGAACACACCTCCTAATGACTTGGTCAGGGCAGAACTAATAGAGGTATGGATCATCAAACACATAGTGTCTAACATCATAAAGAAATTTCCTTCGAGCTTGAGTCCCTAAGAATTTTGGAATGACTCCTGTCACTAAGAAATTTTCTATGTCAGCATACCAAGGGCAGTCACTCACAGAGTATAGGTGTTCATCAAGAAACGAATCAGACACAGAAAGGTGATTTGAGTTGTCTTTTAATTCCATCCTATATAGGTGTTCAGCTACAACATTTTCAACTCCCTTTTTATCCTTGATTGTGAGGTCAAATTCTTGTAAGAGAACGTCCCACCTAATCAGTCTTGCCTTGGCATCTTGTTTTTGGAAGAGGTATTTTAGTGCAGAATGGTCAGTGAACACAGTGATGGGGGATCCTAAGAGGTAGGACCTAAACTTCTCTAAAGCAAACACAATAGCAAGTAACTCCTTTTCAGTAGTGGTGTAGTTTATTTGGGCATCATTTAAGGATTTTCTTGCATAAGCAATGACATAAGGAGTTTTATCACAACGTTGTCCTAACACAGCTCCAACAGAAAATTCACTTCCATCACACATAAGTTCAAAAGGAAGGTTCCAATTTAGAGATTTCATAATGGGAGGAGAGGTGAGAGAGGATTTGAGGGTTGAGAATGAACCCTCACAGCTTTCTGTCCAAACAAATGGAGCATACTTTACTAGGAGAGCACAAAGGGGACGAGATATTGAACTAAAGTCCTTGATGAATCTTCTATAGAAACCATCATGTCCTAAGAAAGACCTCACTTCCTTGATAGTTTAGGGTGATGGAAGGTGACGAATGATGTCAACATTTTCTTTATCAACTTCAATCCCCCTACTCGAGACCAGATAGCCTAGAACAAGTCCCTCTATAACCATGAAATGACATTTTTCCCAGTTTAGGACCAGATTCTTTTCTTCACATATTGACAAGACTCTCTCCACATTCTGCAGATATCCCTCAAAAGTATCCCCAAACACAGAGAAGTCATCCATGAAGACCTCTAGAAAATCCCCTACCATGTCTGAGAAGATTCCCATCATGCACCGCTGGAATGTTCCAGGGGAATTGCATAACCCGAAGGGCATGCGTTTGAAGGCAAAGGTACCGAAAGGACATGTGAATGTAGTCTTCCCTTGATCCTCTAGGGAGACCTCAATTTGATTGTACCCTGAGTACCCATCTAAGAAACAATAGAAGGCATGATCTGCCACTCTCTCAAGGACTTGGTCAATGAATGGTAAGGGGAAATGGTCCTTCTTGGTGAATGAGTTTAGCTTCCTATAGTCAATGCAGACCCTCCATCCACTACTCACCCTTGTTGGAAGAATCTCTCTATCCTCATTGGTTATCACTGTGATTCCGGACTTTTTTGGAACCACTTGGATTGGGCTCACCCACTCACTCTCGGCTATGGTATATATGATACTAGCTTTTAACAATTTCAGAATTTCCTTCCTTACTACCTCCATGAGATTAGGATTGAGTCGCCGTTGAGGTTGACGACATGGCTTTGAATCAGATTCCAGAACAATCCTATGAGTCCCGATAAGTGGGCTAATCCCAGGAATATCAGAAAGGGTCCAACCAATGGCTTTCTTATGCTTCCTAAGGACATATAGAAGCATCCTCTCATGATTGTATTCAAGATAAGAAGAAATGACAATAGGATGTGTTTGATTTTCCCCTAATAAGGCATACTTTAGTGCAGCAGGAAGTTCCTTCAATTCAAGATCAGGTTGGTTCAGAATTTCAGCAAAAGATTGGGACATTGGATCAAGATCAATTTCTTTTTTAGAGTTTCAGATAGGATTTATTCCCCACATGTAGAAGTTTCAGCTACTATATTTGTTTGATCATATTTAGGGAAGGAATTTGGAGTGGTCTCCATGAAAGTGGTTTCTTGAAAGGTTTCACTACTTGTTGGACCTAAGACTTCATCATAAGAGAAATTTGAAAATGATTCAAGCCAATGAGATAAACTTCCTTCATATGAACAAAGGAAATCAATATCATCCTAACTTAAACATTCATCAAATATTCCTTGATGTTCCATGGATTCATTATCAATTCTTCCTATCATGTTTACTTCATGAATTTCCTCGTCATCCCCTATTTGTGAGCTTGCATTATAGATGTTCAAGTCTAGACTCATGTTCCCAAAGGTGATGGTCATGTTCCCACTTCGAACTCAGATAACAGAGTTGATTATTGCAAGAAAAGGAAGAACAAGGATGATTGGGGTTTGTTCCTTATTTCCTAAGTTTGGATGGTTGTCAAGGACAATGAAGTCAGCAGGGTAGATGAAGTTTTCAACCTTTACCAGAACGTCCTTTAAAATCCCCTTTGGAACCCTAATGCTACGATCAGCAAGCTGAAGTGTGACAGATGTGGGTTGGATCTCTTCTAGTCCTAACTTGCAGTACACAGCATAAGGGATGAGATTGACACTAGCACCTAGGTCACACAAGGCCTTGACAACTTTTCTCTCTCCTAGTTCAACATTGATGTAAGGGAAACCTGGGTCTTTCAACTTAGGAGGAATGGTCCCTTGAATGGTGGTACTCACATTAGCAGCCAAAAGGACATGGTTTTTATGTGAAAATTTTCTTTTAAAAGTGCACAAGTCCTTAAGGTACTTTGAGTAGGAAGGTATGGTTTGGATTGCATCGAGAATAGGAATGTTCAACTTGACTTGTGAGAATATTTCCTTCAATGTTTCACTCAGTTCAGGCTTCGGTTTCCCCCTCATGCGTTGAGGAAATGTTGCAGGTTGTGGGGTTGTTTGTTGAAGAGTTGTTTCCTTGAAAATGTTATCAGTTTCCTCAGTTTGATCTTGTGGTTCATTTGAATTTTCATCCAACTTTGAATCTTCATGTGGGTTCTGAATTAGTTGTTCAGGTTTATCAATTGATTTCCCACTTCTTAAAACAGTCACAGCCTTTAGTTTTTCATGAGTTGTTTGATCACAACTTGACTCTCCCCTTGAATTTGAGGATGGCACCGCCTGAGTAGGCATGGGTGCCTTTCCAGTTTTGATGATTTGAAGTTCTTGTTTTATGGAAGAGACTTCTGAGTTCATCCTCTCCATTTGTTTGCACAGTTGTTCTAGTAGGCTTTGTGGAACAGTTTGGGTTGGTGCTTGAGTAGATTGGTTTATCCCAGGGGGGATATTTTGGAGGTGGGATGGTTTGTTGAAAATGGACCGGTGGCTATTGTTATTGGATAGGTTGGGTTTGGAAGTGGTTATGGGTTTGGTAGTTCTGATGGGGGTAAGGATTTTGTCCCTATGGTTGGCTAGTTTGTTGGTTATCTTTCCAGCAGAAGCCTGGGTGGTCGTTATACCTTGGGTTGAAGGTGTTTTGGTATTGAGGCTTTTGAAAGTTCAAAGCATTTACTTCTGCTGGGGGTCCTCCTAAGAGAACATCCTTGATGGATGGAATGGTTGGGCAGTTGTCTGTCTTATGGTCATGTTTGTCACAAATTGTGAAAACAGGGTCAACAGTTTGGATTTCATGGACTTTCCAAAGGTCTATCTCTTCAACCTTCCTAGAGAGTGCTGTGAGTTTAGCCCTAAGGCTTTCCTCTTCTCTAAGTGTATGAATTCTAGTATTTCTTTGTGGATTTTCAGAATAAGGTGAAGTTACCCATGTTTGGTTTTGTTCAAAAAGGCTTTATAGATACTCGTAAGCATCATTTGGGGATTTGTTTTTAAAGGTTCCATTACACATCATGTCAATGAATTGTTTGTTCCCCGGACCCAACCCTTCATAAAAAATTCTCACTTGTTCAGGAATAGAAAAACCATGGTGTGGAACCATGTTTAGAGTTTCTTTGAACCTCTCTCATGTTTCATAGAATGACTCTCCCTCTTTTTCAAAAAAGTTTTGGATACTCTTTTTAAGTGCAATTGTTTTGTGGTGGGGAAAGTATTTTTTGTAGAATTCTCTTTGTAGTTGATCCCAAGAGTTGATGGATGATGGTCTCAAATTGTTTAGCCAATTTTTAGCTCGATCCTTTAAATAAAAAGGAAATAGCCTCATCTTAGCAGATTCTAGTTGATGTGGGGGACACATGGTTTCTACAATGTCATTGAACTCCTTAATGTGCAGGTATGGCATCTCGGACTCCATTCCATGGAATGTGGGAAGGTGGTTTAGGACATTAGGTTTAAAGATGTAGTTGGAATCTCGTAGGGAATTGTGTCTAATGCATGAGGGGGCATTGGTCCAGGAAGGTGTGAGGTATTCATTCATGGTTTGATCAATTTCATTCCCCAAGTTTGGGGCTGCCTCATTTCGGTTTCCATTTTGGTTCCCACCCGGGTTTATGAGTTGGTTTATTTGAAGACCTTCCATTGAAATTGGCTCAATTTTTGACTCGGGGGTGATAGAAAGATTAGGATCTAATGGAAAGAGTTCCCTTGGTGTACTTGACTCCCCAACCCCAGGACTATCCACCCTAACAAGACAGTTTGATTGATCACGGGTGTAGGCGGACGTGCGCCAAAAGAAAAAAAAACGAGAAAGGGACAAGATAAGAGAATTTGGATGAGAAAAGAAGAAATGGGGGAGAATAGAATGGGTGTTTAGATGACTTACTTGGGTCCCCGGAAACGGCACCAAAATTTTATTCTGGCTCAAATTTACCCAAGAGAAGAAGGTAAGACGGTCCTTGTAGTTTAGCTTGGGTTATTGAATCCACAGAGACCTAAGAAGAAACCTATAGACACGTACATTCTATGGACTGTTTTCGGCTGTGAAGTGGCCAAATTGGATTTATTTTGTATGGGTTTGAAATATATCTAATATATTTAAGTGAATTCAATTTAAAATAATGAGTTGATCCTAGGTTATCACTCGGGGTGGATTGGACATATTTTCTTTTTAATGATTTCAATTTCTTAAATTTGAGATGGGTTCATTTAAGGAGATAAAACAACATAATCACTTACTGGTTTTATTCCTACACCCTCTAATACTAATCACCTATACACTTGAAGGATCAAAGTTTTGAGCACTTCAAGTTAAAGGATCGTATTAGTACTTGAAGTGTGTGGCGTCAAATTCAACAAGGACGATGGAGTTTAAAAATCATCAAATAAAAATCCCAATTAAAGAAGTGATTATACATTAATTAGGTGATAAATAACATCCAATCCAGCACCTTGATACTCCCTTGGATCAACCCATAAGTGGGTTATCCCTCCATTGATCTCATGGTTTCAATGGAAGCGGAAAGTAGACTTATGAGGGAGGAAATGGAGAAGTAAAGAAAACAACAAAAATAAAATGATCACTCCACCGTTGTATGAATAATTTCACAAGGGTTGGTTTGAATAAATTAACACCTTGATCCAACGGTATAAAAGTGATATGAAGAAAAACAGAATAAGAGTAGAAGAATAACTTTTATTAAGAAACTAAAGTTAATTGAACAACTTACATGTGAAAGACAAATTTGAGGCAACAAAAATGCAGCATAACATTACAATTGAACAAAGCATCCAAGATTATCAAATCCTCCACCACCACTACCTTAAATAGTCATTTTGGAAGACTTGGGTAGAGCCTCCAATAGTAAAAAGCATCCCACTTGATTATGGTAGGCCTGGGGTGGTGGAAAGTTTGTGGAAAGTTGATTTTTCCACCCTTGACCCGAGGTGGCAGCCAGCTTTCCTTCACCGAACAGACGCGTCTGTAAGACCTTCTAGATGGCCGAATCAGAGTGATCCATAAAAGAAGGAAATGGATATCCGGATGGCTTCTAACCTCCTGTAAGATTTGGGCCTATTTGGAGTTGTGGATTCTGAGATATGATCAAAGTAGTGGGATGTTTTTCTGGGCCACAGAATCTGGCCCAGAATTTTATCTCTAACTTGGACCGCCTAAATGACTAACATGGAGGCCGAATTAGCATTAACTCCTGAAGAGTTATTTGTTCCTATACATGGATTATATAATATCACGAAATTTGGGATTAATTGGGCCTGTATGTTGGGCCCCACAGTCTCATCAGTGGGCTGATGTCCAATCTACCTTCTCCAGAATTGCTTCCTTTCATTTCCAAATATCTCTATCATCCTCCATGAATTCTCCACTGATCCCTGAATCAAACATGTTCATATTTAAGTGTAGATAAATTTTCAAAAATATCAAATTAAAATATTTATAATTCAATTCCTTAAAATCAGATGAATCATTGAGTACTTTAAATGATGTTAAAAAAATGTACCACATAATAGTGCATTTTAAGAAGGTATTACAATCATAATGTGAAATGATGTTCAAAGTGTAAAATGAACTAAAATGGTGTTTATGAATAATAAATAACACGAATATTATGTATATTAACAATGAATATTATCCTCATTTAGTGGCTAATCAGTAGGTATTTTCCAAATAAATTAATTTTAAAGGTGTGAAGAGAAGATTAGAGGGGTGGACTTTTATAAGTGAGGTGAGTGGTACTCTTGTAATTTTTGAAATGAATGAATTCCATCAACATTTTTTTTGAAAAGGCTTTAATAATTAAAAATTATCATGGATGTAATTTATAATGTTAAAATATGGACATAAAATATATTTTAGGAAATTTTTTGGGACATTATAACCCTTAAATTTTTATTTTAACTACTAGTAAATCCATTTTTACCTTTACCGCCGTAAATAATTTTTTCTATTTTTACTATTTATTTAGGTCAAAAAAATTATTTTACCATTTTAAAAAATATAAATTATGATGAATCTAAATATGGAATCCATTTTAACAAATTAAATTCATTGATGTTTAAATTCAATTTAAAACAAAATATATAGTTGTGATGAAAAAGTTGTATTCAAGAAGAGTAACTTTGGAGAAAAAGATCACTCTATATTAATTATATGACTAATAATAATAATTGTATGAAACTAAATTAATATTTTCTAACATATAATCTATAAATTTAATATAAATAATTCTTTTCTTATTTTATTTTAATTAATTTAAATTTAGAAATATTGTGTATTTTAAAATAGTTTTTAGAAAAAACCCATATTTAAACCCCATAAAAATTATAATAAAAAATATATAAATTTGATTCAAAATTAATTGAGTGGATATAATAAAACTAAATATTACTTATTTTAGTTTAAATCATTTTAAAAACATAATGGGTATTTTAAATTACTTATTTTAACCCTAGGTAACTCTAATTTTATCATAACTGTAGTAATTAATTTTTAATATTGTCACTATTCACTTTGGTAAAAAATTAATTTAATAATATTTTATAATATAAATTATTCTGATTCAAAATATGGAATCCAATTTAAAAATTTAAATTCCAATAAGTGGAAATATCATTTTTAAAATAAACACTACAGACATGGAAAAAAGGCTAGTTTTCAAGAAGTGTATTTTTCAAGCAAGAGTTTATTTTTTATTTTCTCTATGACTACTTATAATAATTGGATAAATCTCAATTAGTATTTATTTTAATATAATATAAAAATTTCATTTGAAAAATTTATCATTACCTATTATATTAATTAAATAAAATGTTGAAGCATTATTCATTTCAAAAAAAAATTATGAAAATCTCGTTTTTAAACCAAAAATAAACTTATTCAAACTGTAAAATAAAGTGGATTCAAAAGTAATTAAGTAGATTAAATATTATATAATAATTATTATGTAACTTAAAACCATATTTAAAACATATTTTTGATTCTAATATACTTAAATTATTTATATGAAATGAATTTTTTACTAAAATCATTAATTTTCACTATTAACAGAAAAAAATATTTTTTGGAAAAATATCAAAATTCACCAAAAATTAAATTTTGATATTTTTATTTTTAAAATTTATATTAATATTTTATAATTTAGAATATAAAATTTAGGAATTAATAATTTTAATAAAACCTTATAATAATCGAGTTTAGATAAATCCATCTCCTTTTTTATTTAAAAATTAATTAATAATTTTATAACATGTATAACTATATGATTAATATTAATTATTAAGATAATGATGTATTTTATCATTACTAGGGTTTTTACAGTGGAACCTAATAGAAAAAGTCATGCATGGTCTCTATGTAATCTCTAAATTTATCTAATGAATACTTAATAACTTGGCCAACTGATTTGGAGTTGGTAAAGAAGATAGGATAAGTATAATGAAAAATTAGTCCTAAAGGATAGGATATAATTTTAAATTAATATATCAATTTTCAAGATATGTTTCAATGAAATAAAAATATTACATTTAATGATGTTTTTTCTGGGATGTGGGCCTGGCCTAGAAATTTTGATAGGGTTCTTAATGTAGTTTTAGTATAATAATAAAACTTAATGAATATAGGGATTTCACCAAGTAATGTATTTTGGAACATCATACATAAATAAATTATAGGAATGATTTTTTCCATACTACCCAAAGAAAAAAATGAGGAAAAAATATAGAATCATGCAGAATTAATTTAAAGTAGAAATGTGTTGAGAAAATATTTTCATCCTTACAATTTACATTAATGAAAAAAATTCAACCTATTTCCCTTAATAGTTGTATGTTATTTTGGTTATTTTAATTTTGGAAATTTAATTTTATGTAATCAGGTGACTAATTTTAAAATTTTACCACAGTTATAATGATTTATGGAAAACATTTAATACCTTTGTTACACAATAATATTCTCTACATCATAATTTCACACACAAACATAGGATTTTCTAGCCACTAGCTGATAACTAAGTGATCTTGTGGTAAAAATCCTTATTTCAATTTACTCAAGATGAATTTATCATTAAAATTATAAGGAGAAGTTAATTTAGTACATGTTGGGTGTTACACATACAATCATCAATATAATTGTTTTGAATCTGGGTAGGTGAAAATTATTTTATTCACATATATTTTATAAATGAGTTTGTGGGTATTGAAAACAAATAAATTAGGGGAGATTAAAGATCCCATTTCAAAGGATGAATTTGTTATCAATATTAATAAATGTGATGATATAAAAAAAAATCAATATATGTGTAATAATAAGTTTCAAACCCTATTGATGTACATAAATTTTTTCCCCGCATGAGTAAAAGGATAATATTTTTAAAAATTTATAAAGAGAAGATAATAATATCTAAAAAGTTGAGTGGGAGTTGCTTCCAAATTTTTCATTCATTTTAAATATAAATATTGAGTCTTATATTCAAAGATAATTTAGTAAATATTTGTGTGCATGTTTAATTGGAATAAATATTTACATGTTATTTAATTACATGTGTATGTGTCGTTATTATTATTGGACAGTTATATTTTGAAAATTTTCTCATTGTATGTGTCATTTTCAGACACTACATATTTTTCATTCTCTATGGTTTTTTCATCTATGTAAGTGTTGTTTTATTTTACGTAGCCAAAAAATTCAATCCATTAGATGTTGTGGATAAGTTCATAAAAACCTATGTGTGTCTTCAAAAGATCAAAGGATAGTTCCAATAGGCTTAGGTTAGTTTGTCAGATGTATTTGAATGATTTTGGGATACAATAATTATTTTGGGGTTATGGGAAGAATGTGGATTGATTAAGAAGTGAACTCCCATATATTTTGATAATTTGGGACTATTATATATGGGGAATTATTAATCTTATTAAAAACATAGGAAAATGTGAAATGATATCTTTGTGATTTTCATCACCAAACCTTTATCTGAGAGTTTCCTCCAACATATATTTCCATTGGAACTTATTTTATTCCACTAGATGGAAAATGAACATATAAGAAATCCCACATCACACCTAAACATGTTGTTCTATAATAATTTTCATTTTATATTTCATGAAAATATCCTAAACATGTTCATAATTGCATAAATATATTTAGGTGAATAAAAGGGATACAATACAAGATGAAGGTCACAATGAAATTGCATTGAGTTACTACGATTAACAAATGTGGTGATGATTATATTCATTCATCTAAAATTTATGTGAATTAGATGTTTTTAATGATAAAAATAGATTTCATGGATGATATTATAAAATGATGATGCTTAATATGTGCAATGATGTTTGAATGTTTTGAGATTCATGTAGTTTTATTCAAATTATATTGATTTATTGGATGTTCATGAATGTCTGAAAAATATTTTAGCTAGTTTATGTATTAGTGATTTATCATGAATTGTTTGTAAAATTGCAATAGAAGTATGTAGATCAGATGATTTTCATGTATTGGGATTCATGGGAGAAAATATCACTACATAAGTGATTCAAAGATATGAATCCATTGAAAAATAATAAATCACTATGCAAAGAAGATATCCATGTGATTTATTCATGTTCACATTCCATCTTCAAAATATTTTAAATGATATGGATATTAAGTATATACTTTTCAAAATATTCAAATCCCATGAAAATGAAAATTTCAAGGTCATTATATGGATGAAAGGAAACATGTGTGATTTAAGACGAAAGATGATCTCATGAATTTACGAATGAACTTATAGTAATTTGAATGTATATATTTAAGAGATTTTTAAAAGTAATGAATATAAGAAATATATTATGGAATTAATATGAATATATATTATGACAATGAAAATTATAGTTTCTTGAATATATTATTTTCGATATAACTTTGACAAGTTGAATATAATAGGGTGGTTCTTTCCTTTGTTGTTGATTCAATGTATTTTTTGATATTTAAAGTCAGAGTCATGAGAAGAGGTTACACTGTTTATTATAATAGAAATATATATAGTATCTACTAAAAAATAAAGATAAAAAAATTATAATATTGAGAAGGGACCAATGTTACACCTATTGAATACCAATTATCTTAAGGTAATTTATGATTGAGAATAATGATTATATAATATCCCATTGAGTCTAAATAGAATACAAGGATGACGTATGTTCATGATTATTAATCATTAATTAGATTTTAAATTCCAATTCATTAAATTTAGTACGACTCTTCATGAATTGGTTACACCAGAATAAATAAAGCCACAACACCAACATCATGATGAAGAACTATTGGTAAGTGGTTATTATAACAAAACATATGAAAGGAAATTTTTCTTATATTGTATAGAACTTGTGTAATATAATGTAGAAATTATATCAAGATTCATAAAAGAACATTTCCCAAGTTCTATTATAATCACATTTCTATATTTTAGTTACTACTCCAAGTCATGAAACATGACCCGAACATAGAAAGGATAATGCTCCCATATAGAGGAAGAACCATGTAAATCTTTTGTGTTCTCATCTTATTTACTATTCCTTCGTAACATAGTAGTGTGAGGATATATATATATATATATATATATATATTATTTATAATGATCCATCCCTAGTTAAACTAGAACATCACCCATGATGGTCCACCACAAGGCATTAATTTGATTTCTGATCATCACAATTTATAGAAAAACACATGGGTATCAACATAAAAAGTCATGGAAATCATTTAACACCAAATGATAACTCAAATTAACACGTATCATGTATAACATGGAAAATACAAATATTTATAGTATAATATATAATAATATTAACACAACCATGATACATATAAAAATAGTTTAGAAGTAAAATCATGGAAATAAAACAAAAATCATGTCTCTATATGACTATCCATCACGACCATCCCTACCAACAATAAAGGAGATATCATCCATGAGAATCAAAATTTCCATAGGATTCCCTTCCCTACACCTGGATAATGAAAAACCAAATATACATACACTCAAGGTTATATATATGGTGTGGGGAAATCACCCATTATGATACAACAATGAATCTACAAAATTTATTTCACCATGAAACCATTAGTTCTATCTTTAAAACAAAACATGTTTCATAAAGATATTTATATTGAATTTTTTAACATAAACATCATTTGGACCTCCTTTCAAAAACATACCATATTCAAATCCATAGGTAATTGAATATAAACATTAATGATAACAAATAGGGTTATAGATAAAAATATATATATCATAAATAATAATAATTTAATAAATAAAATCATAAAAAAATATGAACAATCACAAGTATAATTGTTATCTAGCCTATTAGAATATGAAACTAGTACATGCATGGAAAACTAAGCTAGAATAATGAAATTCCTAATTATATTGAGTCATCTCATACTATATTTTTATAGGAAAACCCATTATCTTCCATATAATACTAAGAACCTATTTGTATTCCCTAGTGGTGCAATAGGCACTATGGTTTTCATATTTCCATAACCCAACATACCAAATATTCACATGTTACATGTTTTTAAAACAAATTAAATTAATACATGATCCTATTTCTAATAAAAATTTCCATAAAAATGCATGATATATACCATTATGAAAAATAAATTTAATTTTAAAAACATATTTTGAGGCATTCCATAAAATACTTGAAGTGAATAAAATTCATTATAAATACTAACCATATTAAAAAAACCTTACACGAAAAATAAGACTCAATTTAATTAAAACTCCTTATTTAGAATCAAATAAATCATCATCACAAACTAAACCTAAATATTTTAAAATAATATCATTAAAATTATTAAATAAAACCATTGCATAGATACACCTACCTCCACAAATGGTGAAAACATAATCACCCCAAAAAACTGATATTATAAAAGAAGTGATCAGGTCACCATAAGAAGAGATCAATGGGTGAACTTCCTAGAGAATGAAGGATAAGAAAATTCAAGATAACGATAAATTAGAATGACATTTATGGTTAAAAAACTAAATGAAATATATATAATTTTAAATTTTTTAAAAAAAACATTTCTCAAACGGATAAGTGGCATGGTTATAAAATCAATGTTCTAATTGAGTGCTAGCTACTATCCCTTGAAACCCCATGTTCATGTTTACCTTAAAATAGCCACATGGTTAGAAAAAACATGTGTATGCTATGATATTTCCTCCAGACCCATACCATTTCATTTTAATGGTTCTCTAGGAAACTCAAATGGTTATGAAAACCATCATCAAACAATGACAATCAATATTATAACTAACAAAAACAAAATGTATGGATATTGCATGGTTCCTATTAACCATTTTTTATCCATGAGCATGTCATGTTTTTTTTCAAAATCCCTATATTCTAGACCCCCCCCAACATATGAAATAAATTATATCAAATGAAATATAGAAGGAACAAAATTAAATATACCATTGACATAGAGGGTGTCACAATTCTCCACACCATTAAACTTTATATCCCCAAAATGTAATCATGATTATAATATCTTATAAAGAGAATGAAACTATGTATCATCAAATATTTACAATCCCATATCTTATGAAGATCCTATCTGAATTATAGTATTTCAAATACCAAAGTAATTTTATTATTATATTGATTCTTATCTTGGAAATCCTTAATTTGTTGTGGATTCTAAAAAATATAGGTTTTGGGTTCAAGATAAACATGACCCACTTTTAATATTCTTGGAAAGGGTCCAATAGATAACTATTCAATTCATAATAAAGTAAAATGTGATGAATCATCATTAAGAAAGATGAAATATCCCAACAATAAGAATTTATTTCATGTTGTTCAATGATCTCAAATGGGCCAACAAACCTCAGGGCCATTATACCAGTCTCACCAAAAAAAATGTCCCAAATGAGGTGAGAAATAGATAAAATCCAATCACCTACATAAAAAAACCAACAGAATAAGGCCATGTTATATATATCATTTCTAGTAGATCAAAATAGTTTCCATCAATTTTGAAGAAAAGTAAATGATCCTAGTATCACTTTTTCATGACATGGTCCTACCAATTTCAATTCACCAACCCTTTCCCAACATTATGGTGACCCACAGTGCATCCCATATAACACATCAATGTGTTTTTCCTTAATCATAACCTAATAACTACATTTTCAATCATGTTTTAACCAATGGAAATGATAAACAAAAAAAGGCATAAAAATAATTCACAATCACTCGAAGAAAATTTTCATGAATTACATGATTCCTATAGATTGAATATCAAATAAAATATTGAATTTCATGCTAAAAATTTACTGAGAACCCATCACATTAATAAAGTCCTTCCAAAATTGAGATAAAAATCATGATTATCTATGATAATTGGTAACTACAGGCACACCAAGTATCTTCACAACACCTCAAATATAAAAGTGATTAAACTCTTCCACCATAATAATCCATTGGTAGGAATTATATTTAATAATTTGAAAAATCTATTAATGGTCACTCAAAAAACATATCATCATTTATTATAAATATATTTGGTTGTTCAATTATGATTTCCATGAATCCTTCATCCCCCATCATAACTGCATGAATAATCCTCCACCAAATTTTGTAGTTCTGTGGATTCCTGTTAAATTTTTATAGCAGGTAGGGTGTCATTATAGAAAATCAAAAATTGGTTGGATCATTTTAATCCACCAATATTTATATCCAAGATATTGATATCTCCTAGTAATTAAAAAATTAAAAAACAAATATATCAACTCCATACATATATTAGAAAAAATATACAACTTCTAATGAATACACAAAGAGTAATTTGGAGAAAAAACTAGAAATCCCAATGTATCCCCACAATAAAAGGTTTTATTAAAAAAAGTGAACTAGAATATACTAATTTCTTAATATGGGTCTTATTAAATAAATAATAACTAGCTATTTCACAAGCTATGAACACAATAACATTAAATCCACAATCACAACTAAGATAATTTCTTCAAACAGGTTTACCAAGAATCCCTCCTCTAATTTTTTCATATCATACATTGGTATATCTCCTCCCCAAGTTCATATAGCCACACCTCCTATTTTCAAAGTTTATACAATATCAAAATCAATAAATTTAAATAACTTAAACAATTATATATATATAATTGGTTTATATTTCTATTGGTAAAAGTATACTTCTTTCCTGTAGGATTTAAATATATCATAAACCATACTTTGAGGTGATGGTGTCACTATGTTTGATGATTATGTAGAAATTTCATTCAATAAAGGTCATGGTGAGATATAAAGTTTTAAATGATCTATTTGGTGGGAATGGATAATGTTATACCATTATATATGATATTTTAATGTGTTTAAAAGAAATTAGAATAGTTTTGGTAGGTTATGGTAGATAAAATATTTCTTTATGAATCTTCTTCTATGATTGTGATACCAAAAGAAATAATACCTTTATAAAAAATATTAAAGGAATAGTCATGATGGATTAGTGGAGGTCATAATCAATGAAAATCTACTACCATAATGTTTATTAATTATCATTGAATACCCCATTCCTCCTAATAAATATTAGAACTGAAAATAAATCATATTAAATACCTCTCATTTACAAGGTACCAATAGTGAATTATTATCTCAGGATCCACCTCACCTAAACATTATTCTCTAACGCTCATTATAATCCACATATATTATCCAACATTCCTTATAACCTAGTTTTCACACTATATATTAATTAAACCCATCGGGTATTTTCTTTGAGGAAGCTGCTCACCGAGTACCTCTATTAACCACAATGACATAGTCCAACACCATATAAGTTACCACCTTCATATCCATAATAAAAATTCTTCCATGGAATTGTATTTTATTAAAATTAATGGTATATAATTTACATATAATTATTTATATATTTGAATAATCACACCCTATCCTTCTTGGTGATATAAATAATTAGCAATGTTGAATGAGGCTGGTCATGGGTGTATATGTTTTTTTACTAAAAGAACCGCTTATAGACTAAGAATTTCTATCATACATTATTTATTAAATTATGAAAAAAGTTTAATTAAATGTTACAAAATTATACAATTTATATTAAAATTTAATTTATTTCAATAAAAATGCATAAATGAAACTGAGATTAGGGTTTGATATAACCTCTTGGGAGCACAATATTCTCCCTATAATCCATTTTTTCATTTTCTGGAAACATTGTATAATAATTGAGGAATATAAATGTTAGGTCCACAAGGATGAATACCCTGAGAGGGGGGATGAATCAGGGTATGACTAATTTAAAATTAAAGCCCGTTCTGATCTTGTTTCACTGTTAAGCAAAACACTCTTCTCTCTCTCTCTCCTATTGCACGATATAAACAGAAAGTAAAGTAAGCACAGGACACAACAATTTTACTTGGTTCACCACTAAGGGCTACATCCAAGGAGCATATGCCGACAGGTTGTTGTTCATACCAAATTCCACTAAACTTCACTAGATATGGATTACAAGGTTTGGGCACAGTCACTCTGTCCCAGTCTCACTTCCTTTACAATGTTTAGGGTCAACTCACTACTTTCCCAAGGGTCACTCCCTGTTTCTCTCCCTCCGTCTCACTACCGGTGGAGAGGATCATCTTCTTTTTCTTCCTTCGCTCACTGCTCTAGAAAGGATCCCCTCATAGTTTATATAACTGTAGGTCTCTTCATTTTCATGAAGGAATGAATCCTCTATTGTATATGGATGATCTGTTGAATTCCAACTTTCACCTGTAGATGAATATCTCTTTGCACTGAAGGTATCGGGAAAACTTCCAGCTTCCACGCAGCACGAAAAACACTGCCGGAAATAAACCTTACTTGGTGCGCAAGTCTATCTCGGCGTGCAAGCATCGGCGTGAAAGTCACAACTGGCGCGCAAGTCTTCCTCAAACACTTGCATGACACAATCTTCTGCAATTCCAAACCTGCACGATTCACTTCCTTCCTCGCTTAAACCACCTCAGGCACGCAACTAACACTTGGCGTGCAACTTCCAACACTGGAGCGCAAGTCCCACTTTTGCGACACAGCACCACTTGCACTACCACAAAAACTACATGAAGGGAGCTCTGAATCTTCAAATTGTTGAACTCCGGTAAGAAATGAGGAGGGGTGGTCCAGTATTTATAGGCAATTTGGACACCCTGCGCGGCGGCGCACAAGTCTCCCCTCAGCGCGCAAGTCTCTGCGCACAGGTATCTTCCCCTGAAAGTCACTTACGCAAACCACTTCCAAACTTGCGTGAAAATCTTTAATTTTCCATATTTTGATTTTCTAATCTTGAAAAAACATAGGCGTGTAGGTTCTCAAGCTTTCAAGGCATCGGGGCGCAAGTCTCTTTCATGGCGTGCAAGTAACTTGCGCGACACCACCAATACTTGCGTGACACTTATCCCTTTTCCATATTTTGATGATATGATCTTGGAAAACATATGGCACGCAAGTTTCCAAGACTTCAAGTACACGGCATGCAAGTCCCTTTTCCAAAAACCACTTTTCTTCATTTGTCGATTTTTAGGCCCAGAAATTTGGCAAACACTAGAAAACAACGCCACCTTGTATCTGTTTCTTTTATACCTCCTCCAGATCATCCCATCCTTTGTCGACGCTCTTGAATAAAACATGGATCATTGACCATAGCTCTTGAACTCGACAGTCCGCCATGAAATCCCCTTTGTCAACAAATTTGTATGTCATGGTTTGCATTTTCAACAATCACAGCACAGTTGTCCACTTTTTCAACAAACACAATCAACTCAAAAATGCTTCAATGATACCTTGAGGTATTTTTTCCCAACAATATACCCCTTTGGGTTTGCTGACAACTCTTTCATAAAAAGATACATCATTGATTCTTCAGCCACCATTCTCCTTTTGCGATTCTGATAGCGATCAAGGATTTACTCAACACATACTCTAAGCCCACATGAGCAATGCTCGACGTGAGAAACAAGAGTAAATGAAAATTTCATCAATGAATCACTTCATCTCTTACACCCATTGTTGACACCAAACTGATACCATTTTTTACCAAACTGATACCAATTTTTGGAAATATTCTTCCAATACCACTCTTTTGCTTTTATCACGATCCTCAGCTGTCGTGATATCTATTCATTGATCGATCACTTCTAGCATCGTCAGATTTAATACTCTCCTCCTTTCTCATTACTCTCCCTCTATCTGGATACTTCACCTATCAGCTTATCCCCATATCATTCATGATTTTTCAAATAGCCACATTGTCTCCCCCTTGAACAATCACTATTTTCTCCCCCTTTGTCAACGAACCCAAAGGTCACTCCTTTGCAGTCTATAACAGAGTAGAGAACATATCAGCACATTAGGGAAAAACACATCATACCTCGAGGAGAGGGGAGTTCCACATCCACACTCTTTCAAGTACGGGGAGTCGACTGAACTCCTAGAGACAGTCGATGCCTCTCAAAATCTTCCTTGGTTAAGGCCTTTGTTAGAATATCTGCAACCTGTAGCTCTGTAGGCACATAATCCAGCTTCACGATTCCCTGCTCAACCTTCTCCTTGATAAAATGATACTTTATCTCAATGTGCTTTGTCCTTGAGTGATGGACGGGATTTTTGCTGAGATTTATATCACTTGAGTTATCTCACTGGATTCCAATCGGAGACTTCACTTCAACTCCCATATCTTTAAGCTGCTGCTTCATCCACAATAACTTTGTGCATGCTTGAGTGGCTGCAATATACTCAGCTTCTACAGTACTGAATGAAATGAAATCTTGATTCTTGCTTATCCAAGAAATACACAATCAACCAAGATAGAATGCACCACCCGACGTTGATTTTATATCATCCGCTGAACCGAACCAGTCTGCATCAGTATATCCCAATAACTCTGTCTGAGATTTTTCAGTATATGTCAAGCCAAAATTCACTGTGCACTAGATATACCGAAGTATTATTTTCACTGCAAGAATTTGGATTTCCTTGGGATTACTCTGATATATCACTTCTTGGCATGTGGTGAAAACAATATCAGGCCTTGTTGCGGTTAAGTGCAGCAAGATCTCAATAATTTTCCTGTATTCGGTAATATTAACTGCCTTGCCATCCTCATCTTTTGATAATTTCATCCGGGTAGCAACCGGAGTCTTCATCTCCTTGGAATTCTCCATTACAAACCTTCTCAAAACCTCCTTGGAGTATTTTGATTAAGAAATGAATGTTCCATTACTTCCTTGTGTCACCTGTAAGCCAAGGAAAAATGTTATCTCTCCAATCATTGACATTTCAAACTCATTTTTCATGAATTCAGAAAACTATCTGCACTAAGCTTCATATAATCCGCCAAATATTATTTCATTAACATAAACTGGCACCATCATCCTTTGATTACTGTCATTGCTAAAATATATATTGTAATCAACTCCTCCACACTGGAAACCAAGCTTCTTAAAGTACTGATCAAGTCGTGAGTACCATTCCCTTGGTGTTTGTTTCATCCCATACAATACCTTCTTCAGTCTGCAAACATTTTTCTCATCCTCATGAATGAGAAAACCATCTGGGTACTCAATATACAGCTCCTCTTCCAGAACACCATTCAAGAATGTGGATTTTACATCCATCTGGAACACTTTGAACTTTCTTTGCACTGTTATGTCCAAAAATAGTCTGATTGTCTCCAGTCGTGCAACTGGTGCAAATGTCTCATCAACATTTATTCCCTCTATCTGGGAGTATCCCTTGAACACTAGACATGCTTTGTTCCGAATAACTGTTCCATCTTCATTTATCTTGTTGCGATAGACCCATTTAGTCCCAATGACATTTATGTTTGCTGGCCTCGAAACAATCTCCCACGTCTGGCTCTTCTCAATTTGATCAAGCTCTTCATTCATAGCCTGAACCAAGTTTTCATCTTCAACTGCATCGGAAAAACATTTTGGATCCACCTGAGATAAAAATGATGTTTTCTGTAATGATTTTATTCTTCAAGTCTGAACTGGAGTTGTCTGATCCCCAATGATATTTTTCTGATCAATTTCAGCTCGACTCTTTGGCTTCCTTATAGACACAAACTTGACACTTTCTTGTTCATCCTCAGTATCTTATTCTGAGTCAGCCTCTGCCACTTCTACTCCCCCTATGTTTCTTACCTCATCATTACTTTCATCCAGAAACTGTTCACTGGGTAGTTGAGTATTCTATTCATTTTCAACTATAGTGACACTATTGCTCTCAACAATTTTTCCCACCCTTTTGTGGAAGCATTTATATGATTTTCTTTCTCGTGAGTAGCCAAGGAATATCCCCTCAACTCCTCATGACTCAAACTTCATGTTGTTTTCTTTTTTGAGAATGAAACACTTACTTATAAAGATTTGAATGTATTTAAACGTTGGATTATTTTCATACCACATTTCATATGGAGTCTTCCCTTACTTAGGACACAATAGATACCTATTCGAAATATAGACCGATGTCAAAACTGCTTCCTTCCAAAATTTCTCTGGCAGGTCCTTTTCAATAAGCATTGTTCTGGCCATGTTGTTGATGATTCGATTTCTCCTTTCAACAACTCTATTCTTTTGGGGAGTTCTCACTGATGAAACTTGATTCCTTATCCCGTGTTTCTCGAGATATTCTTCCACTTGACTATTTGTGAATTCTGTACCATTATCTGTATGAAATTTCAAAATTTTCTGCCTAATCATCCTTTCTGATTCCCTCCTGTACAGCTTTATGCAACTGAACACCTCTGTCTTATGGGTAATGACAAATACCCAGGACATTATGCTATAATCATCAATGAAAATAACATAGTACCTTTGACCATTTATAGCTCCTGGTGAGATAGGTCCACATACATCAGCATGCACTAATTCGAGCACTCTAGTTGATTTCTGTTCCTTTGGCATGTATGTCTTTCTGATGATATTCCTTTTTTGGAAAGCATCACACGTATGAGTGTGATCACATGATAGTTTTGGAAAGTCTCTAGCAGCATCACACTTTACCAGATCCTCCATAGATGGTTTTCATAGATGACCAAGTCGCTTATGCCACTGCTGGTTTTCTTCCTCTTTGAATAAAAGGCATGTATCTTCTTCTCCACTTACAAGGTAAATATTTCCCTTTGTCCTTTTTCCTTGTAGAACAACTACTCCATATTTTTATTTCACAACACACATCTTCTTGGTAAATCGGATAGAGTACCCAGAGTCACATAATTTTCTGACACTGAGTAAGTTATGACTAAGAACCTCTACTACCAATACATCAGCACGTCTCATTTCTTTTCCTCCAAATTTGGCCTTTCTAGAACCAACAATCTTCAGCCCTTCATCATTCCCAAACTTGACAACTCTTTCTTTGTCATATTTTATGTCTGTAATGAGATCCTTGTTCCCTGTCATATGGGATGTGAAACCACTGTCAAGGATCCATATTCCTAAAGGATCTGAAGCTTTAAGGGAAATTTCTGCAACTACTGCCTTTTCTTCTTTCTTCTTCATAGTCCATACTTTTTCCTTCACACTCGGTATAGATTGAGACTTTTGTTCTTTCTCAGAGTATGATGCGTCAGCTTCATCTTGCAAAGATGCAAATCTATTCTGCATTTTTAACTCACCTGTGGGTTTATTGATCAGGTGCTTGCATACATTTTGATTTTTCTTTGGAACATTTCTCTAAATGGTCAAAGTGCAGTACCTAGACATGTGCCCAAATCCTTCGCACCAAAAATAGTTTCCTTCGAAATATGTTCTGGAAAATTGTTCTTTGTTTAGATGCCACCTCTGTTCTTGTTCCCTTCTATATCTCTTGGATATGGAACACACATACTGTAAATGTCCCATCTTCCCACAACAATAAAACCTGATATAAGGTTCATTCCTTCATGTTACTTTAGCACAACAATTTTCCCTTTGGGATCTTTGAATATTCGGATTTTTCATTGTGCCCAAATCAACCTTCAATTTTGGGACGGGTGCTTGTGGTCTAACCTCAATTCTCACATATTTTTGTTTCTGATTAAGCCCTGAAACAGCCCTAACTTCTGAGATCAATTTCTGCTTCTTCCCTGCTAAACTACTAGGCTCCTCTTTCATCTTTTTAGTCTTCGTAACAACCTGCCTTCCCAGAAATGTGTTAGGAATAAAAGGTTTTTCCTGGACTTTGACTTTTATCTGCAGACCGACAACTTCCTCTTCAAGCTCTTCGATACGCTTGACGTGATCTTTCAATTTTCCATTCAAGCCATAAATCTCCCTTTATGTTCTTCAATCTTGATCTTATGCTCATCAACCTTTTCTATGCTCTCTATACTTTAATACTTAAGTTTTTCTATTTCTTTTACAAGCTTAGACTTCTCGTCTTCCTTTTGTTGCATGTAGAGTTTGGAATCATGTACCACCTTGTTAGCTTTCTTCATTTTTTTCTCTCCAAATATCTATCTCTTCAAGAGCTGCTTCTAATTAAGATTCCATGTCAACTCTACCTTCAATTTCTTCTTCTTCTTCAACAGCGTCGGTTTCTTGCTTTTCTTGAGCACTACCGACAATAGCCACCATTGCATTTTGTCCATGATCTTTACAATTTTCAAACTCCTAAACCTCTTCATCCTCAGACTCATCTGAACTGTCTATTTCTTGTGAAAGAAGATTCTTCTTCTTGAAGAAATTTCTCTTGAATTGTTTATTCCCTTTCACAAATGTTGAAGACTTCTTCTTGGGAATTTCGACTTCATCATCATCATTATCGTTATCTTGAAACTTTTTGGGGCACCTTTCCGCGATATGACCAACCTTTCCACATTGAAAGCATGCTAGTGGAAGTTTCCCTTTAAACTTTCCTTTTCCTCTTTGCAGATTTGAAGACAGGAATGACATCACCTCATTTGTCTCTTCTTCTTCCTGAGAATCTTCAATGGTGAGCTTCTTCAGGGCCTTAAATGCCATCGCTTTGGATTTCCCCTTTTCCACATCCTCGTTTTCATCATTCCACATCTCATATGTAACCAAGGTACTGTGCAAATTGTCCAATGTCAGCGCTTTGGGATCTTTATCTTCTAGTACTGAAAATTTCGAATTGAACCGAGGTGGAAGCTTCCTCAAGATGCACTTTATGATCTTTATGTCCTCAATAACTTCACCAAGTCCTCACATATCTTCCACAACAATATTTATCCTGTCAAAGAATGCATCAACAGACTCATTCGGGTTCATCTTAAGATCTTTATACTTATTCCACAGCACTTGCAGCTTTGCCTCTCTGACCTTTCTATCTTATTCATATATATTCAATATTTTTTCCCACATGGCATGTGACATTTTTCATGACATCACCTTTGTGTAGATGGGATTGGAAAGGGATCCCCCTAAGGCATTGATTGCTTTTGCATCAGCATCCAACTCTTTATGCTCAGCTTCTGATAATGCTCCACTTTTAATATCAGTTGTGATACCATGCATAGCTGCTGAAAACACATCCATTCACAAAGATTGAAAATAGTGTTTCATTTGATTCTTCCATATCTGAAAATTACATCCGTCGAATATCAGAATCCCTTTATGATTAGTGACCTCCATTGAGAGAAGAAAAAATCTCAACATTTCCCTCTGATACCAATTGTTAGGTCCACAAGGCTGAATACCCTGAGAAGGGGGGTGAATCAGGGTATGACTAATTCAAAATTAAAGCTCATTCTGATCTTGTTTCGCTGTTAAGAAAAACAATCTTCTCTCTCTCTCTTGTTTCACGATATAAATAAAAAGTAAAGAAAGCACAGGACACAGCAATTTTAATTGGTTCACTGCTAAGGGATACGTCCAAGGAGCATATTCCGACAGGTTTTTGGTCGTACCAAATTCCACTAAACATCACTAGCTATGGATTACAATGTTTGGGTATAGTCACTATTTCCCAGGCTCACTGCCTTTACAATGTTTAGGGTCATCTCACTGCTTTCCCAGGGGTAACTCCCTGTTTCTCTCTCTCTGGCTCACTGCCGGTGGAGAGGATCACCTTCTTCCTCTTCCTTCGCTCACTGCTCTAAAAAGGATCCACTCATAGTTTATAGACATGTTGGTCTCTTCATTTGAATGAAGTAATGCATCCTCTGTTGTATATGGATGCTCTTTTTAAGTCCAACTTTCACCTGTAGATGAATATCTCTTAGCACCGAAGGTATCGGGAAAACTTCCAGCTTCCACGTAGCATGAAAAACACTGCCAGAAATAAACATTACTTGGCGCGCAAGTCTATCTCGGCGTGCAAGTATCGGCGCGCAAGTCACAATTGGCGCACAAGTCTTCCTCAACCACTTTCGCGACACAAACTTCTGCAATTCCAAACCTACATGACTCACTTCCTTCCTCGCCTAAACCACCTCAGGCGTGCAACTAACACTTGGCGCGCAACTTCCAACACTGGCGTGCAAGTCCCACTTGCGCGACACACCACCACTTGCGCAACCACCACACCTGCGCGACCACCACACCTGCGCGACCACCACACCTGCGCGATGGGAGCTCTGAATCTTAAAATTTTTGAACTCCGGTAAGAAATTAGGAGGGGTGGTCTAGTATTTATAGTCAATTTGGACACTCTACGTAGCAGCGCGCAAGTCTCCCCTCAGCGCGCAAGTCTTGGAGCACAGGTCTCTTCCCCTACAAGTCACTTGCGCGACCCACTTCCAAAATTGCACGAACCTCTTTCCTTTTCCATATTTTGATCTTCTGATCTTGAAAAACCATAGGCGCGCAAGTTCTCAAGGTTCCAAGGCATCGGTGCGCAAGTCTCTTTCACGACGCGCAAGTCACTTGCGTGACACCACCAATACTTGAACGGCACTTATCCCTTTGCCATATTTTGATGATCTGATCTTGAAAAACATATGGCGCGCAAGTTTCCAAGCCTTCAAGTACACGGCGTGAAAGTCCCTTTTCCAAAAACCACTTTTCTTCATTTGTCGATTTTCAGGCCCAGAAATTTGGAAAAAAATGGAAAACGGCGCCACCTTGTATCTGTTCTTTTTTTGTCACCTCCAGATCATCCATTCCTTTGTCGACGCTCTTGAATCAAACATGGATCGTTGACCATAGCTCTTGAACTCGACAGTCCACCCTGAAATCCCTTTTTTCAACAAATTTGTATGTCATGGTTTGCATTGTCAACAATCACAGCACAGTTGTCCACTTTGTCAACAAACACAATCACCTCAAAAATGCTTCAATAATACCTTGAGGGATTTTTTCCAACAATAAAAGTAATATTTATACATGAATATTGAAAAAATACCTAGGTTAGTTATAGATCCGGACACATAAGTATTTCTAAATTAAATATTAAACCTTGTCATGACAATTATGAAGTTAGTGGAATTCAAAACGGAAGAATGGATTGTGAGAAAAATAGATAAAAAAGTCAGATATAAATGTAATTAATTAATTAATTATAGAAAATATGTTGAAATTTATCATCACCTAAAAATAACTAAAAATTCACACTATGGTAAAAAAATTCATTTCATGATTAATGGAGTGGTCAAAAAATATCTATAATCATCTCATATGATTAATTTTTCTCATCAAAAAAACTAAAAGGAATAATTATGGCCGTTTAAATAAATAATTTGTTAAATTATTGATTTTTCCATAACTAAACACACATCTAATAAGGATGATATATCTAAAATGGTGCGAAAACCCCATTATGATATTAATGAACTGATTATAAATAAATTCCATGATCAGTTACTTGGTTAAATCACCATTTTAGACCTAGAAAATCTCTATTTCAATATGATATTGGTAAAAACCTCTTAAGAAATTGGTGATGTTTGATTCAAAATCCATTGAAAGAGAGGGTATGAAATGGGTTTTCAAATTGGATAAATTATAAGGTAATTGTGTTAATATACATATATGGAGAAGTAAATACACAACAAAAAACTAATATAATTGGTGATCTTGAAACATATATCATTTAATGATATTGAAATGTGAAACTTATAGCTTTGCTTCAAACTCCAATGAACTCCCTTTAAACTATTCAGTGAAAACACATTTTTTTAAATGGATTCCTTTGAAAATAAGGATATAAGAAACCTTTGTGGGGTGAGAGGATACAAAATATGGAAGAAGATTTTAGGGTAGATAATTTTTTAGGTATTTAAGATAAATTTTAATAATAGAATTTGTTTTTATTCAGTGGGAGAGACCTCATTTCATAAGAAAAATGAGGAATAATTCATTGGAAACATATGTGACGTGAAGGGTGAACATATAATCAAAATTGTGTTTGGTGAGTTATGTATGGAAATATTGGAATGAATTGCGTGATTTACTCCCAAAACAAACAGTGTTCTTATAGAATTAGTAATTATTAAATTTATCATAAGAAATATGAACAATATCATTTTCACCTTTCTAAAACTTTCTACCATATTTAATTATTTACCATGGTAATTATATAATTAATAAAAATATAATATAACCACCCTTACAAAATTATGATGGAATGATTCTAAAATTAGAAACCATTCAATAAAATTTACTTTGTAAATATGAGAAATTCAACTTTCAAATAGAAACATAAAATATATAGAAAAAAATTTATAGAAAAATGACTTTTTAATCATTAAATGTTCTTATTAATAGTTTATATCAATTACAATTATTCACTTGATTTATATACAATTTGTTTATATTTATAAAAATTAATTTTTAATTAAATAATCTTTAATCGAAGATATATTATTTTTAGAATAAAAATTCATAATGCATAATTTTTTAGAAGTTTTAATTTGAAAATAAATTTTTTTAACTTATTTAAAACAAAAAAAATAAATATATTTTTATTCATTTTTATAAATATAAAAAATAAATTTTAATAAATTTAATAATCCAAAATTCTATATTAAATGTTAAAATATAACCAATAATATATAAAAATTATAATTTTTTTCAAAGAAAACTCTTTTAATTGACCCTAAATTATTAAATTATTATTTATTATAAATTATTATTTATTTACTTATTTTACTAAATATTCAATAATTTTTTTTAATCAAAATTATTAAAATAATATATTATAATTAATAAAAAATTAAAATATAAAATTAAAATTTCATTAAAATAAATGTTATTTTTTAATAAAATAAATTTTTTTATTTTTTATTTCATTCCAAAATTATTTATATTATAGTAATTGCATAAAAATTATTTTATACAGAATGAATAATTTACTTTCAATTGAAACATACACAATATATTTATTGGATACATGTATACCCAATCACTACATATCCAAAAACAAAATTTCCAACATACATATATTAAAAGACCATATATTCAATATCCACATAAATAATGGTCGTACTACATTTCGATAAATGAACATACATGTTGTAGTGAAACTTATTCATACTTTTCACTTATTCCCATCCCAAAATATATATTATCTTTTTAATGATTTTTCTAATATCAATTTTTATAAATAGTTCTATATAATTTAATGAAAAACATGAGGATGAATATCTTGTGTTCATTATATTTTTATATAAGAAATTTTTTATTACTATTATAATTTTGATGGTGATTTTTCTTATTGTGTTATCATTATATATTAATATTTATCATGTATTTTATTGTTTTATATCATTAAAATAGTTTGGGGTTCATTTTAGTGTAGTGTTTCATGTGGAAGAAGATATCCAATACATTGAAGAAATTAAAATGGGGTGTGTTACATTCTCCCCCTAGTAGAATAAATTTTTACATTGAAATTTTTTTACTCAAATGAAAATAGATTATAGTAATTTTCATTCATTATATCATCAGATTCACAAATTTAGTCATCAAATATATGATTTCTCTAGGGATAATTATCCATTTGAGTGGTCTTGTTTTAAATAATTAAATCTTTAAGATCCAAGATTCATATATTTGGTACAATATAATAGAGATGATATTCAAGACATATAATAACTAATTTTTGTACATCTGATTGATCAGGTATGTTCATCCACAAAATTGATACATGAAACATGTCTTGTACTTGGGGTGGTAGAATTGTAAAATGATAAGAAATTATACTAACATTATTAAATATATTAAAGGTTTTGATGTATATATTTTTCAACATTTCCTTTTTCTTGAATTTCATAGTTGTTTTCCATGGTTATATTCAAAGTATATCTTATTTCCAAAATCAAAATCTAAGTATCACCCATGATTATCATTTTATCCATCCTTTTTACTATGTGTGTCATTAATATGTCTTTTAATGGTTTAAATATTTTCTATAATTTCATTATATAGATCTACTCCCAAAATATTATACTCTCTAACTCTAACCAAACATGTTGGAGTTATTATCCTTCTATAATAAAGAGCCTTTTATGGTTCTAATACATGTTGTATGCTTCTATAAAACATCATGGTAAACTGGATATGAGATTTTAATACAATTTATGGTGGTACACCTTGTAAAATTACCACTTCCATTTTTTCTAATTGAAATAAAATTTGGTGGTAAATATTTTAAAAAAAATAAAATAAATCCAATGTATATGTTATATACCAAAAAACCAAATGTAATTATATAATTTAAAGTTCTTTGGATTCCTTATAATAATATTCATGTTCTTGTTCTCTCGTTTTCATATAGTTATGGGTAATAGTGACATCATAAACATAGACTCCACACACTCAATTTTAACTTTCTTGAAGACCAAACATCATAATATATACTCTATAATTTCTTTATTGATTATGTGCCATAATATTTTCTCTTTTATATCACTATATATAATTTTAACATCTATGATGGATAGAGAATGGGGAGAAATAAGAAAAATCTAACAAACCATTCTTTTATTATGGTTTTTAAGGAACACATGTTCATATATGATATCATATAAGTTCATTATTATCATGTATGAACTCTAGAATATTCATTACCATTTTATATAGATCAATATTCTATTTATATTACCCCATGATATTCACATGAATTGATGGTTTAGTATCTATTTAGAATGGTAGGATTTATGCACTTCCTTTATGGATTCATGGTCTAATATTTCCAAATACAAGAGTATTGGGTGTCTTTTAAGAATAATAATAGATAAAAGAGAATGATACCTACTATCAATGGCCACCTTTGTCAACTTCCTAGGGTGGTAATGAATTCAGCCTTCAATGATTATCATAAACTCTTAAAATTTCATTTATTACATCTTCAACTCCTTTTATATGAATATATAATTTATTAAATTGTTATCGTTATATATATAAATCATTTATTCATATAGATAATTCCCCCATATCATGAAATAAAATAGTTCTATTTCTAACTCCAAATCATGCATTTTCTATTATGATTCACATACCAATATTTAGTGTGATCCATAAGCTAGCACCTCATAATATTTTATATGGGAACACCAAAATACCTTCTTTGATGCACTAATTCATACCAATAACCCCTATATAGTATAGGGTATTGTGATTAAAATTGTAGTGACAAAACATAACTCGTGATCACTGATACTATCGTTACATTATTCTATCATGTGGAACCTGGTGCCTATCCTAATAAACATGGTTAATTTATTTTAAACCCATGGTAAATTTATGATAATTAATCAATATTATCTAACTAATAAATAATAACAAATGATCTACATTATAGTTGGTTCTCTAGGGAATCCTTCAATCATCACTGACATCGATGATCCAATGATATAACCTATCAAATGATTAATTGAATAGTGAATGATAATTTGTATTATTCTAAACTCTAACTGAGTCAGGTTCTTGTTAATGTTTTGATTAAACTCCATTTTTTTCTTAATGTAATAAATATCAAGTGTATTAGAAGTCTTAGGGGTGTTTCAGGTGTTCAAGGCATGAAAGGGTGAGAGAAGGTCCATCTAGTGAATGTTTCAAGGTTAGTTCATGGTTAGTAAAAACCATGTACCATAACCATGTGGTCTAGGAGGGATAGTTTGAATGGTTGAAAATCCATTCGTGGTTGTATACAATAACATTATAGGCTTGGATAGAGCCATCCCGAATAACCACTACACAACTTGGAAAACCATATAGGATCACTAAAATACTGTGTGACCTTGGCCTCCTCTTGACAGAGTGTAGTGCACGGTTAGAGTATGGCTGGTGAATGGTTTAGAAAACCATGGGGAAAAACTATATGCCTCATTAAAAGAGGGAATGTCCCATTTCTACACTATGAATTTAAGTGTTTAAACCATATTCCTTTCTTTTTTATTTTTTCAGCAACCTAGGTAACAAACCCTTTCTTTCCAAGATTCCAAGGGATGATTCTCCTTGTATTATATGTCATTTAAATCATTGTACGGTGTAGATTAAAACTATGGGTGATTCTAACACACCACATTATTTTGTTTTCCATAATATTCCTTATGTGATTGTTCCACTCTGTCTTAATTGTAGCGACCCAACCACAAAAAACCAAGATTTTATGCCTACTTCCATTACATTGGCATAATACACAAGTAATTTTAATTCCAAAGGACCGAACGGTTTATTAGTCTTGGTAAATAATATAAATACATGAGTCTTGTATTAAAAAATAATACACTATTTAAAAAAATTACAATAACTTTATTCCATATAGATTATCCTTTCATATCTTTCTTATTATGCTATAGGGAATCTTGGGGAAAGGAAACATAACAAGGTTCAGCTCAAATTCTCAGTAAGGGTATCTACAGTGGAAGTAATGATGAATCGATGAGAATAATCCTTAGAGAATGGTAAATATCTAAACACACATTACCTATGATCAACAAACTGATAAGGAGGTTCATAAATAATATGGAAAGGAAAATAACTAAAAACATATTCCATTTAAATAACTAGATAATGCATAATCAATATAGAAAGGTAAGAAACTGAAAATAAATTCCATTAAATCAATAGACAGAGAATTAAATTTGTACATAGATTTTATCATAGTGAAAATATCATGCATAATAAAAACTAAATCAAAGTGAAGGTAGTGTTTTACTATTAAAATTCATGTATAAGGCACATGAAAACTTATATTGTCAAGACCATTCATAAGACGGATTAAAACTAAATATAGAAACCAACTTAATTTTCACAACTGATTTTTTTCATGAGAACCTATCAATGTATCAAGGAGATATATAAACTTCAGGCCCCACTTTTCACTGTTGGTCAAAATAATTACTTATATCGAGTAATAAATTTAATTAATAAATAATATTCCATATCGGATATCTGTATTGAATAAAAGATTTGGATTTATCAAAACTTTCCCCAGTTAATCAAATAAATTTAAAAGTAAACTCCATATGTAAAATTTTAATATGGTTTAAAAAATAATCATATCCATGATAAATAGTATTTATCTTGAAGGTAAATTTAACGTCAATTGATAATAGTTAATTGAGTATTTAAATGGGACAAAAAAAGAGAAGCAGGTTTGAAAATTTCAATACTATCTTTGGTCAAAGAATTCACAAACCATCCAATGGATGAATAAGGATAGTATAAATATAACATATCCCAAGTAGATTAAAAATAAATGGTTTTTTTCATTGATGAATGTAAATACTATAAAAAAAATTTTAAAAACATTCTTGAGGAAAATATACATTTATATTTTGAAAACAAATTGAAATAATTTTCTATAAAAAAAATTAACAAAAATAATTAAAAATTAACATTTTAAACTTTCAAATGATTAATCAAAGGAATTACATAGGTTAAATATGTACATGTTGCACAAAGTCAAAAGAAATTTTTTTTTACATGGTAAAAATGTTAGAAAAGTGCCTTGATTAGAAGAATATAAAACATTCCATTGAAAACATTTTTAAAATAAAAAATGGGGAAAATGTATTTAATAAGTCATTTTTAAAAGGATAAAAAAATTGAAAAACATTTTTAAAAATAGGGTTTTTAGAAGAAAACAGGTTTTCCAACTAAAGAGAGAAATGAAGACAGTTTATATTAAGAACATTTTCTATAACATTTTGAGTACAAAATATTGGGAAAAGGTATTAATAATTTAAATGGTCATAAATAACCATAGGAGAATAAAATTAAAGGTATTATTGAAAAATGATCATATAAATTCATTTAATGAAATTTCATAAATATGTCATCCTAATTATAATAAAATTTTAAAATAAACCCTAAAAATGATAATAACAGTGAATTTAGAATTGGTCAATGAATTTATTATGTGTATCAACTATGAATCCACATATAATAATTTTAAATACATCAATTTATAGTCAAATTCATCATACAAAAAATCATAGAATATTAATGACAATAAGGATTTAATTTAAACCAATGAAAAAGGAGTTCAGTTATTAAATTTATTTACAACTTGGTAATTTTAACTTCAAATGACCATAGATGAAATGATTCAAATTGAAAATAAAAATAAAATTAATAAATAATTATACATGGTATTACATTTCAAATTTGAATTATTTACAGCATAAATAATAAATTATGTACACAACGATAAATTATTTCTTAATGAATGGAAATTGAGGTGAAGTACCATACTACTTGTTAACTTTTGAATTATAATCACCATGAAAGAAATAGCTACAAAAAAATATAAATACCATCAATATAATTGTATTATTGATATTAAATACAATAGGGGAATTATATAAAACATAGAAAATAATTAAGTGGGTAAAATGGTGCATGCCTCATGGAAAGAAAAGTGAAACATGAATCTATTACATTGTGTTTCCTTTTGGGTGAACTTCATTTAACTTCATGTATAAGGGTTTTAAAAATTTTACTAACTTATAAAAAACAATACTCATATTTATAATATAATATATTTTATTATTATAATATATTGCTACCCTTATATTAACAATATTTAATTTGTTTCACTATTTTTGGTGTTACACACACACACAATCCATATTTTTTTATTTTAAAAATAAATTTTTAATGACTAAGTGTCAACCCAACACAAATATAACCAAAAACACAATCCAGATACAAAATCACAACCAGATATAAAATCATAACCCGCTACTATAAAAACCAAAAAATTGTACCTAAAATTTATCATATTTTACTTTTCAAATTCAAAAAAGAAAATATACTCAATCTTGGACCATGTGCAGTCCGCTTAATGAACACTATCACTACCACCTCCAACCATCATTGTCACTATCAAATAAAACCACTGCTCGATACTCTGAAATCATCACACCACCGACCTTATCCTTACACTACCGAACCATCATCACATTTATCCATCACCGCTGACATCATCATCATCATCAATCACTTCACTAGAGATCACCACCAACACTAAACACCATCTTCAACTTTGATCCAAAACCACATCATCATCACTATTCAAACATCCAACCAGAACACCAAATCCAATTTCCATTGTCTCGATATCTCACCATCAATGGACAACACCAGAAAACAAAACCACCATCGACGAGCACAAACTACCAGGGATGAGGATAACCAGAAGATAAATCAAAACCTGGGAAAACGCAAAAATAAACCGAAGAAATATGATTGTGAATTTATACCCAAATGGAATCATGGTCAGGGTTAAAACCCTAAAGGATTCAGAGGATGAAACCCTAAAAGTAAAGCTCCACAACCACCGAACTGCAAGGCCAAAAACCCATGTGTATCCATCACCCCAAAACTGACCTAGAGAGGAGCAGTGGAATGCTAGGTCAGAGCAAGTTGGGGTAGATGAGGAAGAAAACATGGGATAGAAACCCAGGGAAGAAACCCCAAATTGAAAAGGAAGAAACTAGGACTGAAACCCAACCAAGAAGAATCAACTCTGAATGCACCTGGAAATATGACGTCTTCCAAACAACTTGCCCAAAACCTTAGAGTATTCCTCACATGAAATCTGACCTAGAGAGGAGTGGAGGAAATCAATGTTAGATTTCAGTAGACATGGTCTGGGGAAACCAAAATTCCTTCATGGAGCATGGAGGTGGATCAATATGGGGAAATCCTAAAAGGAGCGAGCGAGGTAGAAGAAGAAACTTAGATAAAGCAGAGAAAGTGAGGGAGAGAAGAGATAACCTGAAAGGAGCGGGGCGGAGGAAATGATGCCACCAGGGGGTCTAAACCCTAATAGGAGGAAGGAGGAAGTTAATACAAGAGCTCTAAATCTCTAGGAGAATGAGTCTCCATCAATCCTTTCCTCTACTATCAATCATCTCTGGTGTTAATTAACATGTTTTTCAAATATGTTTTAACATTTTATTTTTTATTCTTATGTAAATCATGAATTTATCATATCTAGATTGTAAATAATGATTTAATTATAATATATATTAATTATATATGTATTTATAATAATATATAATCTTTTTAGATAGGAAATGAAATGCATCGTTCATGGAGATGATGGACCATACGTACGCTTGAACGCTACTTCCATTTCCTTTTCGTATTTAAGAAATGAAAAGTAAATAATATATATTTATATTATAATCAAAGTATCATATTAATGTCTTATATTTAACATATTTTTATTAAAACCATTCTTAATACACTCAATGTGACCTATTAATGAATCACATCTCTTTGAGAACGTGGTAGTCTAGAGGTCCACAAATGAAGTTGTTGTATTCCCAAAAAAATAAAGAGAAAAGGTATGGTTATATAAAAAGTTTAAAAAGCATAAATACATTATAAATACTATATATATATATATATATATTATATAAACATTAAATCAATCATTATTTCCAAACATTAAAGGTAATAAATATAAGAACAAATACTCTTGGTTCGCGATGCGGTAGTCTATCGTACACACGAATGATGATTCTGTATCCCATTTAATGGATGTGTGTGAAAGTGTAGTTTGAACTCATAGAATAAAAAAATATAATTAAATTGAATATAATAAGGTTATTATAAAATAATTATATACACAAAATTAACGATGTGGGTTTGTAAATGAAACAAAGGTGATATTTAAATAAAGTTACCTCTTATCTAGGTAACTCTTTTTAGTTTATACCAAAATAATTCCTTAGTTTGATTTATTTCTAAATTAAGGGTTCTAGGATGAGGGGGATATTTTTGGAGCTTATTTTTCCAGATTTTGAATGAGCCAAATGGCTTTAGAGTTTTGAATTATTGAAAGGTGTGAGTGGCTTTTTATAGTAGAGGATGAGTGGAATTGCTGTAAATTTTTGGAAAGGGAATTTCACTCATGTTTTTTCCATTCCATGTAGCTCAAATAATGATCCAAGTTTCTTAAAAGGGATTATAAGGTAGAAATATCATCATAAAATATCTTTTGGAAAATTTTATAGGTCATTTTGGTCCTTTTTCTTAATATTTAGTCTCTTGTTAAATTTAATTTTATCATAATTGATATAATTAATTTTAATCATTTTGACTTATATTTTTGGTCGAGAAATAATTTTAAGTTCCTATAAAATATAAATATTAATAATTAAAAATATTAATTTATTTTTTCAATTTCTAATCACATAATTGGTAGAAATTAATTTAAATTTAATCTTGTAGTAGGGAAGACAAAGCGGGTTTTTAAAGTAAAAATGTCCAAACTTTTGAAATGTTTTTTTATCAAAAAAAATTAAAATTAATTCCAATGAACTTAATTGGATTAATTTATTTATAATTTATCATGTTAAACATTAAAACCATTAAAAATATAATTTATCCATATAAATAAATTAGACAAAAATCTTTTTTCAATTAAAATTTGGCATTTTCACTATTCAGTAAAAATTAAAATTCATAGAAAAATAAAAAAAATCAACCTAAGATAAATTTTATATTATTCAATATAAATTAATGTCTTTTTACATATAATTCTCATAAAACCTCTAAAAAAATTATTTTGAAATAGTTTCTCCATTAAATGGCGGTAAATCTGGCTTTAGAAAAATACAATTTTGATGCATATAATTGGATTTTGTCTTATCTTATGTTTATAAAATATATTGGATGATTAATAAAGTTATTTTATTTAGTTTATAAGTCATAAATACAATTTATTAATAGTAATTAATTTAATATATTATGATAAGACACATTTTTTAGCATAAAAACATTTTCATTGTATTTAATTGGTTTTTATATTCATATCTAATTAATTTATATCCTATGAATTTTAATAAAACATATATTTTAATAAGTTTTTTAATAATATTAATATATACTAATTTAAAATATATTTTATATATTATTATATTATATAATAAGTTTTTAATAATATATTGTTGTTTAGTAAAAATCAGTCTTGCAAGTAACGTAAGTTATGGAATAAGGTTGTTGTTGCGTGTGATGCAAGATAACTCAGTAATGTGTTCTATGAAATATATATATTATATTAAATTTATATAAAATATTAAATGTACCATAATGTCTCAAGATTTTATTTTCCTTTCTACATTTGGTGTTTCCTATCACACACGCTAACAAATAAAAAGTTACTCTTTTGGAATTTTCAGGACGTCACATTCTCCCCACCATAAATAAATTGCATCCTCATAGTGTAAAATAAATAATGGTAATAAATTTTCTGATATTTAAAAATTAAATTATAGAAATCCCAAATCATGAGAAGGATTGGTAAAACATCATCTAGAGATGATAGAATGGAAAGTTCCAAGTTCATATGGAACAACACATAATGAGGTTTCTTAATAAGATAACATCAGTGTCAAGTGATGATATGGACTTGGAAGGGAAAAGTAAATAATTATAGAGGATTATTGGGGTCATCTATCACAAAAAAATAGAATCATCAATAGAAATTGTAGGGCCTAAAATTCATAAATTTTTTATGACGTATAAGACCATAAGTTCAACAAAAATAAAGGTATTAGGAAAATATTTATTTCTAAATAATTTTTTTAATATTGGGTAATTCTTTTTCTTTATAAGAATATAAGGTAATATACTTTACTAAAATATTTATATAATCACAATTTTCATCCTTTTTTGTGCTTTGATCTATTTCTAATTCATTCATTCCTTCAAGAAATGGGTATCTAGAAATTAACTTTGATGCTCAAAGAACTGAAATATACATTTAATGGATCATAAGGCCAATAAATGAGTGAAAAGTATTTCCATTTTTCTATAACTATTCTCCAAGGTCAATATAGTAAATTAATTAATCTCTAATCCTAAAAATTAACACTATTGGTTAATTATTAGTATTTATTCTCTAAATTATTTAACTAAAAAATGATATATTAACCGTGAAATTATATAGGCCAGTTGTAGGCGTGAAACCCTTATCATACTTCAGATATCGGTTCATGTCCCTTGTCCTTTACAGACTTGATGGGTTTCCACTGGACATACATATATTCCTTTTCTAAAACCATATTAATATATCTTCCACAATAAATATGATTGGATTCCTTGAAATTTCTTCATTAAATAGCCTTCTAACTAAGGTTTTAAATAGAACCCAAATACATAAATACTGTATTCATTTATTTCCACATAGGTCCTTCCTGTATCTATAGATTATCCATTAGAAGTGGGCATTAACATAGGTAATTACATGGTTCCCTAGATTTAAGTAAATTATCTATAAATGGATCCTTAGGATTAGGTTTATTTCCTTCCATCATACTATTCAATTTTCCTCATAAATTAGTTGTTTTTTACCCTTCATTTACACACATAAATAATTTCCCTATTCCATTGAGATAGTTTTATGTGTTCCTCCTTCAAAATTTCTTACATGATTGAAATTGAAACTTCTTTTCTCTATGGTCTCCACCATTTGATCTCTTAGAAACCTCCATCCTTATTTTATTTTTTGAGTTTTAGAGTTGGTTATGGTATAGATTTTTAATAATATTTCATTAAAAATTATTTTTTATAAACCTGATATCTTTCACTTCTATCAACACCTTATTTTTTTTCATTTGCACCCCATTATCCTTCGTGTTCAATATTACCATTACTCTTCCAGGATCCTTCCATTGACTAATGATAGAATGAATGGTGTGAGTAACATATTAATAATTAATAAAACCTATAATCACTTTTAATATATCTAAATCATGAAACCTTATTTTCAATATAAAATAAATTAGGTTTATCCTAGGTTATTCCTTTTTATTATCTATTTAAATTCATTATAATGGTTTGTAAAGAAAATGTGAATTATCCAAATAATATCCACTAGAAGTTTCAAATTGGGTATGTTGTAAGTCCTATTTTTGTATATCCAGTTACACTCAATTCATTCTCAAACACACTATTTTTAGATGTGTTACCAAAAGTTACATCTATACCATAACCACATCCACTTTTAGTATCAAGAAAAAGGATGAATAGCTCGGAAGACTCACATAATTTCTACCTTACAAAATTTCTAGGATGTTCTTCTATACTTATCTAAAATTATATCTTTGGTTTATGTTCCCTAATCTATGATTTCTAAATCTAGTTTTCAAATTTTCTACTAAACATTCTCTAATACCAACTGTAGTGACCCGACCTCGAAAAGCCCGAAGCCGGTGCCTATTACTATTACATTGGTATATGATACAAGTAAATTGCATCCAAAAGGACCAAAAAATGTAGTAGTTTTGATAAAATGTATACATACGTGATAATTTTATAAAAATGAATACTCAATTTACAAAATAATTATTTTCGATAAAAAAATTATTTCTTCAAGTGTATCATTTTATATCCTTCTTAGCACACTTTAGGGAATCCTGGGGAAATGAAACATAACATTTGTGAGCTCAAATGCTAAGAAGAAGAAATAATGAATCAATGAGCATTATATTTATGGAAAGTTAAATATATGCACACACATTCCATGTAATCAATAAATTGATAAGGATGCTCATAAACAATATGGTAAGGTAAATAACCAAAAACAATTTCCATTTAAAAAACATTATGATGAATAATAAATTTGGAAAGGTAAGAAAATTATAACACTTACCATTAAATCATTAAAAATATAATTAAATGAATCCATAGATTTATTCATAGATAAAATATTATGGATAATAAATACTTAATCAAAATGAATTCAATTCATAATTATTATATGCCATGTCTAAGGTACATTAAAGCCTATACTTTAAATAAATTTCACTAGATGGTTTAAAACTACATTTAGTAAGCTGTTTAATTTGCGTAACTAATTTTTATCATAATAAATTATAAATTCATCAATGGGAAATATAAATTATAATCTCCATCTATCACCACTTTTCTAAATAATTCCTCATATTGATTAAACAATTTAATTAATAAACAATATTCCTTACCAGATATCTATATTGAATAAAAGATAACTATTTTTCAAAATTTCACCCATTTAATCAAATAACTTTCAAATAAAACACCTTATTTAAAACTAGCATATGGTTTAGGTATTAATCACATTCATGATAAATAATAAGGATATTTAGGGGAAATTTAATGTCTAATGATCATAGGGAATTGAATATTTTATAGGGACTAAAACGGGAATCAAGATAGTGAATTTCAATACTATCCTTGGTCAAAGATATCATAAACCATCCAGAGGAAGAATTATGGTAGTATTAATAAAACATATTCCAAGTGGAGTAAAAATAAATGGTTGTTCTCATTGATGAATGGAAATAATATAAAAATATATTTTAAAAACATTATTGATGAAAATTTCCTTTTCATTGTGAAAAACATTTAGAAAACTTTTTATTTGAAATTCACTTTTAAAAACAATTTCTTTAAAATGTATCCTTTTAACCTTGAAATTGAATCTTTAAAGGTATGATAGTGGGAAAATCCATACATTCCATATTAGTTAAAAATAATATTCCTTTTATACAGTAAAAATGTTAGAAAAGTGCCTTGATCATAAAGAGAAAAACGATTCCTTTTAAAACAATTTTAAAAGAAAAAATTTGGTAAAAAATGTCTCTAATAAATAATTTGGAAACAATTAAAAACATTTTTGAATACATTTTTATAAAACAAGGTTTTTAGAAGAAAAAATGTTTTTTAACTATAGAGATAAATGAAGTCATGTTTTTTAAGAACATAATCTAATGAATTTTGAGTACAAAAGAGTGGAAGAATGGTACTATCACATGAAAATGTAATAAACAACCATAAGAGAGAAAAATTAAATTTTTTATTGAAAGTTTATCATATGGATTCCTTTAATGGAATTTCAAGAATAATACATCTCAATTAGAATGAGATTGTGAAATCAAACTTTAAAATGATTATTTCATTGAAGTGATAATTGATCAATGAATTGATTATGTGTATCAATTTTAAATAAAAATATAAAAAGATTAATTACATAAATTTATACTCAAACTAATAATATAAATAATCATATAATATTAAAGACAATAATGAAGTAATACAACCTAATAAAAATGAAATTAAATTATGAAATTTCTTTACCACTTGGTAATTCTATGTTCAAATAGTCTTAGCTAAAATAATTAAAATTAAAATTAAAAATACCATGAATAATGAGGTATTCATGAAACATCATGTAAAATTGGTTGTACATACACCATATATAATAAATTATGTCCACAATAATAAATTACACCTCAAAGAATGGAAATTGAGATGAATTCCCTTACTACTTTGTAATATTTGAATTATGATACTCTTGAAATAAATAACATTAAATGAAACTATAAATACCATGTATATAAATTTATTCATGATACGAAGTAAAATTGTGTCCTTATATAAACCACTCATAATAAATTAGTGGTTAAAATGGAGTATGCCTCACAGATGGAAAGGTGAGACCAAAATCCCTTACCTTGCTTTTTCTTTTGGTTAAACATCCTTTAACCTCATATAAAATGGTTTTAAAAAATGTAATAACTTATAGAAAACCATAATAATATTTATAATATCATATATTATCTTATTATAAAATCTTATTACCTGTTTGTTAAGAATCATTCATTATTTTCACTAATTTAGGTGTTAATTGCCCAGTTTTTCTTGTATGTTTTGACTTGTTATTTTTGTTATTCTTGTGTAAAACATTATTTATCCATATAAATAATTTAAACCTTGATTTAATTACCATATATAGTCATTATATATGTATTTATAATAATCCATAATATTTGGAGACATGCAATGAAATGAAACATTCAGGGAGATGGTAGGTGCATACGCATGAATGATACTTCCATTTCCTTATCATATTTAAAGGAATAAAAGGTAGGTGATATATATATATATATATATATATTATAATTCCATTATAATATTTATTTTTTATATATTACATATGTTTATTAAAACAATTCTTAATACAATCAATGTAAACAGTGAACGAATCGCATCACTTTGAGGAGGCGGTAGTCCACATGTCCACAAATGATATAATCGTATTCCCACAAAATGGAAGGTGTGAATGTATGGTCATGTAAAAAGTTAAAAAAAAATAACATATAAATAATATATATATATATATATATATATCATATATAAACTATAAATATATCATTATTTCTAATCTTGAAATGTGGTAAATTGAAAGACGAACAACATTGGTTCGCGAGGTAGTAGTATGTCGTACACATGAACGATGATTATGCATCCCATTTGATAGATGTGTGTGAAAGTTTAGGTAAAAATATTAGAAAAAATATAATTATATTTAATATATTTATGTTATTGTATAATAATTATATACAAATAATTAAAGGGGTGGGGAAGTATATGAAACAAATGTGGTCATTGAAAGACATTACCTATTATTTGGGTAACTCCTTTTGGTTTATACCAAAATACATCCATGGATTTATTTTTACCCAAAGTGAGGATTATAGGATTATGGGATGGATTTTGGAATATTATTTGGGTAGATTTTGGATGAGACAAATGTATTTATAGTTGTGAATAAGTGGGAGGGTTTAGTGTCTTTTTATGGTGGAGGAGGAGTTCCATTCTTATAATTTTTTTAAAGGAAAATTCCACACATGTCTTTTCCTTTACATGTGGATCCATGAATAAACCAAATTAAATAATAGGTATTATAAGGTATATAATTTTCTATATAATGTATTTTTTAAATTTTTCTTGGTCATTTTTTTCATTAATTAAATTCTTTAGCCTCTTGTTAAGCTTAATTTTATCTTAATCACTGTAATTAATTTTAATCGCTTTCAGTATTAATTTTTGTGAAAGAAATAAGTTGAACTTATTATGCATTAAAAATTATCCTAATTCCAAATATCGAATAAATTTTTTTAAATTTCAATCATATAAGTGGTATAAAATAATTTAAACTTAATCCCACAGTTGGGATGACAAAATAGGTTTTTTAATGTAAAAATATCCAAAAAATTGAAATGTTTTTATATTAAATTTAAATGTGAAATTTATTCCAATGAAATAAATTGGATTAATTTATTTATAATTTATCTAATTTAACTTTTAAACCAATAAAAATATAATTTTTTGTTATTAATAAACTAGATGAAAATCATTTTTTAATTCAAATTAATTATTTTTTATTATTCCTAAAAAATTGAACTTGATAGAAAAATACAAAAAATTAACCCTAATATAACTTTTATGATACAGTTTCAAAAAAAATTACATATTATAATTATAAAATTTCTAAAAAATGTATTTAAAATAGGTTATCCATTAAAAGGTAGTGAATCTCTCTTTAGAAAAATACAATTTTTAGGCATAAAACTAGATTTATTCATATCTTATTCTTATGAAATCTATTTGATAATTAAAAAATTATTTTATTGAATACATAATTAACATATTTCATTAATATCATTCACTATTAGTAATTAATTTAATTTATTTGGGTAAAAAAACTTTGTGATCATAAAAACAATTCATTTATATTCAATTGGTTTTTTTATTCATTTCTAATTAATTTGTAACCTATGAATTTTAATAAACCATATATTATAATAATTTATTTTATAATATTCATAACCACTAATTTAACATCTAGTTTATATCTAATTATATTAAATAATAATGTTTTAGTAATATATTGTTGTTGAGTAAAACTTGGTTTTGCGTGTAGCGTTAACTATCGAAGAAAGTCATTGTTGCATGAAACACAATATAACTCAGTATTGTTTTCATTAAAAAATATAGAATATAATAAATTTATTTAAAATATTAAATAAACCATAAAGTCTCTACATATTATATTCTTATCATTGTTTGTCGTTGTATTCCATAAACACTATCAAATAAAAACATACTCGTTTAGAATTTTCAGGGTGTCACATGAAGCCCTCAAACCCTATTTTTATATAAGATTATAGGTTTGGGATTTGAAGTTATTTTGAGTTAAAATAAGTTTCTATGGGTGGGAGATAATCCTTTTGATGAGCTTGTGTTTGGTGGTCTCTAAGTTATATCTAATTGTCTTGATGGTAGTTATGTGTATGTGGTTGTAATCTTAGTGTTGTTACACTAAGTTTTTTTAAATTGTTAGGAGATGATTAATTGGGTATCTAAATGCTATGTTTGAACCATCATGATCCCTATATGATCCAATAAGGATGAATAAATTAGGAATATGGGTAAAATGGGTTGGTCCACTTCAATTATTTTGGATTATTATTGAATAATTCCATGGTTTATGATCTCAAACCATTTGTGAAAATGATTAACCGGATAACATGAAATTACATGGTGTTTGACTTCACATAGAAGAGTAAAATGGTATGTGAAATGACAATGGATCAATGGTATAAATGGTTACAGGGTATTTTCATCATGCTTAAATAGATTTGAACGGGTAATTAATGGAGTTAATGTGTTGGAATGGTAAAAATGGGCATGTTATGAGAATTAAGAACATAAAAAATATAATGAACCATAGAATTAGATTATATTATAAGTGTTGAACCTTATGTTATTGATAATGATGGGTCAATGAAGGTGAAACATGGTTATGTGATAAATGGTAGTGAGATGTTGGACTAATTTTCCACTCCATTGGGTGGGCTAAACTAATAATTCAGGCACCCCTCTGCATAGTGGTATTGAAGGAAAGGAATGATGCTTCGAACCCATGGGTATGGACATTGTGTTACATGTCTCAGTTGGGATGGTTAGACACGGTATTCAAAATCTCTATTGTATTTTAGAGAAGATGATCCTAGTTCTCCATCATGTGGCCCATTAACACATGGTTCGTTTGACTAGCATGGTCCAAAGTAGGTTTTATAGAAATGGGTAAATCATGGAACTTAGAATAAATGTAATTTTCTAAAATAAATCTGAATTATTGAAATTGGTTTAATTTACTACTTACATTATTATATTTTATTTTATATACACTATATTAGACTCCTTATTTTGTAAACATCGTTGGTGGTGGGCTAATGAGTTGTACTCGTGCCTTGCTTGGGCCACCATGGGGTACCCAAGGAGACTTCATGGTTGTAGTTTAGGAGAAAGGAAAAATCCATATGCTTGAGGTTTTATTTAGGGATTAGGGTTTTTAATGGATGAGGGTAATAGGCCAAATTTTAGTATTCATTTTTAGGATTCTTCATCATTTCTTTATCTGGGGTTTTTTATAACACTAGGCACTATATGACATGACGTAGAATATTTACTATTTTTTGTGGAAATGTAACCCATTTGGGAATGGGTGAGATGATTGATTATCATTTACATTATTATATTATTTATAATATTATCCACTATTGATTACTATGATAAAACTATATAGTATCCTCACATGATTTATCAAACCCCCACTAACATTCAACGGCCACTAGCATGTGGGGAATTATACCTATAGTCTTGTGGTGCGCCAACTCGGGTAACCAATTTAGTGGATCCATGGCTGGGGTGTTATAAATTGGTATCAAATATTACTTTACACTATTTATTTTATTTCATAAAGGTGGATAAGATAATAATAGTCTTTGGGCCTCAACAATAAGCTCATGTATGAGAGTAGCTATCCCATGTATGGAAAAAACCAAACTACCTAGGGTGGGATTGTTATTCTTGATTTTTTTTCTACCGTTTGATGTTATTGAACCTTGGTTGATGAACTTTTCATGTGATTTTTTTTCTATGATTTTATTTGTGGCTTATAATGGGAGGAGATTTTTATTTCCACTCATCATTTTAGGAACTTAGGGATATATGTGACATTTTTCATGTTAGGAATACATGAAAATGGGTTGTGTATGAGTATTGGAATCGAAAGTACATATTGATTATAATGAAATTTTAAAAGAAAATGTTCCAAATAAAAATTTACAATTGTATAAATAATTGGAGGTTAATTGTGATATGGTGAAATGGTGCTGAAAGAAATGTGAAAATTTGGAAGATGGTTCACCACATTTGTTTATAGACTATAAAAGGGTTATTAAGAATAGTGAATGGTTAGTTGTTATATCTATTGGGATAGTTTATGAGGGGTGGTATGTTTTTCCAATATGCAGTCCTTATTTTGTGTAATTCTGAAAATATTATATTATTTGGTTTGAAATGTTTTTTTTATAATTGTAGAGATATTCCCCCATAATGACATCTACCGGTTTTCCAATAAGAAGATATTGGTGATAATTATCCTAAAATAGTGGTGAAAGAATCACATTTGATTCTACATAATAGGGAGAATATAAATTCCATTGTAACATTTCCTATTTCATGCATTTTACAGATCGATACCTAGGGAGGGTTGCACTATATATGTTTAACTTGAAAATAGTGTTCTAACTATAGTGTCCTACAACATTTGTTGGAGAGGTTGGAACTAAAGTAGTAATGTTTTGGATTGAATCCATCTAGATGATTTTGGGTCACTTAGAGACCCCACCCAAAATGGGAGTTATGTTGTAAACTTATATATTTTAGGGATCAACGAAGCGATGGTGGGATATACCAGCTTCAGATGAGCAGGTGGAGGTCATGGCATGGAATTATTTCATAGAAAAGTTCCTAGAAAACATTTACATAAGGAATTTGAGGTAGAGGACGGTGGAAGAGTTTATGATCTTGACTTATTAAAGTATAGCAGTGATATATTATGTTATAATCTTCATATATTTATAGATTCTCACTCTGATTTTGGAATGGGGTGATCTATCTAGGCCTAGAAATTTTAAATTCGGTCTTAGATGTGAGAAAAAGTATGAGGTAAATTTATTATTCTTGAATAATTTTATTGTGGAGTTGGATACAAATCTCATTTTAGAAGGGGGGCCTAAATGAATCTTCTAGTGGTGGACAGATCATTTCTATTATGAGATATAGTTTCATACCTTATGACAGTGGGAAGAACTATTATGTGAATTTCCACCAGGGTAGTGGCAGAAAAAGTAGTCAACGAAGAGGAACTATCTTTAAGGGCGGTATCTCAGTAATCCAACATCAGTGTGGTTGGGTAGTCTATATGTGAGGTCATTATCTTCGACCACCAGTGTAATGTTGAGAATTCATTAGGATGGGTCCTATACAGAGGTATTATAGGTTCCCACAATAGGTGGGTAGTAGTGGAGGATCTAAGACAATAAATAGTGTTGGTAGAGGGTAATCCACTCTATATCAGTAAAGTAGTTGGAGTTCCAACAGCCATACTGTTTGGTATGGGGAATGTGATACTTTGGGATAAGATAATCCATATCAGTAGGGTAGTGAAACAATAGGAACTCAGACTGAAGCATAAGTTTGATGGATGGTTCTTCTTCATGTAGTTATTCATGTACATGGTGGTGGTGAGGTTGGACCATCGACTTTTCTATGTACAAGTCTTATTGCTTCTATGCTTGATAGTTCATTGTTTAATAAATAAACCTCATATTAATTTATATCTTCTCATGTTATGAATGTTTTAGGATTGGTTGTGAAGCATACGTGTGAGGTTATATCAATTGAAAAACCATTAGGAGTATGAATAGAAAATATAAAATAATTTAAGTTGTTTTCCCTTGAGGTTATTGTGTGTCATTTCCTTTGATATTTATTTGTGCTCAATATTTTTGATTTTTAAATGATATTATAGATGAATTCATTGGTTTTTTATTGATTCCATATCTAATTTTTCCACTGAAGGGTAATGTTTACATCTATTTATGGTTACACTTATGTTCACCATGGGGAATGGGATATTCAAGTTGGTTGAGCATTGGCTAAATCACCAGTAGTCAGGTGAGATCATATCGTAGGTGGAATTCATTGTTCTTGATGATGGAAAATTGGAGAATAATATCTTTCCACCTATGTTGGATTAGTTTTAGGATTTTTTTCTCAGGATTTATTAGGGTTTCTACCTAAGATAGATGTGGAGTTTATAATCAAATTATTACCTAGAGCTGAGGTAGTTTCAATTCCTCCTTGCAGGATGGAACCAAAAGAACTTCAATTGCTCAATACTCAACTTGAGGAGTTAGAAGGTATGAGATTTATCTACCCAAATATGTCACATTGGGTTTCTATAGTATTGTTTTTCATAATGGTTTAAGGATCATTACACATGTTTTTCCGTTATAGGATGTAAAATATGATGAAAGTTATGAACTGGAATCCTATTCCTCACATCGATGATAGTTTTTACCAACTACGGGGTGCTTGTGTATTTTTAATGTTAATTTGAGGTTAGGAAATCTTAATTTTAGGGTGGTACCATCAGATATACCATTGGGTACCTTTATAATTAGTTATGGTCTATATGAGTTTGTTGTGATTCCATTTGGGTTAAAAATATTCTGGAAGTGTTTGTGGCCTTAATGGAATGAATTTTCCACCTTTTCTACGATCAATTTGGGGTAGTTTTCATAGATGAAATCTTGGTGTACTCTTAGACTCACAATGATCATTCTAAACATCTTGATATCCTTTTGAGTACACAAATAGGGAATCATCTATACAAAAATCTATATAAATGTATTTTCTTGATCGATATGGTACATTTTATAGACCACATCATCTCTGAATAAGGGGTGTTGTTTGACCCATAGAAACTGAAATTAGTTGTTTATAGGAAGAATCCCAATAATTTTTTTGATATCAGAGTTTTTCTAGGTTTGGTGGGGTATTACCAAAGGTTCATCAATGACATTTATTGCTTACCAGTACCACTTTTTGGCTTCACCAAGAAGGATTTAATGTTTGAATGGACTACTGCATATGAAATTTCCTTCCATGATTTACTAAAATTTTTGACTACCACATTGATATTTGTCCTACCCACACTGTGAAAGGATGATACAATGTTTTTTATGAATTAAAGGTAGGAGTTATAGTAGTGATAATGGAGTGAGATTGATTCATGGTGTATGAGTCCTGACAATTGAGGTCACATAAACAAATAAACCCCACATATGATCCAGATTTAGACATGGTTGTTTATTCTTTAACATGTTAGTGGAAATACCATTTGGGTGAAATATTTATTTTTTATAAAGACTATAAAATCCTGATGTACATATTTTCTCAACTAGATTTTAACCTATTATAGAAAATATGGATTTGGTATATGAAATCCTTCAATTTTCAATTGTCCTATAATCCAAAAAAATGAATAATGTAGCTATAACTTTTAGATGATTGGAGTATACTCATCTAGTCCAAGCTCAGAGTTCTGGGTGAAAAAATATTGATTTGTTTTCTAATATCAATATAGAGGGTTAGGTGTCCACTGATAGATGACCCTCATATCCTGGGTAGTTGAGTCCACACTTATAGGATGTGTCAAGGGGGGGAAGTATAAGGATTCAAATTATTTTTAATTGACAAAAATATTTAAATTTGGGAGTCACCTTTCGAATAGACTACTCAAGATGATGAGATCATTTATTCTCATGGTTGTTTTGTGTGCCCACGTGTATGTAAATGGAGATGGTTCATAAGTTCCATGACACAAAGTGGGAAGTTAATCTAGGTTTAAAAAAAATTGTATCATGATCTTCAAAGAAATTATTAGTTCCATGGATGAATAATGTGGTTATAGGTTTTGTGACATAGTGTTACACCTTTCAGTAAGTGAATGTTAAGCATTAATGACCTGTTATTATGTTGCATCCATTTCCCATTCCGGAATGGAAGTGGTATGATGTCACCATGGACATTATCATAGGTATTCTGAGAATACCATGAAATAATTACATTATATGGTGATTTTATATTGATTGAAAAAGGTTTCATACTTTCTTCCTATTTGATACAATATTTCCTTGGACCAGTTTGGTGGCCTACATGTTTAAGAGGTAGTGTGGTTTCATGAGGTTCCTTGATGTATGATTTTATATCATGATCAGTGTTTTAGTTTATTATTATTTAAAGGATTATAGATGGAACTTGATACTAAAGTGTTAGTGAGTATTTATTTCCATATTATGATAGAAAATCATTCGTATAATACTATCTAGGTGCTAGAGGACTTACTGAGAGAATGTATCCTTTATTTTTGTGGGACATGGGAAAAGTAATTGGAACTTGTTGAGTTCACATACAATAATAGTTACCTAGTGAATATTCATATGTCATAAAATGAGGATCTTTATAGTATACCATGTAGACCATCATTATGTTGTATGGAAGCTGGTGAGTCGTAGTTATTGGGACCAAGTCTCATAAATGATACATCTGAGCAGGATTAATTGATTTGAAAACATATGGATATGGCTCAAAGTAGTTATAATTCATATGAATATCGATGATAGTGATTACTTGATATAGAAATGGGTGGTTGTGTGTTTCTTTGGATGTCTCTGAGATTGGTTCACCATCATATTCGGAAACAGGGTAAGTTGGAACCAAGGTACATGGTGATTTTTTAGATTCTAGAGAGAATCAGACTGGCAGCATACTGATTGGCTCTTCCACATCAATATGGTGGTATGTATGATGCTTTTCATGTGTTTTAGCTTCAACGGTATCACCCTGAAACGTCTCATGTGATCTTTTTTGATGATTTAGAGATCGAGGTTGATGAGTCCTTTGAGGAGGATCTAGTTTGTATTGTGAATCACAATGAGAATGTTATGTGTGGTAAGACTGTGACTTTGGTATGAGTGTTGTGGCATCATAGTAACATTGAAGGGGAGACTTGGGAGAGGTATGTGTATGTGTAGCCCCACTGGCCCCAAATTTTTACCACAAAAACCCAATATTTCTTGGGAGGGGCCTTGAGGATGAGATGTTATAAGGAGTGGAGGTTGTATGTTCCTGAACTCTTAATGAGGTATGTTTTTGTATAATTTTGTATTAAACTCATTTTATATTGGTCAATGGAATGAATCCTAGGTTTATTTTAAGTATCTGGGGTTTTTCAATGTTTTGGGGCACGAAAAGGAGAGATAAGGTCCATCAAGTTAATGTTTCATAGTTGGCAAATGGTTTGTAAATACAGTTCTCTATAACCATGTAGGCCTAAAGTGGATGGGTGCACTGTTGAAAAACCAATCAAGGGGGAATACTAAAACTGTTTGGGGATGGACAGATCCATCCTCCATACAAACCACATGGTTTTCCAAATAGTGTAAGCTTCCTATGAGAACATCCAACCTAGGTCTCCTCTTGATAGAGGGTAGAACAATGTTGGTGCACAGTTTAGAAAACCATGCAGCCAAACTGTGTGCCTCATTAAAATAGGGAATTTTTCATTTATCCCACTTTGGATTTAAGGATTCTAACATGATTTTATTCTTTATTATTACTCTAGTTACATAGATAATGAACCCATTCTTACCAAGCTTCCAAGGGATGATTCTCCCTTGATTTTTAGATGTTTGAATCACTGTATGATGAAAATTAAAGCATCAAGGGAGTCTATCACTCAATTTTCTTCTATTTTTCTAAAGATGACTTATGTAATTGTTCCACTCATTCTAAATTTCTAGATCACTCATTTTTTAATAGATTATATGTTTGTACTTTGATAGGAATTTGAGTGTGAATAAATGGTTAAGGTTAAGGGGTCATCTTTCTATGAACATGAGGTGGGTGGTCTACAAGTTATACCACATAGTCTTGATGTTATTTATGTGTATGTTTTTTAGATCTTGGTTTCCTTTTGATGACATTTTTTTTGTAAAAAATGATTAATTGGGTATCTTAATGTTATGTTGGACCCCTCGTGATCCCTGTTGAATCTTATAAGGTTGAATTGATCAGGCCTATAGACACCAGGGGGTACTCATTTGAACATGAAATATTTGAACTTCAAATTATGAATTAAAGGGTTTATGATATCAAAAATAAATTAAAATTGGTTAAAATAATAACATGACTTGACTTGGTGTAAGATCTCAAATTTCTCTATAAGGTATGTTTTGTTTACATTTCTATTTAAGTCCCTTATTTTGATTAAATAAGTGTTTTTACCAAGTTCATGTGAAGATTAGAGAGTGTTTTGGGGGTTCAAGGCATGAAAAGGGAATAAAAAGAAGTTTTTGGGATTTTTTATGGTATGTGCATGGTTATTGATAATCATGAATATCAGACCAGGTTGTAAAGACTCGTAAAATTCAAGGGAAATTTTTTTATTAATTTTCTTTAGAATTTTACAAGAGCGCGGTTTCAGACGGCACCTGATTCCGAGGCCCGGAGTGCCCGGAATTAATTTCCGAAGTTTGGCTCGGGTACGTTCAGTGAACGAACGAGCGGGAATTCCTAACTTTTTATCCGGTGCTCGGAATTGAAATCTGAGGGCACCGATGAACTCGCAGCGCCGATATTCGCTTAAAGAGACCTTTTCGGGAGTTGCGTTTGTTGCGGGTTGAAAGTTAGTTTTAGGGGTTTTTAGTTTGAGTTAAATAAAATTTGTTTAGAACAAATTTTATTATAACTTGTTAAAACCTACCAAAGGGGGTTGGAAGTGGGACCCACACCCACTTAACCTCCCTTGGGAGGATTAAGTGTGGTGGGGCCCACACGAACCCCTAAACCTTTCAAATTCTCCCAACTCCCTTAACGCCTCATTTATTGGCTTAAGTTACCTTTTTAATTATGGGAGTTAAACCTTTTGAATTTCAAACTTTTGAAATTCTAATGTGTTATGTGATAATAAAATAAGATGTTGTCTTATTTTATGTTGGGGTTTTTTGTTTGTCTTCTTGAGAGGTGGAGAGCTCTTCTTCTTCTTCAAACTCAACGAAGAACGCGAAGAACGTCGTTCTTCAACGAAGAACTTCTCCGCCGAAGAACACGGTCCATCCGCGACGCCGTATCCGCGACGCGACGTACTTCTTCTGCGTCATCTCTTCCGCGACGGTTTTCCGCGACGAACGCCATCGACAACGACTCTTCCTCCGACGTCAAAGGAATCGACACCGATATTCCACGACTACGTCAACGTGCGACTATCGAGGTAGGGGTTCTTGAGTTCGTTGTTTTCTTTATTATTTGACTTTCCTCAAGACTTGACGAAGAACGCCGCTCCGCTCTTCTTCGTCTCCCGTGTCAACGGAAGAGAACACCGCTTCCTCCTCGGACCTTCTTCGTCGGCATACGAAGATTCGCCAACGACGTAACTCTTCGGGCATATCTCTTCGTCAACGGATTGACGAACGACGACCGCGACGCCCGACCACCGCGACGTTGTCTTCCGCAGGACGTTGTCAAATCTTCGATCTTATACCCGAGGTAGGGGTTGTTGATTCAATATTTATTTATTCCATTTCTTAAACGTGGATCTCGCATGTCTAACATGAGGCATTGAATGTTTAAGTTGAGTTATTTATTTAACGTGAGGGGGGCCGGACCGCATGAACACGGCCGAACCCCCCTCCATCGTTTATGTTGATTTATCTTGCGGGTAGAAGCAAAGTGGCGTGGTGCCATCGCACCACGCGGACATTCGTGCAATTATTTTACGCGGCGCCGTCGCGCTACGCCGAGGAGAATCTTCAAGAACGCGACGTCGTCGCGCCGCGTTGAATGGAATCAAGACACGACGAAGGGGCGCGGTGTCGTCGCACCGCGCCGGACGACGAACACCGCGGCCGGTTCCGGGCCGCGGCGGGACGAGGAGACCGCGGCCGGTTCCGGGCCGCGGCGGAAAGAGAAGACCGGCGGCCGGGCCGCCGGCGTCGGAAGCCGAAGGGGGGACCGGAATTTCCGGTCCCGTTGGAGAAAACCGGCCGGCCAGATGGCCGGCCGGAAGGCTTAAAAACCGGGGGAATTAATCCCCCGGCCAATACATAAAACCCCCCTCTTTATGAGGGGGGGGGGGGGGGTTCTTTAAAGGAGGGGGGGGGCAGCAGCCCCCCGGTTTTAAATTCAACCGGCCCCCACGTGGGGGCGGTTTCAATCAAGGGGCGCGGCAATTGCCGCGCCGAATTTCCAGGAAGCGGGGGCTTAGCCCCCGCGTGCGTGCGGCCTCCTCGCGGCGACAGCCACCGTGGTTCCCCGCGGCTCCCCGCGCCGCCGCGCCGCCGCGCCGCCGCCCGCCGCCGCCCCAAGGGGGGGGTCGGGCCGGGTCGGCCTGGACCCGGACCCCCCCGTTTCGAACCAGAATCGGTTTTTGGGCCATAACTTGAGCCTCGGACCTCCGATCGACGAACCGTCAGTGGAAACGCGATCCTTGGATCGAGACGGTCGTTTCGGTATATCGCACTCAAGGTTTCGGGTTACTTTGAGTTCGGCCGGGTTGGTTCGTTCACGAAACCAACCGGGCCTTCGGAGCGGAAACGCTCATATCTTGAGCTACGAACGTCCGATTGACGCGCCGTCAGTCGCGTTGTGTTCCTCTTAGTGAGACGGATCTTTTGGCATACTCCGCCCGAGGTTTGGACGCAGGTGGAGTACGGTCGGGTTGGTTTTTCCTAAAAAACCAACCGGGCCCCGGAGACGAAAATTCCAATAACTCTCAGACCGGGCGTCCGATCGACGCGCCGTCTGTTGCGTTGAGTTTCTGTTGACGATACGGAACTTTTGGATACATCAACTCTGGACTTCGTGACAGTTGATGTATCAGCCTCTCGGCTCGTGGAGCGGACCCTCCGAACGAGCTTGCTGTGTGCGGAAACCCTAGTGCTGGCTGCGACTACTGCGACTGTTCTACTGCTACGACTGCTACTGTGACTGCGACGGCGACAGTACAGAGATCCTGTGTGGATTCGACGACGACGACTACAGCACTCAGCGATCCTACGTGGATCAGTGCTACAGGTCCTGTGTGGGCCCGATCCTGTGTGGGTCCTTGCGCTCAGCGGTTCTGTGTGAGCCAGCGCCTACAGGTCCAGTGTGGGCCCGATCCTGTGTGGGTCTTTGCGGGGGTTAGTTACCTATCGATCCTTCGTGGGTCCGACGACTTAGATGGATCAGTGATCATCTTTATCATCCTTGAAGAAGTATACCTGTGTGAGCTGAATCCTGTTGCTTTCCTGTGTGGATTGTGTTGTGCAATCCTGTGTGGATTATGTTTTGCTCTCCTATGTGGAATACGTATACTTTCCTGCATGGACTGAGTTGTACTTGGGCTCGGAGGTTGGAGCGTATTTGAATTGATGACTTAGGTATATGTATGGGCATATACCTAAGCAGTGTCGGTTGTTACTTCGTGATTGTACTTTTCTCCGTGGTTTATCCTTTGTGGATTTGAGAGACCTTCAGGGGTCTCGGGGTCCCTACTGAGTAGCTTGTACTCACCCCTGCACGGGCTTTGCCCGCACTACGTTGTGTTGGTTGCAGACGACGGACAGCGTTGACCTTAGCTGAGGCTTGCACAGCGGGACGGTACCCGGAGGTGGACCACTGGGCGGGACGTGCTCGGAGCGGACGGTGGGACCCGTGGAGCAGAGGAGCTATCTGTACCCACCCTTCAGGTGGGATTTCCAGTGGACAGCTCGGAGTAGCGGCTTTTACTTTTCAGTTGTTGTTTTCCCTTTCGAGTTGTACTTTACTTTCATTTTGGGTTTGTATACTGGCCCATTTACTTTTCTGCACTTTCAGTAGTACTCTGTTTTTGTTTAGTGTATACTTTCTGCTTGCTTACTCTGTGGTGTTTGTTTACTTTTCAAAGGCAATGCCTTCCCTTTTTACTGGGATTTACGCCTTGGTGCTAGTCGCCAGCCCCTGGCCTATGGAAGGCGGGCTTGGGGTAGTCACGGCACGGACCCCGAGGGCGAGTCGTGACAAATTGGTATCCGAGGAGTTCGGTTCTACCGCGAACTCTGATCTTTTCTATGTGAAGCAATAATGTTTAGCGTATTGAGTGTGGTTATCAGTCCCGGGAGTCCAGTGTTGGTGCGGCGGCCGACGTATCCGTACACCAGGACCCTGACTTCTGATTTCCGACTTAATGCACAAAAACATTGATTGCGTGTGTGTTTCAAAGTTTTCTTTGTGATTACTTATATCAGCTTACCAGGTATACTGTTCTAACCGTGGCGCACCTGTTTCCTTTTCAGGATGGCCCCACGACGGCAGTCAGCTAGGGTTCCGAGAGTCGAGCGAGACGACAGCCCACCGAGCGACGAGGCCTCGGTGCAGGGCCCTTTTCCAGTAGTGGCATCGGCGGTAGCTTTACCCGCCGATCCCCCGATGCTTCCAGCAGCAGCCGCTGACGATGCACGTCGCCTCAGCGCACTGCATGAGTTTCAGCGCCAGCGACCGCCCAGGTTTCGCGGGGAGACGGATCCCCAGGCAGCAGAGGACTGGCTGGAGGCAGTGGTTCGAGTGTTTAGGCTAGTGAGGACACCAGCAGACCTCATGGTGATCCTCGCTGCGAGCCTACTACACGCAGCAGCAGGACGATGGTGGAGCCTAATGCTCCAGGTGCACGATGAGGCATCTCTTCTTTGGACGGACTTTGAGAGCCTCTTCCGCTCGGAGTTCGTCCCAGCCACCCTTCGTGCGGTGCGTATCCAGGAGCTTCTACAGCTGCGGCAGGGCAGCATGACGGTCGCTCAGTACTCGGCGAGATTTACCGATCTCTCGCGCTACTCGACCGACATGGTACGGGACCCATTCTTCCGGGCCCGGACCTTCGAGCAGGGTTTGAGACACGAGATCAGGGCATCGCTGATCTCCCTCAGCATACCGACTCAGACAGGAGTACTGGAGCGGGCCCTTCTGATCGAGAGCTTCCTTGCTGAGTCTACACCAGCACAGAGACCCACCGCAGGGCGGCACGTGGCAGAGTCATCTGCAGCAGGCAGTCGACGGATGACTCAGGGGTCCAGACAGACGAGACCTTCGGGCAGACGATCTCAGGGCACTGGCTCAGCAGTGCGGGGCACACAGCGCGGAGCCAGTCTTACGAGAGGCAGACAGTGCTACTTGTGCGGCGGGCAGGGCCACATGGCTCGCGACTGCCCGACCCGCTGTGCCGAGGAGCAGTAGTCAGTTGATGGACCACCGAGGCAGATGCAGAGGGTCGACCGTGGCGGTCCGCAGGGAGGAGGCGGACGAGGCAGAGGAGCTGGACGAGCAGCTGGTGGTGGCCGACGCTTTGAGGCTCTACCACCACCACCACCAGGAGGTCCACCCCGACCACAGGGAGCTGGCGGGCAGCAACAGGCACAGCTCCAGGCAGCAGAGGCCTACGACCACGGCGCACCCGAGATGATTCGAGGTACTATCTGTGTCTATTCCACCCTTGCTGCAGTTCTTATAGACACAGGAGCGAGTCATTCTTTCATAGCCGCTGCCCTTGTTCGGAGCTCGGAGATTCCGACAGAGCCGTTGGCTCGATCCTTACGGCTAGAGACTCCTACGGGAGCAGACTCGACGATTACGCACTGGTGCCGGCAGTGTGAGCTTACTCTAGAAGGCGAGAGCTTCGGCTGGGATCTTCTTGTAGCAGCGTCGAGGCCTTACGACGTCATCTTGGGCATGGATTGGCTATCTACGGTCCATGCACAGATTGACTGTTTTAGGCTCAAGGTGCGATGTGTACGCACCGACGGGAGCAGGTTCACCTTCACCGGCGAGAAGGGAGCCTTAGCAGCACAGGATGGACTTCCGCGGAGGAGAGGACAGCCCATCACTCATCAGTTGGCTAGCCTTATCCTTGGAGCAGTTGACGTGCGGAGTCCTGGTTTTCCTGCAGTGGTGGATCAGTTTGCGGACGTTTTTCCCGACGACGTTCCAGGGCTACCTCCTCGCAGAGAGGTAGACTTTTATATTGACTTGTACCCCGGGACAGCCCCGATATCCACTCCAGCATATCGGATGGCCCCCGCCGAGCTTCGAGAGCTACGGGTACAGTTGGAGGACTTGCAGGGCAAGGGGTTCATCCGACCCAGTGTTTCACCCTGGGCTTCTCCGATATTGTTCGCCAAGAAGGCGGACGGGAGCTTGCGACTTTGTGTTGACTATCTTCGCCTGAACCAGGTGACAGTGAGGAATAAGTATCCGCTACCGAGGATTGATGACCTCTTTGATCAGCTCAAGGGAGCACGGTGGTTCTCGAAGATAGACCTCAGGTCAAGCTATCATCAGCTCAGAGTCAGAGACGAGGATGTGCAGAAGATGGCCTTCAGATGTCGGTACGGCCACTATGAGTTCTTGGTTATGCCTTTCGGTGTAACCAATGCTCCAGCAGTGTTCATGGCTCTCATGAACAGGATCTTTCAGCCATACCTCGATCGGTTTGTCGTGGTCTTCATCGACGACATTCTGATTTACTCTACGACAGAGGAGGAGCACGCCTATCACTTGCGAGTTGTTCTTGACACACTCCGAGAGCACCAGCTTTATGGTAAACTCTCGAAGTTCCAGTTCTGGATACGTGAGGTACACTTTTTGGGACACGTTATCTCTGAGGCGGGAGTTGCAGTGGATCCCGCGAAAATTGAGGCTGTGTTAGCATGGGAGCCACCCAGGAGCGTGACTGAGGTTCGGAGTTTCTTGGGACTAGCTGGATACTATCGGAGATTCGTTCCAGACTTCTCTAGAGTTGCGGCATCACTCACAGCTTTGACGAAGAAGGGGAAACCCTTCGTATGGACAGACAGATGTCAGCAGAGCTTCCAGGAGCTGAGACAGAGATTGACTAGCGCACCTATCTTGAGGTTGCCTGAGGAGGGAGTAGGGTACGTAGTCTACTGCGATGCATCAGGGACCGGACTCGGATGTGTTCTGATGCAGGAGCGGGCAGTGATCGCCTATGGATCACGACAGTTGAGGCCGCATGAGCAGAACTACGCTACCCATGACCTGGAGTTAGCAGCAGTGGTCTTCGCTCTGAAGACATGGCGACACTATCTGATGGGCGAGCGCTTTACAGTCTTTTCCGATCATCAGAGTCTCAGGTATATCTTCTCGCAGAAGGACCTGAACCTGAGACAGCGACGATGGCTCGAGTTCCTCCAGGACTATGACTTTGAGATAGTCTATACTCCTGGGAAGGGGAACGTAGTAGCCGATGCCCTCAGCAGGAGGACGGGCATTCAGCTACTTGAGGAGGCGACGGAGCAGCTAGCCTCTTTGCAGATATCCTTCGTGGATAGAGATGGAGCAGCCTTTCTTCAGTCTCTCACAGTCACTCCTCCACTACTGCAGCGGGTTAGAGAGGCACAGCGTGAGGACGCTGACTGTGAGACACGGCGTGCACAGATATCCTCGGGACAGGCACCCGATGGTTTCTCCCTTGGAGCAGAGCACGACATCCTTTTCAGAGGACGTACCATGGTACCAGTCGCTTTGCGAGAGGAAGTGCTGAGGGAGTTTCACACATCTCCTTTAGCGGTACATCCTGGAGTGGCGAAGATGTACCAGGACCTCAGACGACAGCACTGGTGGCCGGGCATGAAGAAGGTTGTAGCAGAGTTCGTTTCTCGATGCCTCACCTGTCAGCAGGTGAAGGCAGAGCATCAGGTACCAGCAGGCTTAGTACAGCCCTTGGAGGTTCCGGAGTGGAAGTGGGACGACATATCTATGGACTTTGTTACTGGACTTCCACGCACTTCCAGAGGTCACGACTCCATCTGGGTGATTGTTGACCGACTCACCAAGTCGGCACACTTCTTACCCATCAGAGAGCAGGGCTCAGTGGAGAGCTTGGGACGTCTCTACATTCAGGAGATTGTGCGGCTCCACGGCATGCCATCATCTATCGTTTCCGATCGAGATGCCCGCTTTACTTCCGGGCTTTGGAAGGGGTTACAGGAGGCGTTCGGTATGCAGCTACGTCTTAGCACAGCTTTTCACCCTCAGACGGATGGTCAGACGGAGAGGACCATTCAGACTCTTGAGGACATGCTCCGCGCATGTGTCCTCGACTTTGGTCGTAGCTGGGAGGACCACCTACCCTTGGTGGAGTTCGCGTACAACAACAGCTACCACTCCACCATCGGGATGGCACCGTACGAGGCGTTGTACGGCCGACCATGTAGATCTCCTTTGTGCTGGACAGACCCTGGGGAGTCAACACTGGTGGGACCGGAGATGGTCCAGGCCACGACAGAGAAGGTCTAGGTCATCCAGGAGCGGATGAGGACAGCTCAGAGCCGGCAGAAGTCATATACTGACAGGAGGCGGAGGCCACTGGAGTTCGAGGATGGCGACCACGTCTTCTTGCGGGTCTCACCTCGACGTGGTATTCGGAGATTTGGCTGAGGTGGCAAGTTATCTCCGCGCTTCATCGGACCCTTCCAGATTCTCAGCAGGATTGGCGAGGTGGCTTATCGCCTGGCTCTACCACCTCAGTTGCACTGGGTGCACGACGTCTTCCACGTATCTCAGCTGAGGAGATACGTGCATGACCCGACGCACATCATTGACCATGGGGAGCTTGACGTTGACGATGGGGAGACTTTTACGGAGGTCCCGGTGGAGATAGAGGATCGACAGGAGCGGGTCCTGCGTGGGCGATCGATTCCTCTTGTGCGCATCAGATGGCAGCACGGGAATCTCCAGGAGAGCACATGGGAGCGGGAGGCTCAGATGCGTGCTCAGTACCCTCATTTGTTTCCTAGTTTTTGATGTATCTTTACGGGGACGTAAAGCCCTGAGGTGGGAGTAATGTAAAGACTCGTAAAATTCAAGGGAATTTTTTTTCTTAATTTTCTTTAGAATTTTACAAGAGCGCGGTTTCAGACGGCACCTGATTCCGAGGCCCGGAGTGCCCGGAATTAATTTCCGAAGTTTGGCTCGGGTGCGTTCAGTGAACGAACGAGCGGGAATTCCTAACTTTTGATCCGGTGCTCGGAATTGAAATCCGAGGGCACCGATGAACTCGCAGCGCCGATATTCGCTTAAAGAGACCTTTTCGGGAGTTGCGTTTGTTGCGGGTTGAAAGTTAGTTTTAGGGGTTTTTAGTTTGAGTTAAATAAAATTTGTTTAGAACAAATTTTATTATAACTTGTTAAAACCTACCAAAGGGGGTTGGAAGTGGGACCCACACCCACTTAACCTCCCTTGGGAGGATTAAGTGTGGTGGGGCCCACACGAACCCCTAAACCTTTAAAATTCTCCCAACTCCCTTAACGCCTCATTTATTGGCTTAAGTTACCTTTTTAATTATGGGAGTTAAACCTTTTGAATTTCAAACTTTTGAAATTCTAATGTGTTATGTGATAATAAAATAAGATGTTGTCTTATTTTATTTTGGGGTTTTTTGTTTGTCTTCTTGAGAGGTGGAGATCTCTTCTTCTTCTTCAAACTCAACGAAGAACGCGAAGAACGTCGTTCTTCAACGAAGAACTTCTCTGCCGAAGAACACGGTCCATTCGCGACGCGACGTACTTCTTCCGCGTCATCTCTTCCGCGACGGTTTTCCGCGAAGAACTCCATCGACAACGACTCTTCCTCCGACGTCAAAGGAATCGACACCGATATTCCACGACTACGTCAACGTGCGACTATCGAGGTAGGGGTTCTTGAGTTCGTTGTTTTCTTTATTATTTGACTTTCCTCAAGACTTGACGAAGAACGCCGCTCCGCTCTTCTTCGTCTCCCGTGTCAACGGAAGAGAACACTGCTTCCTCCTCGGACCTTCTTCGTCGGCATACGAAGATTCGCCAACGACGTAACTCTTCGGGCATATCTCTTCGTCAACGGATTGACGAACGACGACCGCGACGCCCGACCACCGCGACGTTGTCTTCCGCGGGACGTTGTCAAATCTTCGATCTTATACCCGAGGTAGGGGTTGTTGATTCAATATTTATTTATTCCATTTCTTGAACGTGGATCTCGCATGTCTAACATGAGTCTTTGAATGTTTAAGTTGAGTTATTTATTTAATGTGAGGGGGGGCGGACCGCATGAACACGGCCGAACCCCCCTCCATCGTTTATGTTGATTTATCTTGCGGGTAGAAGCAAAGTGGCGTGGTGCCATCGCACCACGCGGACATTCGTGCAATTATTTTACGCGGCGCCGTCGCGCTACGCCGAGGAGAATCTTCAAGAACGCGACGCCGTCGCGCCGCGTTGAATAGAATCAAGACACGGCGAAGGGGCGCGGTGCCGTCGCACCGCGCCGGACGACGAACACCGCGGCCGGTTCCGGGCCGCGGCGGGACGAGGAGACCGCGGCCGGTTCCGGGCCGCGGCGGAAAGAGAAGACCGGCGGCCGGGCCGCCGGCGTCGGAAGCCGAAGGGGGGACCGGAATTTCCGGTCCCGTTGGAGAAAACCGGCCGGCCAGCTGGCCGGCCGGAAGGCTTAAAAACCGGGGGAATTAATCCCCCGGCCAATACATAAAACCCCCCTCTTTATGAGGGGGGCGGTTCTTTAAAGGAGGGGGGGGGGGGCAGCAGCCCCCCGGTTTTAAATTCAACCGGCCCCCACGTGGGGGCGGTTTCAATCAAGGGGCGCGGCAATTGCCGCGCCGAATTTCCAGGAAGCGGGGGCTTAGCCCCCGCGTGCGTGCGGCCTCCTCGCGGCGACAGCCGCCGCGGTTCCCCGCGGCTCCCCGCGCCGCCGCGCCGCCGCGCCGCCCCAAGGGGGGGTCGGGCCGGGTCGGCCCGGACCCGGACCCCCCCGTTTCGAACCAGAATCGGTTTTTGGGCCATAACTTGAGCCTTGGACCTCCGATCGACGAACCGTCAGCGGCAACGCGATCCTTGGATCGAGACGGTCGTTTCGGTATATCGCACTCAAGGTTTCGGGTTACTTTGAGTTCGGCCGGGTTGGTTCGTTCACGAAACCAACCGGGCCTTCGGAGCGGAAACTCTCATATCTTGAGCTACGAACGTCCGATTGACGCGCCGTCAGTCGCGTTGTGTTCCTCTTAGTGAGACGGATCTTTTGGCATACTCCGCCCGAGGTTTGGACGCAGGTGGAGTACGGTCGGGTTGGTTTTTCCTAAAAAACCAACCGGGCCCCGGAGACGAAAATGCCAATAACTCTCAGACCGGGCGTCCGATCGACGCGCCGTCTGTTGCGTTGAGTTCCTGTTGACGATACGGAACTTTTGGATACATCAACTCTGGACTTCGTGACAGTTGATGTATCAGCCTCTCGGCTCGTGGAGCGGACCCTCCGAACAAGCTTGCTGTGTGCGGAAACCCTAGTGCTGGCTGCGACTACTGCGACTGTTCTACTGCTACGACTGCTACTGTGACTGCGACGACGACAGTACAGAGATCCTGTGTGGATTCGACGACGACGACTACAGCACTCAGCGATCCTACGTGGATCAGTGCTACAGGTCCTGTGTGGGCCCGATCCTGTGTGGGTCCTTGCGCTCATCGGTTCTGTGTGAGCCAGCGCCTACAGGTCCTGTGTGGGCCCGATTCTGTGTGGGTCTTTGCGGGGGTTAGTTACCTATCGATCCTTCGTGGGTCCGACGACTTAGATGGATCAGTGATCATCTTTATCGTCCTTGAAGAAGTATACCTGTGTGAGCTGAATCCTGTTGCTTTCCTGTGTGGATTGTGTTGTGCAATCCTGTGTGGATTATGTTTTGCTCTCCTATGTGGAATACGTATACTTTCATGCGTGGACTGAGTTGTACTTGGGCTCGGAGGTTGGAGCGTATTTGAATTGATGACTTAGGTATATGTATGGGCATATACCTAATCAGTGTCGGTTGTTACTTCGTGATTGTACTTTTCTCCGTGGTTTATCCTTTGTGGATTTGAGAGACCTTCAGGGGTCTCGGGGTCCCTACTGAGTAGCTTGTACTCACCCCTGCACGGGTTTTGCCCGCACTACGTTGTGTTGGTTGCAGACGACGGACAGCGTTGACCTTAGCTGAGGCTTGCACAGCGGGACGGTACCCGGAGGTGGACCACTGGGCGGGACGTGCTCGGAGCGGACGGTGGGACCCGTGGAGCAGAGGAGCTATCTGTACCCACCCTTCAGGTGGGATTTCCAGTGGACAGCTCGGAGTAGCGGCTTTTACTTTTCAGTTGTTGTTTTCCCTTTCGAGTTGTACTTTACTTTCAGTTTGGGTTTGTATACTGGCCCATTTACTTTTCCGCACTTTCAGTAGTACTCTGTTTTTGTTTAGTGTATACTTTCTGCTTGCTTACTCTGTGGTGTTTGTTTACTTTTCAAAGGAAATGCCTTCCCTTTTTACTGGGATTTACGCCTTGGTTCTAGTCGCCAGCCCCTGGCCTATGGAAGGCGGGCTTGGGGTAGTCACGGCACGGACCCCGAGGGCGGGTCGTGACACAGGTAACCATGCAAAGGGACTATTTTTTAACATTATCATCTGCACGGTTTGCGCATATTTTGGAAAACTGTTTGGGTAAACTGTGCGGCCCAGAAACTTTGAGAAATTTTCAAAAATTCCATTATAGGATTTTTATTTTCCACTCATTAATTTCCTCATTCTTCCTTCTTTGAACCCTAGTGATGATCCAATCTTCCAATATCTTCCAAGATGTGATTTTACTTCCATTCTAGGCCATTTGGAGTGTTGTCAGTTAAGTATTGAAGATCTAGATAAGGCTAATCCCCTCCTTGCTTTCTTTTCTTGATTAGAGTTTGTATCTTTATCTTCTCTCAATATGAAACTCTAAAACCTTTCTTTTTAGTGATATTTAGGGTGAAGATTTAAATATGGTTTAGATTGGGATCTAAGGCCTTGATTAAGGGTGTTTTCTCTAATGGATTTGAGATAGGTGGTCTATAAGTTATATCCCATAGTTTGTATTTAGATTTGTGCATTTAGGGATTTATTCTTTCCCTCTTACTGATTTTTTCTTGGTTCCATTGAAATAATGTGATGTATTGGGTGTCTAAATACCCAAATGAATTCCTCATGATCCCCAAGGGATGAATGGAGGATGTTGTGACTTATTTTAGGGCCATCCATGGGGTGGTCACACCCTTTCGAATGAGATAATAGAAATGTAAGGTATGAATTTGACTCATGATGTTGTAAATCCTTAGAGAATGTGTTAATTGGGTTACATAGTGAGTTATAAGGGTTTTGGATAGTTGTGTCCAATTTGGTTAAAGGATAAGGGATTTTTTGGTTGGAATGTAAATGGGATAAATGGGATTAATGAAAATATGTTAAGAGACAATGTTTTTTCTTGAATATTCTTAGTGATATAGGCATGGGAAATGAGAAATAGGGCTAAATAGTTATGGGGTATAAATGATGAATGTGTTAATAGATTTTTGTATAATGTTAATTTTCCCATTTATTAGATATTTTTGTGATGCCAATGATATTGGATATGCTTGGTTATAATGTGGTTGTTGTGGAAATTGATAAATAAGTATGTGCACATGGCTTGGAAGAGTGGGGTATAGACATGAGGTTCTAAGCACCTCCCTATAAATGAACGGGCTAGGGAAGGGGATTGTGTAACAACCCAAGGATTTATAAATAAATTTAATATAAAAATCATGAGACACTGAGTCTCTACAAAAAAAAACTTTTTTATAATTGAGCCAATAAACATATTTTTTCCACTTTTGTGATTTGAATTTCAAAAATCTAACATACACGGTTCCGTTTAGGGTGATTTTTTGGAGTTTCATAAAAAACTTTAATTTTTGGTGAATAGTAACATACCATTATGAATAGTAACCAACCCTTATGAATAGTAATATACCCTTATGAATAGTATTGTTAACGTTATGAATATGACCCTTATGAATAGTAATCTTTCCCCTGAAAGTATAAATAAAATTTATGCACCTTATAAATGAAGTAGAATATTTTATAAATTGTTAATTAAGTATTCGTATTTTTGTGAGTGATAAATATTTAATCACAATTTTAAATTAATAAATTAATTAATTTTCATAAAATGGGTTCCTAAATAAATATTTTATTTTCCTATGATTTTAGGATAATTTTATGAGGCCATAGTTAATTTTTGAAAGTATTATAAAAGCAATTTTAAATAATAAATCGTTAAATAATGATTTTATTTAAAAATTAAATTTAACATATTTTAAAATTTATTTTGATAAAAATAAGTCCATTTTTTGATTCTAAACATCAAAAAATGGTTAGGGTTATTTTTTGGGATTTTTCTAAAACATGTGAATTTTTTATGAATAGTAAAATACGCTAATTTACATTAAATGCTAAATACATGGTTTATAGAGTCATAGGGGATATAAGGATGAGAGAGGAACACGTGGTTCGAAGTAAAATGCACTTATTACTATTTTTTGACATGAATCAAGACTATTCATAGTCTTCATCAAAAATATTAAACTAATGATTAAAATAATGAGAAACCCCTCCTCTCCTCTAATATAAATACCACCCCTTCTTACCTCTTCTCTTAAATCCTCTAAACCCTTGTGAATTTTCTAAATTCTACCCAAATTTCCTCCCATGATCCTACCCAAAGTCCAATATCTCTTGGTCTCAAAAAAATACCAAACCCTCTCCCCTAAATAGGCTCTCAAAAAAGATTAATTCAAGAGGTAAATCCTCTTTTCAATTCTTTTACTTTCCTTTCAAGTTCCTTTGTTTTCTTTTCTATACTCATATATCCTCATAAAAATTTTGTGAAAATTCTAGTAACATAAATTTACTGTAATTTTTTTACGAATCTAGAATAAGTTATTATTATCTCCCATTTACCCTTATTTTATGCTAGTAGTAAAAATCACCATCTAAGATGTACTAATTTACCACATTCAAGGATAATGGGTTTTCAATTTCTATTACCATCTTCAATTATGGTCATGAAACCATTCATATGGTTTAACCAGACTATAATATATCTATTATGTCTCATATATGGTTCTAGAATCTTTTTTGACACATGGTTTTTATTTATAAATAAAAATGAGTTTGTTTTGTTCAAAAACTACTAATTAACCCAAACGGTTATCATTAAATAATTTATATAATGATTCATATTAACTCTAAGTTTATAAATAAAATTTAAAACCATGTAACCTTATGTATTTTCACTAATACCATATAACATCAATTCCATGCAACCATTATCATTTTATACAATTCTCTATTCATGTATATAAGTATACCGATCATGAAACAAACGGACCTGAAAAACGAAATTGAACCTATTAACCCATCAAAAACCCAATGAATTAAGTTAATATGGTCAGAATAAATCAACTAAATGAATATTATGTTCTGTAATTTTTAATTAATCAACCTACATTTTATTATTGAGGTCATTAAGATCAAGTGGATAACACCTTTGGAGTTAAGGTAAGGGTTTCTTCATCTCACTTCCATTTTTGTGAGATATTATGTATTAACTACTACTACTTGTGTATGGTTTATGTACACTAACCATTGATGTTTTATACCATTATTCTATTTATTTTCATGATATTAAATTTATCATTTTATGATTATTAATTTTTGGGCATACGATTCAATTGATTGCAATGTTTTATGTATTTTCTACATGAACCTCCATTTTCATTCGGGTTGCTCTTATTCTCCACTCACCTAAATTAAATTCTTATTTATTCATATTTAAACCTCATAAATTATTTTTTACTGTTTTATAAATGTGTACCAATCAAAATCCGTCTTTATTTTATGGGGAGTTACAGGTTTTAAAAGAGTCTTTCAAAAAATTGCTTCGAAATGTAAGCCCGATTCAAATAACTTATCGAATTCTTACCTATGTTGAAGTTCACTATATAATCTATTTTAAGGCATATTTATCTTTATAAAATCTAAAATTTTAACATGAAAAATATTTTTTGGTTCATTTCTAGTTTTATGAAATCAAACATGCCTTTGCGCTTTAAAATCCTTTAATATTTTCCTTAAACCTCACTAAAATGTTTTATTTCTAAAGCTTCTTTAAAGACTCTTTTTAAATGATTTCCCCTCAATAAGACTTTATTTAAGCCTAAAATATAATTTCAATTACCATACCTTTTATTTTCTGGGATATACATGATTAAAATCTAATTTTCTGAAAAATACATATTATTTTCCAAAAGAACTATTCTTTCCAAAGTAAAAAGGATTTTTCTCATATCACTTTAACTTTTATGAGATATATTCCTTGTTCATGACTAAAACTCATGTATGATTGTCACCTATCGACCATTCATGGTTCCGGTGCTCTGCTAATGTGTATAGCATCACTTGGGTCAAATCCTCAGCGATGATACTTTGTAATAGTCATTTGTTTTTAGTTGATTGTATTTTGATTAGGGGGGTTATTTGAAGAGCTTAATTGAAATGATTGATTGACTATAGTTGATTTAAAAAATTGATAAATATTGGGGTGAGTTCATCATTAGGGAGTTAATCTTGTTATATCTTTGAGCTTTGCTTTATATTGCATTTAAATTAACACCCACTTCACAAGATAACGTTGATTGGAATTCCTAAGTGTTAAAGATTTAATCCAAGACTTAACTTAACTTAGGGTTCTAATATTTACCATTAATTGTTTATGGTACTGTATTTATGGTTCCATTAATCCATGTAAACCACATGTTAAAAAAAATATGTCATTAATCCATGACATGTTAATTCCAACATACACAATGTTAAATTAACGAATACTCATCGAGAAAATACTCTCAATCACTTAACATCCCTAAATTTTGACTCAACCCAATGAGATATTTACTCATCCATTTGGGTGTTTAATAATCTTTTTATAATGATTATGGTGATAAATTAAGAATAGAAGAAAAATAAAGGGATAAGAAAAGAGTGGTGCGTCGAACACACACACACACGAACAATGATGAGAATTAAAAAAACGGACTTTCAATTGAATGAGGAAGAAAAAGAAGGGAAGGGGATTAAACTTTATTTAAACTATTTTAAGAACATTAATATTAATCTACTGAAGGTAGATGATAATAAGATATATTTAATAAGAAACTTTCATTAAAACAGAATTACAAAACACAAACTTACAAGATTACAAACGAAGAACAACACAAAAGTGAAAGGAAACAAAGAGAGGAGGAAGTGTATCTCAAGTGAAAACTTGAGTATGGAAGGTCCTCCCAATCCATTTTCAAGGATTTTTTCATGTCAATATGTGATCCTCTCTTCTGAAATGTCAACCCCTTTGAAGGAGATTCGGGGAATGCATTTATAACCCAAGGAAGTGGACTGTTTTCATTCTCAATCTATCCCTCCACTTGCATCGCCAATTTGGATATTCAGAAAGCTGAATCTCGAGATATCTTTTTCTTAAAAGTTGTAGATAATAAAGTTTTACGACATATATAAAAATTTGGAGTCATTTGGACCTATGGATCCAAAGTTATGTCCGTTTTATTAAACAAATTCAATCTGTCCATTTCAGTCCAATATTTTTAAAGTCCAAAATATGAAAGGGTTTTTGAATAGAAATATGCCTTCAAAGCTGAATGATTTCTTCAACAAAGTCAGCCTCCTATATCTCCCATTTGACACTTCAAAATCTAAACTCAATTGGATTCTTACATCATGAGATATTTCATGAATAGTGTCCGGATTTTAATTCCCATCCAGAATGGTGTGCTATAATTTAAAGATTCATTTGGGCCCCTTGTTATTGGAGTTAGGCCTTGAAATTTTTATCCATGATTATTTTGGATAATCAAGAACATATTGTAGAGTTTAATAAAATTTGGGCTTCTATATTTAGATCAATAACTCAATCATCATGGCTGGTCCAGTTTCTTCACAAATTCTTTGGGTCATCTTGTGTGGTCCATGTGATCCTTAAAATGGAAGAATTGTCCCATGATCCCTTCTAATTAAATGTTTTTTAATGAATTAGGAATCCAAAAAAACAAAAACCAAATAATTTGTATCATTATGGAAATATTTATAAATAAAATAGTAAACTGACTCAATTGGACTACTTCTAAAAATGCTCAAAAATTATACTTAGTATTAAAGCATTAATATTTCACACAAATTATGCACATTTTTTATAAAATCAGTAAAGAGGGTATATAATAAGTCATGAAAATATTAATAACATCATATCTCCCATACTTATTCTTGTTCATGTCCTCATGTGAAACAAATAAAAAAACATAACAAAATCATTTTCACTCAACAACAGATATTAAAATTTTGTTTTCTCCAATCAGGGGAGGTTTAGACTATTTCACTCATCCATTTTGAATTCCACCACAAGTTGTTACAAAAATAATATTCCAAAACTAATTCATTTTTTCATGATAAAATTTAGAAATGGAAAATGTGGACACTCAAAACTTACACCTCCCGAGATGATAAAAATTATTTGTGGAGGTTCACTCTTTCACCAACCAAAAGTGAAAATCTTAGAGTTTGAAAGAGCTCTCAGCTTCCAAAACCTATCAAAAGTTCACAAGAATAAAGAGGTATTTTTAAGTGGTTTTTCTATTGCTATGGGGTGGTAGGAATATAATTTCCAAGAGAGATAATAAGAGGGGTAAAATATCAACATAGAAAAAGCAATGCACATTTTTTTAAATAAAACATGGAAGGAAATGAAAACACATATTTTACAAGGAAATTATTGTGTGAAGAAAGACAAAATATAGGATAAAAATTTGAAGGGGATGAGAAGATGAAATATTTAAAAACCACAAAAACATCTCCCAATGACATAAGAATATAATGCAAGTGTTCTTTTTTTCTTTTTTTCTTTTTTTTTTGAAAGTTGAACTTAGAAAAGATCTCACAATCATATCCCAACCCATGATTGATCTCCTAAAAACACTAATTGTAATAGTTATAACAAGATAAAAGGTTGAGGGAGAGTGATTTTTGACCTACCTAAGATAAAACCCATTCTTATTTTCATTTTTTTTGATTTTTTTGATTTTTTTTGAACACTTGTCAATAACATTTACAAAATTACATAAATGAAAGTACATTACATCCCCCAAAACACACTGAATGACAACCTCTCCCCCACACTGAAATGGATTCTTTCCCTCAAGCATATGATAGAATGATGAAATCAACAAAGGGTACCCATAATGAAATCCATCCCCCCCCCACACTTTAATTTCAATAAAAATTATGCAATGAAAATTCATGTTGATATTGGGTGGGAAAAGTTATTGGGCTTGTAATGTGGCTATCAAAGAAAAGGTTTTCATAGGCTCGAAGGGGCTTTCAAAAGGAGGATTAATTTAAGGGAAATGGGATGTTATTTGGATATTGTGGTTATCATGAGGTTAAAAAAATGCCTCTATCATATTAATGCACACTAAAGTAGGAAATTCAGCTCGAAGGTCCACAAACTGAAGACTCACAAATGGGTGTGAAAACACACATTTTGAAAAGATGGCCATAGGTGGCCTTGGCATGAAAGAAAATGTTGTTTCTCACATTTTGGGAAAATAATTTTTCAAATCAAAAAATGAGAATTCAAAATGTATTATTCTTGACACAAAATTCTTTATCCAAATATATGATGAAAACACAAAAAAAAATTAGATGAAACCATGTCTTTTGACTCCCCAAAATGGTTGGACAAAATTTGAAAATTGATGGTGAGTAAGTATGACTCTTTTGGTTTTTGTACATTCTTTTATTTTTTTTTATTTTTTTTAGTGTTCTTTAAAATACACACCCACACAAAAGAGAAGGAGAAAAAGAAAGGGTTTGAAAAAGAAAGTGGTAAAAAAATAAAGAGAGAAGAAGAAGAAGAAAGAGGTATAGAGAGGAAGAGATAGAGAGAGATTTAAATGGAAAGAGGTTTTCCCTGGTTTGGATTTGGCGGTTTTCCATCTCCATCTAGTGGTAGGTCGACTGGAGAAGTTTGGGATTTAGTGGAAGTCTATGTTAATATAGGATTCGACATCCTCTCATGGTGATGCTTTAACTGATGTCTATTAACCGTGAATTTCCTTTTTGAAGAGGGGTCTTGGACTTGCACTGCACCAAACGGGTAAACATTAGTAATAACAAATGGACCTTCCCAACGAGAATTAAGCTTACCTGGGTGAAACCGAAATTGAGAATTAAAGAGAATTACCTTATCACCTTCATGGAATACCTTTCTCAGGATGTGTTTTTCATGGAGTGCCTTGAATTTTTCTTTGTAGATATTAGAATTATCTTAAGACTCAAGTCAAAGATCCTCCAGTTCAGCCAATTGAAATAATCTTTCTTCACCAGATTTTTCAAGATCAAAATCACAAGTTTTCACAACCCAAAATGACTTATGTTGGATTTCAATTCGAAAATGACATGCTTTACCAAAAACTATCCTAAAAGGAGACATCCCAATGGGTGTTTTATAGGAATTTTGATAAGCCCAAAGTGATTCACCAAGACATTCAGGCCAGTCTTTTCTGGTGGGTTTTACAATTATCTCAAGCACTATTTTCACTTATCTATTAGAAATTTTATCCATTCCATTTGTTTGGGGATGATATGCAGTTGAAGTTTTATGTACAACCCCATTATTTTTTAAATATATTCCATGGTTTTATTACAAAAATGGGTTCCTAAGTCACTTATCAAGGCACGAAGTGTGCCAAATCGGTGGAAGATGTGTGTCTTTAGGAACTCACTAATAGTATGTGAATCATCATTTCTAGTGATTTTGGCCTCGAACCACCTAGAAACGTAATCAACTGCAAGAAGAATGTATGAAAACCCATTGGAAGGGGGGAATGGTCCCATGAAATCGATGCCCCAAACATCGAAGATCTCATAGAAAATTAATGGTTTTTGCAGCATTTCATTTCTCTTTGAAATTGTACCAAAATTTTGGCAAGTGGGACATGATTGAAAAAACTCATGTGAGTCCTTGAAGAGTGAAGGCCAAAAAAATCCAGAGTCTAGAACATTTCGGGAGATTCTTTGTGGTCTAAAGTGGCCACCACCAGGCATTGAGTGATAGAATTTTAAGATGGAAGAATGTTCATTTTCATCGACACATCTCCTTATTACCATGCCAGCCCCAGTTTTCCAAAGTTTATTTTCTTCCCAAAAATAGTATTTTGAATCACTTTTCAACTTCATTTTTTTTTCTTTTGAAAAATATTTAGGGAAAACACCAGAAACCAAGTAATCTAAAATTGGGGCATACCATAGTATTTTTGGAGTGAGAGATGAAATGTGCTCAGTGGGGAATTCAGGATTGATGATTTTAGAATGAGAATAATTAGAAATTCTACTCAAGTGATCAGCCACAGGGTTTTCTTTTCCTGGTCTATCTTTTATTTCATGGTCAAACTCTTGGAGCATTAGGATCCATCTTATTATCCTCAGTTTGGAATCACTTTTTTTGAGTAAGAACTTTATAGCAGAATGGTCTGTGAAGATGATGATTTTGGTACCTAAGAGATAGGGCCGGAATTTATCTAAGGCAAAAAACACTGCTAAAAGTTACTTTTCAATGACATTGTAGTGATATTGAGTTTCATCCAATGTTTTTTAGGCATAATTGATGACATGAGGAATCTTTTCTCTTTTTTGAGCAAGAACAGCCCCAACAGATCTATCAGAAGCATCACACATCAACTCAAAGGGTAAGGACCAATCTGTGGGTTGGATTATCGAGGTAGATTTAAGAGAAGTTTTGAGTTAAATGAATGCTCTCTTTCAAACCTCGTTTAAATGGAAAGTTACGTCATTTTGGAGCAACAGAGTGAGTAGGAGGGAAATTTTACTGAAGTTATGGATGAATCGCCGATAAAAACAGGCATGACCGAGAAATGAATTGATGTCTCTAACAGATTTGTGATGAGGAAGTGATTGGATCACTTCAATTTTGGTAGGATCAACTTCAATACCATCTTTTGAAACTATGTGCCCTAAAACAATCCCATTTTCAACCATGAAGTGACATTTTTCAAAATTTAACACAAGGTTACACTTGACACACTTTTGAAGGACTATAGAGATTCAATTCAAGAAAGATTCAAATGAATCATCATAAATGGTAAATTCATCCATGAAGACTTCCAAGAAGTGTTCACTGAATTCTGAAAAGATACTCATCATACACCTCTTGAATTTTGCAGGAGCATTGCAAAGGCCAAAAGGCATTCTTCTATATTCATATGTTCCAAAAGGGCATGTGAAAGTAGTCTTTTATTATTCCTAAGGTGCAATTGGGATTTTTAAGTAGCTGGTGTATCCATCAAGAAAGAAATAGTGCGACTTTCTAGCTAATAGTTCCAGCATTTGATCAAGGAATGGAAGAGGGTAGTGATATTTTCTTTTTTCAACATTCAATTTCCTATAGTTGATGCACACATGCTATTTTTTCTTCACTCGAGTTGTGACTACCTCCCCATGTTCATTTGTTACAACAGTTATCCCACCCTTATTAGGTACAACTTTAATTGGACAAACCCATTCACTATCAGAAATTGGGTAGATAATACCAGCTTGAAGAAGCTTGGTGATCTCTTCCTTAACTACCTCAAGTATGAGTGGATTGGGTCTTTTTTGTGGTTTTCTAATTGGTTTGGATGTCTCCTCAAGATGGATGTGATGCATGAAAAGGGTAGGGTTGATTCCTGGTATGTTATCTAGGGTCTAACCTATGGCCTTTTTTTCCTCTAACACCTAAAGAAGTTTGGACTCTTTGGTTTCAGTAAGTGAAGCAGAGATAATGACAGGATATGAGTGATCACGGAAAAGAATTCATATTTCAGGTGTTCAGGAAGAAGTTTTAGATCAGTCTCATCTTTCATTTTTGGGTTAGACAACTCAGGAATGGAAGATGGTACTTCAGTTGCTTCATATTCATTTTCCTTAATAATGTCCAAGGTGGCGCAGTAGAGATCAGATTTGATGTGGGATTCAAGAGAGTTTTCAAGTTCCTCTAGATTTATGGAGTCTATAAATGAGAGGTCCACATCAACTTCACCATTTATGACTTTGTTAATCATGGTGTAGATTTCACAAGATCCTTTGTCATTAGAACATTAAGAACATGGTGTATTGGATTTTGATTGACTTTTATATGTGTCCTTAGAAGCATGGATTGAGAATGTAGAGTGATCCTCAGATGGGTGTCGCATGGCTTAGAAAATGTTGAACTTGACTAGTTGGTCACTGAATTCCATGGATAAGATGCATGAATGGACATCAATCTTGGTTCTCGCAGTCATGAGGAATGGTCTTCCTAGAATTAGTGGAGATCAATAAGAGTTCATCTCACCTTCCATGTCAAGGATATAGAAATCAGCAGGGAAGATAAGATCATTGACTCAGACAAGGACATCCTCAATTATTCCCTCAAGACTGGTTGTGCTTCGATTGGCCAATTTAATGACAACACTTGTTTGATGTAAGGGACCTAGACCAAGGTTGGAGAATATGGATTTGGTCATGAAATTAATTGAGGCTCCTAGGTCTATGAGTGCATCATCAAAGTTGGAACATCCAATTTGGAATGAAATTGTAAAGGTCCCCGGATCTTTGCACTTTATGGGAATAGAATGCTGGGTGGAAACATTTTCAAAGGTCATAAGTTTCCTCTTTTGGGTACACAACTCCTTGAGAAACTTGGCATACTTAGGAATTTGTTTTATGGAATATAAGAGGGGAATGTTGACTTCAACACGTCTAAACATGTCGATCATTTTAGGATCGGGTTCAAAGGACTTCTTTGGCTTAGAAACGGATTTAGGAAAAGGAATTGGGTTTCTATATGGAATAGAAGGAGGTGAGGGAATGGATTCAAGTACCTTTTCAAGTTTCTTTTTCTTTTCATTTTCTAGGTTAACATTCAAAGGAGGGTTGGAGGACTTATCTTTAGGCATAGAAATTTTCATTCCCGATCTAAGTGAAAAATGCACTTACATTGCCCTTGGGGTTGGTTAATGGTTGAGCTGGAAGTTGGGAAGAATTGGATGGTTGTTGATGACTAAGGTGGGATGCAAGTTGACCAATTTTGGTTTCAATGTTCTTGAGGCTGGAACGGGTGAAAGAGGAAAGATCTTCCACTGCACTTTCCCATGGTTGTTTAGAAGAAGAGGCTTGTCCCGAATTGGGATTACCTAGATTTTGGTTCTTAGGAAATCGATTGTATTGGTTTTGGAATTGGTAAGGCTCACGAGGATAATGGAATCCAAGAGGAGGATTGTTTCTTTGATGTTGAGGAATAAAATGATAAGGTTGTTGAAAATTACCAACACCTTGACCATATTGAAACTGGTTTGGGTTTTGAGGAGGGAATTGAGGGGGATGAGATATGGGATTACCATACCTAAGGCCTTGGTTATAGGAAGAAGAGAAGGGCTCAGAATGATGTTGGTTGAAGTTTCTAACAAACCGACCTGATAGTTGAGGGTTGGTGTTCCGCTGAAAATATGCTGCATTGAGCTCCATTGGTCCAGATGAATTAGATTGATCATCTTGAAGTTATGGACATGTGTCTATTGGATGAGATGAAGAGTTGCATATTCCACAGTTTTTGACAGGTCTAGGAAACATTCATTGCAGATAAGATGAGGTTGGGGATTTGGTAGCCACAGCTAGTTGTCGCACAAGACCTATAAGTTCACTCATCCACTCGGTCATCTTGTTCATATCAATTGATTGATTATCTTGGGCTTGTTTGACTTGAGTATGTTCTTGAGTATGGAATTGTTGTGTGTTTTCATCCATATTTCTTATGAGATCTATTGCTGCTGTAGGAGTTTTATCAACAAGAGCACCACCACTTGCGGCATCAATGAGAGTTCTCTCTATAGCCAATAACCCCTCATAGAAGTATTAGATCAAGAGTTGGTCAGGTATTTGGTGGTGTGGGTAGGTTAAAACAAGATTTTTGAACCTCTCCTAGTATTCATGGAGTGATTCACTTAGGAACTGACGGATACCACTTATTTCCTTTCGAATAGAAGCAGTACAAGAATCAGAAAAGAATTTATCTAAGAAGAGTCGCTTCATGTCATTCCATGTGGTTATAGAATCAGAAGGGAGGTAGTAAAGCCATGACTTAGCAGTGTTATCTAGGGAGAAAGTGAATGCTCTAAGTTTGATTTGTTCCTTAGAAACCCCTTGAGGCTTCATGGTAGATCACACCACTTGGAACTCTTTAAGGTGAAGATGTGGATCCTCACCAGCTAGCCCGTGGAAATGAGGAAGAAGATGAATCAAACCCGATTTGAGTTCAAAGTCAGATTCTATGTTTGGATATTGAATACCAAGAGGTTGTTAATTCATATGAGGTGAAACAAGTTCTTTTAGTGTTTGTTCCCTATGATTGGCAATATCTAATTCAATTGGTTGGCCAGGGACTGGTTCTTGAATGAGTTGATTATCTCTTATGTTTCTCCTAAATTGGTGAAGTGTTCACTCAATTTTAGGGTCAAAAAAATATGAGGGATTGTTTGGGAGGCTATGGGGAATTCAAAGAGGTGTTGGAAGGAAAAGGAAGATGGGTTTTTCTTTGTATTTTTTCAGTTTATGATTTTTATGAGAAGAGGGGTTTTTCTTTGTGTTTCTTTTCAATTTTTTTAAGTTTTGTTTTTTTTACAATAACCAAAAAATAATGACTACTTAAAGAACCATCCCCATAAATGGATCCATTTTAAATGCACGGCCGATTGTCACCTATCGGCCGTTCAAGGTTCCAGTGCCCTGCTAATGTGTATAGCAGCACTCGAGTCGAATCCTCGGCAATGATACTTTGTAATAGTTGTTTGTTTTTAGTTGATTGTATTTTGATTAGGGGGGGTTTCATAGATTAATTGAAATGATTTATTGACTATAATTGGTTTAACAAATTGATAAATATTGGGGTGAGTTCATCATTAGGGAGTTAAGATTGTGAAATCCTTGAGCTTTTCTTTATATTTCATTTAAATTAACACCCACTTTACAAGATAATGTTGATTGGAATTCCTAAGTGTTAAAGATTTAATCCAAGACTTAACTTAACTTAGGGTTCTAATCATTACCATTAATTGTTTATGGTACTATATTTATGGTTCCAGTAATCCATGTAAACCACATGTTAAAAAAAATATGTCATTAATCCATGACATGTTAAGTCCAACATACACAATGTTAAATTAACGAATACTCATCGAGAAAATACTCTCAATCACTTAACATCCCTAAATTTTAACTCACCCCAATGAGAGATTTACTCATCCATTTGGGTGTTTAATAGTCTGGTTATAATTAATATTATGATAAATTAATAATAGAAGAAAAATAAAGGGATAAGAAAATAGTGGTGCGTCGAACACACACACACGAACAATGATGAGAATTAAAAAACGGACTTTCGATTGAATGAGGAAGAAAAAGAAGGGAAGGGGATTCAACTGTATTTAAACTATTTTAATAACATTAATATTAATCTACAAAATTTGGATTAGAATAAGAGATATTGAAGAAGAAACTTTCATTAAAACAGAATTACAAAACACAAACTTACAAGATTACAAACGAAGAACAACACAAAAGTGAAAGGAAATAAAGAGAGGAGGAAGGGTATCTCAAGTAAAAAATTGAGTATGTAATGTCCTTACAATACCTTTTCAATGATTTTTTCATTCCAATATGTGCTCTTCTCTTCTGAAATGCCAACCCCTTTGAAGGAGAGAAGGGGTGTGCATTTATAGCTCAAGGAAGTGGACTTTTTTCATTCCCAATCTGTCCCTCAATTTTCATAGCCAATTTGGCTATATAGAAAGCAGAATATAGAGATATATCCTTATTAAAATTTGTAGATAATAAATTTTTCCGATCTCTCTCAAAATTTGGAGTCATTTGGATCTATGGATCCAATGTTATGTCCGGTTGAGTAAACACATTTAATCTGTCTATTTCAATCCAATATTTTTTAAGTCCAAAATGTAAAAGGGTTTTTGAATAGTAATATGCCTTCAAAGCCGAATTATTTCTTCAAAAACATCATCCACCTATATCTACTCTTTTACACAGAAACATATCAGCTCGATTGGATGATTAAATTATGAGATATGTCATGAATAATGTCTGAATTTTAATTCCCGACCAGAATGGTGGGATGGATTTCAAAGCTTCATTTGGGCCCTTTGTTCTTAGATTTGGGCCCTAAAATTTTTATCCAAGATTATTTTGGATAATAAAGAACATATGGTAGAGTTTCATAATAATTGGGCTTTTATATTTAGACCAGTAACTCAATCATCATGGTTGGTCCAGTTTCTTCACAAATTCTTTGGGTCATCTTGTGTGGTCCATGTGATCCTTCAAATGGCAGAATTGGACCATGATCCCTTCTAATGAAATGTTGTATATTGAATTAGGAATCCTAAAAAACAAGAAACAAACAATTTGGATCATTATGGGGAGAGTTATAAAAAATAGTAAAATGACTCAATTGGACTACTTCTAAAAATGTTCAAAAATTATACTTAGTATTAAAGAATTAATATTTCACATAAATTATGAACATTTCTTATAAAATCAGTAAAGGGGGTATATAATAAGTCATGAAAATACTAATAACATCAACGAATTATTTCTTGATTGTGGTGTATGTACTTCCCTTTGGTATATCATATTAAGAGTATCCTTATTCTCATGATATTCTAAGGGATTGTGATTTGAATTATTCAATGTGGTATGAGATACTTTGGAATGTTTAGGGATTATTTTCTCAAGGATTTCTCAATGGTCTCATTTAAAAATATCTTTATCTATGTAAACATCTTTTGTTGAATATTTTAATTCATTAAGTTTTATATATGATGATATCATCCACCATGTTTTATTGAATGGTTTATAATTAGTTTTATTATGGGTGTGTTGTCTTTAAACTATTCATCGTATTACTTCGAATGGTTAGTGTTTATGTTTGATGACTGGGTAAAGTTATTTAAATTTCCAATGTTAGTTTCAATATGAATGTGTATGTTTTTATGTTCATCCTCATTCATATAAGGAATTAATTGGACTTATTAAGTGTCAGGTGGGTCCCTCTATAGCCACTCAGTGCATCATTAGGTCTCATGAGACAAACTATGGTCTTGGCATGATGCCTTGAAAGTATAATTATTTTTGATTTTGGGACAAGGCCTTGAAGGTATTTTTATGATGTCCCACATTATGCGTTCCCTCATTATAAAGCTAGTAATTAAAATTTCATGTGGTTATTCGAATAGTATAATACCCATGATTATGATTTATTATGGTATTATTTATTCAACTTTTATTCCTTCAATGGTACGTACAAGTTTATTTTTAATGGAATGTTTTTTTTATTAACCATGCCTAATGTTTATATTTCTGATATATTCCATTTTATTTTTTACCCTTACTGATCATCTAAACTCACCCCTTTTCTTATGTTTTATTTTTCCCTAGGATGCAAAGAGTTATATTATGAATCAATTGCAGGGATAAACATATAGTTGTGGATGTTTCCAATAAAAATTTTATGTTGTTTTTCAATTCCAATTTTAATGTTGAACCTATGTATATTGAAAGAGCGCTTTTGTGGTCACCCTCAAATGATTAATGTGATTTTGAGGTACTTAGGTGCAGTAGAGTGGATGACCAAGGTCGTCTCTCAAAGGAGGAAGTAGATTTAAAACAACTTTTTAAAAGTATTCTAAAAATAAAATAAAAGAGAATAAAAACACTACTTGAAAGTATGGGGGTTGTTTATAGTTTATAAATCTAGAATAAGTTTGCTGGAAGAAGATTGTATTTTTTTAGTTTTGAAATGAAGTTCGATTAAAATGACACAATAAAAAGATGTTTTTTTAGACAATATTTAAAAGACGCAATAGATCTAACTATACCTCTTCAATCATTTATTAATCATTATCATTTAAATTAATATTCACTTAATTATGATCCCTTAATTTTTTAACCCCCGAACCCTACGAGAATTAACCTTACCACAAAGATGAAGTGAATTTAACCTTAGGCTAACTTCGGAACGTGCAATCGCAACACCCTACTTTGATTGATGTTCTAAGGATAGTTTATGGTCAGTGGTAAATTAAGGAACATATACATTCTGAAAATGAGGATGAATTTTTTTTAGGGATTATATTTTAACTCTACAAATTTATCCCGTATGGTCTTGTATTACCGATTAAGATCGCGCTCTCACAATTTACACAAAATCCCGACCTCGTGTGTTTTTGTGTTAATTGTTCAATTGCTTGATTAGCTTCTTATAATTTAAAACCAAAATTCATGGATCATATTAAGTTAATTAAAGTAGCTCATTTATTCAAAATAAATTAATGAATAAGTATATAGGTTGATCGATTACTAAAAAGAACTACTCTTCCATGGGTGGCGTAATCATCGTAGAAGCGAATTGCATTTGCAAAGGTTTATAATGGGTATAACCCAATAACGCTTCTACTCAAGAATTCCAGCCCAAAGGGAAAGATTAAGAGAAGAATAAATTTAAACAAAACAGAATAAAGGATAATAAATAAAATAATAACAAAGAATTTTATTAAGAAAACACAAACATTACAACATGAGGAAGAAGAATAGGGCTTCGACGAAGGGATCCTTGCTTCAAGAGATACCCTTATTGAATTGCTTGTATAATTGGAGTGTAACCACTTATCCTATGCCCTAAACTTCCTAATTCACATCCCAACCCCTTAAAATGAGAAAAAGTCTAATTTATAGAGGGGAGGGGAGGAGAGGTTACAAGTGGTTTCAAGTGTGAATGTGGAAATTCGGCCAAATATTTTATTCCAACTTTAACTGCCCAGTTGACCCCCAACACGCGTGAATTGACCAGCCTTAAAGAAGGATCATATGTTCGGATATGGGTCCTCTATCTCGTATAAATATTTGGGATTAATCCAGGTTCAGATGAAGGATTTATGGTCTAAATACAGAAGCTTCTCCATTCTAGCGTGTCCAGACCACCTTTGACTTTATTTCCCAATTACTTCATCCAAATGCATTCTTTTTATCTAGTTTCCTGAATGAAAGTTGTATCCCATGAAGTAAGTAACATAGTTACAAAATATTAAGTTCAAATAATTCAAATAAAAATATTTATGATTGAAATACTACAGTGATTTTGAAAGGGTAAAAATGGAATTTTCATCAAATATTCAAATGAATGATCTAATCCCAAATACTTTCTAGTTGAACATATTTAACACAATGTGAGAAAATTATATAATTTATTATCAATAAAATATTCAATAAAATAGTGTTTTATCAACTCCCCCACACTTACCCTTTTGCACTCCTGGGAAAAACCTCATATCAAGTAAACATTAATATCAAATCAAAACAAATTTTAAAACACATATCCTTGAGATCAAACAATTACACACCAAGAAACAAATATATCATGACTCATAAAAAACCATTATTTCAAGTTATTCATTTATATCATTCAATATATTTCTACTTTATTTATCCTCCCATGCACAAAACACTTACCTCGCTAGAATTTTCTCTTATCACACGAATATCATTTTTTTTGCAATGTCTTTCTCATCCAAACTCATACAAGGGTCACCATAGGATTGATAAATTCCTATATATCTACTCTATTTGATTCAAGGACTTATGTTTATCATGAGTAATTTTCAAGGTTGTTCTGTGGATTTCGGTTGGTAGGATTAAGATGTGAAAAACTCTGAGGCTGAATGAGGAGGGCTTGACTCTTTTTGAAGCAAAATTGCATTAATGTAATTTTCTCTTAAATATGGTCTTCTCCTCAATCCCCATAGTATCAATTCAGCTTCATCATCATGAAAAGTCATGAAAAGTTTACACAATTCATCATTTCAGCATCATAAATGTCAATCTTCTCAAACATGATTTTCTTGAAAGCTCTAGATAGGAACAACTTTCCACCTCAATTAGAAGCTCCAGAAAAGGCACAACTTTCAATATAATGAATTTCTTCAGAAGTAAACACATCTCTTCAGAATTTAATTTTCCACCCAAAGTATCACAGAATGTGGTATCACAACACAACATAGCTTCCCCCACACTTAAGCTCAACTAGATTATGCAATTTCACTTCAAGAGTTGGTTGGATAGGGAAAATTGGATTGTAATGTGGATAACCTAATAGGTTGTGCATGGATTCTAAGGGATAAAAGGATTAACTGTTCAATGTAGGCCATTATAAAAAGGATTCTTTGAAATATGGTCTTTAATACCAAACAAATTCCTCAATCATTTAAACATAAGTACCTCAAAACCTCAAGTTTTGACAAGAATAGATCAAATTATAGTTAAATCAAGCCTGGTTTGGTTCTCTCAAGAAGTGAGGTGAATGTAAAGAATATGAAAATAATGGTTCAGAAGCCTCATAGGAAAGTGATTTCAAATATAAAGACAGTGAAATGTGTAATGGGATTCAAAATTCAGTGTACTTTTCATGAAATTACTAAATATTTGAACTTGAAACAAAGTCATTTCATCATTCATTTAATCTTGGTTTCATGGGATAAATTATTTCACTCATTGATATGAATTTCAAAATTATGATGAGAATCATTTCAGCTCAAAAATTTCAAAAACACAAAGAAAATTGAAAAATAAACACAGGAAATTTGAAAAACAAACAAATTTTTTTGTTTTTTTTGGTTTTTTTAACATGAAAACAATTGAAATTACTAAACTAAAAGGTTCCCTCCCCCACACTTAAAATATTGCATTTTCCTCAATGTGAACCCATGAGATGATGAAATGCATAATTTTTAAATAGGACAAATAATATAAAAGTGAAACGGTTAGGAATATCCTAATGTGCTCAAGTGATGATGGGGTCATGCAGTGTGATAAAATCCACTGCATCAATAGGAATTCCCTCAATGTATCTCTTAAAATGTTACCCATTGACTATAAAGCTCCTACCAGTGTCCTCTTCTGTGATCTCCACTGCACCATAAGGAAAAAAATTAGATACAATATAAGGACCTAACCATCTGGAACGCAACTTACCAGGCATCAGCTTCAGTCGTGAACTGTAGAGAAGGACTTTTTCTCCAACATGAAACTCCCTTTGTTGGATCATTCTATCATGAGCTTCTTTTGATCTTTCCTTATAGAGCCTTGAGTTCTCATATGATGACAGTCGAATATCTTCAAGCTCTTTAATTTGCAACTTCCTTTTAATTCCAGCTTAGGCCAATTCCATGTTTCATTTCTTTATAGCCCAATATGCTCGATGCTCGACTTCCACTGGGAGATGAAATGCTTTACCAAAAACAATCCGAAATGGGGACATACCAATGGGGGTCTTGTATGCTGTCATATAAGCCCACAATGCATCATCCAAGAGCTTGCTCCAATCTTTCCTATTTGGTTGCACGGTTTTCTCCAAGATTTGTTTCAACTCACAATTTGAAACCTTAGCCTGGCCATTTGTTTGGGGGTGGTAAGGTGTTGATGTTTTGTGTGTCACCCCATACTTTCGAAGGAGGGAAGAAAAATTCTGATTGCCAAAGTGTGTCCCTTGGTCACTGATGATGTCCTTTGGTACTCCGAACCTGCATAAAATTTGAGCATTGACAAAATCCACTACAACATGAGAATCTTCAGTCCTGGTGGCCTTGGCCTCCACCCATTTACTCACATAATCAACAGAAACCAAAATATACAAATATCCAAATGGCATATCATGTCTCCTAGAAATGTTCCCAGTGTGTTGGCAATGAGAACATGACTTACAAAAAACATGGGCATCATCGAATAATCTAGGACAATATAATCCAGAGTCCAAAACCTTCCTAGCTGTCTGTTGGGGTCCAAAGTATCCACCACAAGAAAGTGTATGACAGAAATGCAAAACAGACTCAAACTCATGATCGGGAACACACCTTCTAATGACTTGGTCACTACACATGCGCCAGAGTTAAGGATCATCCCACACATAATACCTAGACTCACTTTTTAATTTTTGGACTTGATGCTTCTTCAAATTTGCTGGGATTTCAGAGGAAACAATGTAATTAACTAAATTAGCATACCAATGATGCGTACCTAAGATGGTATAGAGATGCTCATCGGGGAAAGTGTCCCGAAGTTGTACCTGGTCCAAGGTGTCACCCTCTGGTGTGTGAGTAATCCTACTCATGTGGTCTGACACCAAATTCTCTGACCCCTTCTAGTCCTTTATCTCAATATCAAATTCCTGAAGAAGGAGCATCCATCAGATCATCCAGGGATTTGCATCTGGCTTCTTCAAGAGGTACCTCAGAGCTGCATGGTCAGAAAAAACAACTACTTTAGAGCCCAATAAATATGAACAGAATTTATCTAAATCAAATATGACCGCAAGAAAATCCTTCTACGTGGTTGTGAAATTTGATTGGGCTAAATCCAGTGTCCTCGATGCATAGGCGATCACATGTGAACGTCCCTCCACCCTTTGAGATAAGATAGCTCCAACCGCAAAGTTGGAGGCCTCACATATAATCTCAAAAGGAATCTCCCACCGTGGAGGCTGTATGATCGGTGGAGTGGTCAGACACTTCTTTAGCTCATCAATGGAAGTCCTACAAGAATCGTCAAACACAAAATCATAATATTTTTGAAGTAATCATGACATAGGAAGAGAAATATTACTAAAATCTTTGATGAAGCACCAATAAAATCATGCATTCCCTAGGAAAGATCTAACATCACACACACATGAAGGATAGGGTAAGGATAAAATAATTTCTACCTTAGATCTATCAACCTCTATCCCATGTTTTGACACTACATGCCCTAAGATAATGCCATGCTCTACCATGAAATGATACTTTTCAAAGTTCAGGACTAGATTCTTCTCAATACAACGATTCAATACCTTTCCCAAACTATTTAGACATTCATCAAATGAAGACCCATACACTGTAAAATCATCCATAAATACCTCCATGTAGGTCTCAATAAAATAAATAAAAAATACTCACCATGCATCTCTGGAAGGTACTTGGGGCGTTGCAAAGTCCAAATGGCATCCTCCGGTAAGCAAAGGTACCGAATGGGCAGGTTAATGTCATCTTCTCCTGGTCCTCTACTGCAATGGGAACCTGAAAATAGCCAGAAAATCTATCCAAGAAACAATAGTGTTTCTTCCCAGCTAGTCTCTCAAGCATTTGATCAATAAATGGGATGGGGAAATGGTCTTTGTGAGTGGAATGATTTAGTTTCCTATAATAAATACACACACTCCAACTATTTTGTACCCTCATTAGAACTAACTCATCTTTCTAGTTTTTAACAACAGTAACACCACTTTTCTTAGGCACAACCTGAATACAACATACCCATTGGGAATATGAAATGGGGTAGATTATACCTACCTTGAGCAATTTTTCAAACTCTTTTTTAACAACCTCTAGAAGGTTTGGATTGAGTCTCCTTTGTGGTTGCCTCGCCGGTTTAGCCTCATCCTCTAAAAGAATCATATGCATGAAAATGGAGGGGCTAATACCTGATATGTCAGCCAAGGTCCACCCAATTTCCGTAATGTTCTCCCTCAAAAGATTCAAAAGTTTTTCTTCTTGTTCAAAAGAGAGATTGTTATCAATGATAATAGGTAATTTCTCACCACTCAACAAGTATGAGTATTTCAAATTTGGTGGAAATGGATTGAGTTCTAATGAAGGAGGGTGTAGTATGGATCGAGACATTGAAGGAACTGAAATATGTGCACAAAGAGCATCATTATCAGAATAGACATCATCAAAATCAGCGAAAAAATCATCAAATCCATCAGCATACTCAACATCCATGTCATAATCTGAGTGAACATGATCAAAATCAGAATATAAATCCACATCAAAATCAAATACAATAGAGTATTATGTATCAGCAACATGTGTGGAAGTGCTCTTAGACATCAAACTCGAACCAATACTCATAATCTCCCTAAGCATAGGACAATCAAATTCCATGGAGTTTTTATTTGGTGATTCAAAATGAGAGATAACAAAAGAGGAATGGTCCTCTGAGGGGTACTTCATGGAATCCATAACATTAAATATCACAACTTCATCTCCAAACTCCATGGAAAGTGTACCCATATTGACATTTATGATATTTTTTGCAGTTTTGAGGAAGGGTCTACCTAAGATTATGGGATCCTGAGAACTTACCTGATCATCCTCCATGTTAAGCACGTAGAAATCTGATGGAAATATCATGTCTCTTACTTGGACAAGTACATACTCAAGGACTCCTACTGGATATGCAATAGCTCTATTCGCTAATTGTACCACTACTCTCGTCGTCTTCAACTCACCAACCTGTAAAGAAGAGAATACAGAGTGAGGCATCACATTTATTGAAGCTCCTAAATCACAAAGAGCATCAGATAAGTGAAAATCCCCTATGGTACATAGGATGGTGAATGTTCTGGGATCCTTGCACTTTGTTGGTATTTCTAGAGTTGGTGTAATGAGTGTTGATACATTCCTTCCAAGGTTGATCCTCTCATTTCCCTTGAGCCCTCTTCGATTGGTGCAGAGTTCTTTTAAGAATTTGGCATACCTTGGGATTTGCTTAATGGATTCAAGTAGAGGAATGTTGATCTCCACATGTTTGAATGTGTCCAAAACCTTCTTTTTCATTGCTTCTTCATCCATCTTCTTGGTTTGAACAACCCTATTTGGAAAGGGAAGAGGTTTAGGAGGAACATCATCAATCTTTTTCTTACCTTTATCTTTCTCCTTGGGTTGCTCATCAGTTGATGTGGAATTGGGATTTTTTGGAGTTGAGGTGAATCCAGGTGGAATTGTAGGCGGAGAATCATTAGTTGTTTGCTTCCCACTTCTCAATGTGATGGAACTAACATTCCCCTTTGTATTTGGAGTGGGTTGGGAAGATAGATTTCCGGAATTATTACTTACAAGTTCATGGAGGGCGGTGGCAATCTGGCTCATTTGAGTCTTCAACTCCCTCAGCTCCGAACCTTGAATCTTCAGCTCATTCTGTTGATTAAGAACAATTTTCTTCAAAAGGTCATCAGTGTTAGAATCTACCTTGGATGGGGGATTCCCTTGTTGTTTTCTTGCTGATTTTTGAGCTTCGAATCTCCTTTGAGGTTGTTGGAAACCCTTCTGGTAAGGTGGAGGCTGTTGGAAGTTTGGTTGAAAAGGGGGCCTTTGTTGTTGCCCAGAGCCATTCCTCGTGTCTGATTGATCCTTCCACCCTTGGTTGAATGTTGTTTCAAAGGAGTCATACTTCTTTTGGGTATATGTTTTTTGTTGTTGTTGCTGATATGGTCTCCCAGGGAACACTGCTGCACAATCTTTTGTTTCTTGTAGTTGTGTTCAATGGTCAGTTGGGTGGCTTGTCTCAGTGTAAATACCACAAGGCCTTGAAGGAGGGGGTTGGGATGTCTTTTGAGCCAAATAAATCTTCCTCACCATAGTGGTCAATTCTTTCATCTTGGTATCAAACAAATGACTTTCAAGAGAAGTAAGACTTACCTGATGTACTACCCTGACATGTGGTGTACCTCTATCGCCAAATTGTTGGGAGTTTTGGGCCATCTTGTCGAGAAATGCACGTGCAGCTACTGGAGTCTTTTCCACCAATGCCCCTCCTGCTGCGGTATCCACCATGCTTCTCTCCATAGGTGTTAGTCCTTCATAGAAGTACTGAATGAGGAGTTTCTCACTGATTTGGTGATGTGGACAGCTTGCACACAACTTCTTGAATCTCTCCCAATACTCATACATTGACTCCCCCTATTCTTTCTTGATCCCCGAGATCTCCTTATGAATGGAAGTGGTCCTCGATGCTGGGAAAAATCTCTGCAATAAAAGACGTTTTAAATCGTTCCAACAAGTTACATCCTCAGGTTGTAAATAATACATCCAATCTTTCGCAGCTCCATCAAGTGAGAATGGGAATGCTCTTAATTTGATTTGATCTTCAGAAACATTTCTTGGTTTAAGGGTTGAGAAAACCACATTAAATTCTTTAAGGTTTTTTTTTGGATCCTCATCAGATAAGCCATGAAATTTTAGAAGAAGGTGAATTAACCCAGATTTTAACTCAAAGCCTGATTCGAGATTCGGGTATGCAATACAATTTGGTTGATAGTTAATATCAGGTGCAGCCAATTCTCGAATGGTTCTATTAAGTTCATTTCCATTATTTCCAGCCATTGGTTCCTCTTTTATGTTTGAATTTGAATTTATTCCAATTTCAATGTTTTCAAAAGAGAGGAATTCACCAACTGGTTAAATATTGAAACTTCCCGTAGACTGAGAATGTCTGATTCGAGCCCTAAGGTTATGTTCAATCTCAGGGTCAAGATCTAATAGATCTTCGGGATTAGTTTGTGTCATAAATCAAATAAAAATGAAAAGAAAGAAAGTGTACCATAGTAAAATAAAAATGGGAAGTTTGAGTTGATGGTCCAAAAAGAAAAGAAGAGGATGAAAAAAATGAAAACTTGAGAAAGGGGAAAGATGAAAGAGAGAGGGGAAGAAAATAATAAAATGAAAAATAAAATAAATACCTCTAAATGGTTGAATAAATTACTTGAATCCCTGGAAACAGTGCCAGTTTGAAAGAGCACTGTCGTGGGCGCCCCCAAATGATTAATGTGATTTTGGGGTACTTAGGTGCAGCAGAGTGGCTGACCAAGGTCGTCTCTCAAAGGAGGAAGTAGATTTAAAACAACTTTTTAAAGGTATTCTAAAAATATATATATATATAATAAAAAACTACTTGAAAGGATAGGGTTTGGTTATAGTTTATGAATCTAGAAGATGTTTTCTGGAAGAAGATTGTATTTTTTTAGTTTTGAAATGAAGTTCGATTAAAATGACACAACAAAAAGATGTTTTTTAGACAATATTTAAAAGATGTAATCGATATAACTCTACCTCTTCAATCATTTATTAATCATTATCATTTAAATTAATATTCACTTAATTATGATCCCTTTATTTGTTAACCCCTGAACCCTTTGAGAATTAACCTTACCACACAGATGAAGTGAATTTAACCTTAGGCTAACTTCGGAACATGCAATCGCAACACCCTGCTTTGATTGATGTTATAAGGATAGTTTATGGTCAGTGGTAAATTAAGGCACATATCCATTCTGTAAATGAGGATGAATTGTGTTTAGGTATTATATTTAAACTCTACAAATTTATCCCGTATGGTCTTGTATTACCGATTAAGATCACGCTCTCACAATTTACACAAAATCCCGACCTCGCGTGTTTTTGTGTTAATTGTTCAATTGCTTTCTTAGCTTCTTAAAATTTAAAAACACAATTCATGGTTCATATTAAGTGAATTACAGTATATCATTGATTCAAAATAAATTAATGAAGAAGGATATAGGTTGATCGATTACTAAAAAGAACTACTCTTCCATGTGTGGCGTAATCATCGTAGAAGCGAATTGCATTTGCAAAGGTTTATAATGGGTATAACCCAATAACTCTTCTACGTAACAATTCCAGACTAAAGGGGAAGATTAAGAGAATAATAAATTTAAATAAAACAGAAGAAAATAGAAGAAATAAATGAAGAATAAAGAAGTTTATTATGAAAAAACAAACATTACAACATGAGGAAGAAGAATAGGGCTTCGACGAAGGGATCCTTTCTTCAAGAGCTACCCTTATTGAATTGCTTGGATAATTGGAGTGGAACCTTGTAACGACCCAATCTTTTTGAGTAGTAAATTAACTTACTATTAATGATTTAATAAGATGTTAATGGTCAATGCAGAAAGAGGATTCGATGGCTTCATCCAGTATACTCGACCCTTATGAAGCCCACTTATCAGAGCTTGGGAAGGAGGTAGCATCTGTGGGCTTCGCTTTGGACCAAGCCCAAGCCGAACTCCAGCGTGTCAAGCTTGAACTGAAACGCCTACAGGATAAGTTCAAGTTAGTAGAGATTACTACTAGGGCAATGTTATCTGAGCCTCCCTCAGATTCTCTCACCATAGCACACCTTACACTTAGGTCTTATGCCGGTGTTATAAGGGGCTATGTGACGAGACCCTAGATTCCTTGTGTAATCCTTTCGGGTGAATAAATTGAGATATCTTCCTTTAGTGATGTTTGTGGATTTTCTTTTGTCCGGATAATTTTAGGATATATTTTATTGATGAATTTTTGAAAAAGGGATATTTTAAAACATTTATGTAAACCCTAAATAACTAATTATGTGTAATGATTTTCAAAAAATGGTCTTCTACAAAAGTGTTCAGTAAAGAATTTGGAGTCTAATAAGATCAACTTAATTTTTGATGAATAGTAAATTATGAATAGTGATTTTACGCTTAGGATTAGTAATATGACCAAATGGATTAGTAATTTCACTCAAAGAAAGTTTTAATATAATTTAGACACCTAGATTAAGTAATGTGATTCAATAAAATGGGTAAATAACGGTTTCATAAATTATTAGTCAAGTATTAGTTTTTTCGGATGAATAGTGTTTTTTTAATTAAAAATTTAATTAAAAATAATTAGAAAATTATTTTTATAAAAAGGACTTTATTTTTGAACTCAGAGCATCGATATTATGTTAAGGTAATTTTTGGGGATTTTTCTGAAAAAAATGAATTTTCGATGAATAGTGTTTTTATTTAAAAATTAAATTAAAAATATTTAGAAAATTATTTTTATAAAATGGATTTCATTTTTGAAATCAGAGCATTGATATTTGGTTAAGGTGAAATTTTGGGATTATTCTGAGAAAGTTGAATTTTCAGTGAATAGTAAAAATACAGTTTTAGGGTTTCGGTATGTTTAATGACATCATAACTGTGTCATGATGATTTCATGAGATATTTCATGGGTTGGCCGGCCAAGGGTGATGAATTATTGTTTTGGGGGCCCCATGTGGCCTAACTTTATGAAAAATATCATGAGAGATCACATGGGTTTGAGAAAAGCACTTGTGAGGTGTCCCTTGGCCATTAATGTCTTGTCCCCTCACTTTCCCTATAAATACCCACCCTTTCCTCCTTTAGTTTTCACTCCCAACTCTCCCCCAACGAAGTTCTGGTCTCCTTACCTTCCAAGGAGTCCTCCCAAGGTTCCCCCAAGCCCTCAAGGTCCAAACCTTTGTGTTTCAAGAGTCACGTTTTAAGGTAAGGGATCTGACCCCTCTCTTTCTTTTCATGTAATCTCTTTTATGTCATTCCTTTTATGCTTCATGTTCTTATGTGAGAGGATGTTCTTTTATATTCCTCTTACTGCCCTTTTCATTCTTATATGATGAGAGATCCCCTCTTACTCTCATCATTTCATTTTATGAATGTTTAAGTGATGTCGTTAGGCTGCCGAATTTTTAAGGGATTCTTTCACCCTTCTCATTTTTCAAGTTCGATTTTCATGTCAAGTCTTTCAAGTTCCTTTTTATTATGTTGTGGTATGATCTCTATATCTATCATACTGATCTCTTATGATCATATGATGAGGGACCCTATTTTATCTTGTCAAATCATTTTTTTATTGAAGTTAAGTGACGTCGTTAGGCTGCCGAATTTTCATAAGAGAAATCTTATTTTTGTCTCACTTCCATGTTTTTTATTTCATATGGTATATCTTTCAAATTTTATTACCATGTTATTAAATCCCTCATATTCTGTCCCCCTACTGTTTTATGGATCATTTATGAGTGGGTGACCCATGTCCCCTCTCTTTCCAATGTTTTCTAAAACCTTGTAACATAGCCGTTATGCTGCAGAATTTTCGTCTCAAAATACCTCTCTCTTTTCTCAAAATTATTTTATGTTATAAAGTGAATACTCAAAGCTCTTATTTCTACAAGGGTATTCACATATATATCAAAATGTTCCATTTTATATTCTGGTATTTACATACATGAGACCCTCTTTCCCTTTCTGTGGGTTTAAAGTGACGTAAAGATCATGTCTTTAAAGCAGTTTTTAAAATGTTATGATTATGAAATGAAACCCATTTATTTTATGCTATGTGGGTTATTTATGAAACGTTTGATGATGATATATGTGGCTCACATGATAAAAAAGGCAAATTTAATGGTGCGCCCTGATAGCGCTCCAATGCATTGGGTAATGATGTAACCACTAGAGATTACAATTTTCACGATACCTTGGTGAATAACCTTGGTAATTTTCAAATGACACCTTGGGGATGGACCTTGGTGATATGTTCATGATTTTCTATGTTAAATAATGTAGCCACATCTTCAAGTTATGGAAAATTTTATTTTTATTATGAAATGCCTCATGATTTCTTTCTCATGCCTTAAAGTTCTTTTCATGTCCTTATTGAAGTATCTCAAGTTCACATGTTAAATGTTCCTCTTGTTTCCCTTACTGGGCCTTCTGCTCACCCTTTCTTTTGATGTATGTCCCCAGGTTATGAGATGCAGTAATGAACCTAGAATGAACTTAAGGACACACCTTTCAAGTGTTTAAGAAGAATGTTTTATGTTGTTTTCATGTATTATGTTCCTGGTTTCCAAGACACTAGACCTTAAAGATCCTCAGTTTTGTGTAATGTAATGAAAGTTTATGTTATAAAATGGCGTGATGCTATAGTTGGTATCAAAGGATGGTTTAGTTATTTGTGGAAATTAGGATATAAAAACTTTAGGAAGAACCCTATAGAAAAGTTTAAATATAGGAAAACTTCCTGGTATTTTGGTAAGTATTGAGTAAGTGGTTTATCAAACAAATACATCCCTGTCTGGATACGAGTAGGTAGAGGCGGCTCTGGAACAGATGTACATAGGGGTAAAACCCGAAAACACTGCTTTGAGCTAGACTCGAACGGGAACTGGTGCACGATAACGGACCTTGTTGCACTCTTGGTTACGACACTCCCGGGGGATATGTTTGGTTAATCACAAGATTTTTATGAATCATTATGAAGGAATTATAGAAAAGTGTAATTGTATAAGCATGAAGTCTTAGTTAAAAGATCCATAAATGAAATAAGTTTCTCACTAAGGTTTTATTCTTTTAGAAAATGGCGGGCAATAAGAGGAACTGTGCCGATGGTGACCGCAATGCACCATGTGCTGACGACCCTCCGATGGAAGCCGGAATGGAAACATTCATGCGAATGATGAACCAACTGACTCAAGTTATGAGTAATAACTTGAATCAAGCTGAGAGGCCGACCTCGCCACGAAGGGAACAACTTTCTGTTGAGTCCTTCTTGCATCAACGACCACCAACATTCAGTGGATCTACTGACCCATTGGTTGCGGAACAATGGATAAGCTCCATTGAAAAGATCTTTTCTGTACTTCATTGTTCGGAACAAGAAAAAGTCACCCTTGCTATTTACCGCCTAGAGGGAGAAGCTGATCAGTGGTGGTCACTGATCAAAAACACAAAGCCACGAGGAGAGATGGAAGCTATGGAGTGGGAAGAGTTCCGGGGAATATTCTTTAATAAGTATTTCCCTCGTTCGATGAGAACGAGAATGGAGAAAGAATTTCTCGAGCTGAAGCAAAAGGAGAATGAATCAGTTGGAACCTATGAGATGAACTTCACAAGGCTTTCCCGTTATACCTCAAGCTTCGTCATGGACCCTAATGGTAAGGTTGATAGATTCTTCGGTGGACTACGACCTCATCTACAGAAGAATCTATCCAACAGGGACTATGATAGCTATGAAGAAATTGTTTGAAGTTATATGAAAGTTGAACTAGAGTTTGGGGAGACACAGTGGTCTCACAAATCTAATGAGAAGAAGAGAACTCTGGAACCAAGACTGGGAAGAAGTTTTGATCAGGAAAGAGGTGGAAAGCATATGAAACATGCCACATGCAATAAATGTGGGAAGAAGCATTCGGGGAACTGCTTGATCGGAAGTGGTAAGTGCTATAGGTGTGGAAAAGAAGTCCATATTTCTCGGAATTGTCGTAGTGATGTGAAGCCTCAACTTCCCAACACTAACGACAGAGGAAAGATGGTTCTGGCCCTACCCGAAGTCACATGCTTCAAGTGTGGACAACTTGGGCACTTTTCTAATCAATGTCCAAATCTGAGGGCGGTGGAGGGGAATCACCATCAACCACAACAGAGGCCAAGGGAGCAAGGTCGTGCTCTCGCTATCACAACAACTGAAGTTGAAGTTCCGAACGATGTGGTAGCAGGTACTCTTGTTGTCCTCTCAAAAATATCAAGTACTTTATTTGATTCTGGTTCTACGCATTCCTTTATTTCCTCCAAGTTTGCAAGGAATATAGAATCAATCCCCGAACTGCTAGAGGTAGAGTTGTCAGTCAAGACTCCAAGTGGGATTATCCTTGAATCAAAAGTATTTAGAGACTCTAGTGTTTACTTTGGTGAGCACAATCTTATCGAAAATCTAGTAGTCATTCCCATGATGGAATTTGACATTATACTAGGGATGGACTGGCTCTCAAAGTATAATTCTAAGATCAAATGTAGAAGTAAGGAAATCTCAGTAGTCTTGAATGAACGACATACAGTTATCTTCCAAGGAGAGATATCCCGAACTGATCCCTATCTAGAAGCACCTCCCATAGATTTCTTTATGGAGTTAATCGGTGATGATGAAGAAGGGAAAGGGAGCATACAAATTGAAGATGTTCCAATTTTTCAGGAGTACATGGATGTATTTCCTGAGGAGTTACCTGGACCTCCCCCAGAAAGAGAGGTAGAGTTCTCCATTGAACTCGTACCTGGGTCCCAACCGATATCAAAGACTCCGTATAGAATGGAAAATGTGGAGCTAGAAGAGTTAAAGAAACAACTCCAAGACTTGTTGGAGAAGGGGTTTATCCGAACGAGTGTGTCTCCTTGGGGAGCACCAGTTCTCTTTGTGAAGAAGAAGGATGGATCAATGCGGCTATGCATTGATTATAGAGAACTGAACGGGATCACAGTGAAGAACAGATATCCTCTTCCAAGAATTGATGATTTATTTGACCAACTTCGCGGGGCTCAATTCTTCTCTAAGATTTACCTTCGATCTGGTTATCATCAACTGAGGGTGAAGAAGGAAGATATTCCAAAGACTGCCTTCCGATCAAGATATGGGCATTATGAGTTTACTGTTATGCCTTTCGGATTGACTAATTCTTCTGCTATTTTCATGGATTTAATGAATAGAGTCTTTAAGGACTACCTTGATAACTTTGTGGTAGTTTTTATTGATGATATTTTGATATATTCAAAAATTCGTGAGGAGCATGAAGATCATCTGAGGGTTATTTTGAAAACTCTACGGAAGGAGAGGCTCTTTGGGAAGTTCAGCAAGTGTGAGTTTTGGTTACAACAAGTGGCTTTCTTGGGGAACATCGTAACCAATGAAGGAATCTCAGTTGACCCTGTAAAGACAATAGTTGTGGAGGAGTGGCCTCAACCCACAACAGTAACTAAGATTCGTAGTTTCCTTGGTTTAGCGGGATATTATAGGAGGTTTGTGAAAAACTTTTCACGGCTTTCTAATCCACTAACCAAGTTGACTCGAAAAGGGGTTAAGTTCATCTGGACAAAGGAATGCGAGGAAAGTTTCCAAGAGCTGAAGAAGAGATTGGTTACTGCACCTGTGTTAACACTACCCTCTATCAGAGAAGGATTCGTTATTTTTAGCGATGCATCTCTGAAAGGGCTTGGGTGCGTCTTCATGAAAAATGACAAGGTAATTGCTTATGCATCTCGATAGTTGAATATTCATGAGCAGAATTATCCTACGCATAATCTAGAGCTGGCGGCAGTTGTTTTTTCTCTAAAGATATGGAGGCACTATCTTTATGGGGAGAAATGTGATATATACACTAACCACCAAAGTCTAAAGTATATTTTCACACATAAAGAATTGAACATGAGACAAAGGGGATGGTTGGAGCTTATTAAAGACTATGATTGTTCAATTCATTATCACCATGGAAGAGCAAACAAAGTCGCGGATGCGTTAAGCAGGAAAGATCCTATTATTCCGGCAACAATGAGGATCCTAGGTGATCCCTTGATTAAAGATCTAGTAAAACTGGACATGGGAATTATAAGGAAAGGGACATCATCAACCCTATCCCAAATGATTTCTCAACCTTCATTACTAGAGAAGATCAAGAAGGCTCAAAAAGAAGATCCTTTTCTGCAGGAGAAGTTCGAGGCTGTAAAGGATGGTAAGTTCCCTGATTTCAATGTTGATCAAGAAAGTGTATTGAAATTTCGTACAAGACTATGTGTTCCATCTATTCCGGAGATAAAGAAAGAACTGATGGATGAAGCTCATATCTCTACTTTCTCTATACATCCGGGAAGCACTAAGATGTATAGAGACCTTTGTGATCATTATTGGTGGGATAACATGAAGAGGGAGATTGCTGATTACACTACAAGGTGCCTGGTGTGTCAGAAAGTAAAGGCAGAACGACAACTTCCTAAGGGGGTACTACAACCGCTACCCATACCAGTATGGAAGTGGGATAATATCACTATGGACTTTGTAACTGGTCTCCCGAAAACATCCAAAGGAAACAATGCGATATGGGTTATTGTGGACCGTCTCACCAAGACAGCCCATTTTATCTCTATTCGGGAAGATTTCTCTCTAGATCAGCTTGCCAAGATATACTTGAAGGAAGTGGTAAGGCTGCATGGGGTACCACTATCCATCGTATCTGATCGTGACCCAAGATTCACATCAAAATTCTGGAGAAGTCTTCAACATGCTCTGAATACTGAATTGAATTTTAGTACGGCCTATCATCCTCAAACTGATGGCCAATCTGAAAGGACTATTCAGACACTCGAAGACATGCTGAGATTATGCTCAATGGAATTTAAAGGTGGATGGGATCAACACCTCCCATTAGTTGAGTTCTCCTATAACAACAGCTACCATTCGAGTATTCAGATGGCACCCTATGAAGCTCTGTATGTAAAGCGATGTAGAACTCCTACTTGTTGGGATGAAACTGGTGAGAGGATGCTTCTTGGGCATGATCTCATTCAAGAGATGACGGAACAGGTTCCTGCCATCCAACAACACATAAAAGCTGCTCAAAGTCGGCAGAAGAGCTATGCTGACAATCGTCGAAGGTACTTGGAGTTTGGTGTTGGCGACAAAGTCTTCCTTCGAATTTCTCCATGGAAGAGAGTCATGAGGTTTGGGAAGAAAGGGAAGCTCTGCCCTAGGTACCTTGGCCCCTATGAAATCCTTGATCGCATAGGAGCAGTGGCCTATCGTCTAGCACTTCCACCAAACCTAGCTCAAGTACATGATGTCTTCCATGTATCTCTCTTGAGGGAGTACATACCCGACCCTTCGCATGTACTAAACCCAGAGGTGGTACAACTGGAACATGACCTCTCTTATGAGGAGCAGCCAGTGGAGATCTTGGACCGTAGAGACAAGGTCCTACAAAACAAGACTACCCACCTTGTGAAAGTGTTGTGGAGGAATCACAAATATGAAGAAGCGACTTGGGAGCCTGAGGAAACAATGAAGCAAAAGTACCCTCACCTTTTCGACTAGGCCTCAAGTGTAAATTTCGGGAACGAAATTTCTTAAGGGGGGAAGAATGTAACGACCCAATCTTTTTGAGTAGTATATTAACTTACTCTTAATGATTTAATAAGATGTTAATGGTCAATGCAGAAAGAGGATTCGATGGCTTCATCCAGTAGACTCGACCCTTATGAAGCCCACTTATCAGAGCTTGGGAAGGAGGTAGCATCTGTGGGCTTCGCTTTGGACCAAGCCCAAGCCAAACTCCAGCGTGACAAGCTTGAACGGAAACGCCTACAGGAGAAGTTCAAGTTAGTAGAGATTACTACTAGGGCAATGTTATCTGAGCCTCCCTCAGATTCTCTCACCATAGCACACCTTACACTTAGGTCTTATGCCGGTGTTATAAGGGGCTATGTGATGAGACCCTAGCTTCCTTGTGTAATCCTTTCGGGTGAATAAATTGAGATATCTTCCTTTAGTGATGTTTGTGGATTTTCTTTTGTCCGGATAATTTTAGGATATATTTTATTGATGAATTTTTGAAAAAGGGATATTTTAAAACATTTATGTAAACCCTAAATAACTAATGATGTGTAATGATTTTCAAAAAATGGTCTTCTACAAAAGTGTTCAGTAAAGAATTTGGAGTCTAATAAGATCAACTTAATTTTTGATGAATAGTAAATTATGAATAGTGATTTTACGCTTAGGATTAGTAATATGACCAAATGGATTAGTAATTTCACTCAAAGAAAGTTTTAATATAATTTAGACACCTAGATTAAGTAATGTGATTCAATAAAATGGGTAAATAATGGTTTCATAAATTATTAGTCAAGTATTAGTTTTTTCGGATGAATAGTGCTTTTTTAATTAAAAATTTAATTAAAAATAATTAGAAAATTATTTTTATAAAAAGGACTTTATTTTTGAACTCAGAGCATCGATATTATGTTAAGGTAATTTTTGGGGATTTTTCTGAAAAAAATGAATTTTTGATGAATAGTGTTTTTATTTAAAAATTAAATTAAAAATATTTAGAAAATTATTTTTATAAAATGGATTTTATTTTTGAAATCATAGCATTGATATTTGGTTAAGGTGAAATTTTGGGATTATTCTGAAAAAGTTGAATTTTCAGTGAATAGTAAAAATACAGTTTTAGGGCTTCGGTATGTTTAATGACATCATAACTGTGTCATGATGATGTCATGAGATATTTCAAGGGCTGGCCGGCCAAGGGTGATGAATTATTGTTTTGGGGGCCCCATGTGGCCTAACTTTATGAAAAATATCATGAGAGAGCACATGGGTTTGAGAAAAGCACTTGTGAGGTGTCCCTTGGCCATTAATGCCTTGTCCCCTCACTTTCCCTATAAATACCCACCCTTTCCTCCTTTAGTTTTCACTCCCAACTCTCCCCCAACAAAGTTCTGGTCTCCTTACCTCCCAAGGAGTCCTCCCAAGGTGCCCCCAAGCCCTCAAGGTCCAAACCTTTGAGTTTCAAGAGTCACGTTTTAAGGTAAGGGATCTGACCCCTCTCTTTCTTTTCATGTAATCTCTTTTATGTCATTCCTTTTATGCTCCATGTTCTTATGTGAGAGGATGTTCTTTTATATTCCTCTTACTGCCCTTTTCATTCTTATATGATGAGAGATCCCCTCTTACTCTCATCATTTCATTTTATGAATGTTTAAGTGATGCCGTTAGGCTGCCGAGTTTTTAAGGGATTCTTTCACCCTTCTCATTTTTCAAGTTCGATTTTCATGTCAAGTATTTCAAGTTCCTTTTTATTATGTTGGGGTATGATCTCTATATCTATCATACTGATCTCTTATGATCATGTGATGAGGGACCCTATTTTATCTTTTCAAATCATTTTTTTATTGAAGTTAAGTGACGACGTTAGGCTGCCGAATTTTCATAAGAGAAATCTTATTTTTGTCTCACTTCCATGTTTTTCATTTCATATGGTATATCTTTCAAATTTTATTACCATGTTCTTAGATCTTTCATATTCTGTCCCCCTACTTTTTTATGGATCATTTATGAGTGGGTGACCCATGTCCCCTCTCTTTCCAATGTTTTCTAAAACCTTGTAACATAGCCGTTATGCTGCAGAAGTTTCGTCTCAAAATACCTCTCTCTTTTCTCAAAATTATTTTATGTTATAATGTTAATACTCAAAGCTCTTATTTCTAAAATGGTATTCACATATATATCAAAATGTTACATTTTAAATTCTGGGATTTACATACATGAGACCCGCTTTCCCTTTCCGTGGGTTTAAAGTGACGTAAAGATCATGTCTTTAAAGCAGTTTTTAAAATGTTATGATTATGAAATGAAACCCATTTATTTTATGCTATGTGGGTTATTTATGAAACGTTTGATGATGATATATGTGGCTCACATGATAAAAAAGTCAAATTTAAGGGTGTGCCCTGATAGCGCTCCAATGCATTGGGTAATGATGTAACCACTAGATATTACAATTTTCACGATACCTTGGTGAATAACCTTGGTAATTTTCAAATGACACCTTGGGGATGGACCTTGGTGATATGTTCATGATTGTATATGTTAAATGATGTAGCCACATCTTCAAGTTATGGAAAATGTTATTTTTATTATGAAATGCCTCATGATTTCTTTCCCATGCCTTAAAGTTCTTTTCATGTCCTTATTGAAGTATCTCAAGTTCACATGTTAAATGTTACTCTTGTTTCCCTTACTGGGCCTTCTGCTCACACTTTCTTTTGATGTATGTCCCCAGGTTATGAGATGCAGTAATGAACCTAGAATGAACTTAAGGAGATTCCTTTCAAGTGTTTAAGAAGAATGTTTTATGTTGTTTTCATGTATTATGTTCCTGGTTTCCAAGACACTAGACCTTAAAGATCCTCAGTTTTGTGTAATGTAATGAAAGTTTATGTTATAAAATGGAGGGATGCTATAAACCTCTTCTCCTCTTCCCTAAACTTCCTAATACACTTCCCAACCCCTCCAAATGATATAAAATCTAATTTATAGAGGGGAGGTGAGGAGAGGTTACAAGTGGTTTCAAGTGTGAATGTGGAAATTCGGCCAAATATTTTATTCCAACTTTTACCACCAATTTGACCACCAAAACGCGTGAATTGGCTGGCCTTCCAGAAGGATCATATGTTTGGATATGGTATCTATATCTCCTCTAAAATTTTGGGCTTAATCTAGGCCTAGATGAAGGATTTATGGTCGAAATATAAAAGCTTCTCTATTCTGGCGTGACCAGCCCACCTTTGACTTTATGGCCCAATTACTCCATCCAATGCATTCTTTTGATATAGTGTCCTGAATGAAAGTTGTATCCCATGAAGTAATGAACATAGTTACAAAATATTAAGTTCAAATAATTCAAATAAAAATATTTATGATTTAAATACTACAGTGATTTTGAAAGGATAAAACTAGAATTTTCATCAAATATTCAAATAAATGATCTAATCCCAAATACATTCTAATTGAACATATTTAACACAATGTGAGGAAATTATATCATTTATTATCAATAAAATATTCAATAAAATAGTGTTTTATCATATATATCTGTTTTTAAAAAACTAATAAATTATTTGGTCCTTCGAGATATGTATTCCTTGTAATCGTGCCAATGTAATGATATAATGCACTAACTCTAGGATTCTGGGGTTGAGGTGTTATAGTTGGTATTAGAGGGAGTTTGGTAGAAAACTCAGAAACTAGATTTAGAAAATATAAATTAGGAAAAAACCCTATGATAGACCAGAAGATACACATACAAGAACATCCTATAATTTTGATAAGGAATATATTATTTGGATCTTCCTAGAAAATAAATCCATGTATAGATACTACAAGTGGACATGGTTCTAGAACAGATGTACCTAGAAGTAAAAAATCTAACAAGGTGTTTCATGCTTGAGCCAGGGTAACCTGGTACATGACAATAGGCCTTACTACGAACCTGGTTTGAAACTCCCAGGGGATATTCTTAGGATAATTCGTATTTTCATTACAATCCATTATGAAGGATTTATTCCCCTAAAGTATCCAAAATATATGGTTCTAGGATTTGTGATGCATAATTTTTTGTTATGTAATATACCATGTTTAGGGTTATATAGAGTTCATAATTTTATGATCTATTTTGGTATATGTAATTTATTATAAATGTTAACAAGTAAAAAAATGAGAACGTCACCAATTCACGTGATTCAAAGAGTAAGAAGGATCATATCTCTTGTATTCTTAATCCATCATTTTGAAGGAAGATAGTATGAAAATTATCCTCATTATATGAGGAGATAATATCATGTGTTAATAAGGTATATAAATAATTCTTTGAGTCTTATGGCTTTGAAGGGAAGAAATAGAAAAATATGGTGGAAGAGGAAGGAAGGGATAAAGGGAATAATAAAAAGGGTAGTTTTCTAACATGCGGTACTTGTGTAAGGAAAAACCCCAAATCCTACTTAAAAATAAAATAAGTCTATTTCAAGTGTGGAGAAAAGGGCTACAAAGTTCATGATTGCAAGGGTAATAAAGTGGTTTTCAATGTAAATTGCTTCAACTGTAAGGAAATGGGACACTATGTGAATCAATGTCACAATAGTCAAAGGAATATACCCCAAATGATGTTACTGTATAATGATCAAGTCATGATACTACTGATGATGAATTTGAATGATTAATATGACTCATCTAGAATTATGTCATTTGAATATTTTATCAGCAATGTATTGGTTATAATAATTATGGATTATATGAAGATTGTACTGCATTACTTCTTCATTAAGAATTTAAGGTTGTATGATGAATTGTACCAAGTATAAGTGACTCAGTATAAAGTTAATATCTTGGGAAATTATATGGATTAGGTAAATAAAACCCTGAATATATTCCTGAATATTAAGATAATGATGAAGAAATTATTTATTTGGATAATTACTCACTACCACAAAACTAATTATTGACTTATCTATAAGTGGTCTATTCTATCATTGATGGATTTTACAACATTTTATGGATATATGGAATATATACAATAGCATGTGTAAGGATGATTGAATGTTTCCAATAAGTTTTTATGGTAATTTGAGTAATTACAATAGTTTAAGAGGATACACGATGAAGATATTCAAATGTTTGGAATGTTAAAATTTAGGGTTTCTTCATGGTGATTAAAGGAAAATAAGGTAGTAGATGCATTGAGAAGGATGGATCATGGAGTTATAAACAAAATGAGGATTTCCAAGTAACTCGTGTGCATGAATCTAGTAAGGATGGATATGGGAATGATTCTAATATTTTGGATCCTGGTCTTTTGGAAATTTAAACCATTTATGAAATGTTTTAAGTTGATCATTGTTTGTGGATTTAGAGTTTAATGTCACCACATGATGCAACCTATTCTAAGAGATGAAGTATATATAGTTCAAGGCACAAATAAAGGATAATATTGTGTTAATGAAATAGAAATGTATATTTATACTCTTATAGAGTGGAATAATTCCACAAATATATCAAAAGAGTCTTAAACCAAAATTTTGTCCAATAATTATTTTTTTCATAACTGCAGTTTATGGTTTGGTGGTAATGATCTTTTATCTAAGCATGTTCTCTATCACTTTCCATCAGAACATGATGGTTTGATTATTCTTCCATGGATATTTTATCCAATTATAATTTTTAGTTTTTTATTAACCGATGCATTTCTATTTCCCTCTTATTAAGAGTATATTTTAACTATATTTATGATGTGGGTTTACCACAAGGGAATTTTCAATTACCAACCATTTACTTTCGAAATTCATTTTCAAAATTTTGGGGACAAAATTTTAGTAAGGAGGGGAAAATGTAACACCCCCAGGATTTAAAAATAAACTTAATATTGAATTCATGAAACACTAAGTCTCTAAAAAACAACACTTTATTATAATCAAGACAATGAATATAAGGTTTCCACTTATGTGATTTGTATTTCAAAAATATGACATACACGGTTGCATTCAGGGTGATTTTTGGAGTCTGATAGAACAAAATTAATTTTTTGTGAAAAGTAACCTACCCTTATGAATAGTAACCTACCCTTATGAATAGTAATATACCCTTATGAATAGTAATATGACCCTTATGAATTGAAACCTAACCCATGAAGGTATAAATAAAATTTTGGCACCTTATAAATGATGTAGAATATTTTATAAATTATTAATAAAGTATTCACATTTTTGTGAGTAATAAATATTTAATTAAAATTTTAAATTAATAAATTAATTATTTTTAATAAAATGGATTCCTAAATAAATATTTTGTTTTCCTATGATTTTTTTATAATTTTATGAGGTAGTATTTAATTTTTGAAAGTATTATAAAAGCAATTTTAAATATAAAATATGTATATAATGATTTTATTTATAAATTAAATTTCACATATTTAGAAAATTATTTTGATAAAATGGAGTCCTTATTTGGATTATACATGTCAAAAAATGGTTGTGGTGAATTTTTTTAATTTTTCTAAAATATATAAAATTTTTATGATTAGTAAAATACGATAATTTATGATAAATGATAAATACATGATTTATAGAGTCATCGGTGATGTAAGGATGATGTAGGAACACTTGGTTAGAACTCAAATGCACTTATTACTATTTTTTCATATTAATCAAGACTATTCATAATATTTATAAAAAATATTAAACTAATTATTAAAATAATGAGAAACCCCTCCTCTCCTCTACTATTAATATCACCCCTCCTTACAACTTCTCTTCACTCCAATCAAGCCTTATAACTAGTCTAAAATTTACCCAATTTTCCTCCCAATAACCTCCCCCACTTCTATCATCCCTTGGTCTCCTAAAAATACAAAATTTTCTCCCCTAAATAGGCTATCAAAGAAGATTAATTCTAGTTGTGAAGACCTCTTTTCAACATTCATCGCTGATGGTTTTTCAGTTTCAATTACCATATTCAATTACGGTCATGAAACCATTATTATGGTTAAAACATACTATAATATTTTTATTATGTCTCATATATGGTTATAAAATCTTTTTTTACACTTGGTCTTGATTTATAAATCAAAATGAGTCTGTTGTGTTCAAAACCCGCTAATTAACCCAAACAGTTATCATTAAATAATTTATATAATGATTCATCTTTACTCCAAGTAAACAAATGGAATATACAACCATGTAACCTTATGGATGTTCAATAATAACATATAAATTCAATTTTTTACAACCATCCTCATTTTATATGATTCTCTATTCATGTATATAAGTATATCGATCATGAAACAAACAGACCCAAACAATGAAATTGAACCACTTAACCCAACAAAAAGGTCACGAATGAACTTAATAAGGTTATAATAAATCAATTACATGAATATGAGTTTTTTTAATTTTTAATTAATGAACCTAAATTTGATTATTTGGTTCATTAAGATCAAGTGGAGAACACCTTCAGACTTAAGGTAAGTGTTTCTTCATCTCACTTTCATTTTTGTGAGATATTATATATTCACTACTACTACTTATGTATGGTGTATTTACACTCACCACTGATGTTTCATATGATTAATCTATTTATTTTAATTATATTCATTTTATCATTTTATCATTTTATGATTATTATTTTTTGGAAAAATGATTCAATTGATTGCGAAGTTTTAAGTATTTTCTACTTGAACCTCTATTTTCATTCTGGTTTCTCTTATTCTCCACTCACCGCAATGAAATTATTATTTCTTCCTATTTACTCCTCATAAATTTTTTGTGAGTGTTCTATATATTTGTATAAATCCGGATCCTTCTTTATTTTATGGGGAGTTATATGATTTAAAATAATATTTCAAAAAATTATTCTGAAATAAAAGCCTGATTCAAGGAACTTCTCAAATTATTATATATTTTTAAGTTCAATATATAATTTATTTTAATCCATATTTATCTTTCTAAAATCACACATTTTTATAGGAAAAATATTTTTTGGTTCATTTTAGGTTTTATAAAAGCAAACATGCCTTTGTGCTTTAAAATCCTTTAATATTTTCCTTAAACCTCACTAAAATGTTTTATTTCTAAAGCTTCTTTAAAGAATCTTTTTAAATGATTTCACCTAAATAAGACTTTATTTAATCCTAAAATATAATTTCAATGACCTTCCATTTTATTTTCTAGGATATACATGTTTAAAATCTAATTTCATGATAAATACAAATGATTTTCTAAAAGAACTCTTCTTTCTAACGTAAAAAAAGGATTTTTCTCATCTCACTTTAACTTTTATGAGATATATGCCTTGTTTGTTAATTATTTATTGCTTGTGGTGTATGTAATTCCATTTGGTATAACATATCAAGAGTATCCTTATTTTCATGACATTCTAAGTTATTATGATTTGAATGATTCAAGGTGTTATGAGACACTTTCTAATGTTTAAGTATTATTTTCTCAAGGATTTTTCAATGGTCTCATTGAAAAGTATCTTCATATATGTCAACATCCTTTGTTGAATCTTGTACTTCATTTAGATTTATCTCCTATGATATCATCTTCTATGTTTTGTTGAATGGTTTATTATTAGTTTTACTGTGGATGTTCTATCTTGAAACCATTCACCATATTACTCTAAATGGTTAGTGTTTATGTTTAATGATTTGGGAAAGTTATTTTAATTTCTTATTTTAGTTTCAATATGAATGTGTATGTTGTTTTTGTTGATCCCCATTCATATTAGGAATTAATTTGACTTATTAAGTGTTAGTTGGTTCCTGCTATAGACCCTAGTTTCATCGGTAGGTTTCGGGATAAAAACTATATTCTTGGAACGATGACTTACAAGTATCATTATTTATGGTCCTGGCATAAGGCCTTGATAGTATGGTTATGATATCCTTCATTATTCATTCCCTCATTATTAATATAGTAATTTAATGTTAATGTGTTTATTAGACTAGAATAATACCCATGATTATGATTTATTATGGTATTATTTATTCAACTCTTATTCGTACCATAGTATGTACAAGTTTATTTTTAATGGCATGTGTTTTTAGTTATTCGCCATGCCTAATGTTTATGTTTATGATATCTTCCACTGTACATTTTACCCTTACTAAGAATCTAAGCTCACCCCTTTTATTATATTTTATTTTTACCCAGGATATGAAGAGGTTTATTATAAATGAATTTCATGGATAAACATAGAGTTGTGGATGTTCCAAATAAAATTTTTATGTTGTTTTTTATTTCAAGTTATAATGTTGGACCTATTTATGTATCTGGTTTTCCAAAACTACTAAACTATTTGGTCTTTTTGGATATGAATTCCTTGTAATAATTCCAATGTAATGAAATAATGCACTGACTCCAGGATTCTAGGGTTAGGGTGTTGGAGTTGGTATTAGAGGGAGTTTAGTAGAAAACGTGAAAACAAGATTTAGAAAATGTGGATTATGGAAAAAACCCCTAAGATAGACTTGACAATACACATACAATAATATCCTATAATTTTTCTAAGGAATAGATTATTTGGATCATCCTTGAAAATAAATCCATGTCTGGATACTACAAGTGGACGTGGTTCTAGAAAAGATGTACCTACCAGTAACAAATCTGACAAGGTGTTTCAGGCTTGACCTATGGTAACCTGGTACACGATAATGGGTCTTACTGCGAACCTATTTTGAAACTCCCAGGGGATATTCTTAGGATAATTCACATTTTCATTACAAGCCATTATGAATGATTTATACCCCTAAAATATCCAAAGTATATGGTTCTAGGATTTGTGATTCATTAATTTTTTTTATATATTATACCAAGTTTAGGGTTATATAAGGTTCATAATTTTATGATATATTTTATTATATGGGATTGATTAGAAATTGATCCTAGTAAAATGAATTAGAACTTCACCAATTCACGTGATTCAAAGAGTGAGAAGGATCATATCTCTTATGGTCTTAAGGCATCATTTCAAAGGAAAATCGTATGAAAATTATCCTCATCGTAAGAGGAGATAATATCATGTGTTAATAAGGTATATAAAAAATTCCTTGATAATTATGGATTTGAAGGGAAGAAATAGAAGAAGAGGGTGTAAGAGGAAAGAAGGGATAAAGGGGATAATAAAAAGGTCAGTTTTCCAACATGAGGTACTTAGGGAAGGAAACACCCCAGATCTTGCTTAAAATGAAAAGGATTTCATTACGTGTGTGGATAAAAGGTCCACAAATTTCATGATTACAAGGGTAAGAAAAATGTTTTCAATGTACAGTGCTTCAACTACAAGGAAATGGGACACTATGTGAATCAATGTCCCAATAATCAAATGAATATGCCTCAAATAATGTTATTGTATAATGATCAAGTCAATATACTACTGTAGATGAAGTGGAATGATTAGTATGCCTCATTTAGAATCATTTAATTTGAATATTTTTTCAGCAATGTACTGGTTATAATAATTATGGAATATATGACAATTGTACTGCAGTACTATTTCATTAAGAATTTAAGGTCGAATGATGAATTTTACCGAGGATAAGTGACTTAGTATAAAGTTAATATCTTGGGAAAGTATATGGATGAGGGAAAGAAAACCCTAAATATATTCCTGATGATTAATATAATGATGAAGAAATTATTTATTTTTATAAGTACTCACTACCTCAAAATTTATTATTAACTTGTCTACAAGTGGTCAATTCTATCATTGATGGACATTACAACATTTATGGATATAAGGAATAATTCCAATACCATGTGTAAGGATGATTTCATGTTTCCAATAAGTTTATAGGGTAATTTTAGTTATTACTATATTTTAAGAGGATACACATTGAAGATATTCACATGTTTTGAATGTAAAAATTTATGGTTGCTTCATGTTGACTAAAGGAAAATAAGGTAGCTGATGCATTGAGTAGGATGGGTCATGGAGTTATAAACAAAATATGGATTTCCAAGGACCCTATGTACATGGATCTAGAAAGGATGGATATGGGAATGATTCTAAATTGTTGTATCATGATATTTTGTAAAGTTAAACCATTTATGAAATGGTTTCTGTTGATCAATGTATGTGTATTTAGAGTTTAATGTCTCTACATTATGCAACATGTGCTAACATATGAAGTATATATAGTTCAAGGCACAAAAAAAGGATAAGATTTTGTTTATGAAATAGAAATGTATATTTATACTATTATAGAGTGTAATAATTCCTCAACTCTATAAAAAAAATTAAACAAAACTTTTGTCATATTATCAACTTTTTTCATAACTATAGCTTATGGTTTTTGGGTAATGATCTTTTATCTGAGCATGTTCTCTATCACATTCCATAAAAACATGATGATTTTGTTATTCCCCCATAACCATGTTATCCAATTTAAATGCATAGTTTTTTATTAACTTATGCATTTCCATTTCACTCTTATTAAGAGGAATTTTTAACCATATTTCGGATGTGGGTTTCCAACAAGGGAAATTTTCAATTATCAACCATTAACTTTTAAAATTCAATTTCAAAATTTTTTGGATGAAATTTTTGTAAGGAGGGGAAAATGTAACACCCTGAGGATTTAAAAATAAAGTTATTATTGAATGAATGAAACACTGAGTCTTTACAAAACAAAACTTTGTTATAACTAAGCCAATAAACATAATTTTTTGACTTTTTTTATTTTAATTTCAAAAATATGACATACACTATTGCATTCTAGGTGATTTCAGGAGTCTGATAGAACAAACTTAATTTTTGGTGAATAGTAACCTACCCTTATGAATAGTAATATACCCTTATGAATAGTAATTTTACCCTTATGAATAGAAATATGACCCTTATGAATAGTAACATCACCCATAAAAGTATAAATAAAATTTAGGCACCTTATAAATGAAGTAGAATATTTTATAAAGTGTTAATTAAGTATTCATATTTTTGTGAGTGATAAATATTTAATTAAAATTTTTAATTAATAAATTAATTCATTTTTATAAAATGGTTTCCTAAATAAATATTTTTTCCCTATGATTTTAGGATAATTTTATGAGACCATAGTTAATTTTTGAAAGTATTATAAAAGTTATTTTAAATATAAAATATATAAATAATGATTTTATTTAAAAATTAAATTTCCCATATTTAGAAAATTATTTTGATAAAATGGAGTCCATTTTTTGATTCTACACATCAGAAAATGGTCAGGCTGAATTTTTTGGATTTTTCTAAAATATATGAATTTTTATGAATAATAAAATACGATAATTTATGATAAATACTAAATACATGGTTTAATGAGTCATAGGTGATGTAATAATGATGTAGAAACACTTAGTTCGAACTCAAATGCACTTATTACTATTTTTGTTGACATAAATCTATACTATTCATACTCTTGAGCAAAAATATTAAACTGATGATTAAAATAATGAGAAACCCCTTCTCTCCTCCACTATAAATACCACCCCTCCTTACCTATTCTCTTCACTCCTCTCAAGCCTTGTGTCTTGTATAAATTCTACCCAAATATCCTCCCAAGTTCCTCCCCCACGTCCATTAGAACTTGGTCTCATAAAAAAACAAAATCCTCTCCCCTAAAGATGCTCTCAAAGAAGATTAATTCTATAGGTAAATTATTTTTTTCAATTCTTTTACTTTATTTTTAAGTTCCTTTGTATTATTTTCTATCCTTACCTATACTCATACAAATTTTATGAAATATCTAGTACCTTACATGTACTTTAAAGTTTTTAGGATAATATAATGATTTATTATCATCTCTCCTTTTCCCTTCTTTTATTCTAGTTGTAAAAAATACCATCTGAGATGTGATAATTTACCACATTTAGGGATGATGGGTATTCAATTTCTATTATGGTATTAAATTACGGTCATGAAACTATTATTATGTTTGAACCAAACTATAATATATGTATTATGTCTCATATATGGTTTTCTAGTCTTTTTTTACTTATGGTTATGATTTATAAAGAAAAATGAGTTTGTTGTGTTCAAAAACTGCAAATTATCCCAAACAGTTATCATTAAATAATTTATATAATGATTCATCTTCACTCTAAGTAACCAAATGAAATTTAAAACCATGTAACCTTCTTTATGTTCACTAATAACATAAAACGTCAATTCTAGATAGCCATCTTAATTTTACATGATTCTCTATTCATGTATATAAGTATACCGATCATGAAATAAATGGACCCAAACAATTTAATTGAAACACTTAACCCATAAAAAACATTGTGAATGAAATTAATAAGGTTATAATAAATAAATTAAATTAAGAAGAGGTTATGTAATTTTTAATTAATGAACCTAAATTTTATTATTCAGGTCATTAAGATCAATTGGAGAACACCTTCGGACTTAAGGTAAGGGTTTCTTCATCTCACTTCCATTATTGTGAGATATTTTTTATTCACTACTACTACTTATGTATGGCGTATGTACACTACCTATTGATGTTTCATACCATTAATCTCTTTATTTTCATGATATTCAATCTATCATTTGATTATTATTAATTTTGGTGTATATGATTCAATTAATTACAATGTTTTAAGTATTTTCTACCCAAACCTCCATTTTCATCCGGGTTGCTCTTATTCTCTACTCACCTAAATGGAATTATTATTTATTCCTGTGTAATCATCATAAATTCTCTTTTAATGTTCTATATATGTGTATCAATCAAAATCCTTCTTTTATTTATGGTGAGTTACATGTTTTAAAATAATCTTTCAAAAAATTGTTTCGAAATACAAGCCTGATCCAAGGAACTTCTCGAATTCATACCTATTTTGAAGTTCATTATAAAAAAATTTTAAGCCATATTTATCTTTATAAAATCACACATTTTAACCTGAAAAATATATTTTGGTTCATTTTTGGTTTTATGAAATAGAAAATTTCTTTGTGCTTTAAAATCCCTAAATATTTTCCTAAAACATCACTAAAATGTTTAATTTCTAAAGTTTCTTCAAAGACTCTTTTTAAATGATTTCACCTAAATAAGACTTTATTTAAGACTAAAATATAATTTTAATGACCTTCCCTTTTATTTTCTGGGATATACATTTTTAAAATCTTATTTTATGAAAAATACAAATGATTTTCCAAAAGAACTCTTCTTTCCAAAGTAAAAAAGGATTTTTCTCGTCTCATATTAACTTTGATGAGATATATTTCCTGTTCACCACATATTTCTTCCTTGTGGTGTATGTACTTCCCTATGGTATATCATATCAATAGTCTCCTTATTCTCATAATATTCTAAGGGATTATGATTTGAATGTTTCAAGGTGGTATGGGATACTTTGGACTCTTTAAGGATTATTTCCTCAAGGATTTTTCAATTGTCTCGTTCAAAAGTATCTTCATTTATGTCAATGTATTTTGTAGAATCATGTAATTAATTGACGTTTATATTCTATGATATCATCTATCATGTTTTATTTAATGGTTTATTATTAGTTTGACTATGGACAGGCTGTCTTGAAACCATTCACCATATTACTCTGAATGGTTAGTGTTTATATTTAATGATTGGGGGTAGTTATTTACATTTCATATGTTAGTTTCAATATGAGTGTGTATGTTATTTATATTTATCCCCATTAATATGAGGAATTCATTGGACTCATTAAGTGTCGTTTGGGGCCTGCTATAGCCCCTCGGTGCATCGGTAGGTCTCATGAGACAAATTATGATCATGGCATGAGGATTTGATTGTATGATTATTTATGGTCTTGGCATGAGGACTTGATGGTATGATAATGATTTCCCGCATTATGCATTCCTTAATTATGAATCTAGTAATTTAAAGTTCATGTGGTTATTCAACTAGTAGAATACCATTGATTATGTTTTATTATGGAATTATTTATTCATCTCTTATTCCCTCCATAGTATGTACAAGTCTATTTTTAATGGAATAAGTTTTTAGTTATTCACCATGCCTAATATTTATGTTTATGATATCTTCTGCTGTATTGTTTTCCCTTACTGATCATCTGAGATGTCTCCTTTTTTTCTTTTTTCTTTTTCCCCAGGATGTGAAGAGGTGTATTATGAATGAATTGTAGGGATAAACTTAGAGTTGTGGATGTTCCCAATAAAACTTTTAGGTTGTTTTTTATTTCAAGTTATAATGTTAAACCTATGTATGTATCTAGTTTTTCAAAACTATTAAACTATTTGGTCCTTTGGGATATGAATTCCTTATAATCATGATAAAGTAATCAAACAATGCACCGACTTTGGGCTTCTAGGGTAGGGGTGTTACATATGGAGTCATATTCCCCTAACAGTTTCATTCCACCAAGATGGAGGATAATGAGGTTATTTTGATGTGATGCATACTGAGATAGGGCTTTATTATTCCCATATTCCTTGATAATATTTAACATGCCTAATCTATTGAACATGGGATAAAATAGTGAACTAAACCATGAGATTCTTAAGTAGTGATCTTGGCTTAAAGGGTATCATAACTTAACGGATCATAATCTTGAATGTCTTATTGAACTATTTTCATTTACTTTACATTATTTACCACTTTCATGCACTATCTATTTGACTAGATGTTTTGTAAATATCATTGGTGGTGGCCTACTAAGTTTTACTAACACCCTGATTATGATTTCGTTGGGTACCCGAGCAGATTTTTTGGTGGCAGGATAGGAAAGAGCCAAGGGCCTTGTGCTAGAGAAGTGATTCTAGTTTGGTATGTGCATGGATGAGGTCTGGGACTTAGATCCAGAACCATTTTGGGAATTCCAATAATTTCTTTTATTTTTGGGTTGTTCACTTAGCATTGTAGAATGAAATGACATATTTACTATTGGATATGGTTTTTACCCAGTTGGGGGTTGGTTATTTATTCATGCTCATCATTTTTTTATAGTTATTCTACTATTATTTATGTTTTCTATTGTGTCTTTCTCTGAAAAATAGGGTATATTCTCTACACCTGACTCTTAGACCCTACCATTGGTCGACAACCTCAAGTTTATGGGGAGGCGCACTTGAGGTCATGTGGCGAACTGGCTCTTGTCACTGGCTTAGTGGCTCCCAGGTCGAGGATGTTAAAAAGTGGTATTATAGGAGTTCTTTTCTCTGTCTTACTATTTGGGGGTGGTAGACAAGAGATTGGGACAGTGTCAGGCTTTGGTAATGAGCTCATTCCTAGGAGTAGCTAACCCAAGTACGGGGGAAAACCCAAGTCACCTAGGGCAAGAATTATTGTTCCTGATATGTGTTTTAACATTTGATGTTATTTCACCATTGGGTGTTCCACATGTGGTGCTATGTGAAATTTTGATGATATTTTACTCATGGTCGGAAAGGCACAAGGTTGTTCTTTCATGCGTCATTCTAGGCACCAATGTATATAAGTGAAATGCATCATAGTAGGCATACACACATGGGATAGGTGTGTAGGGAATAGATAATAGGGTTCATTTTATTTCTTGAAAATGATGAAAATTTGTTCTAATAAAATGGTTGGAATGATGTGGAATTTAAGGTTTTTAACATTGTGAGTTGGTTGTCGAGTAAGCCTTGACCTTGGTGGGGTGGCCAAGGGTAGTGTTCCAGTTCTGATTGGGCTAGTTTAGGTAGTGTGTGAGAAATTATTTGTTTATGGATAGTGATAAGACTTATTTTATATTTTTGGGAATGCTTTATGGCCTATGTTTTAAAGCCTGTGTTTGGAATTGTAGAGAAATTCCACCTCAAAGACGTGTGTAGGTTGGGTGACAGGAGGGAGTACTTGTGAATTATCTCCTAGTAATGGAGCAAGGAGAACCACTGGTTCAAGATTATAGGGAAGATAAATTCCATGATAACTTCTCTAATTTTATGTCGATGATGGAATAGGACCCAGGGCGGGTTGCACCGAGTATGTTTGAGAAGACTAAGGAGTTTCAACTACAGCACCCTATGACCATTACCAGAGAAGGTGGGGTAGAGGCATCAGAGTTCTGAATAGAGTCCATACAGACTATCCTTGACCATTTATATACTCCTCTTTAGAATTGGGTCAAGTTAGCATCTTATATGTTGTGTGGCCAAGAAAAATTGTTGGTGGGACATCATGGTTCAAATAGAGCAGACCAAAGTAATGATGTGGAAGGATTTTCAAGAGAAGTTTATTTAACAATTTTACCTAGAATCCTTGATGTAAGTATGGATTTTATGAGCTTGACCCAAGGGAAAATGTCAGTAATGGACTATGCTAGTTGCATCAACGATTTGTCACACTTCGTTCTGATGTTGAAAGAAGACGAGGCAGCTGTGGTGAAATGTTTCCAGGATGGGATGAGACATGAGATTAAGTCTCAGGTGAATATATTCCACTTGAAAAGGTTTTCTATTGTAGTGTATAAAACTCTTATCTCATAGGGGAACCTTAAGGGGGGCTCGGGCTATGAACTTGCGGTTCCATCTGGGCGAGAAAGTGATGTGGCTTTCAATAGAAAGAAGAATCATTTTGGAAATTTTTAGTAGGGTGGAAGAACGCAGAGCATACAAAAGAGGGGGACATCCTCTCATGGTGATGATCAAGTTTTTTTTTATCAGTGTGTTAGGTCGGGGCACATGCGTGGTAAGTATCCCCTACCACCAATCAAGTGTTGAGCATGCGGCAGGGTAGGCCATGTTGAGAGGTTCTATAGGAACCTGCAGCTGTCTATAAATGATATAAGTTAGAGGAAGATATCGATTATAGGAAGGGGTAAATTACCTTATATCAAGTAGGTATTTAGAGCACCATGGGTCTCACTAGTAGGGGTGGTGGATGTGGAACTCTAGTAAGAGATCATTCATATGATTAGGGCAGTGCAGTACAGGGTACTCTGGTCGCATCCCAAGGTAGAGGAGTAGGTCATCTCTATGCAGTTCGAACAGCACTTGATGGTGGAGATGCATGATCATATACTATTTTAGGTAAGACCCTTGTATCTCCCACGCTCACTGGTGTATTATTTGATACAAGTGTTATGCATTATTTTATTTATTCTCGGTTCGTAGTTGTGTTGCTCTTAACCCTAGAGATTGCATGTGGGGTAATTTCACTTGATAATACATTGGGGGTATGAGTCGAGAACATCAGGCAATGTAAGGTTTGTGCACTGTATGTTGGTGGATATCATTTTTTGTTGGATCTATTTGTTCTAAAGATGTTAGGTTTTGACCTAATCATGGGTATGGATTGGTTGGTGTTGTATCAAACCCATATCAATTGTTACCAACATCATGTAACATTCAAATATCTCTATGGATACATTTATATCCACCATGGTGAATGGAATACTCGATCGGACCGTACCGGGATGCTATGATAGCATTTGGGAGAACTTATAGCCCAAGTATCATGCCTTATGTTAGATGATGGGGAGAAAGATCATCCAGTCTTCCCTCTTATTGTGAATCGGTTTCAGGATGTGTTTCCTAAGGACTTATCAGGACTACCACCTATGATAGATTTCAAGTTTGTAATTGAGATGTTACCAAGAGAGGATCTATTTTCCATTACACCATATTTAATTGCTCCAACTAATCATCATGAAATGAAGTTTTAGCTAGAGGATTTGTAGAATAAGGGGTTTATTCATCCTAGTAAATCACCCTGGGGATAACTTGTGTTGTTTTCTAAGAAGGATTATGGATCATTGGGGATATGTTTCAATTATAGGAAGCTAAAACAGATGCTAGTGAAGAATTTATACCCTCTTCCTAGAATCTATAACATGTTTGACTAGATTAGAGGTGCCTCAATGTTTTATAAGATTTATTTGAGATTAGGATACCATCTATTGAGGGTGAGAACTTCTGAAGTACCCAAAATAGCTTTTTGAAGTAGGAATGGGTTGTATGAATTTTTGGTGATGTCATTTGGGTTGACCAATGTACCAGTTGTGTTCATGGATTTGATGAACTGGATATTTCCCTATATATGGATCTGTTTGTGGTTGTGGTTGTCTTTGTGGATGACATCTTGGTGTACTCTATAACTCATGATGATCATTACAAACTACTCAACATCGTCTTGATTACACTAATAGAGTATAGGATTTATGCCAAAATATCAAAATGTATTTTTGGATTGATGAGGTGTACTTTTTGGGAAATATCATTTTTGAGTCAGGTGTGTTAGTGGATCCAGAGAAGGTGTAGGTTGATGTGTCTTGGGAGAATCCCAAGAACATTTTTGATGTTTGGAGTTTTCTGGGTTTGTCTAGTTATAAGTGAAGGTTCATCAGATATTTCTCTCATTTGGCAGTGCCACTCATAGGATTAACAAAGAAGAGTGTAAAGTTTGAATGGTTAGAGTCTTGTGAGAATTATTTTCAAGAGTTTAAGAAGAGGTTGAATACCGCAAATATTTTGATCTTACCCGAACTAGTTAATAAGTGCACCTTCTTCTATGATGTGTCTGGTGTTAGACATAGGGAAATGTTGATGTAGGATGATCGGTTTGTAGCTTACAAGTTGAGATAGTTGAGACCGCGTGAAAGAAATTACCCTACTCATGACCTTGATCTAGATGTTTTGGTCCATTCCTTGAAGTGTTGGAGGCATTACTTGTTTGGAGAACCCTTCATGGTATTCACCAACTATAAAAGTATCAAATACATATTCTCTCAGTGGTATTTGAATCTTTGACAATGAAGTTAGGTAGATTACCAAAAAATCCTTTAATTTTGAGTGGGTCTATAAACCAAGTAAGGGAAATAGTGTGGCTAATTATCTGATCTGGAAGACTCAGAATGAGGTGGTTTAGGAATCCAATTCAGATTGGAAGATGATGGACCTATTTACTGATATGCATTTGGAGGAACGGGATGGGAATGGGAAGATTTATCTCACATCCATAGTAGTTTAATATGTGCTTTTGATATGGGTCTTAGAGGTAGTTGAATATGTGTTTTTGAGGTGGGTCATGGAGAGTCAATTAGTGGATCTGGAGTGCATTTATATGAAGGAAATTCTTAAAGGAGTGGAATCACCTTCTAGTTGGGATTTTGGTGATGATGGAGTTTCTTATATTCATTGTCATGTTTTAGTACTGATAGGTGTATGAGAGGAGTGGATGCGTGAGTTCCATACATTGAAGTGGATGGTGCAACCTAGTTTGACCAAGATGTATCATGATCTTTTTAGGCAGCATTGGTGTCCGTGAATGAAGATATAAGTTTTGGGTTTTTTGGTATGATGCCTTACGAGTCATCAGGTGAAGGTCGAACATCAACATCAAGGTGGGTTATTGCAGTCATTTCTCATTTCGGAGTGGAAGTGGAATGATGTAACGATGGACTTCGTAGTTGGTCTTTCAAGGATGCTTCAAAAGAATGATTCAATATAGGTATTTGTGGACTGGTTAACAAAATTAACGCATTTATTACTGATCCAGGAGACCTATATAGTGGACCAATTGGGTGATTTATATGTTCAAGAGATAGTGTGGTTGTATGGTGTACCAAGAACTATAGTTTTGGATCGTGATCTACATTTCACCTCGCATTTCTAAAAGGGATTGCAGAAGGTGCTTGGTACCCAGGTATTTTTTAGTACGGCTTATCACCCACATACTGATGGGTAGTCAGAACATATAATCTAGGTATTGGAGAACATGTTAAGAGCTTGTGTGCTGGATTTCGGTGGATTGTGGGAAAGGAACTTATCTCTCATTGATTTTTCTTACAACAATAGTTTTCAAGCCACAATTCAGATGGATCCTTTTGAGGCTCTTTATGGGAGACTGTGTAGATCTCTGCTGTGTTGGTTGGAGGCTGGGTAGTCTAATCTGTTAGGAATGAGTCTTGTGTAGGAGACATTGGAGAAGGTTCAATTGATTCTAAAGAATATGGAAATGATCCAAATTAGGTTGAATTCATATAAATATCAACATTATAAAACTCTTGAGTTTAGGGTGAGTGATAGTTTATTTCTTTGGGTGTCACCAAGGTTGGTTCACCATTGAATTCAGAAGCATGGCTAGTTGGTGCCTAGGTATGTGGGTCTATTTGAGATTGTGAAGAGGATAAAACTAATGGATTACCGATTATATCTTCCATATTGGTATAGTGGGATGTATGATTTTTTCCATGTTTCAAAGCTCCAACAGTATCATCCTGATCCATCTCATGTAATAAACACTGATGATGTTGAGCTTGAGGTTGATGCACCCTTTGAGGATAATCTGATTCGCATTGTAGATCACAGTGAGAAGGTCTTGTAGGGAAAGGTCATGCCTTTGGTTCGTGTTCTATGGCTGTATGGAAACGTCCAAGAGGGAACTTAGGAGTGATAATTATATTTTCAAGCTTAATGGAATGTTCTCTTTTCCTTCGGAACTCAGTGATACTCGGAAGTAGCGGTTCGAGGAAGAGCAATTAAAAGGTGGGAAGGTTGTAAGATCTCTTATTTCTCCATAAGATATTTTTTCTTTACATTTTAGTTTAAGTCCTTTATATTGATTAAATAAGTGTTTTTCCAAGTTCATGTAAAGATTAGGGGGCATTTTGGAGGTTTGGGACACAAAAAGGTGAAGAAAAAGTAGTTTTTGGGATGTTGCATAGTTTGTGCATGGTTAATGCTAACTGTGTGTATTAGCCCAGGTAATCATGCAAAGGGGATGTTATCAAATATCATCATCTGCACGGCTTGTGCATGGTTTGGAAAACCATGCAGGTAAACCGTGCGGCCCAGTAACTTTGAGAAATTTACAAAAATTCCATTACGGGGTTTTTATATTCCACTCAGTATTTTCCTCATTCTTCCTCCTTTGAACCCTAGTGATGATCCAAGCTTCCAAGATCTTCCAATAGGTGATTCTCCTCTAATCCTAGGACATTTGGATTTCCATCAGTTGTGGATTTAATATCCGAGTATGGATAATCCCCTTCTTGCTTCCTTTTCTTGATTATGGTTTGTATCTTTATCTTCTCTCTATTCGAAGCACTAAAAGCCTTTTTTTAGTTAGATTTAGGGTCAACCTTAAAAGGGGGTTTATATTAGGATTTAAGGACTCTATTAAGGATGTGTTTGCCAATGGATTTGAGGTAGGTGGTCTGCAAGTTATATCCCATATTTTGTATTTATATTTTTTCATATAGGGTTTTATTCATTCCATGTTATTGATGTGTTCTTGGTGTTATTAGAATAATGTGATGTATTTAGTGACTAAATACCCAAATGAATTACTCATGATCCCCATGGGATGCATGAATGATTTTTTGACTTATTTTAGGTCAACCCATGGGGTGCGCCAACCCTTTCGAATGGGATAATAGAAATGTAAGGTATGAATTTTACTCATTATGTTGTAAAGCCTTAGAGAATGTGTTAATTAGGTTATGTAATGAGTATAATGCTGTTGGAAAGTTGTGTATAATGTGGTTAAAGGATAAGGGATTGTTTAGTTGGAATTTAAATGGGATAAATGGGATTAATGAGAATATGTTATGAGACTATGATTATGCTTGAATATTATTAGTGAGATGGGAATGGGAAATTGGAAATGGGGCTAAATAGTTATGAGTTATAAATGATGAATGTGTTAATGGATTGTGTCATAATATTAATTTTCACATTTATTTGATATTTTAGTGATGTTTCCAATGATATTGGATATTCTTTGTTGTAATTTGGTTGTTGTGGGAATTGATAAATAATAATGTGCACATGGCTTGATAGAGTGGGGTATAGACACTACACCCATGGTTCAACTTTGAATGAGGTTCTAAGATCCACCCTCTAAATACATGGGTTAGGGAAGGGGACAGGGTTCTATTCCCCTAATAGTTGCATTCTACCTAGACCGAGGCTTCGAGATGAGGATAATGTGATTATTTTGATGTTATTCATAGTGGGATAAGACTTAATTATTCCCATATTCCTTGAGAATATTGAACATTATTAATCCATTGAACACGTGATAGAAGAGTGAACTAAACTATGAGATGCTTAAGTACTAAACTTGGATTAAAGGGTATCATAACTTAAAGGATTATAATCTATAATGGATTATTGAACTATTTTCCTTTACATTCCATTATTTACTAATTCCATACACTATATATTTGACTGCATATTTTTTAGACACCATTGGTGGTGTCCCACTTAGTTTTACTCACACCCTTATCAGGTCTACGTTGCATACCCGAGTAGATTTCATGGTTGCAGGTCAAGAAAGAGGTAAGGGTCTTGTTCTAGAGAAGTTATTTGGGTTCAATATGTGAATGTAGGAGGTCTAAGACTTAGATCTATGACCTTTTTTGTGATTTTTTTGTTCTCCTTTCTTTTTGGGTTGTTCACTTAGCACTATAGCATGACATGTCATATTTACTATTGGATATGATTTGTACCCAATTGGGGGTTGGTTATTTATGAATTTTCATCATTTTGTTTATATTTTTTCCACTATTATATATATTTTTTGCTGTGTATTACTCTAAAAAAGATGGTATAGTCTCTCCACTTGACTTTTAGACCCTCACAGTTGGTCGACAACCTCTAGCATATGGGGAGGCATTCTTGAGGTCATGTGGCGACCCGGCTTGGGGAACCCGTTTAGTGGCTCCCAGGTCGGGGATTTTACACTAGGTTTTTGACTTAATTTAAAAGAGTATAATGGGATATGATAGGAAAATGTATGAATGGGATAAATGTTTATAGAGGCTTGGACCCATGGTTAAATGGATTGGAAAGGGTAATTAATGGTGGTAATGAATTGAAATGGTAAAATGGGAATGTTATGAGAATAAAGTACATAATAAATGTAATGAACCATGGAATTTTGATATAATAGAAATGGTGAACTTTGTGATGTTTTTAATAAATTATAATTGAAGATGACCCTTGGTTATGTGATAAATGGTAGATGGGTGATGAACTAATTCTCCTCTCCTATGGGAAGGCCAGATTGATACTCCAAATTCCCATATTCATTTTAGTATTTGGGGAAAGTAATTATGCTCATGAACCCAAGTCTATTGGTCATAGATTTCCATATCATGTTTGGGATGGTTGGACATAGTGTTCCGAATCTCGGTTGGATTTCGGGGCTAATACTCTAGGTTTTTTAACCTGTAACCCTTTGAAACATGGTTCAAATGACTAGAATAGTCCAAAATGGTTTTTGTAATAATCGGTAAATCTTGGAACTGAGAATTAAAGAAATTGTCTTAAATAATGTTGAATAATATAACTTGGTGTAATTTACTATTTTGATTATTATATGTTCTTTTTCATACACTATATTAGACTTGATATTTTTTATACACCATTGGTGGTGGCCTAATGATTTTTACTCACACTATACTGAGGCTGCTATTGGATACATGATATACTTCATGGTTTCATGTCAGGAGAAGGGAAAATTACCAATTCTAAAGGTTTGATTTAGGGGTTAGGGTTATGCATGGATAAGGTGACCAAAACTTTTTTCGAGACCAATTTTGGGGATTCTTCAGCTTGTCTTTATCTTGGGTTCTTCTTTACACTTTTCTATATATGAAATTACATGGAATATTTAATTTTTTGTTCTATAAATGTACCCATTTTATGTTATTTTTCATATTCTTGATTATACTGTAAATTTTTATATTATTTCTTATTTTACATATTTTGGATTACTCTAATAAAGTGGGTATAGCCTCCCCACATGATTTTTCAAACCATAACTTCTATTCAGCATCATAAGGCATATATGGAGGTGTGGCTAAGAACTTATGGTGAACTAACTTGGGGCACCAGTTTAGTGGCACCCAAGCTGAGGTGTTACCTATTTTCTATATCTAAAATTCATATTTTATTAATTTTTCAAAAGGTTTATCCTTTCATATGTTGTTAAACATAATCCTAAAATACACTCCATATTATTAATTTCTATAAGAATATTTTTAAATATCATATATATATAGGCTACTATAAATTGATCAAGGAAATATCTAGAGAAACTATTCATAAAATATATGAAGATAACATGGGAATTTATAAGTCCAAATAGATTCACTGTGATTTCAAAGTATTCATATCTTTTATGAAAGGATGTATTATATATATCCTCTATTTTTATAAATAATTGATGATATCCTAATTAATTTTTACCATTGGATAATTATTGGGACCTATAAAGTAGATAAAAAAACGTCAATATGGTTTATAGGATAGTTTTTCTTTATTCTAATCTATTTATGTTCATGAAAATCAATAAATAGATGCATTGATCCATAATTCTTCTAACAAAGTGTCATGGTGATCCATAAAGATAATAAATTGATCATATAAAAGTGTTTTCCATATTCACTTATGGTTAATTAATTGATTCCTCTAATTCATAAGGTTATATTATACTAGGTGGAATTGATATTGACATAAAGCCGAGTATGATACCATTTTAAATAAAAACTTCAAAATCAATGGGTTGACCTAGAAACTCTTTAAAAAATACATAAAAATATTTATACATAGTTAACATATCTTTAATATCAAGTTTCTCCCCAACCATATGATCTGAATATGATTCATAATATGGAATAAAGACCCATATAAGGGAAGTAACCTCCCAAGGGAGATTATATTCATCATAAATGGATAAATGATCATATATTGATTATAGATATAGAATGATATTTCCATATACTAGAAATTTATTTGGGACTTTAATAGGTATAATAATCTAATTCTAATATCACATAAAATTCATCCAATGCTAGAATAAAAATATTTTTTGGAAGTACATTCCCCAAACCTCAATCATAGAGGAGTCATAGAGTTGGGATTATATCATTTTAAATCAAGATTATTTCAATATTATTTCAATATATGATCACTAGGAACATTAATTATTCATTGTAGAAAATGTTTTAGAAATAAATAAGTGGGTATAAATAGAATCAAATAATACATTTATAGTCATTGGGTTGATGATAAGTGTATTTTTTTACCACATGATTTTCATGACCTAATTTAGTAATAGGTTTTTCAAAGACTATCTATATCTCTATTAGCTTTTCTAGATGATGAAACTGATTATCCTCGTCATCCATTAGTTTGGTATTAGGTGGTACCTTAATATCTTCCAATATGTTGGTCAAAATATTCATATTTTTTGGAACTTGTGTTTCTGATAGAACACTTTTCCACATTTGAATCATTTTCAAATTCCTTTTCGACAATCCCCCCTTTAATTACCACATATTTCACTCATGTTAGAAGATGAATGTTTTTCCATCTATGGGTTTTAAATTTTTAGTTGAACCTAAATTCCATATTCCTCTTCATATATCAATAACCATGAAAATTATTATAGTACCCCAATTAAAATTTTATGATTACAGAAAATCATAAAATATCAAAATAGCTACCAAAATTCTTAATCGTATATTTTATTTGGAGTATTGTTTTTATATCACCAAATAATGGAATGATTTTTATTTTGGGGATGATCATAAAACATGATTTGTATCTTATAAGATTCCTGGTGTAAGTTTCATAAGCACCAATGGATATGTTTTTATTTTTCATCATTATAAAGAATTATCCATTCATATTGATATAAAGGGGTTGTGGAAAATATTTATGGAAAATAATTTCATAATCCCTACCCACGCCAAGGTGATGATTTATTTATTTTATATTTTGTTCTTTAAAAGTTATCACCATTTATATGAATGAAAATCATGGAAAATAAATATAAAAAACAAAACATTTATTATTTGATCACTATAGATAAAATATATATATTCTATTTTATTTCTCTATTTATCAGTAATTATTATATCGAAAAACTATTTAAATTAACGTGGTCTTCACCTCATAAAGGATATAATGGATAGTTTTCCTTTATTCTACATGTTATGGAGTATGGTATGGCTCATGTTGTTATTAAATTTTTGATAGAGTTTTTGGAAAATATCCGCATGAGTTTTCACTCAAAATCCTATCACATTTGGTATCTCATTAGAACATTTTTTGAATTATACATGACAATTATTGTTCACTCTACACCTTCTTGTTCCAACCATTGATTAAAACCAAAATTTATATTTTAATAATTAAATAATATTATACAAGAAAAAAATCATTATAAAATCAACCTTAAAAAGTCATAAATTATTACACACTCTTTTCAATCTTAGAAAATCAGTGTTCAACTTATGAAACTCTTAGTTCATCCTATAATACATTCAGCTAAAATTTTATTTCATAAGGTATCAAAATATTATTATCCATTTTCTAATCCCCAAAATTATTTAAACCCTAGTATAATATTAATTATGATGACCCAACCATAAAAAATATAAATTTCTCATCATTAAACTTTATTATTCAATATAACACATAATAAATCACACTAAAAAACTATAGGATTAATGTATTTCAGGATTATATATATAAGTATCAATTTTTTACAACACTTAACATTTCTACATAATAACACAACACTAAAACCCCTTCTAGATGTCTTATATGTATTACATTTCCTCATAACCTAAGAAATTAAAGCATAAGAAATTATTATGTTATAATGCATATATGAATATAAAGGGTATAATAAATGAGAATAAGATGAACATGTGGGTATCATAACATAATCAAGTTATATTATATTACTATTAGGAAATCATACATAATAAAATATATATAATAATATCTAAACTGTTTCATAAGGATTTTGGTATTACTTAATAATGAACTATAAGAATGTTTAAGCATTGTACACTGATCATGAGCCATGGAAACCTAACATAGGAAGTAGGAACAAGAATAAACATAGAATATTATTTATTATGTCTAGGTTTTTTTCCATGTACATAATAAAATACTATATTGGGTTCACTCCAAAATCCCATAACCATATTGCATTAATATTTATACTGAGTCCCATAAACATAGTTGATTGGTTTAACTCCTTTATCCTATAATTTTCATATAATGAGATATAATCATTTCTCCAATAAGGTATTAGAATATATCAGACCAAAATATCACATAATGATAAAGCATATATATGTGTTTTTCTTGAAAATGACCACATTAATAAATAAGCTATTACATAAATATCCCTTGAGAAAGGAATTAGTCACATAAAAATGTCCACAAGGTTTAAATATATCATCTATAGAAAGTATGTACATGATTTTATTAAAATATACACATAATTAAATGTGATAAAAATGAAAGGATATTGAAATATGTGGAAAACATTATATTTATAATAGAAAATTTCCAATAAAATAATAGAGAATATCCAATATATTTTTTGGATATTTTAAATAGGAAATAATATATAAATTTCATAATTTCTAAAAATAATGATAATTTCAATAAGAATTACTTTGGTGAACCATGGATACATGGAAAGAAAGATTCATAATGATTAACTAAGAAAATTATGGGACAATGTAACTAAAGTGAAATCATTAAATAATATTGTTAAAATATTCCTTTTACACTTTTGTAAAATAAATTCAATTTAATTAGAAAGTAACATTAAGAAATCATGAAGTAGGGGTAATATTATATCCCTAAATCTATACTCCCAAATTTGGTGTTAAAAAATAATCATTAGATTTTTAGATTTTATACCACTAAACGTGACCCTATTTCAACCATCCAAGAATTGAAACATCAAAGGGAAATATTGAATCACTTATATAACCAATAATATTATAGGATTAGAATTTTATTGAATTTGGAGAATGTAAAGACCCGGATTTTCCATGTAATTTTTTTAATTATATGTAATTATTATGAGTCTGTGAAAATTGATAGCATGTGATTCTGAGGCCCGGTGTGCCCGGAATAAATTTCTGAACTTTTTTTAAGGTACATTAAGTAAACATACGGGCGGTGTTTTCATTATTTTGAACTGGTACTCGAATTAAAAATCCTAGGGAACCGTTGAATATGCAATGTTGGGATTCTCTTAAGGGAGTCTTCACTTCGACTGTAGTAAGTCTGAAGAATAAGTTATATTTTGGGACTTTTTAAAAGAATAATAAAATAACTTTGTTATTTTATCTATTCCTTTCTTTTCCTTCAACGGACAAGTGGTAGTGTGGGACCAGCGACATGTCAAGCCATTAAATGGATTGACCCTTAAAATCCTAAGTAATAGTGACATTGGAATTTAGAAAGGTTCCTATTAAATAAACCCTCATAAATTCCACAATCGTTACTTACCCTCCCCCTCTCCTATTAATATAGAGCTTCGAGGGAGGTATTGGCAAGGCTTCACCAAGCGACAAAGCTATGGTAAAGTGTCATGATGCCCAACACTTAGAGGATGGAGCCGGTTCTAGCAAGCGATGGTGAGAAACACCAAAATAAAAACTGAAGAACGATGATTCAGAGGCATCGTTGGCAGCTTGTTTCTGGGACGACGAACGCCGACTCTTCCTCGAACGCGATGTTCTCCAACAATCTTGAGGTAGGGTTTTGTTTCATTTTATTTATAGAATTTGTTGAATCGAATATCATATTTATTGATAATATGATAATGCAAAGGGCATACGCCAAATGAACAAGGCATGGTCTCTCCTCCTTTTTGTTCTACCTTTGTGTTCTATATGGAAGACCGTCGGCGCAGCACCGGCGACCAACGCCAGTAGATGATGGCGGTGGTCGGCACCGGCCAGCCGCGATAGAGGCGGCGCGCTATTGCGTGCCATAGGAGGAGTTCGTGGAACTATGAAACAGCGATTAGCAGAGCGGATGGCACCGGCTGGCTGTGGAGGTGATGCGGTGAGCCATTGCGTGCCCTCAGCGGAGAAGGGTTGTAGCTTTCTAGATGTGGTGGGGTTGAACAGGGCAGACGGTATTAGCGGGCCGTGGGAGGAAGTGGCAGCGTGCAACGGCGCTCTTCCAGAGGAGCTGCGGCTATGACCTCACAATGTTGGGACCCACAGTGTGTCCCGTGGGTGACCTGGAAGCGCCAAAGGACACAGCCTATTCGCCTTCCGAACAGGGGAAACTCCCCCGTGCCAGCCTGACAGACCCCATATCACCAGGCGGCGCCACCTGCAAGTCGCGCCCCACCACGGGTCAGGCCATGTGAGCCCAGCAGTCCACGCCTACATGGGATGGGCCATGGCACACAAGCCCAATGGGCCACGGCGCGTAGGCCCAATGGGCCATGCCTCCTCGAGCCAGGTCGCGCGAGCCCATCGAGCCGGGTTGCGCGAGCCCGGCAGGTCGCGCCCTTGTGGTCCAGGCCACTCCCCCAATTTGATTTGGTCCAGACCACTGCCCAGTGATCCATCCCCCCCAAGGCCCTCCCCATCCGGGTCGAACCCGGACCAGGTTGGGTTGACCCAAATCGAGTCTTATCGGACCAGACCCAACAAGGCCCAGTTTTGCTTAAAAGGCCATAACTTGAGAACCGAGTGTCCATTGGACAAACCGTCTGTGGAACTAGGACCCTTGGAGAGATATGTTCCTTTACCTATACTCCACTTGAGCTTTGAATAAAGTTTTATTATGGACATGTTGGATCAAATCTGAATTCAACAGGGCCCTCGGAACTAAAACGCGTATAAGTCGCACACCGGGTGTCCGATTGACATGTCATCTGTAACCTTAGAACCCTTAAGAAATGGTGGTACTTTGGAATACTTCTTCATTGATATTATTTGAAGTTTAGGTATGACCAATAGCTTGAGGATCAGTTCTCCTGAAATCAAGCATACTATGAGCAAGAATCTAGTGGATGGCAATGACGCGGAGGTTGGAGACAGATCATATAGAGGTTAGTATTGAGTGATCATGTGTGGGTCAGCACCGATCTTGTGTTGGTAAAATCTTGCATGGTTCAGCGCTTAGTAATATTGTGTGGTTCAGTGCATACTGATCCTATCCTGGTCAGATCATGTGTGGGTCATTGTGGGGGTTAGTACCTATCGACTCTGGGTGGCTCGGATCTTGTGTCGATCATTGAGGGGGTTAGTACCTATCAATCCTATGTAGGTCAGAATTAATATAATCAACAGTCGTGACTATAGATAGAATAAGATGACATAGCTTCTCGACTAATCATTTGTACTTCTATGCCTTACTTGCATACCTGGTGTGAGTTGTGTCTTTTAACATCATGGTGATACTTGTGTGTTACTTTTACCATTGTGGTGACATCTTTGTAGTGAAACCCATGTGGTACATTTACCTTCATGGTGATATCTTCATGGTGTTTCCTGTGTGGTACTTCTACCTCCATGGTTTTGTCTTCATAGTGTTACTTGTGTGGTACTTCTACCTTCGTGGTGTTCTTTTTGTGGTGTTACCTATGTGGTACTTCTATCTTCATGGTGTTACCTACGTGGTACTTCTACCTTCATGGTGTTACCTTTGTGTTATTATTTCCTCATGTATGGGATGAGTATATCTTGATAACTTAGATATATGTATGGGCATATACCTAAGTAGATATGATGTCTATCGCTTCATGAATTGATATAGAGGTATTGCTTTGTGGTTTTTCCTTTGTGGAACTCTGGGAGACCTACGGGGGTCTCGGGGTCCCTACTGAGTATCGTTATACTCACCCCAGAACGGTCTATTCCTTCACCTTGTTGTGTCTTGTGTAGACGATGTACAACATTGATTGAGGCTGAGGGGGTCGGGGTTGGACAGTGCTCGGAGGTGGACCATTTGGCATGACGTGACACAGGGACTACTGATGGTGAGTTGTACCTACCCTTCAGGTAGGATCCTCGGTGGACAATCCAAGATCATTTTTTCAATTTCTAGTTGTATTTGTACTTTTCAGTTATACTTTTACTTTTTAGTTGGGCTTTTATTCTGGCCCCTTTACTTTCAACAGACTTTTACTACAACAGTTTAATTCATGGTTGCCTCTTGTTGTGCTCTTGGATTTATATATTTGTATAAGTTTAAAGGAAATGCCTTCCCATTAAGGTATAATCCTTTATAGTGTTAGTCTCCATCCCCTAGACTATGGAAGGTGGGATTGGGGTAGTCATGGCATGGGCCCCGAGGGACAGTTCGTGACAAAGTGGTATCAGAGGGGTCTGTTCTACTAAAAAACGAGGACTCTGATCTTTTCTATGTGGCAATAGTGTTAAGTGCTATGAGTGTAGTTTTTAGTTTGGGGAATTTAGTGTTGGTGTGGTGGCCGATGTATCCATGCACCAGGACCCTAAATTATGATTTTCATCTCAGTGCACAAAATAACTAATTGTGTTTGTTTTGAAGAGTTTTTCTTATTATTTCTTTGATTCTACTCACCAGGTGTAACTTATTGATCATGGCACACCTGTTTTCTTTCAGGATTCCACCACGTAGATAACCATCCAGGATTCCCAGGAGAGTAAAAAAGGATGTCCCACCTAGCAATGAGGCATCGGTTCAATGCCCTCTTACGGTGTTAGCACCTTCGAGTGATGTACCAGCAGCACCACTACCCATTGGGAATCTGTTGCCACCAGCCCCACCAGTAGACGGTGAACACTGACTGAGTGTGTTGCATGAGTTTCAGCGGAAGAGAGCTCTAAGGTTCTGAGGTGAGACGGACTTGTAGGTGGCTGAGGACTGGATGGAGACTGTGGCCAGAGTTTTTCGCTTAGTTGGGACACCAGCTAATCTAATGGTGATCCAAGATGCCAGTCTCTTCCAGGGAGAAATTGAGATATGGTGGAGTCTGACACTCTAGTTACACGATGAGGTGACCCTCAGTTGGGCAGACTTTGAGGTCCTTTTCAGGGGATATTCTTACCCAGTGACTCTATGATCAGTTTGTATACAGGAGTTGCTGCACTTACAGCAGGGCATCATGATTGTGGCCCAGTACTCGGTGAGTTTTAGTGATCTCTCCCTCTACTCCACCAAAATGGTACATGACCCTTTCTTCAGGTCTCAGACCTTTGATCGAGGTCTTTTATGGGAGATTAGAGAATCTATGGTATCACTCATCATTTTAACGCAGGTTGGGGTTCTAGAGAGAGCACTTTTGGTGGAGAGATTCCTAACTGAACAGGCACCCACAGTGAGAGCCACCACCGGATGTTAGGTAGTGGAGTCATCTGTAGCAGGTAGTAGACAAATGGTGCAGGGGCCCAAGTGGTATAGACCTTCTATTGGGTGACCTTAGGATACAGGTTTAGTGGTGAGGGGATCACGGGATAGAGGAAAACTGTTGAGGATCAAGCAGTGCTACTCGTGTGGTGGGCAGGGTCACATGGCTCGCGACTACACAACCTTCCATGTCGACGATCAGTAGAAGATCGAGGGACTGTTAAGGCAGAGGTAGAGGTTTGATCATGTAGGTCAACAGGGCGGTGGTCGTGGAAGAGGATTTGGCTATGCAGCAGGAAGCGAATGGTGATTCAAGGTTCTTCCACCACCACCTTTAGGTGGTCCACCCCGACCACAGGAAATAGGAGGACAGGGACGAGCTTAGCTTCAAGCAGCTGAGGCCTACGACCATGATGCTTTGGAGATGATTAGAGGTATTATCTGTGTCTATTCCACCCTATCTTCAGTAATTATAGACACAGGTTCCAGTCACTCTTTTATTTCCACAGCCCTCGTTCGGAGATCTGAGATTCCGACAGAGTTCTTGGCTCAATATTTAAGGTTGTATACTCCTATTGGAGAAGATTATATTATTACACACTGGTTCCAATCATGTGAGATTACTCTAGGAGGTTAAAGCTTTAGCTAAGATCTTTCAGGAGCGGTGTCGAGGTCTTATGACGTCATATTGGGTATGGATTGGTTATCCACAGTCCATGCTCAGATTGATTTTATTAGGTGCAAAGTGCATTGTGTCTGTGAGGATGGGACCAAGTTTTCCTTCACCATTGAGAAGGGAACCTTTACAGCATAGTATGGACTTACCCAAAGGAGGGTTTAACCAATCACACATCAGTTGGATAGCATTACCCTTGGAGCAGTTGATGTTGAGAGTCTGAGCTATCCTATAGTGGTGGACCAGTATGTTGATGTCTTTCTTGATGATGTTCCTGGACTACCTCCACGTAGAGAGGTAGACTTTTACATCAACATGTACCCTGAGACGATGCTGATATCTACACCAGCATATCGGATGGCTCCAATGGAGCTTCGTGAGTTACGGTTACATTTGGAGGAATTTCAGAGAAAGGGGTTCATAAGGTCCAGTGTTTCTCCATGAGCAACCCTAATTTTGTTTGCCAAGAAGGCAGATGGGAGTTTGAGACTCTGTGTGGATTATCGGCGCCTGAACCAGGTGACCGTGAAGAACAGGTGTCCACTTCCGAGGATTGATGATCTATTTGATTAGTTTAAGGGAGCTTGATGGTTTTCTAAGATAAACCTCATATCAGGCTATCATTAGCTGAGGGTACAAGATGAGGATGTGCATAATACGACCTTTAGATGTCGGTAAGGCCACTATGAGTTCTTGGTTATACCTTTCAGCATGATCAATTCCCATATAGTTTTCATGGGACTCATGAATGGGATCTTCCAGCCATACCTTGATAGCTTTGTGGTGGTCTTCATCAATGATATATTGGTGTACTCTGTGATAAAAAAGGAGCATTCCTATCATCTGCAGATAGTTCTGGATACACTCCGAGAGCATCAGCATTATGGTATGCTCTCAAAGTTCTAGTTCTGGATATGAGAGTTTCACTTTATAGGACACGTTATCTTAGAGTTTTGAGTTTTAGTAGATCTATCAAAGATAGAGGTTTTTCTAGCTTGGGAGCCACATAGGAGTGTGACCGAGGTGTGGAGTTTCCTGGGGTTGGTTGGGTACTACCAGAGATTCGTACCCAACTTTTCCAGATTTTCAGCACCCTTGTCAGTGTTGATGAAGAAGGGACATCCCTTCGTGTGGGTGGGGAGATATCAGCATAGTTTTCCGGAGCTGAGGCAGATACTGACGACTGCCCCCATCTTGAGGCTACCTAAAGAGGGCATTTGGTATGTAGTCTACTGCGACACATCAGGGTTCGAATATGGATGTATCATAATATAGGAGCAATCAGTGATCGTGTATGTCTCTCGGAAGCTGAGATAGTATGAGAAGAACTATGCTACCTAGGACATGTAGTTAGCATCATTGGTCTTTGCCTTGAAGATGTGGAGACATTACTTGATGGGAGAATATTTTACAGTCTACTCTGATCACAAGAGTCTCAGGTATATCTTCTCACAGAAGTACCTAAACCTGAGATAGCGACAATGGCTATAGTTCCTCCAGGACTATAAATTGAAGATAATATATACTCTTGGGAAGGATAATGTAGTGTCAGACACACTCAGTAGGAGGTTTGGTCTACATTTGTTTAGTGAGGCGGCAGAGCAGCTATCCGCGTTGTAGATATCCTTTGTGGATAGGGATGGAGCATATTACCTCCGGTCTATGACTGTCACTCCCCCACTTCTTCAGTGAGTTCTAGAGGCACAGCTTGGGGACATTGACTATGAGGAATGACGTGCTCAGATATACATAGGACAGGCACCTGATGGATTTTCTAAAGGTGGGGATCACATCATCCTCTTCAGAGGACACACCATGGTCCCAGTGGCGCTACGGGAGGAGGTGTTGAGGGAGTTCCATACATCCCCTTTGGCAGTACATCCTAATTTGGAGAAGATATACTAGGACCTCCTGCATCATCACTGGTGGCCAGGGATGAAGAAGTTAGTGGTAGAGTTTATTTCATGATGCCTCACTTGTCAGCAAGTGAAAGCTGAGCATCAGGTTCTAGCTGGATTAGTGCAGCCACTAGAGGTACCAGAGTGGAAGTGGGATGGTTTATCCATGGACTTCATGACAGGTCTACCACGGATGTCCATGGGACATGATTCCATCTAGGTGATTGTTGACCGACTCACCATGTCGGCCAACTTCCTACCCATCTGAGAGAAGGGATCAGTAGAGGGCTTGGGGAACCTCTACGTACATGAGATTGTAAGGCTTCATGGGGTGAAATTGACGATTTTCTATGACCGTGACGCGTGTTTTAAATCCCAGTTGTGGAAGGGATTATAGGAGGCATTTGGTACTCGGCTACATTTGAGCACCGTCTTTCATCCATAAATGGATGGTCAGACGGAGCGGACCAGTTAGACACTGGAGGACATGCTACGTGCTTGTATCCTAGATTTTGGATACAGTTGGGAGGAACAATTACCTTGGTGGAGTTCACATACAACAACATCTATCACTCCACCATTGGTATGGAACCATTTGAGGCCTTATACAGTAAACCTTGCATATCACCTCTATGCTAGACAGACCCAGGGGAGTCAACACTTATGGGTCCAGAGTTGGTATGGGCTACCACTGAGAAGGTGTAGATCATCCCGGAGCGAATGAAGACTGCATAGAGCAGACATAAGTCTTATGCTGGCAGGAGATGGAGACCTTTGGAGTTCAAGGAGAGAGACCATGTCTTCCTATGGGTCTCACCTCGATGAGGTTTCCGAAGATTTGGTTGAGGCGGCAAGTTATCACCGATTTTTATCAGACCATTTCTGATACTTCGAAGAATAGGCGAGGTGACATACCGCTTGGCACTTCCACCACCATTGGAGAAGGTGTACAACGTCTTCCACGTATCCCAGCTGAGGAGATACATGCATGACCAATCTCACGTCATCGACCAAGTCGAGCTAGACTTTGATGATGAGGCGACATTTACGGAGGTTCCATTGGAGATTGAGGATCGACAGGAGTGGGTCCTTCATGAATGATTGATACCTATGGTGTGTGTTCTCTGGAATCATAGGAACCTCTAGAAGAGCACATGGGAGTGGGGGGGTCAGATTCATTCTCAGTACCCACCATTAGTTTCCTTAGTCTATATTGTGGCTTTCGGGGATGAAAATCCCCAAGGTGGGGAGAATGAAAAGACCCAGATTTTCTATGTAATTTTTTTTTTAATTATATGGAATTATTACAAGTCTGTGAAAATTGATGGCAAGTGATTCCGAAGCCTGGTGATCCCGGAATAAATTTCTTAACTTTTTTTAAGGTACGTTCATTAAACACGTGGGCGATGTTTTCTATATTTTGAACTGGTGATCGGATTAAAAATATGAGGGCACTGTTGAATCCGCAGCACCAGTATTCGCTTAAGGAAGGCTTCACTTTGACTATAGTAAGTCGGAAGAAAAAGTTAGATTTTGGGATTTTTTAAATGAATAATAAAATAACTTTGTTATTTTATCTATTTCTTTCTTTTTCTCCAACGTACAAGTGGTAGTGTGGGACCAGCGACGTGTCAATCCATTAAATGGATTGACCCTTAAAATACTAAGTAACAGCATCGTTGGAATTTAGGAAATTTCTTATTAAATGAACCCCCATAAATTCCACGATCGTTACTTATCCTCCCCCTCTCCTATTTATATGGAGCTTGGGGGGGTATTGTCATGGTTTCACCAAGCGACGAAACTCTAGTAAAGTGTTGTGACACCCAACACTTGGAGGAAGAAGACGATTCCAGCAAGTGGTGTCAAGTGAAACCGAACCCCAAACCGAATAATGACGATTGAGCAGCATCATTGAAGGCTTGTTGTGGGGATGAAGAACACCGAATCTTCCCCAAACACGATGTTCTCCAATGATCTTGAGGCGGGGTATTGTTTCATTTATTTTCAAGAATTTGTTGAATCATATATCCTTTTTCTTGATAAGATGATAACGCGGAGGGCATGGGCCAAACGAACAAGGCCTGGTCCCTCTGCCTTTTATTTCTACCTTTGCATTCTCTGTGGAAGACCGCTGGTGTGACACTGGCGACCGACACCGGAAGATAGTGGTGGCTGCTGGCACCTACCAACCATGATGGAAGCAGTGCGCCATCGTGAGCTATAGGAGGAGGCCGCAGCACTATGACACGTCGGTCAGCAGAGCGACCGGCACCAGCAGGCTGTGGAGGTGATGCGGCGCGCCGCCGGTAGAGAAGGGCCACGGCTTTCCAGCCACGGTGGGGTCGAACAGGATGGCCAGCATCGGTAGGCTGAAAGAGGAAGTAGCGGCGCACAATGGCACACTGCCGGAGGATTTTCGACTGCGGAACCCACAGCGGGTCCCTCGGGTGACCTAGTAGCGCCAAAGGGCGCTGCTGCTTCGCCTTCCAAACAGGGAAACCCCCCCCCCCCCCATGCCAGCCTGGCGGACCCCGCATCACTGGGCCCTTCCACCTATGGGAAATGCCTCACCACGTTCCAGGCTGTGTGAGACCAGCGAACTAACCCTCGGTGGGCCAGGCCGCGTGAGCACAGCAGGCCATGCCTCCTTGGGCCGGGTCGCGCAAGCCCAGCGGGCCACGCCTCCATAGGTCGGGCCGCACAAGCCTGACGGGCTGCACCCTTGCGGTTCGGGCCGCGCCCCCTTGTGGGTCAGGCTGGATCACGGCCTAGCCCATCCGAGTCAGACCCGAACTGGGTCGAGTCAACCCGAACTAGGTTGGGTCAGTCCAGACCCGGACCCAACTAGGCCTAGTTTTGCTTAAAGGGCCATAACTTGAGAACCGAGAGTCCGTTTGATGAACCGTCTACGGCACTAGGACCATTGGAGCGAGAAGGTCCTTTTGGAATACTCCAATTGATATTTGGATAAAGTTGGAGTACGGTTGGGTTGGATCAAATCTGAATCTAACCGGGCCCTTAGAACTAAAACGCTTATAACTCATAGATCAGGTGTCCAATTGACGCGCCATCTGTCGCGTTGGAACACTTAGGACGTGGCGGTCCTTTGGAATACTTATTCATGGATATTTGTGGAAATTGAGGTGCAACTGATGGCTTGAGGATAATTTCTCCCGAAATCAATTGTACTATGAGTGGGAATCCAGTGGCTGGCAGTGAGGCAGAGATTGGAGACAGATCATACGGAGGTTAGTACCGAGTGATCCTGTATGGGTCAGCACCGATCCTGTGTGGGTCAGATCCTATGTGTCTCAGCACTCAGCGATCATGTGTGGGTCAGTGCATACCGATCCTATGTGGGTCAGATCCTGTGTTGGTTATTATGAGGGTAATACCTATCAACTTTTGGTGGGTCGGATCCTGTGTGGATCATTGTGGGGGTTAGTACCTATCGATCCTGTGTGGATCAGACTCCGTATAATCAGTAGCAGTTCCTCTCGATAGAATAACATGATCTATCTTCTCGACCAATCATTTGTACTTATGTGCCTTACTTATATACCTTGTGTGAGGTGAGTCTTTTACCTTCGTGGTGATACCTGTGTATTACTTTTACCTTCGTGGTGATATCTTCATGGTGATACATGTGTGGTAGTTTTACCTTCATAGTTATATCTTCGTGGTGTTACATGTGTGGTACTTCTAACTTCATAGTGTTGTCTTCATGGTGTTACCTGTGTGGTACTTCTACCTTCGTGGTGTTACCTGTTTGGTACTTCTATCTTTGTGGTGTTACCTACGTGGTACTTCTACCTTTATTGTGTTACCTTTGTGGAATTCTTCCCTCATGTATGGGATGAGTGTATATGTATGGGAATATACATATGTATAGATGATGTTTATCTCTTCTCTCTTTGAGATGGAGGTATTTCTTTGTGGTTTTTTCTTTATGGAACTCTAGGAGACCTACGGGGGTCTCTAGGTCCCTACTAAGTATCGTTATACTCACCCCTACTCGGGCTATGCCCACACCTTGTTCTGTCTTGTGCAGACGACGTACAGTGTTGATCAAGGATGAGGGAGCTAGGACTGGACGGTGCTTGGAGGTGGACCAATTGGCGTGATGTGACACAGGGGCTACTGATCATGAGTTGTACATACCCTTCTAGTAGGATCCTCAGTGGATGATCCCGGAGCTATTTTTCACTTTCCAGTTATATTGGTATTTTTCAGTTGTACTTGTACTTTTCAGTTGGGCTTGTATTCTGGCCCCTTTACTTTCAGCACACTTTTACTACAACAGTTTAATTCGTGGTTACCTCTTGTTGTGCTCTTTTATTTCTATGTTTGTACAGGTTTAAAGGAAATTCCTTTCCCATTAAGGTATATGCCTTTCTGGTGCTACTCATCAGCCCCTGACCTATGGAAGGTAGGCTTGGGGTAGTTACATCACGGGCCCTAGGAGATGGGCCATGACAAAGAAACTCTAATGGAATGACATAGATCATGGTTAATAAAAATATATATCATATTATAGAAAATTTTCCACACAAAATTCCATTATACACACAAATAATTTATCATCATTATTCATAATAGGGTTTAATGGAAACATTACAAGGATAGGATCAGACACTCAGTATGGGTCAACATAAACATTAAAAATTGAATTTCATCATTGTGAACAGTATCAGCATAACAATATGATTACATAATAAATGTGCATGATTATAACATAGTAGAATTTATACCCACAAAAACTAGGATCATAAAAATGATAAATGGAGTAAAGAACTAAAAATGGACAGATCCAAAGGAATAAATAATCATAAGCCATGTGAAGCCAATCATGATCATATGAATCGTTTATAACCTATAAGATGATTAATGAAAACATTTTGGAATCTTGTAAAATTATCTTCATAGAATTTTTATAAGTTCAATAACCAATTCAATCAATTTTCAATAGAATTCATCATAAAACATAATAATTAACTGATGCATTGGAGTATAATGTACCCACCCTTCCTTAGTTTATAACATAACCACCGGTATGTTCTTTATAACTGAACCACTTGTCCATTGTATATTATAAAACCACACATCATTATTTTAAAACAAAACCACCCATCAATATAAACAACATCCAAAAACTATGACATAAATAAATTATATAGATATTTCATTTCAATATAAAACTCATAGAAATAATAATTATTCCCTTCATAACTTGATAAACCCATGGAAAATAACATGTCACTTGAAAATAACATTGAAACAATAATAATTAATCTAGTGAAAGAATAGGGATAGTATAATCTCAATAAATACCCAGTGAAGCATAAATAACCTCAAGGGTTGTTGTTTTTTATGAATAAAAAACCATTAAATTATAAACAAAAACATTCTAGAGAACAATAACCATTCCACATTGAAAATCAATTTTAAAAAAAATTCTAGAATACTAGGAAAATAATTTTCTTCTAAAATAATTATGAGAAAATTTAATGAAATAATCAAATCATTGAGTATTCATGATGACATAAAATTATTCTCCTTCTATAATTATTAAAAAGGTGATTTTTTAAACATATTTGGTAAAAATTACCTTATTCAGAAATTAAAAAAAAAATTTCTTTTAAATATTATTTTTATGAATTCATATATGGGTAATAATGAAAATCATAAATTATGTAATAATTTTCTAAAACATTTATGAAAATATTTTCAAAAAAACATGGATATGGATGAAAAAGGGTTTCAATTGAAGGAGGTTGAAATAAGGTTTACATTCCTTGCAAACATTATATGAAATATTTTGAGTACCAAATAGAGGAAAAATTCTAAAAAAGACATAAAATTTGTCAAAATTGACACAAAATAAGACAAATGGAATGGGTGTGTAAAATAAGGATCATATAATTCCCTCAATTAAAATTAAATCATAAAAGATACCAATTAAAATAACAATGAGACAAATAACCCGTTAATCCTTTGGTAACTTTTGAATCATAGGCCCTATGAAAGAATAAATTTAAATGAATTTTTAAATATAATAAACATAAATATATTAATGATATAACATATCAAATGGGGTATCATATACACCTAAAAAATATTATTTTTGTACATAATAAACATATGTCCAATGAATAAGGATGTTGAGAGGAATAACACTTAAAATTATCCTATCTGTGAGTTGATAATTAATTGATGGAGAGATAATGTGGAACAAATTAAAATCCATAGAAAATAAATTGGAAATAAAACATAAATAAAATAGTTTCAATTTCACCATTAATATTTATATAATATAATAAATTCAGAAGTAATATAACCCAATGAAATAAAAATGAGTTAAGAAACCTCTTAAAACTTCGATAACATGTGAATCAAAACCCATTAGATGATGTAACATTAATAGTGACATAAAATACAATAAAGTGTGATGGATTCATAATTTTAAATATATATTTGGATGTTCTTACACCATATAATAGAAATTAGTTTTGTATCATTAAAATATTCTCCAATATTGTAAAATTCTGATGAAATCCCTTACCTTGGGCCCATACATTCCATGTATGTCTTTTAAAACCTATAAAATAAATTTATATCAATAACATGATATATTAAGGAAATTTTTATATTATTTTTACCTTATCCATTAAGAATTTATTTCATTTATTTTAATTAAATATTTAATTACATAATTGATTGTGTCTACATCATGTGTTCTGAGGATGTTCGGTTTATAATCCTAAAACCACTTCGCTAGGGTGAAAATGGTTAAAGAATTAATTATTCCATCATCACCATAGTAATAATCATGAAATAATTATAATTTTAATAAATAAATTATACTTTTAAAACCAACAATGAAAATTTTCTTTGAATAATGAAATACATTATAATCATTGAGATGGTAGGTTGTATATACACATGAGTAACATTCCCATTTTCCAAAAAACCTGAGAGAAAAAAAGTAATTATTTTTTTATATTCCTGTAAATATTAATATTTTATAAGTACCAGATAAAATATTTAAATAAACTGATATATACCATCCATGTGATGATTTTATGAAAAACAAAACACATCACTTCATGAGGGTGGTAATCTACACTTACATAGGAATGATTTTATCATTTTTCAATGAGACAAAAGGTAGGAAAATAGATAGTAAACTATATTTACATAATTATATTTATGTAATGAGTATTATATATATATATATATATACATTATTCGTCATTATAACTAGATTTGAGAGTCAATTATGGAAAATCAATTACATCAGTTTGTGAGGTGGTAGTTTGTTTTACACGCAAATAATGGATTCATTTCTCATTTTATAGAAGAGGATGTGGATATGGTTTATTACATTAACATAATTATTTATAATTACATATAATATATTAATTATAATATTTATTCGTGGTTGAAGAAAATTTGAATTTGGTAGAAGAAAAAATTAGAACTGAAAATTTCAGTTAGAAGTTACACCTCTTCATTAGACAACCTCCTTTGCATTACACCTGAATAACTCTGAGGTCAATATACTACCTCAAATATGACCTCGTGAACATGTAAATGGATTCTAAAAATTTATTTTTTATATTTTCAAAAAAAAATTGTTCTTGAAGTGTGTAGAGGAGAGGATTAAGGGTTCCCTTTTATAAGTTAGGGGAGGGGAACTCTGGGAATTACTTAAAATATATGTTAATATGAATTGAAAAATGTATAAAAAGGAATAATTTGTATATAATATAAATATGAGTGGAAATAATCTCATAAAATAATAATTTTACATGTTTTGGTTATGTTTTAACGCTTATCTATTAGTTTTAACCCCCATTAAACCTTTTGACAATTATAATGATAATAATGTTTTTCATAATTGAGGGGTCAAAAAAGTTATATAAATGGGAATGTAACACATAAATGGAACAAGTATGATATTATAAAATATATATTATTACATTTTCTATATATGATATTTTTATCAATTTTAAATTATTTAATAAAATAATGTTTATTATAAAATATCATTAATGCCATTTATGTAATATATGAAATATTATAATATAAAAATAATCTAAATCATTTCTAATGGTTCCAAAATGAAATTATATTTTTTATAATAGGGATATGTAATTAATATCATCATCCAATCAAATTTATATATGTTTAGATAATATATTAGATCTTTTATTTTTGTTTAACCCCTTAGTGAACTGATTTTTACCATAACAATGATAATGCATTTTTCAATTTTAATGAGTCATAATTTTACTTATAATATGGAAATTGGATAATAAATTGAAAATGGATGTAATTTTAGATCACATACAGTTCTAATTATCCTCCTCAAATATTTTTATAATTTTTTTATAATTTAATTAAATATATTTAAAATAAAATACAATTCATGTCATTTTTAGATCTATTCAAATAATTTGTCATTGAAAACAACATGTTTGAAACTTAATTAAAGTATAAAACATTAAAAACTCTAATAAGTTATATTTTTCTTCTAAATTCATGGGAAACTTTTACTCAATCAAAAGATATTACATTTAGAGTTTATAAAACACTTTACATAATTTTTCTTATACTTGACAAACATTATGTCAGCATTGCATAAGCATTAATGGTAACTCTTTCATTATTAAAAAATAAAATATTAAAAAAATCAACATTATTTAAAATAAAAAATTATTATTGAACATATTTTCTTTTTATGTATATAGAAAATACTAAACATATCAAAAATAATGTGGTGACATTTTTTACCTGATCTTTTACTTAAAGGTCAAAAGACAAGCTAAATGGTAAAAAATGTTAATATTTTAAATTTTTGGATGATTATGGATGAAATATACTCAAATAATGAAATTAAGGGAAATTTTTGAATGAATATGATTATGTATCTCATTAGTTTAAACCATAAGGATCTCAAATTACCTTTATCGTGGTAGTAGAATTTTAATACAGTTACTATTCATATTGACCCAAAAAAAATTTCATTACCAAATATTAATTATAATAATTAAAAATATTTAATATATTTTATCAAATTGAAATCCTATAAGTGGAATAATTAAATTTAAAAATAAACAATCAAAACTCGGTGAAAAGCGCTTTTCTAAAAAATTTGATTTTTAATAATAGTTTTTTTAAGAAAACATATAGAATAATATTGCAAAGAAAAAAATTTATTGGAATATTTTTAATAAAAAAATAACTAATAAATATTAATGAATAATCCAAAATATAATATATTTCTGAAATTTTTTGAAAAATAGAGATTTTTTTTAACAAAAATGAGTATTTTTCAATATTGATTGAAAAAATTAAACATTTCAGAATATGTGAAACTAATATTATTTTGAAAATTTTTACATTTTTAATTCAAAAATGAAAACCTATTTTTTTATAAAATTTATTAATATTCTAGATATTATAATATTGATTCAAAAAAATAAATAAAACCCATTTTTTATGTAGACATATATTTTATGTATATACTAAATTTAATGAAAAATTGAGACTTGAACTCATAAAATTGAGATATATATATATATATATATGTGTGTGTGTGTGTAATAAGTATTACCATTACATATATTTTATGATCTCAACAATCCTATTCATGCCCAAAAATTTAATATCTATGTGATATATAAAAAAATTAAATATTAATATTTTATAGTTCATTTCAGTTCGGTGATGGATGTTGTATTCGTTACCAAACATAATTTTCATTTAAAATCTCAGTATATTACAGTTTACCCAATTAACAAATTATGTCCTCATAATTTTAACATGATCTAGATAATAAACGGTTTGACATTTGAAAATACTTTTTATGAAAGGCCACATCGTTAAAAGGGTAAATAAAACATCCTTAAGAAAATAAGGAAAGGGAAATATGAAGTTCATTTAGAATAACACATGACTATGTATCAATATTTGGGAATGTTTATCTGAATTAAGAATATGTGAATCATTGAAAATTTTAATTTTCAAATAGTGATAGTTTGTGGAAGAGAAAATTGATCACAATAATCAAAAAGATCATTAGAATACTAATAAACAAAAAACCATAAATTAATATAGTGTGAAGAAGACCATAGTTTCATTAGAAATGAAGGTAATTAGATAAACTTTTTATATCATGACCCTTTTCCAGGAGTTAAGGAATTCAATTACCATATAGACTAAAAGACTAATATATTACAATTTTATAACAAGTATAATTTAATCCTTTAATCAATTTCCACCACAATCTCATATTTTTCTCCAAACGATGACTATAGAAGAATAATTTTTCATTCTATAGAACTGGAATCATATTCTGATGAATCACATAACACGCCAAAGGATAACAAGTTATTCCTCTAATCATTACTAAAAAAAAATATCACTATGTAAGATAATACCCAAAATGATTAAAACTTTATATGAAGAAATAATAAAATTGACTCTATCATTTAAAAAATAAAACAAAAGGTTTACCTTAGATCACTCCATAAATAAATAACTATATATATCCAATAACCTCAAAAACCTCAACATTAATGAATATTATAACATTAAAGGTTTTATCATACCGTACCTCTTATATACTCAAAAATATAATAGTATTATTATGAAACAATCCTTCATGTTAAATACCATATTACACCTACAGGTTATATATACTTATACCTAATAAAACATCTTCCAAAATATCTTTAATCGCCTTAAAGTACCATCACGTAATACCTCAAAATGGGTGTCTAAGAATTTGAATATACTATCAACCATAAACATATAAACCCATGATTGTATCCATAAATATTAAGATAACCTCACATTAAAACACTCCATTATCCTATTTTTATAACCCACTCTGATACTAAATGTGATAATGCATACTCGCACTCTTGGATCTGGTACGAAAACAAATTTCATCGCATTTCTATCATTGAGACTGATAAATGTCACCCAATTTCAACCATTCAACACATACAACATTAATGATAAATATTCTATCAACTACATACCCAAAGACCTTTAACTTTCAATGTTTTAGAGAATTATGAAAAAATATCATATAAAAACTTCTGTAATAGTTCATAAAAATCTACAACATGCCACATAAAATAATTCCAAAAAGAACCCTCTCTAGAAATAAATTATTTAGCATCATTCTTCATAACCTAGGATGAAAGTAACATATAAATTTTAATCTCAAACACTCAATAAGGTTATACATAATCAATATAAATCAAATTTATTCAACTAGAATAAAATTAGAATAATTTTATGATAACATAATCAATGTATATGAGTATAACATAATATAATTCATACTGAAAAAAACCTAGATCTTAAAAAATGAGATATGTGATAATTATTTAATAATGGAATGACTCATATGAATCAGTAATCATGAGATATGTGATGTCAATATTGATCATGTATAAAATTTATAGCTTATTGAAAGTATAATGGAAGTGTATTAGTCTCTTTAAACATTATCTTTATAGAACCCTTATGAGTGTAACAAAAAAAATTGCCAACTACAAACAAAATTTATCAAGGAATATAATCATTACCCAATAAATTGGATGGATATAATGGACCCACCCATCCTTGGACTATCACATTACCACCCATCCTTGGTTTATAATGAAACCATTCATCCTTTGATTATAATGAAACCACCAATCCTTGTATTATAATAGACCAACCTATTATAATAAAACTTTTCAAAAACCATAAAATGAATACGAAACATATATCTTTAATTTCATTACAAAATTCATAAAAAATATCATTATTCCATTAATAACTTGATTAAAAAATTTAATATAATTGGTTCATTGGAAATATCTTTGAAATAATTATAATGTATCTCGATGAAGACTATGGATGGAATAATTTCAATATATCCTCAGTGGGGAAGAATTAACACCAGTGGTTATTTAAATTGATTAATATAAATATCATTAAGTGATAATAATAAAAATTATTTATCTAAATACCCAATCCACATTGAAATCACTTTTTTAAACTAAAATATTATAGATTGTTAGGAAAATAATTAATTTGGAATATGTAATGAATTATTCAAATAATTTAGTGTTCATGATGGTGGGAATTCATTTTATGTCATAGTTCTTAAAATAGAGTTTCTTTTCAAAAATACGATATAAAGTGTCATACTCATTAAATTAAATGAAGAATTTTTTAAAAACTTCATTTAAAAAATAAAAAATTGTTAAAAATGACCTAAATAAATAATTTATGAATATTCAAAAACATCCTTCTGATAATTTAATAAGAAATAGATATCGAAGAAAATGTTTTTCGAATCAAAATTAAAGAAAAACGTTTTATTTTCATTAAAACAATTACATGAACATGTTTCATACTAGATAGAGGTATAATAGTAAATAAACATCAAAATTCTATCAAATAACTAGAGGATAATAAAAAATAAATAGTTTCATCAAATAGGTTTCATGTCATATCCTTAATGGATATTCAAGAATAAAAAAACAGGATTAATATGAGATTGAATGATAAATACCTTAATACTTTGGTAAATTATAAATCATGACCCACATGAAATAATAAATTCAAATTAATATTAAATATTAAAAATAATGATATATATGATATCACATGTCAAAGGGGTAGCATATACACCTCATAAAATAAGATAGTTATGTGACCAAAACATATGTCCCAATGCAAGGGAATTTGGAGATGAATTAATCAATGGTTTGATAATGTGTAACAAATTTAAATCCAAAATAATCAAATAGAAATAAAACATAAATTAAAATTTATATTTCACACATTATCTTGACATAATATAATCAATGAATAAGCCATATAACCTAATGATAGAAAATTGAGTAAAGAAACTTCTTACCTCTATAGTAACTTCTAAACCAAAAAACCTTGAATGAAGTAACAATAATTTTAACATAAAATAAAATGAATAATGTATTTATCAATATTTAACATGAAAAATGGGTTTAATATGTAACATATGAAATAAATTAAGTTTATAACATTAAAAAAACTTAATGGGGTTGGCCTCTTACTTATTTGGTAACTTACCAACCAAAACCCATTGCATGAAGTAGCATTAATTATAAATAAAAAAATGAAGTATGAATTTATCATGATTTAAAATGAAAAATGGGTTTAATATACACCATATGAAATAAATTAGGTTTATAACATTCATATAATCCTTCACAAAGGGGAAATTGAGGCAAACTCCCTTACCATGGGCCCAGACTTTCCATGTTTGTCATTTAACACTTATATTATAAGTTTATATCAATTATTTTATTTCATTAGAAAAAATTTATATAATTAATATATAATCCTTAACCCATTTATTTCATTTATTTTAATGACATTCATAATTAATTAATTGATTATTTCTATACCATGTGTTTTGAGGATGTTCGGATCACAATATAAAAAACATCAGTTGGATGAATGTGCTAAAAGTGATAATTATTCCATCATCTATAGAAAAAAAAAATAATGAATTAGATATAATTTTCATACATTAATTTTACTTTTAAAAATAATGATGATTTTTTTTCAAAAATTAACTACATTACAATCTAGGAGACGGTAGGTCTGATATAAACATAAGTAATGTTCCCATTTTTTAATGAACAAGATTGAAAGAATTTTGTTTTATTTAATATTTTAATAATTATTATTATATCATAAATATCATATTACCTGATTAAATAAACTTATATATAACATCCTTATGAGGTGTCGATGGAAAACAGATCACATCTCTTCATGGAGGGGGTAAACCACACATATGAAAGAATGACATTATCATTTTTAAATGAAATGAATGATAAGAAAATAGTTTCTATATTAGATTTTAGGAATGATTATAATTTAATGAATATAATATATATAAATTAAATTAATCATTATAACTAGTTGTGAGATTTGGTGATGGAAGACAAAATAAATCGATTTGTAAGGTATTTGTCAACCTTACAATAGAAAATGGTTTAATTTAATATTAGATATAAGCAAGATATTTATATATATATATATATAATTATATAAATAATAAAATAATCTCATTATATGTAAGATACTAATTTTATTATTTCATCTTGTTTGAAGAAGATTTGGAGGATGTATAATAAGAAATAAAATAGAAAGATTCAGTTAAAAACAATACCTCTTATTTGGGAAACCTCTCTTTCCTTACACAATAATCCCCATAAGGTTGGTGTTATACCCCAAATAATACATATAGAAAATGGATATAGAATCTAGGAATATATTTATATAGGTAATTCGAAATCAAAATTTTCTTGAAGTGCAGGTATGAGAGGAGAGGGGTAACCTTTTATAAGTTTGGGGAGGGACAGACTTAGAATAACATAAATTATTAAATGAATATAAATGTACTCTCTTTAAAAAATGGATCAAAGATTAAAAATTATAAATATAAGAAGATTATGATTTTAAATCCTCTCCACTAATTAATTTCATGGTTAGTTACACTTTAGGGGAAATTAATGTTATTATAAAAGGATAGGGGACCCATAAATGGACCATGGTTTATATTTTCAACAATATCCAATTCACATGGATGAATACAGGATTTTTATAAATTTATAATCATTTAATAAATCATATTTTATTACAAAATATTATTAAGGTCATTTTTTAAAATATATGAAATATATTAATTTAATATGTCTTTAAATAATGTCAAATCATTCCAAAATAAAATTTATTTTATGTTAAGGATTATATGGTCTTAATATAATTACCTAATAAAATTTAAACTTATTTTTATATCATTTTAAATAATTTATTTTTGTTTAACATCTTGGTTAACCAATTTTAACATTATATTTGGTAATGAATTTTTAAATATTAAATAGTTATAATGTTAATTATAATGTAAAAATTGGATCATAAATAGATAGAGGATGAAAATTTAAGCCATTTATTATCTTATTTATCATCTTTATAGTTCTTATTTTATTTTTAAAAAAGTTTTTTAAAATGTATTTGACATAAAACATTCTTAATATCATTTTATGAACTATTCACATATATTGACATTGAAAAAAAATGATGAAAATATAATTAAAATATAAACCTTTCCCATATATTTAATGTTATATATTTATCTTAAAAATCTATGGGACTCTTTAACTCTCCCAAAAAATAATACTTTTAAAGTTTTCAAAATCATTTACATGATATTCCTACTACATGCACAAGCACTATGTTAGCATTGCATGAGAATTTAAGGTAATTATATCATCACTGTAAATTAAAAATAAATTACATGTTCTAAAAATTAACTAATATTTAAAATAAACATTTATAACTAAATAAATTTTTATTTTCACCTATCAAAAAATATTATAGATACCAAAATTATGAAAGTGACATTTATAACATTATACATTACCTAAAGGAAACAATCAAGACTAAATGGACATATTTTCTAATTTTTAGGATTATAGATGAAATAGACACCTCTTATAAAATTGATAAATCATTTTGAATGAAATTTAAACCTTATAATATTATTTTCAACCAAAATTAACCAATTTTACCATTACCATGGTAATAAAAACTTGCTATGGTTATTATTCATAGTGACCAAAAATTAAGTTTTCTTTATTACTTATTAATAATTAATATGACTTGAAATATGCAGTCCATTTTTTCAAATTCAATTCCCATATTTTTTAGAATATAATTCATTGTGAAACTCATGAAACACAATCGAGCCTTCCTGGTAAAATTGATGTATAATTTTTATTCAAGAAAATTATTGAAATATTTATAATCCAAAGAAACTAATAAAATTTTAAAAATAATCTAAAATATAATATGATTTTATATATTCTTGAAAATAATATAATTTTTTTAATGAAAATATGTATTTTCATTATTTATTGAATAAATAATACCTATTAGAAAATTCATAAAAAAATAATCCTTGTATAATTCTAAAATTATAAATTCAAAATTGATATTCTATTAAAAATAAAATTTCTAAAAATTACTAAAATTACAATATTCACTCACAAAAATAAATAAAACATTTTTAAAAAAATATTTTTAGCATAAAATAACTTTCCAAAAAAAATAAATATTGATTTCCTTAGAATTAATCAATAGATTTATAATATGTTGGAAAATTATATATATTTATTAATCTGGTTAATATTATTCACACCTTCCAATTTAATTACTATGTTATAACTATTTCATTTAAATATTAATATTGTAGGGTTCATTTATGATTAGTGGTGCATGTATTATACACAATCGAACATATTTACCTTTTAAATTCAAAGGATATTATAAATAATGACATCTGAAAATTAATATAAAAAATACATGGACATATAATAAAAATATTTCGAATTAAAAATTTGAGATAATACCACTTCTACATACATGAATCATTCAAGGTTATTTCTAGTAAAATGGGAGAGGATATTTTAGGAAAACATGTAAAGAAAATAAATAATCAAATGAGGTGAAAATTAATTTTTTTTAATTGAAATGACCTAAAATGTCATTATTGGATTTTATACATTGAAAATATCTATTACAAAGAGATGTTGGAATATAAAACCTTATGAATTTTTATGTAATTGAATCCAAATCCAAAGAAAGAAAGATCATGAGATATAATTTTAAATAAGATAAATTAAATGAGTATTATAATTGGATCCATTAATGATTTTACATATATACCACATTATAGAACATTGGATGTGATCTTAGAGCATATCTTTATTAATGTATTTTTTAGTTTAAATTAGTAATATTACTTATGACTCCCATGAAACTGATTTAACATCATTGATGGAATCACTCCTTGAAAGTGGATCCTTCGGAAACAATGATTTATTCATTGTTCATTAGAACACTAGAGACAAAATTTTGAAGAGAATTTTAGGAGAGATAATTTATTAATGATTTAAAGGGAAAAAGGATATAATTTTTATGGATTGGGTGGAATATATATTCATTTATATGTTCAAATGGGGTAATTTATATAGAAAGATATGTTCGGTGAAAGAAAAAGGTGGAATCACATGGTATTTAAGTGATAATGGAAAATAAATAATGGGGAAAATTGTATTATCGACTATCAACATAATAAAATCTTCTAGAATGAGTTGATATCAATTTTATCCAAAACTTTCAAACGATGACATTTTAAATGTCTTTTACATATTTTTATAATGTATAATTATTTACCAGGATATGTATTTTTAACATTAAATATAAAACAACAACTCATAAAAATTTTAAAATGATTATTCTATTTTCAAAATCCAATTAATCTAATTCATATATTAAATATTCAAAATTAAAATTTAAAATTAAAATAATTTTTTTAGAAAGTTTATTTTTTATTGAAAACTTATTTTTTTAAAAATAAGTGTTCTTATTATTATTTCATATCAATTTTCTAATAATCACCTGAAATATAATATATTTTTAAAACTCACAAACATTAAATATTATTATTATCATCTTTAAATGTTGAATTGTTTATTTTTTTTAAACAAATATACATAACACATAAAAACAAATTTTAGAAACGATTCCTTTTTGGATTAAATGAATTTAAAAAAATAAGCAATAAATATATGAATGTCTCATACTCTTATATAAAAAATAAATTTGATTAAATTTGATAGCCCAAATATATGAAATTTAACATTTAAATAAAAACAAAATTTTTTAGAAAAAAAACAATATATTCAATTAAGACATCTTTCATTGACCATGAATTAGTAAATTATTAGGTATTATATGTCAAGACCTATATGCATATTTTTCCTATCATTACATGAATTTTCTGAGTACAAGTTTAAAAATATATCCTATAAAAGTAATAAATAATGTATTGTGTAAAATAATACTTACATGAAAATAACAGATATGAATTTTTAAAAATTAACTAATATCATTTTATTTTAAATAAAAAATATATTTTTTTTAAAATAGTTACATGTCAACTATTTTATGTGTTAAAATTATTCAATTATAACTATAAAACAAAAAATATACCTATTGGTTTCATGTATAACTAATAACACCATATCTAATTACCATATGTCCAATAAACCATTAATCCCAAAACCATATATCCAATTAAAATATATATAACGGTCATATTAAATAGTTATATATAACCATACAAGATTCATTAAAATTAATTAATCCACTTAATTAATTTATTTCTATAAAATTATATTATATTTTTAATTTTTTCCTTATTTATATAGTTATATAAAGTGCCAATATCAATAAAAAATTCGTGAAGATGATTGTTTTTTATCCTGGATTATTTATTTATTTATTATTTTATTCCTCGTGTAATTTGAATAATTATGTTTCATATTTCTTTTTTCTAATATATTAATTTTTTCATCTATTTTAATATTTCATCTTAATAAAAAAATATCATTGTCCATTTCAGTTCTGTGTTGAATGTGAAAAAAAAAAGATATTCCACGTGTTAAAGTCATTAAATTGGGGGTATTGTAATTGACACCTCAACTAGGTGAAGAATGGGGCTAAGTGTACCTCCCCAAGACCACTATTAATAGTCTAGTGGATAATGATAACAACCAAAGAGTACACACAAATTTTTTTAGAATTACCCTAATTAACCTTTATTTCTGTGCCTCAAAAGAAGGATTTTTAACAACATATACAATAGATATAATAAATATAAGCACTAAGGCATTAATATATGGAATTAAATCATTTAGGTATAAAATTTTGAATTATACATAGTTATTATATCCACAAATGAATTGTCATGAATAAATACAATACATTTCCAAAAGTACCAATTCAATGTAACGTCTCAACCATTAAATGAATAGTACTCCTCTAAGATAACTCCATGATCACCATGAGGTCACTACTATATAAAGAATCATCCAAATAAAATAACACAATGTTCTCATAAAAAGGATGGATATTTAAAAATTCCTCAGTATGTCATCATAATAGTTCTCATGTAGCAATGAGTACAATTACACAGTCAGACATCTCTTGTGTGGAGCATTACCAAATTCGAGATCATGGATCCATAATAAACAAAAAATTTGAAATCATAATATATAATAATGGCCTCAAAACATTTTTTTCATCAAATTATAATCCAGGTAAAACCTCTTCATGATGAATTCTCAAATAATTTACCAATACTAATCAACCCCCATAATTTCATTAAAAATCAAGTCATATTGAATCATTAATCAAAGGGAAGAATAATAGACTTTCAGTGACTCATAGGTCCCACTGGGAGCTATTTTAGAATCATTATTATTGAAATAGATATCAAAAAATTTCTTTCTTGTAAATATTTATAATTTTTTTATAAAAAATATATGTATAAGGTTTTTAATTTGACAATGATAAAATTTAATGTAATCAATAAAATGAATACAATGAAACTCTTATAATTTCACCAATTTCAATCATTTATAAATTGTGTTTCCAATTATAGAAAATATTGAGATGTGATATATATGTTTTTTAAAGGACATCAATATATATTTATCATGATATACATAAAATTATTAATATAATATATATCATTTTGTAACACCCTAATATTTTGTGAAATATCTTTTCAAATATTTTTGATATTTTTTTTCATTTCACATAACACTGAAAATGGTTTATTTTATATTAAAACACTAAGTAAAACATTAATTTAACATGACAAGAAAAATTTCTTGCTCTTCATGATATACTTACTTGGATTGTTCTACAAACAATACCAACTTTTCTTGTGATACCCGCAATACAGACTTGGTGTACATTACACCCAACACTGATATTTCTACAAAACATCATTTTATTATTATAATTATTTAAATAAGATAAATATAACCTAATTGTTAAACTTAGTTTTATGAATATTACTAAATAATTTGAAAATATTATATATAATGTTTTTATATATATAAAACATATTTGTAATGAAAGATGAGATTTTTGGTAAAGCCATTTTATGTTTAAAAGTATTGTTTTCTCGAATAAACCACTTGTAATAATAAAATTAATTTTATAACATTTTAGACATTTAAGTTGATAAAATAAAATTAATTTTTTAATTTATAATTTCTAAATTAGTTTAGGGTGAATTTTTGGGATTTTTTTTGAGAAGCTTCATTTTTTAATGAATAGTGAAAAATACAACTTTTTAGTTAAAAACTTCCTTTTCGTTTAAATAATTATTAATGTTCATTTATATTTTAAATTTTTTTAAGGTAAAATTTGATCAATTATAAATATATTAATAAAATCTAGGTAATTATATTAAATTTCACTTTGAAATTGAATATAAAACCATAATAAACTTTTGAACTTATTTTTACTTTAAAAACCTGTAATTTCCTCCCATCTACGGGATTAGAATTAATCTTAATTTTCCCAATTCTGTGAATTGTATTTCAAAAAAATAACATACACCATTTTAATTAGTATAATATTTATATTATAATAATATCAACTTAATTTTTGACCAAAAACTTTAGTAAAAGTGATTAAAATTAATCACAGCGGTTTTGGTCAAATTAAGCTTAATTAGGAACAAAACCTTAATATTAGTGGCCCAAATGAATTATACACTTGTAAAAAACCAACTTTATGGCCATATTTCTCCCTAAAACCTTACATTATTTATTTATTTATGTTTTTTATGAATTTTTTTATGTAATAACATGTGTACACAAAAATTGTTTCCAAAAAATCCAAGTGATTCCTTTTCCTTCCCTACAAAAGGCCACCACCTCACCCTATTCTTCACACATCTAAAACCTATTAGGTTTAGAAAAAATATAACAAATATACTTCCCAAAATGTCTTCCTTCCTCCTTTAATAATCCCTTGGGTATAATTTAATCCAAAGAATCCTTTTGGCATATACCAAAAGGACTTACTCGATTAAGAGGTAACATCTCCTCTCAAGTCATTTCTTTTATTTTTCTTCCCCACCACTAAAATATATTTATTATATGCTTATATAATAATTACAGTATCCTAAATATACTAGTATGATATTATTTAAATTTTTTGACCAAAAATTACACACACCACCATCTAATGGTCAACAAACATACTATTTTTATGTATTGTGAACTACTGACACACGAAACGATGATTGCTCATTTATCTATTACCACATATCATAGTGGCCATTATGATATAAACTTCTGTTTATATTATATATATATATATATTATGTATTTAATCTTATGTTTTCCTTTTTACAACACATATTTTTACTTTCCATTTTATGTAAATACAATAATTTCATTTAAAGAAGTGTGGACTATCGCCCCCTCAAAGCGATATGATTCGTTCATATAGTGCATGGATTTTATTAAGGATGGTTTTAGTGAATATATATAATATATATATGATATCATAAATCTAATTTAATAATTATATATATATATATAATTATTTTAGTTTTTTTTATTTTAACATGATAATTAAACAGAAATAGTGTGCATGTGTACGTATGGTCTACCATCTCTATGAATAGTGTATTCTATTTCATACTTACATATTATATAGATTATTATAAAACAATTATAATGTATATACATGATATTTATATCATTTTTTACATTCTATAAATCATTATATATGTATAATGACTAAATATATAACAAATTAAGACACATGCGAAGAATAAAGAGAATATTACCCGAAGTGAAACCTTAACATTGGATTGTTAACAAATGGGTAATATAAAGTCGTAATAATAACATATATAGTATTAAATATAATAATATTGTTCTTTAAAATATTTATAATAAATTTATAGTTATTATATAGTTTTTTAATGAGATTGATGAGAATCAAGACACAAGGTATGGGGATTTATTCTCACTTTTTATTTCCATGACATACAAGCTTTATTCACCACCTGTTTCCTTTTCTTTGGTGTGTATAATAAACATGGATGTATTAAATGATTCTTATATTTAAATTAATGGGTATTTAAATATCCATTCTATGACCTTTATTTCATTGGATTTAAGACTCAAAATGTATGAAATTGGAAAATGATTTTTTCTCAGTTTTCTTTCAATGAGACTCACGTTTTGTTATGTGACTAAATTCATTTTGAAGTTTATATAATTCCATTTTAAATGATATATAATAAATCTAATTATGTTAATGATATTATAAGAATCATGTAATTTTCTTTTCATTCATGGAGTGTATGATCCCAAGTTACCATGGGATAAGAGTTTATTAAAACAATCTCATTACTTTTCAAGATTGTTGATGCTTATGCTTCCTTTGATAAAATATTATGATCCATATCTAAAGAACACTCATTAATTTTATTCTCCTATGGTTATTAATTATATATTCATATATCGGTACCATTTTTTCACTCTTTGGTATATAATTTTGTAAATAATATGTTTTTACTAAATCCCAACTTTACCCTCTCTTCGGAGAGGAATCTATATTCCCTCAAAACCATGTTTTCTAAAAACGGTTTCCAAGAATATTCTAATAATGTCCTATGATCATTAAAATACATTTTTACCCATTTTTTTACAAATTTGTTCAAAGAAATATTCTTGTCTCTTTATGAATGATGCATTTTTCTAAACATTTTACCATAAAAAATTAATATTCTTTTGACCTCATATGACATGTAAGGGTTTATCCGTTGTCAATACTATGAAGATTTATTTTAATGTTTAAAGGTTAAATTTTATGGAATTTTTTTTAAAATATATTTTCAAAGAAATGGTTTTCAAAAAAAATGCAATCTCCTACTATAAGTTTTTAAGTAAAAATAGTTTTCAAAACATTTTAAAGCTCTCCTTATATGTTTTCATTGAAAAAGGTTTCCAAAAGGTTTTCAAAGATTTATTTATAAGATTTCAAGTTTATTTTAAAGAAAAAAATTCAAAATATTTTATTTTTTAAAGATCCTTTCCAAATAATAAATGATATTTACCTCAAGAAATGTTTTAAAAATATCCTTTCAAGTTATTTTCTATCTAAGATAATATCTTTTGATATTACTCATGCCCTTCTAGGAAATGATTTAAAGGTTACATTAATATTATTTATATGAATGGGTTATTATTAATTTCATGGTCTTTATGAATATTATTTCTCTTTAATTAGTTATATGTTTATGAAATCCATTTCTCTTTCATGGGTTATATGTTTATGAAACCTTCTTCTTTTCATGGTTTGTGATTTGATGAAATGGTTATGAAAACTATCTATTTTTTATAGATTATGATATGATGAAATTTTAATGATATAAATTTAATTTCATGGGGTATGATTTTATATTTATAAAACCCATAACTTTTCATGGGTCATGATATGATTAATGTTTTTTTGGTACATGTATGTATAATTTTTTTATGTAATAGGTGGGACCTATATCTCCCTCCAATGAATTGGGTAACAATGGATGACTCATGAGTATAAATGTATGTGTGAACCTAATTACATGTTAAAAATGTTATTTATGGACATTTTTTCATGTCCATAAGTTTATAAATGAACCTGATTACATGTTCACAATGTTATGAGTGAACCTTATTACATGTTCACAATGTTATTCTTGGTCCTGGTTTCATGTCCATAAGTTAACTCATAAACATGATTACATGTTCACAATGTTATGTGTGAACTTGATTACATGTTCAAAAAGTTATTCATGGTCCTGTTTTCATGTCCATAAGGTTATGTATGAACCTGATTATAGGTTCAAAATATTATTCATGGACATGGTTTCATGTCCATAAGTTAATATGGGGGCCATCTTTCATGTCATTAACTTAATGAGTGAACTTATTTCTACTTATACATGTTCATAATGTTATAAACCAATGTTTATGCCACAAATTCCATGTATTATTCCTATATTATGATTTCATGAATTATTCTCATAATTCTATTATGATCCATTAATTAGGGAATTACAATCATTATTAAGATATCTAACATGTTGAGTATGATATTAAAATTTTATTCTCAAGTTCCATACCCTTTTTTTCATGTTATAATTACGTTTTTCTATTATTTAGCCTTCATGAGCATCTGATCTCACCCATTTCTTATGTTTCATTCCCCCAAGTTATTAATAAAAGTTTTAGGTAGTTCTAAAAGTGGAGATATTTATGAGAGATGTTAAATATATTTCACAAGGATAAAATATTTCATTTCTATGCTTCCAAAAACACTAAACTTTTATAGTCCTCGGGCATGTGTTTTTGTAATGTACTGAGTATTCATCTAAAATGATGTAATATGCATGTATGTTAAGCCTGGTTTTCTATGGTTGGTATCAAAGTAAAGGTTTAGTCAACCATTGGAAACTATGATGATAAAACATTAGTGATATCCCTAGGTATATTTCTAAGGATATGTCTAGGGATGTATCTAAGGATAAGTATAAGGATGAGTCAACATTTAGGAGAATGTCATGGAATTTTGGTAAAGGATGGAGTAAGTGGGTTCCTAGAAATACATATCGTTCTGGATACTATTAGTGGATGTGTCTTTGGAAAATATGTACTTAGGGGTAACAACTCTTCCAAGATGTCTCGAGCCTAATTCGGGATAATCTGGTACATGACAATGAGCCTTGCTACACACCTGGTTTGACACTCTTGGTGATATGCTTTAGGAATTCACAAACTCTACATGAACCATCCTGAAGAATTTAAATAGAATTTGGATATGAATAACCAAGGATAAACCTATGGTTTCCTATATTAAGTATGGTGTCATACTTTGTACATCTGGTAAGTGACTTTTCATGAGTACATAGTTCCACTCTATGATAATTGTTTCTTACTCTATGCTCTCTAGTTTTATTAAATGGATGGATCCTAATTCGGACCTTTTCTTTTATTCTAATAAATAGTCAGGGGTTCTGCCTCTGGTTACACTTTCCTGGTAAATGGATGGATCCTAAAGGAATTGTGCTAATGAGGAATGAAATTGATAATGCAATGATGTCCCCCCCCCCACCAAAGAAACTGAATATAATGGAAGATAGAGTGAAAACTTCATTATTATGACTATATATCCTTATCAATCCATACATCATGCTGAATTTCCAAGTAACCAAAGTAGGTAACCAATTTTTCTTGAATCCTTTTTAAGGAAACATATACCTTATTTTAGTGGAAAGACCAATCCATTAGTTTCTGAGAAATGGATTTTTACCACTGAACAAATATTTTTCATTCACTGTTGTTCATAATGTGAAAAAGTTATGTAGGGAACTTATCACTTGGAAGGTGAAGAAAAATAGTGGTGGAACTTCATCAAGAATATGAGGTAAAAAGATAAAATTGAATCTGTGGATTGGGATGAGTTCAATAACTTATATTTCTATAAGTACCTTCTTTGTATTCTTATTACATAAATGTCGATTGAATCTTATCATCAATCTCATAGTTATGATAAGAAAATAAGCATATAATTTGGAGTAAACTCTAAAGACTGTTGAGAGAAGAAGATTTTATTTACTTTATGCTCAAAGTGTGGAAGGAAACATGGAGGAAATTTTCATAGGGGAACTACTAAATGTTTTAAGTGTGGAAAGAAGGGTAATATAGTGGATTAATTTAAAGGTAATGGGAATAAAGATAATTCTCCAAATATTTAACCTCCCACACTTTAGTGTTTCAATTGCATAGAGTTAGGACATAAAACTAAAAAAAGACCCAATCCAAGGACTAATGTGAATGATAATCTACAAAAACCTTTGAATACCAAGAAAAAATGGAAAGCTTATGTGATCATAATGGATAAATTAAACCAAGATAATTAAGAATTATTTATCCTTCCCTCCTTATTAGGGAATTTTATGTTTAATTTTGTATGAATAATCCCTATTAAAGTATTATTATTCATACTTTTGTGAGATTTCATGTGATTATATTTCCTCTACATGGATTATGGAATAATAAAATCACATTTTATATTCTATCAGTACAAGGATGGACCCAAGTTTCTAATAAAATGTTTTTTAAGATAAGATTATATTTAAGGAAGAAAGGGTGAATTATATTTTGGAAGGGTTACAAGGTTAACCAATTATGTAATGTTTAATTTAAACTTCATATGAAGTTAATAAGATTAAAGTGTTATCATTCCATATGAGTTTATTTCATATTGGATAGAATGTTAAAACTAATTTTTGTTGATGATAACTAATAGGATGGCATATCATGGATCTCATGATCTGTTAGTACTTCAGGAATAAAAAAATTCTCATTCATTTCATATAGTAGGAGATGAAATGGGAATCTATAAAGGCGTAAACAAAGGTTGGGATTGTGTATAAGAAATTAAATAACACCATGTAATTATATTTCCTTATATTCTTGTTCAATAAAAAGAATTACTCAATGACAGTATAATGATAAATAAAATGTGTTGTCCTAATACATTAATATCTTTTGAACTAATGTCCGTTTAAATCCTCAAAGATTTGTGACTTTGTAGCCGTAAAATTTTCTTTGATCATTCACATATTCGTGATTTATGACCTCAATCACTCCCTATAGATATTTACATTTTTCATCCATGGTTAATCTTCACTCCTAACCAATGTTCTCCTATGAGGAAACCTTGTTATATGTTACTTTGTGTAACCGTTATAGTTCCAACTTTCACTTTTTAAGGGATGTTTTTGCATTCATTTTTATGATGTGATTTTCTATGAATGAAACTTTTTTGTATTAAAACTTGAATAACCCATATGGATTTTGAGGTAGGAATTCATTTTAAGTGGGGTGGAATATAACATCCTGAGATTTTTGGAATTATTTTTTTCAAATATTTTTTATTTTATTTTTTTTATTTCTAAAAACCCTATAAATATTTTATTTTATATTAAAAAACTAATTCAAACATTCCTTTCACACAGAACCAACTTTTCTTGTGCTACATGAAATACCAACTTGAATTGCACTACACAAAATAATGACTTGGATTTCCCTACCCACAACACCAACTTAGCGTACGTTACATGCAACACAGATGTCTCTACGAAACATCATTTCATTGTTATAATTATTTAAATGAGATAATTTTAAACTATCCATTAAACATAGTTTTATTAATAGTAATAACTAATTTTCAAATATTATTTATAATTATTTTATATAGATAATAAAATATTGGTAATTAAATATATGGTTTTTGGTAAAGTCTTTTTATGTTTAAAAATACAGTTTCCTCAAATAAATTGATTTTAATAATAAAATTATTTTTAAACATAATTAGAAATTAAATTTGATAAAATAAAATTAATTTTTGAATTTATAATTTCAAAATTATCTTAGGTTGAGTATTTGGGATTTCCTTGAGAAATCACATTTTTTTATTAATAGTGAAAATTACTACTTTTTAGTTAAAAACTACCTTTCCATTTAAATAATTATTAATGTAAAATTATATATTAAATTTTTTTAAGGTCAAATTATATTAATTATACATGTATTAATTAAATTTAGGTAATTATAGTCAATTATACTTTGAAATTTAAAATAAAAACTTACTAAAATTTTGAATTTCTTTCGACATTAAAAACCTATAATTTCATCTCATCTATGGGATTAGCATTAATCTTAATTTTCCTACTTCTGTGAATTAAATTTTGAAAAACTAACATACACCATTGTAAAAAGAATGATATTTATAGTGTAAGAAGATCAACTTAATTTTTGACCTAAAATATTAGTAAAATTTATTAAAATTAATCACAGTGATTAAGGTCAAATTAAGCATAATTATGAACTAAACCTTAATATTAGGGAGCCAAATGACCTATAAACTTGTAAAAAAACCCATTTTCTAGCCATATTTTGACCATTACCTTCCATTATTGATTTATGAAGGTTTTTTATGACTTTTTTATGTAATAATATGTGTAAACCTAACTTGTTTTCAAATATTCCAAGTGAGTACATTTCCTTCCCTATAAAAGGCCACCACCTATCCCTCTTCTTCACAACTCTCAAACCTCTTAAGATAGGAAAAAATATAACTAATATAATTCCCAACATCCCTAACTTCCTAATTTAATCCTCCCTTTGGAATAATTCAATCCATGTAATCCTTCTATAGTGCAAACCAAATGGGGTTACCCGATTAATAGGTAACGTCTTCTCTCAAGTCATTTCCTTAATTTTCATTATCCACAGACTATAATATATTTATTCTATTATTATATAAAAACCTAGTATCCTAAATATACTAGGATGTTTTTATGTAAACTTTTTGACCTACACTTACACACACATCCATCTAATAGGTAATGAACATACTGATTTTGTGTATGGAGAACTACTGCCTCACGAAAGGGTGATTGTTCATTTATCCATTACCACATATCCTACTAGCCATTATAATGGAAAATATATTTATATTATAAATAGTATATTTGTTATTTCTTTAATATTATTTATTCCTTTTTACAACATATATCTTTTTACTTTCCATTTTATGTAAATAAAATAATTTCATTTGAGGAAATGTGGACTACCGCCCCCTCAAAGCGATATGATTTATTCATACACTAATTGAATTTTATTATAGATAGTTTTAGTGAATATATATATGATATATGATATAATAAATTTACTTTAATATTGATATATATATATATACATATAATACTTTTACTTTTTTCATTTAACATGATAATCAAACAAAAATAGAGTTTATGTGTATGTATAGCCTACCATCTCCATGAATGGTGTATTTCATTTAATACTTATATAATATATATATTATTATAAAAAACATATAAATTATATAAATTATATTTATATGATGGTTTAAATTCTGTAAATATTGATATATTATAAGTACTAAATATATAAAAAATTAAGACACATTCGAAGAATAAAGTGAATATTACCCGAAGTGAAACCTTAATATAGGATTCTTAACAAGCAAGTGATATAAGGTCATAATAAAACCATATATGGTATTATATATAATAATATTTTTATTTAAAATATGTATAATAAATTTATATTTATTATATAGGTGGTTTTAATAAGGATGATGAGAGTCAAGACACTATGTAAGGGGATTTCTTCTCACTTTTTATTTCTCTGAGATACATGATTTATTCAACACACATTCCTTTTGTGTGGTGTGTATACTACACATGGATTTATTAAATTTTTATTATAGTTAAATTTATGGTTATTTACATATCCATTATATTCTCTTTATTTTTTGGGGTTTATGTTTCATAATTTACCAAATTGGTAAAATAGTTTTGCCTCAGTTATCCTTCTTTGAGACTCATGTTTTATTATAAGCCTAAATTCATTTTAAGGTGTATATAATTCCATTTCACATGATATATCATAAATATTATTATTTTCATGATATTATAAGATTAATTTATTTTATTTTTCTTACATGGATATAATGATCTCATGTTATCTCATTTCTTTTCAATATTGTTGATGCTTATGCTTCCTTTGATGAAATATTATAATAAATATCTCATGAAAACTCATGAATTTTATTCTATTATAGTTATTAATGATATATTAATATATTTATACCATTTTCCACTCTTTGGTACATAAGATATTTAGTAAAGTTTTTCTATGAAATATTTAATTTACCCTCTCTTCAGTCAGAAATCTGTATTCCTCAAAACCATGTTTTCTAAAAAGGGTTTCCAAAAATAGTATACTAATATACTGTGATCATTAAAATACATTTTTACCATTTTTTTTCTTTTACCAATTATTTCAAAGTAATATTCTTGTCTCTTTCTGAATGATTCATTTTTCTAACCTATTTACCATGAAAAAGGAATATTATTTTTACCACATATGACATATATGGGTTTTTACACCATCAATCCTTTGAATATTTATTTTAAAGTTTAAAGGTTAATTTTTAAGAGAATTGTTTTTAAAATATATTTTCAAACAAATGCCTTTCAAAACGTTTTTAAACTACTTTTATATGTTTTTAATAAAAATGGTTTTTAAAATGTTTTCAAGCTTTATTTATATGTTTTTAACGAGATAGGTTTCCAAAAGGTTTTAAAATATTCATTTATAGGATTTCAAGATTAATTTCAAGAAAATGGTTTTTAAAAGGCTTGGTTTTTTAAATATACTTTCTAAGTAAGAGAAATATTTACCTTTAGAAATTTTTTCAAAATATCATTCCAAGTCATTTTCCATCTAAGATAATATCTTTTAATGATACTCAAGCCCTTCTAAAAATGATCTAAAGGTTCCATCCACATTTTTTTATGAATAGGTTATGCTTAATGTCATGGTATCTATGAATATTTTTTCCCTTTAATGTGTTATATTTTTATGAAATCCATTTCTCTTTCACTAGTTATATGTTTATGAAACCCGCCTCTTTTTACGGTCTATTCTTTGATTAAATGGTTATAAAACCTATATATTTTCCATAGGTTATGATTTGATTAAATGTTAATGATACCCATTTAATTTCATGGGATATGATTTTATGTTTATAAAACCCATCTCTTTTCATGGGTAAGGATATTATTAATGTTTTTTTGGCACATGTATGTATGATTTTATTATGGGATTGGTGGGACCTATATCTCCCTCCTATGTATTGGGTAACAATAGATGACTCATGAGTATAAATGTTATGCGTGAACCTGATTACATGTTCAGAATGTTATTCATGGACCTGGTTGTATATCCATAAGTTTATGTGTGAACCTGATTACATTTTCACAATGTTATGAGTGAACCTTATTATGTGTTCACAATGTTATGCATGGACCTGGCTGCATGTCCAAAAGTTTATGTGTGAACCTGATTACATGTTCACAATGTTATGCATGAACCTAATTACATGTTCACAAAGTTATTCATGGACCTAGTTTCATGTCCATAAGATTATGTGTGAACCTAATTACACATTTCAAATGTTGTTAATGGACCTAGTTTCATGTCTATAAGTTGATGTGGGGACTTATTTAATGTTCTTAACTTAATGAGTGAACATTTTTTTACTTATACATGTTCACAATATTGTCAAACAATGTGCATCACACCAATTCCATGCCTTATTACTATGTTATGTTTTCATGAATTATAATCATAACTATTTAATGAACCATTTATTATTAACTACCAATATTTATTATGATCTCTAATATGCAGCGTATGATCTTCAAATGTTATTCTCAAGTTCTATACCCATTTGTTCATGTTATGATTACTCATTTCTTTAATTTAACCTTAATGAGAATCTGAGCTCACCCCTTTCTTATGTTTACTTTCCCCAGGTTATGAATAAATCTTTTAGGTAGAATTACTAAAGGTGGAGATATTTATGGAAAATATTGAAGATATTTTACCAGGATAGAAGATTGTGTTTCCAAGTTTCCAAATATACTAAACTATTACGGTACTTGGGCATTTGTTTTTTGTAATTTGCTGATTATTCATATAAAATGATGTAATATCCATGTATGTTAATCTTGGGTCATTTTATATTTATTATAATTTATACATTCACTAAACTTTAATATTTAATTTACATTTTATAACACTAGGGGAAAATTTTATTCCTTTCTAATGAAAAAAGAGGATAGTACAAAGATAAGTTTCCAAAATAATTTAAGGAATAATAAATTATCCTCTATATTACATAGAGGATAACATATTGTTTTTAGTTCAAATTCAGGTGTAAAAGTGACTAGAAAATATGTGCAGTCAATTATATACTATAATTTGAACTGAAAAAAACCCCATTGGAGTCATATATGGAATTTTATATAAGACATTATTTTTTCCCTAGGAGGACCACATACCAGGAACTATATTAGGATAAAGTATTGGTCACCCAAACATTTTGAAACCCACATGGGGCCAAGATTTCAATTAGATCATGGGTTCCCTTAGTTTACCACTGACCTATGAGGGAAAGAAATTATCTATAATTCTCTTCATGTCTCTTCTCCAATAATTAATTAGAGTATATACTAGTTATAAAATAATTATATTTTATTATACATTAAAAATATATTGACTAAATAATTTTTTTTAATAATATCATTTAAATTTATAAATAATAAAATATAATTTATCTTCATCCTCCTGCCACTGCCAATAACCCAAGATAAACCCCATAGACAATATGCCATTATGATTTTCTATTTAAAACCCATGTCCTCCTACCATCATTAATATGTTTGATTATTATCATTGAAAATGGGTATGAACATCCAATAGTCTATATCTATACAAATAAATAGATCATAACCCCTAAAGAAGATTAACCCATCACACTATTATAATTTTATTACTATAGAGTCACACTTATTTAATATTATTCTATTATCAGTACTTTCTAAATACACTAATAAATTGTCCTTTCAATATTGATAAAAAAGTTACAAAAATGAAACTTCTATCAATTTTATTTTATAGCATTGATAATCGGTGAACTTTATCATGGCTATTTTTAGAATTGATAAAAATGCCCTTTTTTCATGTCTTTTCTGAGAACGGATAAAGGGTGACCCTTATATGTGATAATACAATAAAATAAAATAATATATTATTTTAAAATATATTTTAATCTAAATTCTTTTATATTGATATATATATATAACATTTAATTAATTAAGATTTCTATAATACTAAATTTGTATTTACACTAAATATATATTATATTTAGTGAAACTAGTTTTTAAAATAGTTATGAATTAATATCATTTATTAATTTTCTAATTTTTATCATGTAATCGAAACCTAATAACAAGTAAATAATAGAAAAAATAAATACATTAATTAAATTCTTATGAGAATTTTAAAAAATGGATGAAACTTCAAATAACCATAAAATTTTATTCACGTGTTCATTTGGGTGTCACAATTTGTAAAATAAAATATTTTGAATAAATCTATATCATTTGGACCTAGGAGATCAAAGTCTATATTTTTTAACATTTAAATTTTCCTAAAAGGCCACTATAACTGAGTTTTTTTGTGATTCTTAATTTTTTTAATATTTAATAGAATTTCACCTTCATTTAAGATGTTTTTATTTTCTTTTCTCAGTAGAGACTGAATGTTTTTATTGAGATTTAATTCATATGGATATTATTTTGTAGAAACATTAAAATTTTCCATATTTTAGTGTTATTTATAAATTTAAATATAAATATATATACATATTTTATATATTTACATAAAAAATTATTTAATAATTAAATATTTAAAAAAAATTACATATATGATTTATCTTTAACTTCATAAACCATATATTAATAAATTTTTTATCTATTTCATTTAAAATAAAAAATTATCCATTTTATTTACATTATAATAATTAATTAATATGTATATACCTATAAAAATGTATGTATAGTGTTTATATATAAATATGTGTGTGTTTAATAACAAACAAATATATATTAATGCATACATTTTAAAATATGTAAAACAAAAAAATTATATATATACTATATGAATATAAATATAAATATATATTTTAAATATAAATATATTTATATGTATATATATATAAACAAATAGACACATAAATTCACACAGACACAATCATATATTTAATAAATGAATATAAAAATTATTCCATAATTATATATAAATATATGGATAAACAAAATGTGTATAAATATATATATATATATATATAACATATCATAAAATATAGAAGAAAACTTGATAGATTTATGCTATAGGGGTTTGATTTTAATATAGATGTCTCAGGTTTAAATCTTGATGTGCATGTCTGAGTGAGGAAGGAATCATAGATAATGGTGGGATGGGTGTAATTCATATATATAATGGGTTTGGGATGAGAACAACTAAAGGGTGTGTGAGTACTGAATAATTAGTGGTGGGGTGTGAGAGGAGTCCTAACTTTTTTTAAAATATATTTTTATAGTTTAAATTTAAATTTTTAGTGTTGTTAAATAAACAATTTATCAGTAGTAAAACAGTTATGATAAAGGCCCCCTTAGTCAGTGATAAAAAATGTATTAATAATGGGTTCATCATTGGTGCTAAAAAAATAAAAATAAAAGTGGTTTTTCTAACAATTTTTTAGTATTGAAAAATGCGACGAGATTTTTCATTTATTATCACATCAACAAATTTTCATCATAAGAAATATATATTTAAAATCATTAATAAAGGGTGATTTTTTAGTATTATTTATCCTATTTAATTCATCACTACTAGAGAATTGGGTATCTATCCATAATTCCTCACTTCACCCAAATTCTATAGTATCCACCAATATTGGAGATCACCATTGTCCCCTAGCATTCCCCCACACTATAACACCCCCATGAATTTATAATAAATTTATCTATAAATAAATTAAATTTCATTGATAGATTGTGTTACACACTACATTGAGTTTAAACAAACTGCAATATAATATTAAAATATTTTTCAATAAATTTGACTAATATATATTTTCCAATAAATAGGTAGGTATGAATATTATTAACTACATTATAAAATATATATAAATTTCTTAATTAGTATAAATTTATTTACAAAATATTTATAAATAATCACTCAACTTCAATAAAGTTATTTTTATTGTACAAAAAATTTATTTCTTTAAAAAAATATTTTTATTTCATTTGTCAGAGAATATAATAATTATTATTCTAAACTTTTTAAAATTTTATTTTATAAAAATAAAATAATATTTGAAATCATAATATTTATATTAAATTAGGGGTATATTTTAATATTTTTTGGAAAATATTAGGTTTTTAGTGAATGGTGAAATATATCAATTTTTTTAAAAGGATCATTCATTTTTAATAAATTAATTAATTTAAAATTCCCATTATTATTTAACATGATTAAAATGTAACATAATTATTTTTTTAATATTGTATCCAATTAATTTCACTTAAATCATAATTATACATTATTTTTATATAGGTTTATTTTATGATTCAAAACACAAGTTTTTCAGAAAACTATTTTAAAGAGCATAATGATTGTCCATTTTAAAAAATTAAATTAACCCCTATTATGGAATGATTGAAACTAAATTTATATATTTTATATCTAAAAATATTATTTAAAATTTAATTAATTATCATTAATTTTCATATAGTTATTATAAGATAAAATTATGCTTGAAAATTTAATTTCTTAAAAATTCGTTTTTTTTTCTCACAACTATGGATTTAATTTTAATTTTAATTCTGCAAATTTTATAAATTCAATTTAATAAAATGGAATAAATATTTTGAATATTAAATATTTATATTATATAATAATTTCAAATGCCCGTGGGGAACAGGTGAGTTGGTTAAAGGCTGTGGCATCCTGACCTCGAGGTTCCGGGCTCAAGTCCTCGCAAGGAAATGTGCACTATATGCTAAAAAACTTCTTGTGGGCCCCTCTACATCATTGGGAACTGGCCTAATCCCAGGGGTTAGCCACCTTGGGCCTCGTTGGGGACATGCGGCACGCAGGTGGGGAGGCCACTCCAATACCTCGTTACCCAACAACACATTTGATGAGCCATAATAAAGTATCGTGTGTCTATGAGAATAATTATGTGCGTTAGGGTTCAAGCTTGGTGATCGCCGCTATAGGTGGTGATGGCCTCCGAACATATCCCTCCTCCCTTGGTGGAGGGGGGATCATCGCTTCCTAATATGGCTCGTCACTTTCTTCCTTTCTTAAATCCTGAGTTCCTGCCTTTGTTTCTGAAAATCCCTTTATCTCCCAAAGTTCCTGAGTTGTTCGATGGGATCCTGCAACTATCGATCATAGCCTATGAATTCACTGATGCCTCATCTCTATTGAACTTGACCTTGATAGTGTGTTTCAAGCATCAACGTCCATCTGTGGATCTCTTTGATCGTTTCATCTTTGATTTGTGGAATTTAAAGAAGTGTGCAATTATTGGTCTCCTCGACTCAAGGCACGTAATGGTTTGTTTTCATTCGGAGGAAGATCTGGTTCTGGCATTGTCCTCTGCTCCGTGAACATGTTATGGCGCTCGATTTTTTATTTTCCATTGGTCTTATGACTTCCACATGAAATGAGATTCTCTGGACACTGCAATTTGGGTACGATTTTCTAAATTACCACTTCCTTTCCAGAACCCTACTATTATTAGTATTATTGGAAATTTTGTTGGCCGGTATATTTGTTCATATAGTAGAACTAAGGCTGTGTGCCATCCAATTTCACCAAGAATATGCGTTGAAGTTGATCTCTCGAAGCCTCTGGTCAATTCATTTTTCATTGTTGTGAGTGAGTAATTTAGGTATAAGCATTCTGTGGTGTTTGAGTCATGGATTGAGTACTGATCCCGGTGTATCAAAGTTGGGAATCATAAGGATGTTTGTAGGGTTATAAGGGTGGATTCACAAGTAGCATCGGATGGACTGGTTACGGGGAAGTTATAGCATCGACAAGGAAAACAGGTCTTGGATCCTGTTAGTGAGACGGTTGTGCATGGAGTCCATTTGAAGTCGGTGGAGGTGTCTCTTAGCCCGAGGGTGGATGTGGTGGCTGGAAGGTTGATGAGTGATTTTGGTGTACTTAATACAAGAATTCTGGTGGACAATGTCCAAGATGCAATACAACCGACCGGGACCAATGGGGAAGTTCTTGAGGTTAAAAAAATAAGAGTTATGGTGGATGATGTGATCCCAACAGTTAAACCTGATGGAAATAATGTTGCAGTGAGGGGTATCCCTTCTGTTGGTATTCAGGTAGGCGGGCCTTTGGATGAAAATGGAGGACGGGTGAAGGTTTCATCTAGGATAAAGTCACAGCTGGGAAAGCAAGTGACCAGCATTACACTTGGAAATTGCTTTGCGGGTTTTATGAATGGTGGTTTTGAATTGTTTCAGGATCAGGCTATGGTGGATAAATTTGTATCTTCTATGTATCCTGTCCAGACACTGGTTGAATTTTTTGATGATCTTAATGGCAGTGGGACTCAGAATCTGGTAAAAGAATGTAATCATGGGAGGCATTCTCGTGTTGACAAAGAAACGCAAAGGAGTGATGGTGATAAAATACAGTCCAATTTTCAGTCCTCGAATGTTTTATGTGAAGAAGATATTTTGCAGAAGAAGGTTCAAGGTGATCTTGAAATTATGGAACATTCGCAATGCTTAGCAATGGTTGATGCTAACAGTCTCATCGGGAAAGAACAAGGAGTGAATGATGGATTCCAGGGGTAATTATCTCTAGAAATTGGGGAGATATATCTGAAAGTGAAAAGTAGAATGCGGGAAGGAGGGTTAGGACTTCTTATAGTGATATTGTTCAGGGTGGAGAGAAGAATGCATCAGAGAAGGAATAAGTTATGACCAATCCAACAAGAATAAGGAAAAGGAAATATTACTCCTCTATGCCAAATCTAATGCCCATTAGGTCCTCCATCAGTAAAGTCAAAGGTACTCAACCTTCTAAGGAGTTTTTATATCTGGAAAAGTTAAATCTTAGGAGAAAGTATGTTAAGACTCTGAAGCATTATGAAATCTTGGAATGGGATTCGGACACTAAGAATGAAGCACTTGATTATGTAAATGATGATAGGTATGGTTTTTATGACATGTAGTTGTGTTTCATGTCTTGTGATGCTTTCTTGTTGTACTTTTCATTTATTTTAATAAATGGTCAGAGACCTTGTCTCTGGCTGAGCTTTCTGGGTATATAATAATTTTGACATAAATTTTGGTCATAACGAATATCAAAAATAGAAAAAAAAATAGACATTGTGTTTAAAAACTCAAAGGGTATAAGTGAGTAAAAATATAAGTAAAAAGGGTATCATTTTATAAAAAAGTTTATTTTGAATTTTTTTAGTAGTTTTAGACCTTATCTAACCTCCACTCCTTTATTTTTAAATTTTTGAGGTGCGTAGAATGAGAATGAATTATTGTTATTGAATTTTTTTTTATATTTATAAAAATCTCACTCCTCAGTTATAAAAGGGCTCCCTCACTCCTCTGCTCTCCACATATAAAAATCCACTTTTTCAGAAAATAAATTTCTTACATACCTCCCCTCATCCTATTATCCTTGGTTTGATCAAAAATACCATATATGATGTCTTTAGGTATAATCCTAAATAGGTGTTTTGAAGAATAGGTAATAGTTATCACCCATCTCCTTGTTTTTTTATTTTTATTTTTACAACCTAAATTATGGATAAATAACTATAATATAATATAAGAAAAATATTATATATTTTTATATTTTATTTTTTTGATTTCATGGTATTGTTTAATCCCATGTTCTATCAAATTGGAAAAGAAACCATCATTCATGTGTACAGCAGACTATCGCCTCACAAACAGATATAATTTGATTTCCAACATAGCCTTTTATGAATGTTAAATAATGATGGGTTTAATGTTTATATTTTATATTCATGACATTTTAATTATAACAGACCATAAATTAAATACATTTATATTTCATCATTTTGAGAAAAACATAAGAAATTACACAATCAAATGCCCAAAGAGCATATTAGTTTAGTGCCCTTCGAAACATGGAAACACAAAAAATGGTTCATAAGATAGATACATTATCACCCACTAGGTACTTGAATACTAGAACCCTTATTAGACACAATATACATAACACATGACTTCATAACTTGGGGAAAGGAAACATAAAAAGGGTTGAGGTTAGATGTTCAGTAATGGTAAATAAGGGAGAAATATAAGCATAACTGTGAGTATAATGGTATAAGAATGTGATCTCAATAATATAAGATCATACAATACATATCAAAGATCATAAACATGAATTTTGGATTAAATATTGGAAGTTCCAAATAAATGAACCATATGGGAATCAATGGGATAAGGCATAAAATCATATCTTAGGAATAAGACATGGAATTGTAGCATACACATCATATTATAACATCATGAACCTGTATAAGTAGAAATAGGTTCACTCATTATGTTATGGACACAAAATAAGGCCCTTGTATAAACATATATACATGAAACCTGGTCCACACATAATATTTTTAACATATATTTTTTCTAACACACAAATGTATGGACTTGCATCCTGGTCCACGCATAATATTGTGATCATTTAATCAAGCTCACACATAAACTTATAGACATGAAACTAGGTCTATGAATAACATTATGAACATGTAATCAGGTTCACACATAACATTGTGAACATGTAATAAGGTTCACTCATAACATTGTGAACATGTAATAAGGTTCACTCATAACATTGTGAACATGTAATCAGGTTCACACATAAACTTATAAACATGAAACCAGGTCCACACATAACATTGTGAACATGTAATCAGGTTCATACATAATATTAGGGGCCTAGAACCAAGTCCATGGATAAAATTTTGAAAATTTAATCATGATCACTCATAACATTGTTAACGTGTAATAAGGTTCACTCATAACATTGTGAACATATAATAAGGTTCACTCATAACATTGTGAACATGTAATCAGGTTCATGCATAAACCTATGGACATGAAAGAAGGTCCATTCATAAAATTATTAACATGTAAATAGGCTCACAAACAACATTATAAACATATAATCAGGTTCATGAATAACTTTATGAATATTTAATTAGGTTCATGCATAACATATATACTCATGAGTCATCCATCATTACCCAGTTCATTGGAGGGACATATAGGTCCCACAAATCAAAAAAAATAAAAGCACACATAAATATGAAAGAAAATTATAAACAATCATCATATCATAACCCATTAAATGAAATTGGGATCATAAAAATTTCATCATATCATTACCTATGGAAATTACATAAGTCCCATAATTATATCATCAAATAATAACCCATTTAAAGAAGCGGGTTGAAAATGCATAAAACCCATGGAAGAGAAATGGATGCCACAAAAATCATTCCATCAAATCATAAACCAGTAGATAAATAATAGGAATTTTATTCTTGTATCATATCCCTATTAAATAATAAACTATTAAAAATAATGTCATCGTAGTTGGGGAATGATTTTGAAGATCACTTAGAAAATAAATTTTCATTAAAAATAAATTTTTAATATATATAAAATTTCAAAAATATTTTTCTTTGAAAACCAATTTTAAAACATAAATGGTTATCATTATAAATAATTTAAAACATTTCTTGAGGAAAATATACTTTCCTCTTTGAAAAGTTATTTTTAAATCATAAAATGTTTTGAAAACATTTTTTATTTCCAAATAACCTTGAAAAAAGATAAAGAATTATTGAAAACATTTTGAAAACCATTTACATTTAAAACTTATAAAATAAGATTGAAATTTTTTTAAACACTTTTTACACATAAAAAAAATTAAACCCTTTTTAGAATATATGGTTTTAAAAGAACATAGATTTCTGATAGAAGAGAGAGATAAAGTCAGATTTTTATAAACACGCTTTTTAAGTTATATTATGTACCAAATAGTTGAAAAATGGTACCAAAACATATATATATCATGAATAACCATAATAAAATAAAATTATAGCATGTTCTTGAGAGATGTATCATATTATTTTATCAATTGAAGCATAATCGTAAACAATCCCAGTAAATGATGAAATTGTAGCAATAAACTATTACCACTTTAGTAAATTTGACTCACAATACACATGATAGAATAAAATTTAATGAAGATTAAAATATCATGAATTAAAGTTATTAATTATATAACATGTAAAAGGGATGTATATACACCACATAGAAAAAATATAGGCTCATAACGTGGCATGTATCACAAAGAAGGAAAATGGAGACAAAAATTACTTTACCTATTTGGTAACATTTGAACCATAAAACCCATGAAAGAAAGATAATAAATGGATTTGAAAATTCCTATAAATTATTTATATAAATCATAAAATACATTCATGATCATTATATACACCACACAAAATAAATGAGTGGTGAATAAGGCATAAGTCTCATATAATTAAAAGTAATATGAGAAAACCCTTACTATATGTGTAACTTTTAAATTGTGATCCCCATGAAATAATAACATAAATTATAACATTTAATATCATTAAATAAATTAAATTAATTATATAACATTCTTTATTTCATTATATACACCACACAATAAGAATAAGTGGTTAATATTTCATATATCTCACATAAATAAAAGTGAGATGATAAAACCCTTACTACTTGAGTAATGCTAGAATCATGAGCCCCATGAAATAATAAAAGAAAATAAATATTATAATATCATTAAATAAGGGGAATAAATGATATAAAATTTCATGGGGTGGTATATACACCACACAATAGGAGCGAGTGGTGAATACAACATATATCTCATGGAAATAAAAATTGAGATGAAATTCTATTACCTTAAGTCTTGAATTTATTCATACATGTTCAAACCTCATGTGTAATAAAAATATGTTTATAATTAATATATAATAGAAAAATATTATTAAATATAATATCATATATTATTTTTTTATGAATTTATATTAACTATTTATTAACAACTCCATGTTAATGTTTTATTTCAGGTAATATCCTCTTTTTTTGTATACATTTTGATTTGTTATTCTTGATCCTCTCACATAGATCATGATTTAAATATTTCCAGAATTTAAAACAATATATAAATATAATATATATCCAGTTTATATATATTTATTATAATATAAAAAATGTTATAAATAAAAATTAAATACACCATTCATGTAGATGGTTAGTTGTACGTACACATGAACGTTGTTTCCATTTTATTGTTGCTCTGAAAGAAAAAAGGTAAATTAAATATATATATATATATATATATATAATTTAATTATAATTTAATTATCATATAATATTTATCATATTATTTTACTAAAACCAACCTTAATACATTTTATATAAATTTTGAACGAATCACATCTCTTTGAGGAGGTGGTAGTCTAAAATTACATAAATGAAGTTATCGTATTTACAAAAAATTGAAAGAATGAAGGTATTTTTTATATAATAATTCCATAAGACTAAATAAATCATAAATACAATATATATATATATATATCATATAAAATAGATTTTTCATCATAATTCCTAACCATGAGAGGAGGTAAATGAAAAATGAGCAACATTATTTCGTGAGATGGTAGTACATCATACACACAAATGGTATATTCGTTAACAATTAGATGAAAGTGTGTGTAAGTATAGGTATAAATCTTATAATTAAAAAATATAAGTATATTTAATATATTTATGATATTATATAACCATTTAATAATAAAATTTTAGGTATTGGATAATGAAACAGAGCTTGAGGAAGGATGTTACCTCTTCTTTTGATAACTCCTCTTGGATTTCACCAATGGGCTTCCTTGGATAGAATTCTGCCCAAATTGAGGATTATTGTATTAAGGTAGGGATTTTGGGAGGATATTTGGTCATATATTGGGAGATAAAAAATTTCTCATGATGTGTGAATAAGTGAGAGGTTTGAGTGCCTTTTGATAGTAGAGGAGTGGCATTCTTGTAAATTTTTGGAAAATCAATTACACTCATGCTTTTCCCAGGCCTAGGGGCTCCTAAAATGATCCAAAACTGATCCAAGTGAGACTATGGTAGAAATATGAACATCCAATGGATTTTGGATAAGTTTATAAAACATTTTTTTCCTTATTTCTAATGTTCATTCCTTTGTTAAGCTAATTTTTCTCTTAATCGCTATACTTAATTTTAATAACTTTCACTAATTTTTTTGGTAAAAAACTATGTTGATATTATTAATCATTATAAATTATTTTTATTATAATTATGGAATCAATTTTTTCAAATTATAATCACATAATTGGTAGAAATTAATTTAAAATTAATCCTGTAGACAAGATGACAAAGCGGGTTTTTTAAGTAAAAATGTTCAAAAGTTTGAAATGTTTTTATATCCAAGTTCAATGTGAAATTGGTTACAATGACATAAATTTGTTTAATTTATATAAAATTTTTCTAATTAAACTTTAAAACCAAATTTAAATATTATTTAACTATATAAATAAATTAGATGAAAAAAATGAATTAAAATTTGGTGTTCTTCATTATTCATTAAAAAATGAAACTTCTCAGAAAAATACCAAAAATTCATCTAATGTAAATTATGATATTATGATTTCAAAAATTAATGTTATTTTTTAAAATTAAAATTATAAATGTTTAAAATATTATATTTAATGTGTGTTCTCTATTAAAAGGTGATAAAATTGTCTTATACAAAAATGCATATTTTTATTCATAAAATTGGATTTATTCTTATATTATGATTATCTAATATATTGGATGAGTTTCAAAAAAGTTTTATTAAATATATAAAATATAAAATTTATTAAAAACATTATTAATATGTGATTTTTCTTATTTATTGATATGAAATGGTATTTTTACATAAAGTATTTTCATAGAAAATGAATTTATTTATTGTCAAATAGTTCTTACTTTCATTTCTAACTAATTGATAACAAAAAATACTTTTCTATAAATTTTTAAATAATATTTTCACAATTTATATAATTATATTCCTAAATTTTATTTCAATGGATAATTGGTAACTTTAATAATATTTTAACAAAACCATTTTTTGTATATTGTATTTCGGTAAAACTCAGCCTTGCATGTAATAGAGGCTATCGAAAGAATTTTACATTGTGTGTAACACAAGACAATAATAGTTTTATGTGTACCACGAGATAATCTAAGTGTTTCCTATAGTGAAATATTATCTAGGTGTTGAGTGAAACGCAAGTCAAACATAGTGATTTCATATAACATAAGTTATATTCATTGTTCCATGAAGTGAAAAATATCAGAAAGGTTAAATTAATTCAAAAAAAATCAAAAAAATCTTGGGGTGACACATTATAACCCCATTAAAATTAATTTCACCCTCAAAATTTATCTGGGTTTTCAAAGGTTTAATACTTTAAATTTTCTTTTATAGAAACCCACATCATAAAAATGAATACAAAAATATCCATTAAAAATGGAAGCTTGTAAACACAATGGTTACCCAAAGTAACTTATAATAAGGTTTCTACATATGAGAATATATCTATAAATTGAAAAAATATAAATGAAAAATAAATATAACTATCAAGTTATGATAGAGAGTGATAGAGAACATGGATATGAGAAATTTAAAATCACAAATACATAACCCAAAGAGGCTTGAAAAGGTCACAGATACCATCAAAATGATGATAACTTGAAAAACAATTGAGACCGTTTTTTCCTAAAATGAAAGAATTTTCATGATAAAATATACTTACATGATTTCAGGAAAACTATACCCTTTGTTGTGACTTGATCAACATCCACTTCATCTCTTATTCAAAGAAATTAAGGTAAAATTTTAATTCTGGAAGCATTAATAGATCATGATATCTATAAATATAATTATAGGTCATTCTATATGTCTTTATTTATCACAAAAAAGGTAAAAACATGTAATTTAATATGCATAAATCCTCATATGGAGAGATAATACTTTATTCTCTAAAAACAAATATTATGTTTACCATAAACCATTCCATAAATGGTTAACCTTATAACCCTTCTGAAAGGTGGATGTCAAAAACTTTATAGATAAATTCACTAAATTTCTCAAAATCATCTCAACATTGATCCCCCTATATATCAAAGTGTATCTATTGGTTGTCTCATTCCAAAAATTTTAATACCTTAATCATGTATTCTCTTGAAACATGTAATAACCTAAATTACCAAAAATCCTTATTGAAAACATACATATTTCTTTATCAAAATGTTTATTTGATATACTATGTAAATCCAAAAAATTGGTAAAATTCATCAATGATTGTGTAAACCACTTTTCAAAAAATCCATTATCATTCTTGAGGTAATCAGTACCATCCATTTTACTTATTCATAACCAAAAAAATCATTATCCAAACATAATTATCTCAATATTGGGAACATATTAAGGGTTATCATCCCTTAGTCCAAATATCTATTTTTCATTAAATTACATTTATAGTTCATCAAAAAAATAAAACATAATCTTATAAATCCTTATCAAAAAATATAAATTGAACAATACTTACATAATTCACCATTCATAATTCTTGAATCCATATACATAAATAATTAAATTATTATACATCATCAATAAGTCTTAAAAAAGCTACCTCATCCTATTAGATAATACCTCTTTCCTGTAATGCCCCAACCCTAGTAACCCAGAGTTGGTGCATTATTACATAACATTGTCATGATCACAAGGGATCAAATCCCAAAAGATCAATCAGTTTAGCAGCCTTAGATGTACTAGATACATACATAAGTTATACATTACATTATGAAATTAAAAACAAAAACATTGTGTCACCTTTTAACACATTCATCTCCCTTAGACTATCCCTGCAAGTTAGTCATAATATACTTCTTCACATCTTGGGAAAAATAAAACATAGAAAGGGGTGAGCTCAGATGCTCAATAAGGATAACAATATAGCAGAAACATTCATAAATAATCATAAACATTTAAGGCAATGTATAAGACTAAAACATAATCCTTTTAAACATAAACTTCAGCATAATATGGAAAATATAAATCAAATAATGCCATTTACTTATTCACGTGAATATTCTACTAGTCGAATAATCACATGAAATATCAATAGCCAATTTCAAATTTATGAAATGCATAATGCTAGACTTCATAACCACATAGTCAAGGCCTCATTCCAAGACTACAAATAAGATTTTGTCAAGTCCTTGTCCTAAGACACTAGTTTATCTCATGAGACCTACCGATGCATCGAGGAGCTATAGCGGGATCCACCCATCACTTACTAAGTCCAATGCATTCCTCATATTAAAAGGTTGAAACATAACATAAATATTCATATTAAAACTAGCATATTAAATGTTAATAATTTAACCATAAACCATGAATGGTATAAAAATAACACATCCATAGACAAACATATCAAAAAATCTTCAATACAATATGGAAGATTGTATCATAATAAATCAACTTCAAACAAGTGTAAAATCCATCAAAGGATGTTGACATAGATGAAATATAAACTATTTGAGAGGAATATATCTTTTTATTTTAAAATAATTTAAAAGTCACATAATTATAAAAGAAAGAATTTATTTTGAAAATATTCTTATAATTTTGTAAGGTAATCTTTGAAGGTGTTAAAATGATGTAAAATAGCTGCACCCACCATATAAGTTAAAAAACATTCTTTCCTTAATTTTTTTGAAAAGGTCATAATGTACCTTATTTGGAAAATGATGGAAAGATTCCTTTAAAACCAATTTATAAAAAGTAAAACGAGGGTATAAATGAATTTAACCCATAGTCTAGTAAATAGTAAAAATGTTTTGAAATACATTTTTAAGAAACATGGATGTGGATGATAAAGAGTTCCTAGTAGATACTCATGTATAAACAACCTCGGATAATGAAGAGATTGTAGAGTTAACCCTTACCTTGTACTTTTCCTTGATCAAGGGTACGTTAACCTCTGTATAATAGATAAATCATAAATTATACAATAACCAAATACATAAATATGATATCATATATGATCTTCTAATATTTCTTTGTTAATAATGTTTCATCAGTATCATCGTTTCAGGTGTTAACTGATTCGTTTCCCTTTATATGATTGGTTACTTAAGCCATGTTTTTTATGGATATGATGTTTTTGATTCATATCCAGAATGATATTATGTTTTTAAAATTATTTTTAATCATAAAATTAAAATTATTCATGAATGTTTATGATGCGGAATGAATTTCATCGCGTTCATGGAGACGGTAATCTGTATGTATGCACGTATGGTGACTTGTCATTCATAGGATGGATAGAATAATGAATATGGTTGTACCATATTTATAATAATATCACAGTATGTATAAGGTACTGGATTTATTATTTTGTTATGGAAATAACTAAGAAAGAGGAAGTGGAAGAAGAAAATAACTTTTAAAGAGGTGGTGAAATTATTACCTCTTCTTCGGACATTTCCTTTTGAGTTGATCGAAAGGGAACCTTAGGTTGGATTTCTGATAAATGTAAGGCCTCTGGGTCAAAGTGAGGGTAGTTGGGAGGATATTTGAGTAGGTTTTGGCCGAGCCAAATGGCTTTGGATGTGTGATTTTGAGAGAAGGGAAAGTACCCTTTTATAAGAGAGGTGAGGGTCGCTATAGGAAAAGCTTGAAATATTATTTTATTATACTATCATATTCAGTTTATAATGGCTCAAAAGGGATTTATTTCGAGGCTAAGGTGAGGCTGGGTCAAAAACATCTCAATAAATAGGTTTTAGATAGGTTTATATTACCATATTAACCTTATCTTTTTTATTTAACTCTTAGTTAAATAGTTTAACTTTTACCATTTATTCTTGTATTATTATAATAAATGGATAATAAACTTAATATAAAAAGTCAAGTGAACCCCAAGTGGTTCATTATTGATATATCTAACCTTATCTATGTCCTTTTTCTGATCCTTATATTTTTAGGAATATTATATCAATTAATAATATTGTATTTGTTTTAAAAACTCAATTATATCAATTTTGACACTATTTGGTATTTTATTTTTTTGAAAGTCATAAAAACTTTATCACTTCAAAAAAACTTATTTAATCAAACCTAACATGTCATATTAACCTATATAATTAGTGTAATTCATCAAAAGTCTCAATTTAAATTTATTTGGATATTTATAATATCAATTATTTTAATCATTCATTAATAAGGTAATTATTGCATCATCATTGTATCATAAATAAATTTAATTATTTAATGTCTAAAAATTATAAATAAAATACCATTATGTAGGAAATATTTTTATATTTCTAATGAATATTTATAGTCAAATTTATCGAATTTATAACCCTATATTAAAAATTCTTTAGTTATTAAACTTTGATTTTAACACTTTTAACTCTTCTTTAAAAAAATAATAATAAATGTCCTAATCTAATACATGTGGAGCAAAAAATAATATTTTATTATTAAGGTTGATTTTGGTCGAAATGGAATTTTCAAATAGAATTAGGATATGTGTTAGGGTAATTATAATATCATTTTTTACCTTTAATTACCATATTTACTTTTAATCGTGGTAATTAAAAGTCAAAAGTTACTATTCACAAAAAATTATTTGAATCTTATTGAACCAAATTTTACTTACCATTGTCAATTTTGTCTCTCAAATTTTTAAAATTCAATTCACACAAGTGGTAAAATTATGTTTTATGCAAATTTGCAAATGCGCCTAGAAGGTGGGTAAAAGACGGTAAAAAGTTCAATAAAATTTTATACATCTAATATTACTATAAAATGACTCAAATGAATTATATTGAAATTATATAGGTATTATGTATCTATTTTTACTTAAAATAAATTTAACTAAAATAAATAATTATTTAAAAAAATCGGTTTTAAACAATAACCCAGTGTTTTTCACTATTCATCAAAAATTGAAAGTTTTCATAAAAATACCAAAAATTCAGCCTAGGCTAATTTTAATATTCATAACCCAAAAATGAAGTCCATTTTGAAAAATAAAATTTATAAAATTTGAAAAAAATGGTTATTACTATTCATAACGACTAGTTTGATTTTTCATGGTGTGCTAAAACTCCAAGTTGCGTACAATGAAAGCTATTGCATTATTCAAAGGAAAACATACCATGGAAGCTTGGGGTGTTGCATTCTCCCCTCATTCAAATAATTTCATCCTCTAAATTTCTAGAATATTACTGCATAAAAATATTTGGGTGGTTCTTCATCATAAGTTCGTCGGGTTCCAACGTTGCCTATTCCATATTATAATTTCTCCATAGAAATTTTACCAAACGAGTCATCTGGTTTCTCAAAACTTGTTCTCTGGTATCAAGAATCTTGACAGGCTCTTCACAATAAGACAGATCATGTTTCGGTTTAATTTCCTCATAGGTGAGTACATGTGTTGGGTCTGGCATGTATTTTCTCAATAGTGATACGTGGAACACATCATGAACTTTGGAGAGACTTGGTGGCATTGCCAAGTGATAAGCTACAACTCCAATTCATTATATAATTTTGAAAGGTCCGATGTACCTGGGACTTAATTTACCTATCTTACCGAAATGCATAATACCCTTCCATGGAGATACCTTCAAGAAAACATGATCTCCTACTTGAAATTCAAAAATCCTTTCTTCGGTTATTAGCATAGATCTTTTGCCTACTTTGAACTGCTTTGATATGGGTTTGGATAATATTCACCTTTTACATTGTTTCCTAAAAATTTTTTGGCCCTACAAGTTTTCTTTCACCAACATTATCCCAAAAAGTTGGTGTGTGACATCTCTTTCTATATAACGCTTCATATGGTGCCATCTGAATACTTGAATGGAAGATATTTTTATAGGAAAATTATACCATAGGTAAATACTTATCTCACATACTTTGAAAGTCAAGTGAGAAAGATCTCAACATGTCTTCTAAGGTTTCAATAGTTTGTTCATATTGTCCATCAGTTTGAGGGTGGTAGGTAGTTCTCAAACGAAGTTCAGTATCCAAGGCCTTTTTAAGACTTTTCCATATTCTTGATGTAAAATGGGGATCATGATCAGAAATAATCGATAGGGTTACTCCATGAAGTCTTACAAATTTATTAATATATAGTCTTGCTTCAAGTGGTAAATCTTCTCTTATAGCAAGAAAATGTGCTGACATGGTAAGACGATCAACAATGACCCATATTTCATCATTCATTCTAGGAGTCTTTAGTAGTCCCATGACAAATTCCATCGTAATATCATCCCATTTCCACTCAGGTATGGGAAGAGGTTGCATGACTCCTCTAGAATGTTGTCTTCTATCCTTAACCTGTTGAAAAACCATACATCTTGACACATAATCAGCAATCTCCCTCTTCATGTTGTCCCACAAAAAATGTTCCTTCAAATATCTATACATCTTAGTGCTACCAGGGTGTATAGAGAAATTAGAGTTATGAGCATCATCCAACAATTCCGTTTTTAGATCAGGTATATCAGGAATACAAAGTCTCCTCCCCAATTTAAAAATTTTATCTTCATATACGAAGTCAATCAATCTCCCATCATTCACAACTTTAATTTTATTTTGAAACTCCTCATCATCAGTCTGAGAAATTTTTATCCTTTCTAGTAAAGTTGGATTGGAAACCATTTGAAAAATTATTGATGTTTCACCTTCCATGATTATTCCCATATCCATATTTACTGGATCCATGAACATAGAATCCCTTTAAACTCTCATCTTGTTCAAAACTCCATGATCCTTTCTACTCAAAGTATTTTCCACCTTATTTACCTTACCCAGGTGGTAGTGTATAGTGAAATCATAATCTTTGAGTAGTTCAATCCCTCATATTTCCTCATGTTGAGTTATTTCTATGAGAAAATATACTTTAAACTCTTGTGATCGGTATATATCTCACATTTTTTACCATAGAGATAGTGTCTTTATATCTTTAAATAAAATATTACAGTTGTTAACTCAAGATCATGAGTAGGATAGTTTTGTCCATGAATTTTTAGTTGTCGTGATGCATAGGCAATAACTCTATCATTCTGCATAAGGACACAACCAAGTCATTTCTTTGAATCATCTCTATAAATAACAAACCCATAATTCCCCAATGGTATATTCAAGATAGAAGCATTGGATAATATTTTATTTAATTCTTCAAAACATTTTTCACACACTTTTGTCCAAACAAATTTAACCCCTTTACGTGTGAGCTTGGTTAATGGGTTATCCAATCGGGAAAAATTCTGGACGAAATGCAGATAATAACCTACTAAACAAATAAAACTACGCACGTCAGTTATACTCATCGGTGATGGTCATTCTTGGATTGCCTTGTTATTTGAAGGATCGACATAGATTCCATCCTTAGAGAAAATATGGCCAAGAAAAGAAATCTCCTGAAGCCAGAATTCACACTTGCTAAACTTCCCATATAATTCATTTCTTCTAAGAGTCTTTAGAATAGTGTGAAAGTGATTTTCATGATCTTCATGGATTTTTTAGTATACCAATATATAATCAATAAATACCACTAAAAATTAATAAAGATATTCCTTGAAAACTCTATTCAATAAATCCATGAAAACAGAGGGTTCATTAGTCAGTCCAAAAGGCATTACTGTAAACTTGTAATGATCGTACCTGGTTCGAAATGTTGTTTTCAGAATGTCTTCCTTCTTCACACACAACTGATGATATCCAGATCGAAGTTCACCCTTTGAAAAATGTTTATCTCCATAAAGTTGATCAAATAAATCATCAATGCGAGGTAGAGGATACTTTTTCTTTATTTTTATAGCATTGATCTCCCTGTAGTCAATGCACAACCTCATAGATCCATCTTTCTTCTTAACAAAAAGAGCATGAGCTCCCCATGGAGAAACACTGGGAATAATAAATCCTTTATTACTCAATTACTCTAGTTGTTTCTTTAGTTCCACTAATTCCACAGTGTCCATTCTATAAGGGGTCTTCGATATGGGACTTGAACAAGAAATTAAATCAATGGAAAACTCAATTTCTCGTTCTGGAGGATGTCGAGGTAAATCCTATAGAAACACATCAATATATTCTTTCATAATAGGTACATCCTCTATTTGAACATTATTTTCCTCACCCATGGTTATTTAATTCTCTTCCTCCTCAATAATTGAATTTAGTATAGCTACTAGGGTGGATCTAGATAAGAATTAGGTGGTGATATTTCTACTATAAAGATAAGGTACTCCTTATCATCATCAAAAATTGTAACCTCCTTCTTCTTACAATAAATTTTCTCATCGTGGTATGAAATTCAATCCATACCTAGGATTATATCAAATTCAATCATGGGTATGATGATGAGATCAGAAGATAAATAATATTTATATTCCCTAATGGGGACTAATTCACACAACTTTGTCGCAATGATACTTCCCTTAGGAGTTTTGACTGACAACTCCCTTGTTAAATCAAATTATAAATATCTAATTTTCTTATAAAAATGGGAAGATATGAAATAATGAGATGATCCAGAATCAAATAAATCATTGGCTAAATTTGAGGAAACAATTAAATTACCTGACACCACGTCATTCGGAGCTTCGACCTCAGTAGTAGTGATCGCATAATCTTAGCCTTTCTCCCTTCCTTGGCGCTTATGACATTAATTTGCATAATGAACCATTTCTCTAAAATTGTAGCATTCAACATTGATAGCATGTTTCTTCCCCTTACAGTCACGAGCTTGGTTGACTTTTTCACCACACTTGTAACAGACTCACATTTTCTTCAGGCAAGTACCGGGGTGTTTCTTCCCACATTTACTACAGGACAGAAATTCAACTTTTCCCTTATTCCCCTTATTTTAATTTCTAGAGTGTTCAGTATATCTCTTCTTCTCTTTCTTTTCTTTAATTTCATAATACTTAGAGAATTCATTTTCTATCTTGATAGAACATGAGACAATATCTTCATATGATGAGAAGGATTATGAGACTAATGCTTGATAGAGAAATGGTTTTAACCCGTTGAATAATTGATCAATATTACTCCTTGGGTTACATATATAATACATATCATGTTTTTCTAACTTTGTAAAGTTAGCCTTATACATTGCAAAATTCTCATCCTCCTTTTTCCTCAGACTCAGAAATTGTCTTTCTATATTCACGTGATGGTCACGAGGAAAGTATTTTTTTTAAAAAATATCGTTAAACTTCCTTCATTCCATATTTTATACTTATTCATCCTCCTTTTTGTTTTCAATTAATGACCACCATTGATCTGCATCTCCCATGAGGTGATAAATTACCATGAAAACTTTTTCCCTTCCGTTACTCCCCAAAGCATGAAATATTTTCTCTAAGGAACTTATCCATTGCTCATCTATAAGTGGATTTGTAGTCCCATTGAATGTTAGTGGTTGTTGTCTCATGAATCGGTCTAACATTGATCCCCCACATTGTGGATCATGGTGATTCTTATGGGTAAGGTTGTTATTCATAACCTGAGTGAGTTTTCCCAGTATGGTTATAAGTTGTTTAGCACTGGTTGCATCTCCAGCTCAACTATAATTATCTTGAGTAGGAGGGAAATCCTTACATGGATTAAGTTTGTTGATATGGTTTACATTCCTTACACTAGGCACCATTTCTTAAAAATGGAATACACTAGATTAGTTTATGAATCGCAATACTTAATTCCAAACTAGTAAAATTCCTATAATAAATTGAACAGTTTATGCATATAATCCATAATCATAAAAAAATTGTTTTCTTGGAGGAATTATTTACTCATAAATCATTCATAATGGTTTATAAATAAAATGATAATTGTCCTAATAATGTCCCTCGGGAGTTTCATAACCAAGAGTGTAGTAAGACCCGTTGTCGTGTACCAGGATACCCCAGGTCAAGCCCGAAAGTCCTTGTTGGAGTTTTCACTCCTAGGT